>OY730192.1:17366323-18566323 GCA_963422505.1 Pseudognaphalium luteoalbum
ATGGTTGTGCTGCCGACGCATTTGATGAATATTTACATATGGGTCAACAAACAGCGTACGATTGTTTGGACAACTTTTGTAAATGTATTTTCCATCTATATTCAAATGAGTATTTAAGAAGGCCAACACTCCATGATGTGGAACGTTTACATCAATGACATGCGGAGTTACATGGTTTTCCGGGTATGCTCGGAAGTATCGATTGCATGCACTGGGCTTGGCAAAATTGCCCAATAGCATGGCAAGGTTAATACACTCGAGGTGATCACGGATATCCAACAATCATGCTCGAAGCTGTTGCCTCTTACGATTTATGAATTTGGCACGCTTTCTTTGGGCCTGCGGGATCGAGCAACGACCTCAACGTTCTTAATAAATCTGATTTATTTCAAGACTTACTACAAGATAGAGCTCCTGAAGTAGTGTTCAATATTGCCGGTCAACAATTCAACAAAGGGTATTATCTCGGCGATGGAATATATCCAGAATGGGCGACGATTGTGAAGTCATTTAAGCACCCGATATCTGAAGCCGAGTTGAGGTTCAAGAGGTACCAAGAATCTGCAAGGAAAGATGTGGAACGGGCATTCGGAGTTCTTCAAGGCCGTTGGCAAATCATCAAAAACCTTGCTAGACCATATAGCGTCAACAAAATTCGTCGAATCATGTATTGTTGTGTAATTTTACACAACATGATAACCGAAGACAATGGACGAAATATGTGTCCACTTGAGGAAGACTATATGGCAAACCCGGATAACATGCCTCAACGTTCGTGGGAAGAAAGGGTTACAACGCACTTACGTATGGATAAGGAATTACGCGACCGCGCCGTGCATCATCGACTCCGCGAGGCTCTAATCGCGCACATTTCGACTCTCCCACCAAATTTCCGATTGCGTTAATGTAATTTTTTATTTTTATTTAATGTAATGTTTTATTTTTATTTATTGTAATGTTTTTTCTTTATTTAATGTAATGTTTTATTTTTATTTAATGTAATGTTTTATTTTTATTTAAGTTTGTGTTTAAATAGATAAAGAAATTAGTGTGTGGGTCCCAAAAAAGAGAAGTGATGTTAACTGATGTTCACTGTAGGCAGTGGAGTGTCAGTTTGTGTCAGTTTTGAAAAAAGCTGACGCTGATGTGGCTTCAACTGATACGTCAGTTGATGTTCACGATAGTGAGGGGTCTTATAGATAGACGGACCATATTATGTTGTTCACTTGTTCACCACTCTCTCCACCTGGAGCGTAACGCATACTCTCATATTTAAGCCAAATGAATATTCTGTGAAGCAAAATTGGTGTGGTTCAGAAGTTGAAGTCGACGTTGAGGCGCGTATGACTGCATACCACTATTTTGTCTTCTTTTTAAGCTTAAATAAAAGTGAAGTGCCACCCCATAGCTCACTTTTTATCCACTTGCTAAACAGCTTGCGATGTACATGTACAGAATTAAAAGCAGAGAGTAAGAAAAAAGGTTTTTGAGTTACTATTATCGAGTTCGAGTTCGACAGGGTAAAAGTTCGGCTCAACTCAAAGAGCTTTTAGCTTTTACGATGGAGACTCGAGTCTCGAAAAGTTCAATATTTTATGTTTTATATAGATATAAAATTCAATACTTCAACTTACTTCATATTTATTTTTAAGCTAGAATGAATATAAAATCATTTCAAATGTAAATAAAACTAAAAATAAGTCAGAAAACAGATAAAAAAAACTTTGTAAAACATTATAATAATTTTAGAATATAATATAATGATATCATTATGTAGGTATTATTTAAGGCTCGAAAAACTCGATAACAGTTCAAGTCAAGTTTGATTTTTAAATTCCATCTCGGCTCGATATATATTTCGAACTCGCTAAGGTCAAGTAGTTTGATATAGGCTCAACTTGTTTCTGCCCTACACACGACAATTTGTCAACAATCTCTTCCATGAGAGAGATTATATCTAAACGTACATTAGTTGGTTTGTACTACGAGTAGTATGAATGACACTGTACCCTTTTAGCATCTTCCCTCTTTTGTACGCTGCTCGCCTGCTCCATTGTTTGTTTTCAGGGTCAAGGACGAGGTTTAAGTTTGTCTCTGAGGTTTGATGACGTAATTTTTCTATTTTAAATATATACTCCCTCCGTCCCATATCTATTGTCCACTATTCCTTTTTGGGATGTCCCAATTTAATTGTCCACTTCCATAAATAGAAAAAAATAATAAGATAAAGTTTATTTTTGCCCCTAATTTATATATGTAAGACAAAAAGGTAGGTAAAAAGTAAAGGGTAAAATTATCTTGTTACCAAAAAGTAAGAGAGATAGTGATGTTTTTCTTAAACTGCGTGTTTTTTGTCTGGGGACAATAAAATTGGGACGGAGGGAGTAGTATTCTACTGTATTGAGTATATTATTATACTATAAAACACTAGCCAAACTCATAGATCACTGAATTACAAGATGGCCAAATCTATGTGCTGAACATGTAAAAATTCATTATATCAAACTCAAGTTTATACTCCGTATTACGACATCAACGGGATATCCGAATAAATAAACTTGTATATCAGGCTCCAATAATGTTACCGACAAAAAAACATACATTTAGTTAAAAATCATCTAATCATCACACTATAATTCTTTTACCCTTTTTAATTCACATTCACATATACTAGCATATTGTCCGCGTAATACGACGATTGCAACTACTTAATAAATTTTCGTTATGTATGATACAATTTTCATCAAATAACATAACATTAATCATTACATGTTAATCAAAATATCTTAATTTTGAATGAATCTTTCATAAACACATAATTACTAAAGTAGAAATAACTAATATTAAAAAAAAGACTTTCCTATTTGAAGTAGTATTTATTTATTAGTATGATAGGGGTAAATTAGTCCAAAAAAACTAAGATATTAAGACTCAACATATAGACACGCTTTATAAGTAGTTATAGATATATAAGGTAAAAGCTATATAAAAGTTTTAGTTCGTATTTCTAAAAGTTAGATAGTTAATTTGTGACGTCTGTCAAATAAAAATGGAGTATAAATATGGGCAGCAGAGATTCATTCACATCACACCAATATTTAATCATCGTATCACTTATAAAAACGTTCTGACGTTCAAGTCATAATCACTATCGTTATTTCTATCGTATTATTATTCTTTTCCAATTTAGGCTTAACATATGTTCCATACACTTTTGGGTATAATTATCATTATAGATTAAGTAAATAATTAAGACACCCAAAAACTATAAAGAAAATTACATTTGAGGAGAAACTGAGCTATCGTTTTCCATTGAATGGTACGTACCTTTTTTTAACGTGAGATGACATGTTTTTTATATCTTTTTTTCCATACAGGTCGGTTGTTTATAATTAGATTAATAGTCACCGTTTTGTCAGGTTCATTGTTCATATCTTTACGGACATTGACATGAATCTTTGACTTTACAAAGTCAACATCTAACAAAGCTCAACTGCATTTTGTTTAACTTCAAAATAAAACTTAAATGTGAAGGCATTCTTATTAGAATGACTATGAAAGAATATTGTAGATTATCTTAAGGCTAGAGCAACCTTGGGCAATATATCATCTTTACTCTGCTTATTTATCATAGTGTATATATTTAGGTTTGAGAAAAAGTTATATAAAAACATTTGCATCCAAAAACAAGGATACTATGAAGAAAACTTGCAAACAATATTTAAGGTTATCCATTTCAATCAGTTGTAACTAGAATATATGAATATTATTAAGATCATTGTGAATAAACCGATTTAACCTAACCATAAACAAATAAACCGTCAAAAGCTAACTGAATTAACTAAAAGCTAACCGAATTAACCAAAAAAATTGAAGTAACTAAAAGTAATGACCCTTTAGCCTATTGTGGTATCTATGTAGCCCAATACCAACAGGTTGCTTTCACATGTTACAGAACCAACACATTTGGTCTTGCTTTCAGTGTGTTTCCGTGTGTACATATGTGGAATTTGGTTGTATGTGATAATGCATGGTACATGGATAAGGTACTCTTTTTTTAAAAAAAGCTTTTTAACTTTTATCAACAACAAAAATCATCACCATACCATGAATACTTAGCCAACAAGCATTTAACTTCCCAGCATTTTTTGCACAAGCACAAGACTTCTGTAACAAACTACAAATCAAGGCCTTTTTAACAAATAAGTTAACATTATCATAAACAAATTAGATAGATTTCGCAAATCATACCAACTCGATATGTTATTTGAATCAGTAGTAATTAGTACAGCATAAGTTAACAGAGGGAGATCGAAGATCGCTACTAAGAAACATTGTTTTCCTCAAACTGAAAGAATGCAGTCAGCAGATATTGAGCTACGAAAAACCACTCGATAGATGCTTATGCTTGAAAATCCCACGTCAGAAGACACTCGTAAACGCCATGTACACGACTTCACAGGGAATGGTCATTAGTTATTTAATTAAATTGAATTGATCGATCACTAAGTGTGACTTTCTAGTCAACGATTTGGGAGCCCTGTTAATGTTGTGGAAGTTCAAGAACGATAAGAAAATAGCATCTTTCTGATTCTCTAATGTATTGGACTTCACCGTTCATAAGAGTTAGCATCTTCCGACACGTGCTTAGTCCTAAACCTTCTTCGGTTGACCACTGACTGATGTGAAACATGTCTTGAACCAATTCTGGTGGGAGGCCTTCACCAGGAGACATTATCCTTCAAAATGAAAATGAAAAATTCAACTTTTAAAGTTTAGAAACATCAACCAATAAGTTTAGCTACCGTGAATGACACAAGGAGCAAATGAGTCGCTTGGTGTAATTAGTAATTCATCTTAAATTGTCACTTCTTTAATAGAAGATTTTATTTTATGTGGTTATATACTTATATTTAGGACTTGAAATGGAATATGGTTGTTAGGACTTCTTAAGGTTGATTTGTGATCGGGCTTCAGTTTGAGAGGGTCTATGATATATAGGCCACTTAAAGTGTGTTAAATTTAAATTGAGATGAAGCTATGATTTCAGCTTGTGTCCGTTTTTGGCTTTATTCGCATGTTAAAAGTAGATTGTTAGCTAGTCTAATCAAGGTACAATGTTTAATTGCTATTAGCGGAATCTTAATCGCAACAGCAAGAGAGAAAGAAGTAGAAACCATACCTAAATGCAATATGAACAATGCTTTTTCCGTTAGAAGTACGCTTTAAAGTCGGGCGAACTTGAATTTCCACCCAACCACCCGGTGATGGCGAATGGCGCACCATAATTAATAAGAAGTTGGTCAGAACCTGTTGAACTCTCATTTGATCACCATATATGGTCAACGTTTTGACTTCCTCCGGAATATCTCGAATCAGTTGCAAACCTCTATCCCTCAGCGGTAACATTACTTGGCTCACTACAGCATCGATCACACTCCCTAGTACAAATTCATGCTTCTCCATCTCTAAAGAACTATAATGAAAAAAGAGAAGATCAGCACTTACATCGGATGTTTTGTTACAAAGAACTATATTGGACAGATTTTGGAATTGTCAATGCAAAAAACAACCATGATACTCGCTGTGTCCAAATTTACTTTTATGCAAAACCGTGCTTCGTTTATTTGCATTTGCCTAAGAACAATGGTCCGTTATGTACTCAAAATCCACATAGGGTTCTTTAGAAAGTACAAACTTCTATTAGAGGTTTAAATTTTGATTCAAATAACTGATAATGGGTTGATTTAGGTCGCATCTCATATCCATTAGCTCAAAAAGGGGTGAAAGTTACCCAGAGTGTTTACAACGTTTAAAGCTTCTTAATTGTACAGTATATATTACTTACTCATTAATATGATTTATGTAATCTTATTTACTATTTTGATAATTTATAAAATAAAATAAAAGGACACAAAGTTGTTAAAGGGTCATCGCAACTAGACCCAACGTCCCAACCCGTTTGGGCCTAAAATATTTCTCTTCTCTATTTTAACCTGAATCCCATTTTAATCTGTTTAACCAATTTGCCACATCTAAAAGTTATACACTTATACTTGGAAGAAAATTTACCCCTCTTGGATATTTTCTTTATCAACGTCGTTTATGATCTTGAACATTTGTTTCTCGCACGCCACACATGTTTCAAGCAACTGCTTTTGATCTTCAGTTAAATCCGATGCTTCCAAAAGAGAATTTGCAAAACGAATACCACACAATGGATTCTTGATCTCGTGAGAAATGTAAGCCAATTCTTTCATTCTAGTGTAACATTTCTTTTCTTGTTGCATTTGTACTTTAAGAACTCGTTGCAATTCGGGACTTGCAATTTGCAAAAAACAAAAAGCCCCAATTACCTCTCCTGCCATATTCATCCTTTTAATCGCGGTTAAAAGAACTTGCACAAACCTCCCATTTTTATCAAAGAACGAAAATGGGTATTTGTCAGTATCTTGGCCGCCAATTGCATTATGCAAAATGATCATGAATTTTGTCAAAGAATCGGGGCCTTTTAGATGACAAAAACTACCGAAAATCTCCCCGACCAATGTTTTTCCCATGATGTCTCCTCGGGTCCATCCGGTGAGTTCTTCCATGGCGGTGTTCCACTCGGTGCAACATGTGTTCTCATCGGATGCAAAGATTGGTGGAATAAGTGCGCTTGGGTTATGCACAATGGTCTTGTAATCGCCTTGAATTTGGATGAACTTGTCCATTACGACTTTTTGACCAGTGACATCTTGGCCAATGAAGCAAACTCCGACTATGTTATCGGTGTAGTCTTTGCTAGAACAAGCGTTCACCATTAAAAAAACTGCTGTTTCTTCCATTATTGAACTGAATGTCTTCAATTTGATCTCGATGTTCTTATCTTCTTTGCCTATGAACATTGTGAATTTGTAATTCGTAAGTGTTAACTATCACGATACACAGAACACAATGAGATGCAAATTCGACACTAACTTAATAAACCAGTAAAGTTCATTCGGTTTCAGATAGCTCGGTCGATCCGCTTTGTAAAAAATTTAAACATGTTGCTTCAGGTTAAAATTGTGAGGGTTGAAACGACCCATTCAAAACTTAATGGGTCAAAATTGAAGCCTTAATTGGTTCATTTCAGTAGTTGGTTTGAATTTCAACCAAATTAAGCCTTATTAGTGAATAATCCATAATTTGTTAGCAAAGAAAAGAGGAATAAAATGGATATCAAAGATCCACTCAATTCTTGCAAAATGTTCATGCAACAAACTCTCATATTAGATAAAATAAATAGGTACCTCTTAACGCACGATGCAAAAGATTAGCAACAGTTTCTTCTGATTCTTTATACACAAGGTCTAGAACCAATGATTTCCCCATAGCATTCTCGACTGACAAACCCGTCAATTCTGCAATCTTTGCATTCCACCCATTTATTCGACCCTCAACATCAACAGCAAGTATAGGCGCAGTAGCCGTCTCTATCAACCTAACAATTTCTCGTGTAACCGAGCTAAGTTCATCCACACCTTGCAAGTCCATGTCAATATGAGTATTAACAAAAGCTTTCGGGTTATTTTCATCAAGATCTTTAAATGAATCTCTCAGAATTAGCTGTAAGGAATGAATAGCATCCATTTCAGCATTCTCCCATGGCAAACTCCTACGTTTCACAACTTCTAAAAATGCATTAAACGAATAACGTGGATGCATTCTTTGACCATCATCTTTATCTTCTGGATGATGTTTAGCTCCACCCCATTTTATCTCTTTTCCCGTATTTGATCGGAACCAAAATAATATATCTTTAGAAGTAATGTAAGCCGCCGCCATCCCACAAACCGCATCCCCAAGGGAAACGGCACCCGGGTAACCAGCATCAGCTAAACTATCAGTGCTTAAACCGGTTGAGTCACGGTGTACCACGGCTAGCCACTCGACGATATCTCTGATTTGGTGTTCAGTCGGCGTTACGCCTAACGGGTAGTACTTTCCTTGATTATAAAGCGCAGCACCATCACATTTTACCAAATCCATGATGCTTGGGCTTTGAGTCACAATACCTGTAGGTGAATCGCGAAGAAGCATATCACATAACAACGTTTGTGTTCTTAAAATACGTTTCTCCAACATTTGAGCGGCTAATTGTAACTCCATATTCAATTGAAGTCCGAAAGCTTGCATCAAAAATTCACAAGCATAACGAAGAGGAAAAGGAATGGATCGAGCTGATGTATGATGACAGACTACTAAACCCCATAGTCTCATTGAAGCTCTTTGTCCAGTATTTTCGTCTTCTAATCCATTAGTGATGACAGCCATGGCTAATGAAGCTACGGAACCCATGTTAGCCATGTACTGAGCATGGCACCCATGAGGGGCTCGAAGGGTCGAACCCACCAAGCTCAACGGTTGCATTAATGACTCATCTTGGATCACACGAACAGGGGCCGTATGACAGTCAACTATCATTCGAACACGGTTTTGCCTAAACAAGAATCGCGAAGCTTGAGGGATATCTGTGGCAGGATAATGTAACCCGATATATGGATCCAAATCGGCCCGTTTACTTTCTGCCACAACTTCACCATGTTCATCTTCATGAAACTTATAAACCATAACTCGATCATAACCCGTGAGCTCCCTCACATTTTGCACCACAGCATCACACAAAAGCTTGATATCGCCACCAGGCAATGATTGCAAATTTGAAATAGCCCGAACCGCTAGTTTTTGTGATTGAACTGCCCCGGCAATTGACAAAGCAGGGTCTTCGGTCCTGGCGGGCTCAAGATCAATTACAATTCCTACATCAATCCTGTGCAAGATTGCATAAAAGGGTTTCCCTGAATTCTTTGAATGAACCCAAAGAGGGTTTAAAAGTGTAATTTCTCTAGCCCTAAAAGCCCTTTCTAGAAGCACAGAACTTGAAGGGGTGAAAAGAGATCTAACATCAGTCCCAGTTGTCAAGATTTCTTGTTTCTCTATGCTTGGAACAGATTGTGGGGCTAAACCCAATTTTTCTATAGCATTTTCACTAAAGGCAATTACTTTAAAAGTAGAATCATCAATTGCAATCATGCAACCAAATGGTTGAATGTGACCACCTCTTTGAATTTTTGATAAATAAGCAGTAATTTGCTGTTCAGGGATGGATGATTCTATTGTAGTTTTAAGTGACTTTGAGTAATTAAAAGACTTGCCAGAACCACCAGACTGTTCAAAAACAGCATCTAATCTTGCATCAACAGTGAATTGTGCAGTGGCTTTGCTTGTAGAATCAACCACCCTGTTGTTTGAAGTTGATGATGGTTGAGTATAAAATTTTGAGCTTGTTTTGCTTCCAGAAGCCATTTTCTTGAACTAATACTGAGTAAAGATTGAAACTTATTGGGTATATTAATTTCTTGAATATAAAGCCCAGATGGGAAATTTAAATTTATGAGTACCCATGATGAGGTGGATTTTTTTGTTGCTGTGAAGTGTGTAATGTGGCCTTTTAAGTAGCTCAACCCTTTACAAGAGCTGAAATGGATGAATATTGACTAATGTACAACTTGTTAAGCATGGTGTACATGATGTAATGGATTAAGATTCTGTCTTTGGATTTGAGAATGATTGTTTGAAAAAGATATTTACTTTTTAAATTTAACATGGTGTACTATGGATTTCAATGTTTTGAAAGCAGCAGCAGATTGTATCTGGTCTGGTACCGTTGTATTCAGTATTATTGAATGTATACAACCCAAACATCTTCTTGTCTCTTTTTTGGCCTTTTTCTTTCCACTTTATTCCGTTAGAACTTTTCAAAAACACTCACTCTCTTTTCAAGCACAATTTCGCACCATATTTGAAGAGTAATTCTTTCACCGGACTGCAAAGACTTTGGTAGCTTGATGATATTTAATTTACGGAGTAGTTCATTTATATATAATATAACTATACAATAATGCATACTTTGATGCTGTGTGGAGGTAGCTTGCTAGTATCTTAATATTCTCGAGTTAGAGTGTTATAACATATAAACAATAATAAGGCCTTGCAACTTGGTCTACTAAAGGTTAAAGGGGTGTTTGGATTAGCTTAAATAAGCACTTATCTGCTTATTTGCTTATTTTTACAGCAGATAAGCAGATCCAAACACTTTTCTAAAAACTACTTATTTACTAAGAAATAAGCATTTAAAAATAAGTAAAGGATAAGATACTTATTTTTTAAGTACATAAGTGCTTATAAATAAGCTAATCCAAACACCCCTAAATATAATGGTCATGCGAAAGCTATATAAAGATATTATGGTTAATCACTTTGGAGGGAACAAAATCAGATTGAAAGGTCTTCCTGAATGTCGTAAGGCATGACATAGCAATTGTATAATGTATCTATCCGGTATCTCAATTCCACTGACCATGTAGAAGGTATTGCTATAATAGGTTGTACATTATGCACGAAAAGTTGTATTGATATAAAAGGAAAGTGGGGACAAATAGCGATTTGTGCTTATTACTTTTTGGGATCACATTGAAACCACGTGAAATTTGTACGGTAATTGACCCCTGTGTTTCCGCCATCAATTTGATAAGCCAATGAGATTTTGTCACGTGTGCAACTGAAGCCCAGTAAGTTTATGTGGGTCAAAAAGCACGTGCTGTGGCCCATGTGAGGGTAAGGTATCACACGTGACATTGGCACACCAACCAATGACAACATGCCCAGTCAGGTTGTGGGCCTCATGAGTTTCAGAACGCGGTGGCCCGAAGAGGTGAATCACTAGCCACGTGGGCTTTTATTTTATTAATATATAGAAAAAACACGTTTATGAATAAAAGTACTAACAAAAGCTAATGGATACAAAAGCACCACAACACCTCTAGCTCAAAAGCCAATAAATAGCTACTTCCATATTATTATTATTTATTATTATATATACATTATTAAAATTAAAAAGTACAGAAAAAACACAGAATGATTAAAAAAGAGAATGATAAAAAAGAGTGAAGTAAATGAAAAATATAGTAATAATTATGTTAAAAATAAAATATAAAAGAAAATAGTATGGATAATAAGACCATTTATATTTCGTATGTACAAGTAAAAATATCATCCGTACATGAATGATTGTGTGTTTTACTGCAATACCATCAATCACAATTAAACTATCCACAATGGTAACAAACTTGGTGCAGTGTTATAGGTATCACGTCATCTATAACATGGTGTGGTAGGCGAAACAGAGTCTATGATATTCAACTGGAGGGGGCGCAAAAAAATATATGTTTCATTTATAATTTTGTGGGGACGGCAATTCTAAAACTTCTTAACCTTAAAAAAGTTTCTTTTTTATGTACTTTTAAAATTCTTGTCAGGCAGCTACCTACGCTATCCCAGCTCTCTCTCCACCCCATCATAAAGTGAATAAGCCCACCAAGCCATGTGACAGTGTGTATGACACATCCTTGACCCCATATTATAATCAAGGAATTAAGAAAGAAATTGGCAAGGTTATTTTATTTTGTTTTAAAAATTAATTGAAAAAAAAAAAGAAAATAGTTAGTGGCCCACTTTCTCCTCCATCCCGCCCCGTTGAAAACATCACGACGCCTCCCCCACCACACTTCCAGCGTTGTGGCGACGTTGAAGCTGCATGCCGCCCAGTGCCCCACCACCCCCACTCCAAATGATCGTAGTAGCGTATTGAGAATTTTTGGTGGTTTACATATCACGATCTAAACAAACTAGGAGATAGAAAATAATATTTTATTGGAATTTACACATTTAATCTACAATTATTTTCCTTTGCATTGCATACCAAGGGAAGAAAAAAAAAATATGAACTTTAAAAATGTAAGTAAAGCAGATCATTAGCTCTTAAAATCCAATGAAAGTCGACTAAAGTGACTATTTTGATTGAAGTTATCCTTTTTTATCAAGGCCAAGAAGAGGTTTAATAATAGAAGTATAGAACACTCAATAAAGCAGGAAGGGCTAGAAGTACGACAAAAGAGAAAGCCTCTAAGATGGAGAGCAGTAAATAACAAAAGGAAAACAAACACTACAGAAAATATAAAAAGAAATACCAGCCACGATCAAGAAATGATGCCGCTTGGATATGTAGCCCGACTAGACCAACCAGAAAGCTTTATCGAGGATCTATTTGAAACCCTCAAAAGAGATGGCTTCTGAAGGTGTAACGAAATATCAACATCTCCCGACTCCTCATCTGATGCATGTTGTTCATGCGTCTCCATATAAGCTAAAGCAAAATGAAACAAACCCCTTGAGAAGCCTTGTTACGCTGTTCATTTGATGAGCATAGCATCAACTTGTGACCCAAACCCAAGTTAACCCATTACCCAAACCGACCCAACCCGCCCATTTTGCCACCTCTACTGAAGATGGAGCTGACAAGACAACCTTCAAACTACAATTCATGTGAATATGCAGTCCCATATATTATGTTTGAACCCATTGGTGATTCAACTCTGTTTAGCAAGTTAAATGACAATTTCAGCAAGCACAGAGGACAAGCTAGGTCGCAGTTCAGCACGTACCTCCTCACGAGCATACATATGTAATTGCTCCTTGCTTGTTATTTAGTAGAAGTTCAACACATTCCTCAGTGCAAACCACTTCATGTATTTAGAACCAGTTTATCCTGTTCTTAGGATTAGTGTGTTACTGTGCTTTAATAACCTGTTAGACCTGCTTAGCAACAACAGGTCTTAACCTGAATTCCATGACCAATTCAACACATTCCTCAGTGCAAACCACTTCATGTATTTAGAACCAGTTTATCCTGTTCTTAGGATTAGTGTGTTACTGTGCTTTAATAACCTGTTAGACCTGCTTAGCAACAACAGGTCTTAACCTGAATTCCATGACCGATTACCAATACAATAACTATATCTACACTTACCAGATAGATGATATAACTTATAGTTATCGGCATTATCATGCACAAAAAACAAGAGTTTGTTTAATCATATATCTACTTGAAACTATTTAACCAGCTTAAAAAGTTAAAAGTATAAACTGAATAACACAAATTCCATTCCATAATTGTTCATTGGCAAAACCAAAATAATGATAAGCCTAATTACAAATTGCAATTTGACTTGCATGAGGCTTACATGAGTAGGAAAAAGCTTCGGATTTTAATCATCGGGTGATCTTCTTCCAGATTGCATTACAAGTATCGTATTTACTCGTATCTTGGGAATCAAACTCAAATTTTTCAACCACTTTCTTCTCTTTATCAACAATATCTGTGATTGGTGACATTAAGGAATTGCATATGGAAAAGGACTATGCTTAATCAGAATCTAGCAGTAATAATGACAAGGCACAATCAATAACAAGTCAGAGTAAACACAGCAAAGGATACGTCCAGATATCCTAGACTGATCATTTAAGTCTGGAATGATGCTTGTTATAGATGCATACAGTGAGAGCTTCATCCTGTAAAACAGATATATTACTCCCTCACACAAATAATCAGATATTTAATCGGGAACTAGTTTAATGGTCGTGTTTTGACATTTAGGCTAATCTAGAATATCCCAAAAAAAATGGCATGAACAAAAGTCAACGTTATCAAATGTTCTGATGATAACTAACAGAAGTGGGTAACTTTGGTTAATCTACTAATCAGAGTAAAAACACACACCAAACACCATAAACTTCTAGTTATCTTATACACTTCACATCCACCCTATCAATTAATCTACTAATCAGAGTAAAAAAAAGCATAAAGAGTAACTTTATTTGGGACCAGTACAAAATAAACTGGTGAGCAGGTATCCATCTAATGTAGTTCCCTACTCTTTTGATTAGTATTCAGATTTCTACTACCTATAAAACTTCCATGTAAAAAGTGGGTACCAAATATAAAAACGTCTGGCGACTCTTAAAAGGAAAATCAATGGATAAAAAGATTAAAGATTAGGACATCCTGTGTTGGTTTAATCTGATGTATTCAGGTTACCGACAACAAACAGCCTAACAACGTTACTGGTTAAAATCAAGATCCCTGCTTACAACTAAAATGTGTATTTAAACAAAGTTTAACAACATGCAATATTTTATAATTTTTGCACTGCATATGTCCTATTAAGAAAAAGTGATGACATTTAAGAGTATACCAAAGTTTGTCTAATGGACTTACTGGGCCTTCTTATCATCTTGTTCAAGTTTCTTCAGAACCTGGATTCTATCTTCAATCGATTTTGTTTGCTCTTCTTGATCCTTAAGGTAGCCGGTGATCGCTGTGTAGATGATACTCACAAATAATCAGTAACCATCAAACTATTAAAAACTTTAAATAATATTAACTTCAGTAATTACTACTCCGTATAAACTTATCTAAGCTCCTCTTGTTGTGACGTCTCTCTCTGTAACTCATCGTCCAATTCTTTCTGAAGCAAATTAATTTCTGCATCTGAAGCAACTTCCGCCTTTGCAGCTTCCGTTTTTTGCTGGCATATTTCTATCTGTTTTTGATACTCTGTAACAAGAAATAGTGGTCTTGGATCAATAAGTGACAATCACCTGACTCCAGATCACTAACAAATCCGTTATCATTCAATTATCCAATCAGATGTTCCAAAGATAGTGTATGCATGAGTACATCTCAAGCTTTTAAAAACTAGTGTCCATTGAACCACTTGCTTAAACTATTGATATGCTTATTACATTATTATAGGAAACAGAAATTACTGTTTATGCTTATCGAGTTAACGGATTATTTTAGAGTAAAACAAACTGTTTCCCATCAATAACAAACTGATTGTATGCTTCTGCCTTTAACATACAAACAAAAGAGTTTCAAAAATAAAAAAAAATACTACAAATTTAAGAGAAACATAACAAAAGGTTTTGAAAAAAGCTCAATGCAGTTATCATAAGTTCATTCGCACATTGAAGAAACTATATCAGTTATGCTCAGATAGAAGTGAGAAGTTCCGCTTTTATCAAAAAAATTGTAACACTACACTCAGAAACTTAGTTACCTACATCCAGCTGTTCATCTTATGTACTTTGTATAAACATAATATAACTTACGGTACTTATAATGTGCAAATGAACTAACGAATACCTACATCGAGTTATCTGCAAGCTTCATGACCTTTTCAAGAAAATTTTCCCTAACGTTGCGTTCGGTTAGCCGAATATTTTTGATGGAATTGGAATCTATCAAGGGAATTGGAATTTCATGGAATGTGAATTCCTTTGATTGAGGGAATTCGAAGACTTACAACTCAATTCATTTGAAACCAAACATGTTTGTAAATTCCGTTAAATTCAACAGAAAAATATACACAATTTGAACTTATAATACTATTTTAGTATAAAATTAGGTTAGAAAAACCACAAAAAGTAAATACATCAGGTAACTAGCAATTAGAGACCAAATGATGAACATGAAGAATTAAAAAAAATAGAAGAAGTATAACCTCGAAGGGAAGAGTGAGTTACGGCGAGATCTAAACGGCAACGGGAACGGAGATCGTTGAAATCGTTAGCGGAAAGTTTCAAGTGGTTGATGTCTTTTTCATAGTCTAAGAACTTAACGAGATCATCGCTGTATGCCATCAGTTCCTCAAAATCAATCTTTCTTGAAATCTCACCCATTTCTCTTTTTACTAATGATTTTGATTTTGATTTTGATTTTGATATCTAAGCTAGGGTTTTTTCAAGTACAAGTGAGAGGGAAAATGTTGAGGGCTTGCTTTGTAAGTTCCTTTGATGAAACCAATACGACTAATTTCTTTAAAGAGAATTAGGCCGTTCCTCCTTACGGTTTCATGCAACATACTGGTTTAATCCTTTTAACTTTTTAATTACGTTGATGGTCTTTATTTTTGAAACTTGTTACGTAGATGATCCTTTAAGCTAACGACCGTTAAAGAACTCCGTTAAATCGTATCATGTGACTTGCACATGAGGGTACCCTGGTCATTTTATCCTTCTCCTTTTACTCTTTAATTTGGAGCTCTTTCTTCATCGTTTATCTTAAAGCTACATTTGTTAACAATGGCTACAAAATTAAAACTTCCAATCATCAATTCTTTCAAAATCAATCTCAACATCAATCAAACCCAAAATACACAATACTCTACATATATATAAATAAACACGTATTCACTCAAAGATATATAGTTATATACATTCAGACCCCAATATCTACACATATATATACACACGTAAACACACAGACCTAACCCTAGATCTAACATGTAGATGAGGAAATTTCAGTGGCCAGATGTAACAATAAACTCGATTTCTTTACCACAATCATTAGTCCATTACTGGCGGCCAGACTTCGAAAATAAAAAGGAAACAAAACGGAGCTGTAGTGGGGGCCAGTGGTCGAACACCGGCGATCAAATTAACCGGAAAGAAGAGAAAAAGAGTTGCGGTGGTGGCCGACGGTTGCCGTGATCGTTCGAGTTGCAGTGTTTGATCGTGGTGGTTTGGTGATGAAATGAGGTGTAGCGATGCGATGGCGAAGGTATGAGGTGGTTGATGGGCTTGCGCCGCCATACGAATCTCATACATGAACTCAGATCTCGCCATTAAACTAACTCAAACTTATATCAAAAAAAAAAAAAATTCTGCCTTCATGAGGATTTTTATTTTAATCTTTATTGTTGTTTTTCTTTTATAATGGAAGATTAGGATTTAGAAGTTAAAAATATAAATGGTTGTTGAGTTTTTTAGTTGATGAAGATCGGTGGTCAAAGTAAAGGTGGAGTGGTGATAGATGGTTGTTGAACTTGTTTTCCTTATTCCTTCATTTTTATTTTTGTTTTTATTTGTATTATAGAATTAAACAATATTAAAAATTTATAAAAATTGTAAAATGTCTAGATTACCCTCACGTGCTTTGGACATGATACGATTTAACGGAGTTCTTTAACGGTCGTTAGCTTAAAGGATCATCTACGTAACAAGTTTCAAAAATAAGGACTATCAACGTAATTAAAAAGTTAAAAGGATTAAACCAGTATTTTGCATGAAACCATAAGTACGAACGGCGTAATTAACTCTTTTTTAAAAATGCTACCCCTCCCAAATTTACTTACATTTGATGGTAATTTTAGATTCATTGATTAACCATGAGTCAATTTGATTAATATTTAGAAGATGATGGGTTTATTGGGTCTCCAACAAATTTTTGAATGACTTTAGATGGGTCTAAATGGGTTTTATAATATAACCTCCAATTGTGTAACAATTAACCAACGTGTCTAGACAAATTTAGCGGGTACAATTTTTTCATCTCATTTCATTTTTCACTCAAATAAAAAAAAAGTTTGGTGAAACCCATTGGGTCGACCCGACCCGAGACCCATTAGACTTAGACCCATTAGACTCATACCCATTTAGGCCCAAACCTATCTAAACCCGTGACCGACCCGACCCATTAATTTTGTCACTTATATGTATATTATAAGTATAAAAAAACTTTACGATAAAATTGAAATATTAATAAAAAGAATATCAGATAATAAAATCGAGATGGAAGGAGTATACGGAATTGCTTCCTCTATCAACTTAACTTATGTTGTAACAAGTTTTGTTAGAATCTTCAACTTAACTTATGTTGTTTATATAACACACTCACACTCTTGTGTTGTTTATATCCACATCGTCTAGGCGTTACCAGTTGCTCCAATCTCTCCTACGCCTAGGACGTTGTCCGAGCTCACACACGTAATTCGGTTACATGTGATATGTTACACTGTTTATAATAACACAAGCACATACAAATAAAAGGTGTAATGGCATAGCCACCATAATTCAGTTACACGAGCGAACATGAACCAAGGTCAAACCCCAAGGGCGAACAGCCAACCTATTTGATTCCATGCTTGACTTGTGATTTCTTCAAGCTCTTGCTTCATCAAACAACTCCATGAGGATGGAAATACCAAAGATCAACTCATTAAATGTCTTATTTTGTTTACAGTCTCCTTTTATTACAATACAATGGTTTAATAAAACCTGCCCGACTACAAATAAATTGAAAAAATAGAGTTTAGGAGGTGAGCCATTAGATTACATTACTATTAATGGAAATAAACAGTGTCAAAATACAACCTTTTTTCAGAAAAAATTAACATCAAGATGACTAAAACACACCCACTGGTCATAAGGTTCATGCTAGTAACACCAACACATATACAATAAAAAATAGCCAATTTCAGATATCTCCCCGGACCCAAAGTCGTAGGCTGCAACAACATCATCTGATGTGAGAATAACTGTAAATACCCCAACCCAACCCACCAGTGTCACCTACATAATCATTTTCAGTGGTCTAAAAAAGAAGATAAAGGTCACATTTATTTGATGTGGAAAAAAACAAACATAAACATACAGGAACTTACTGCCGTAGAGGAGCAATGTTGATTTAGACTTCTGGAGGAGTAAAGGCAGGAGACTCAACAAAATGCAAGTTGGAATCCTAAACACGTAAAACCACATGGATTTTCAGATCATAATGACATGATGGTCTATTTATGTATGTCAAACTTTCAGTTACATTGAACTTGGTAACAGAACACTGACCACAGGTAGCACAAGGGATCTAATGTTGCTGCAGCCAGTTAATAGAACAGTAACAAACTAAATAATAACTATAACAATAACCGTAAATATATTTCATCCGTTTATATACTGCAACATACTTGAAGCTTATTTCTCCTTTGTGTCTCATACTTCAATATACTAGGTATAATTTTTCTTTTTTCCGTTTTCTTTTTTTCCTTTTGAGGGTCACTTATTACTAGTAATCAATATTATAAGTTTAAAATCCAGTGGAGTGTCAATGTTATAACAAACCACAAATAAATCACAAGACTTAACTTGTTTAAATTTCCAACGTTTAAATTTAAAGTGAATTAAGTAATGCCTCAAACAGGATGTGATATGAAGTACACACCTCACTTTCTTATTTGTCATTTTGGAAATTATGAGGCCTACAGTCGAAACATGCATAAAGTATGTTATATATCTATTACTACCAATAAAAGAGAAAGTAATGAAGGGTTGGTTGTGGTAAAGACTAGAGTGAGGAACCTTATGATTTATGAACACTTCTATTCTATGTCAGTACAAAATAAAAACCACTGATAGGTAACTACATCTTACTTCTGTTTCATTTTGAGGGACTATCACATTTACTGAATGTTACATGCCGTAACTTTTTCACAAATGATTACTATTATCCTATCTAAGGCGCTACATTTTATTAAAGCCTCATTTTTTAGAAGATAAAAGTTATATCTTCCTACCTCATATGTCTCTTAACATCAACCAAACGGACACTTGGTAATAATCCATGAGAGCAGGAGCATGTAGGCGCTTTTCTAGATGCGTTAATCATTTCTGAGTGATGTTATGCATATAAGGTATGAAAAATTTAGCATTATATACCTTCTTATACAGCAAATAAATCACTCAATTTCATTTTTGTTCCTATTTAGAGACAATGTTACCAGCTATGAGTGAATGCAGTCCCTCAGACAAAGAGAAAAAACATTAACGAAAAAATAGTCCTTTGTTTGTGGTTTTTTGAAGTACGAGACATAAAACCAGTATCAAAATCACAAATGAGTAAGACAAAATATGATAGCTATGCGTGCAAGGTTGAATAAGAGAACATACAAAAAATCGAGTAAATAAACACGTACTGATATTCATGCTGACAAGAACCCAATCTCTCTTGGCCATCAGGTAAAGCAACAAAGCTGGATCTTGCCGAAGTGGTGAAGAAATCCAGAGGGTGTACTTCAACATCAACGGCTGCTATTAACAAAACAAAGCCATAACCATCCATCATTAGCAACACCATGAAACCTTAATTTAACTAAACAATATGCAAAAAAGGTTCAGTCCAGATTCCACGAGTTCATATATCTTCTCAAATTCACAAAATTAATAATCTCTTTACAAATGTAGTTCTTCCTGCAAAATCCAAACATTAAACAAAAAAAAGGGCATAAATCTCCAACTTTAGATGACAATAATCCTAACAGTGTTCGCGAGTTTAAACAACATGAGTTAAAAAAATTACATGATTGAAGAGAACAGAAAAGAGAAAAAAAATACCATTTTTCTTACCCGACATTATATTAGATAACGTAATCTTCCTGTTTGAAATATAAAAATGCATTAGCTTTCTTGAAAGATTAACATGCGCTTATAATGTATACTCTTTTATGTGCAACCAGTGCTAGTGGAATATCATTCCTCAACTTGAGTGGCTTGACAGACTTCCATTTCCATTCTAAATGGCTACCCACAATTGTTTGATGCTCTAAATTCGACATGTGAGCAGTTATCCTACTAACTATATATATAGTTAATCCAATACTTGGTACCATTGTGATGTAATCCTAAATTACATCACAGTCCTATTGGGCCAAACAGCAAGTGATGCTTAAGTAGCAAACAGCAAGGCTACAACAATCATGCCCTTGAAAATTTATAACACCTTGTAGTTAGACAACAACCATGAAATTTGCAAAATCAAGAAACGTTTCATGCATAATCTAAAAGTGACTCTGACGATACTAGTGTTAGGGTTTTATGAACTCATTTCATCAATAAACACAGTGGAAGACACTATTAACAGAACGATATTACAAGCCCCCAACCGCATAAATCGTATCCATGCACAACAAACAATAAAGACAACTATAGGATGTTTAAGGATATACCTCACCAAGGGATGATGATTTCGTGGATCTCAAAAACACCAAGAAGATGCTCACCGGTGGTATTCACATACACCAAGCAAACGTATACTAATCGGTGTTGCTTATCTTAATTCTTTGAAACGGGTTCCACACGATTCAAGGTAACCATTTAATTGGAGTCACATAAATGTTCAGTTAGTTTGAATACTCTTTCACTTGGGCAAGTCTTTGAAAGATCTAAAAGATCACACCTGAGTGCTACGAATAAGTTGAATTCACAGATCGACATGAAGTTGATAAAAAAGCTACTTATATGCTGTATGATGTCATAGATCAAGTTCACGCTTTCTTTATGGCATGTGCCAAGTAATGAAAAGAGAGGGATGGTGATTAGATGGTCTTCAGGGCCGCCCGTTCTCAACCGAGTCTGATATAAACTTCGTCCTCAATTTGAGGCTCCAAAGGAATAAGGCGTTATAAGAACAGGATGTACCATTCATTGCCATGACTGGTAATGGTTCTTTTGCTTAACCTGGATAGATATCCGTAAACAGAGGACAAAAACAATGCAAAACAAAGGAGAACAACACATGAATATAGCTGGAGGAACAATTGACGGAGGAAACATATGTATCTACTTTTGCTTTCCTGTCTTTTTTCTGGACATTTCCAAGAAATTGGTATCAGAGCCAATATAGAAAGTTGGACTCTTAAATAAAACCAGGATAAAAAGTAGCGGGTAACTAAAAACTGAAACATGAAATTACTTCCTTATGCATTAACAGATCAACAATTTAAAATGTGATAAGAATAACAACTTGTTGTAATAGTAGGCTACAAATCTTGACAAATTTGAGCAGTATTACTCAATAAAATTAGATCAAATGACTTAAAATTCAACATATTATAAAAGAGCATGCAACCCTCCTATTTTGACCGAAACTAGTGAATATGTCAGTGGATCACAAGAAACTTCAATAAAAAAATTGTCATGGAAGTTGATGAGAAAGTTGAGAACAATCAGAAAAATAACTAAAGAAAAATAACAAATATACAGATCAACACTTATACCCAACTCAATAAAGCAATCCTGCTACTTGAACAACCTATATAAATCGTTCAAACTCTAAGTACAAGCCTCAAGTTCTTAGGAGTTCAAGTAACATGATTCCAATTTCTTAAACTAAGGTAAAAAAAAATCATTTATACATTAAGAAAATAAATGGTGATAAAAGTATATAAGTAAACCACTTAAAAAACAATATGAAATTGATCTCAAATGGCATGAAAAAAGTTGAGAACGATCAGAAAGTTAACTTAAAATACACAACAACAAAAAAAAGATCTAAGATACCCAACTCAAGAATACAACGCTGCTAATTTAACAACCCACGTACACATTTTCAAGCCCAAATTATGATACTCAAATTCTGACAAATTAGTAAACGTCCTTAGACGTTCAACTAACGGGATTCAAACTTCTCAAGTAAGCAATCCCGCTACTTTAATAGCCTATATTAAATTGTTCATCCTCAGAGTACAATCCTCAAATTCCGACAAGTCCTTAGGCGTTCAAGTAACGGAATTTCAATTTCTTGAATCAAGGTAAAAAATAACAATAAAAGATACAAGGTTATAACTAAACCACATAAAAAACAAGATGAATTTGATATCAAGAGTAATGAAGAAAAATGAGAACAATCAGAAAGTTCACTAAAAAAACACAATAAAATGAGAAGATGAAGGGAGCCCAACTCGAGAAAACAATCCCGCTAGTTTAACAGCCATTATGAACATGTTCAAGCTATAATTACAATACTCAAGTTTCAACAAACTTATATAGGGCCCTTAGGCATCCAACTAACGGGATTCGAACTTCTAAAAATGAAAAACAACAATCATATTTAAAAGTAAAATGGCGATAAAATGGTAAAACTATACAAGTAAACAATATAAAAAATAGAGTGAAGTAAAATCAATACGAATGAAGAAAATTAAGAACAATAAGTAAGTTAACGAAAAAAACATAAGCACAAGATAAAATAAAGGGTGATACCCAACTCAAGTAAGTAGTCCTGCTACTCAAATAGCCTATATAACAGTCGGTCAAGCTCAAAGTAAAGTACTCAAATTCGGAGAAACCTGTATAGGTTCCTTAGGCGTTCAAGTAACGGGATTCTAATTTCTTGAATAAAGGTAAACAAAATCATTTTTTAGAAAGTCAAATAGCAATAAGAAGGTAAATGTATCTAATTAAACCGGATAAAAAAAACACAATGAATTTAAAGTCAACATGAACGGAAAAACATGAACAAGATCAGAAATTAATAAATAAGAAATTAAAGAATGCAATCCCGTTATTTTAACAGCCTATATAGATTTGTCCATGCTCAATGTACAGTCCCCAAATCCTGACAAAGTTATAAGGGGTCATTAGGCGTTCAAGTAACGGGGTTCCAGTTTCTCAAACTACGTTATACAAATTTTTTCAAAAGAAAGGTAGAATAGCAACAAAAAAGTAAAAGTATGCAAGTAAACCAAATTAAAAATAAAAACACGATAAATTTAATATCAACAAGAATGTAGAAAGTTGAAAACAAACAGAAAATCAACAAAAAACAAAGAGCAAAAAAGGAGGGGCAAAACCTCAGGAATGTAACCCAGTTACTTTAACAGCCTACATCCATTCAAGCTCAAAGTATAGCCCTCGAATTCTGACAAAGTTTTAAAGGGGCCTTTAGGCGTTCATGTAACTGGATTCCATTTTCTCGATATTAGACATCAGGAATCCAATATAGATACATACATTATGGCTTCTATTTTCAAATTGGTAAATTAGGGCTTCTATTTCATAAAGAAAATATGGTGATAAATTTAGGGCTTAAAAGAGTACAAATTCTTACAATATAGAAATAATGCATACATTTAGTGTTGATAATAATAGATTAGCCGCAAAACAACTATATGAAACTCGAGGTTTTCAAAGCAACATCAAAATTTTCGTAAAACCCTAGGGTTTGAAAAATTGAAATCAAAGATAGAAGAAATTTCGTAGTAACAAAAAAAACTACGAAATCTAGAATCTTTATAACCTGATAGTCGGTGATCATCGGGACAAAATATTGATCCGCACGTCGCTAGGGTTTGATTGATTGATATACACAGTTCTTGAGAATGGGTTTGTTTGTGCGTAAATAAGATTAGAAGTGTAAGTTGATTTGTATTTATAGGTTGGCGTATGCGTATGTCGGTCGGGACCACATCGCGTTAGTCAAACGCCAGTCAACGTCGATATCTGGGGTCCGGTTCAACGTACTGATACTAATTCTAAAAGGGCTAATCTATGCTGTTGAAACTAATTAATAAATTAAAAAAAAATTATAATTTACATTTTTTTTCAAGGCAGTCATGGAATTACCGACGGACTTTTTTGGTTCACTTGTTCATCTTCCAGGGGTAGTCGTCTTGTTGTGCTGGTAGGTGCGACTATGTGAGTTGACAAGAATACACTGCGGTAAGTGTGAGTAAATATTTTCCTTATTGGAACACATTTTATGTGGCAGTTTTTTGGATATTAAATACCATTGGATGGGTTACTTTTTATTGGTATTGGAAGCACATGGAAGCAGTTACTCCCCGATATAAGAACCGCTCTATAGTTCGATATCTCGATGACCTCTAAAGGAGTTGCTCTCCCATGTCTTATATGGGTATCGCGCCGCGGAGTCTCCCCCTCCCCTATGCATGCCATGGGCAATATTCGAACTCATCACCTCCAGGAAGAAACTACTTTAGTGGAAAACTCACTGATCACTGAGCTAATACCCAATAGAATTTAAGATGTCCATGCCTAGGAATTTCATATGAGTACTAGAAACTAGAAACTCACCTATCTCTGATTTTCTTTTCTTCACATTTTTTAAAATTAAATATATCTCAAACGATAAATCGAAAAATTACAAAAATTATACCATATAAATCAGCGTTTTATTCACTTTATTAGAAATGTGACAAGCAGACAAGGTATACCTTCGATGAATTTTCACTTTTTGGTGGATTTTCAAAACAACTAACACATGTGTTACTAACGAGTAAAACATATGTTACTAGCGAGTAACACATGTGTTACCAGCAAGTAAAACATGTGTTACCAGCGAGTAACACATGTGATATCAGCGAGTAACATATGTATTACTAACTTTGTACAACAACAAAAAAAGTCGTCGAAAGTATACCTTGTGAGATGACAAATTGAAGAGAAAGAAATGTTGATTTTTATGGTGTAATTTTTATAATTTTTCAACTTACCGTTTATGAGATATTTGATTTTAAAAAATATGGAGAAAAATGAGTTTAATGACACATGATACATTCTTATTGATTCCTCAATTCTCATCAAATTTTTTATTGTCAATTGAATTCCTCTCTACACTATTAATCTTTGACATTTTTATAATTATGAAAACTTCATGACATTTATTTAAAGTATGGGAGAACCAATGAAATTGTGTTATTTATACAAAAATCCATTTATCCCAAGATCTTAAAAAGTAATTATCTCACAAACGGCAAATCGAAAATTATGAAAATTGCACCATAAAATTCAGCATTTTCTTATCTTCGATTTAATATTTCACAAAGTATACTTTCAACAAGTTTTTTTCTTCCACTTTTTGGTGGGTTTTACAAATGAATAACATATGTGTTATCGTTTGGTAGTATATTTGATTTAGGGTTGTGGATAGGATTTAGGGTTTAGGTATTAGCAGGGTCTAAGGTTTATTATCATATAGAGTTTAGAGTTTGGGGTTTAGGATTTAGAGTTTTTGAAAGAAAAAAACCTCCTAAAGTGTATGATCTTTAAGATGAGCCAAATATAAATTCTTGTATAATTGCGAATGTTGGTCTAGACTTACGATGTTACATGTCATCTAAAACACTCTCTCATTGTTAAGTTATTCAAAGAACTATCATTGATTTGTCAAACTCCATTCGTTATTTCAAAGACTAAAAGAGACCAACTATTAACAATATTGCATGTTAATGATCTAGAAAGATCAAACCTATACTCATAATAACTGTCGGATGACATAATAACACCATTTTAAACGCATTCAATAGTAGTTGACCATAAGACAAAGTTCAACATGTCATACTAACATCATGTTAACAAGGAAAATGTTTATACAGGATGAGAGGCTTCTAGCTTCTAACTAATTATGATTAGTTTATGTAATTGTGTTATACGAGAGTTAGTTAAATTATTTTTTTTGTTAGTAGTAGTAGGTAACAAAGATTAGGATGACTTGTTTTTCATACGAAATATAAGGACATATGCAACAATTAAGGAATCTATATAGTAATTTCGGTTTGGTCCATATTTAGTTTTTTGGGTATGGTCCGTCCCGTAGTGAAACCTGAACAATTGCAAAATATGGACAAATATGCTCGGTTATTTCACTTTTGATCCGGTTCCTCCTTGGTCCTCGAGTTTCCTCGGTTCTTGCCGAAAAATGCACAACCCTATTACCGAGGCTGATGTTGAGATTTTTTTCCAATAGATTTTGTAAAATAAGCATCACACTATCACAGAATTTTTTTACGGTTTCTTTTAGGGTTTGAAACTAGTTAAACTATTGGGCACATTCTCAATACTGATTTCTATTAAATTAAGTAACTAAAATGTTACACCTTCAACATAGATCACCTATAATGATCACCTAAACCCGGATTGTATACTTGTATTTTAATGAAAGAAGACAAGTCTGAATCATCAGGCCAAAATTTTGTGTTTGGTTCATAGTCATTTTCAAAACGTTTCTAAAACGATACATGGATAATGAATCAATACGATACAATCCGATTCTTGGTTCCAAGTTTCCAACCAAGCTTTGAATTTTCGATTTGGTCCTACAAAATTTGGTTTAAGAAATATGATTTTATCTATCAACATGTGCCCATTACGATTTGCTAAAGTAATGCTGCTATACATTTAGGGAACTTTGCATTGAAAGTTGTATGAACAAATAACCAAAAACACTGCAAGAGAACAAACAAAAAAGTTAGATGATCTATTTCTGTCGTTTCTATCCAAACCTAGAAACAAGTTATACTCACTCATAAACTCTTGTTTTTATGCATATAAATGGAGAATTTTCTCCAATAATTAACTTACAGTGACTTACAAACAAGGAAAAGACCAATAGAATGGTCGAAAAGTCATTACAACAATTTGCTTACATAAAATGAGAAAATTTTAGACAACACTTTTAAGGGATGATGTGTTGAAAATGATCAAGAACACGAATCACTTGGTGTAAAGCACGTCTTCCCACGGGTGCCTGTATAGCGGCTGCTTCAACCTCTTTTGGTCAAATGTATGCCTACACAAGTTTCAAATGATTGATTCATCAATCAAATGGTACACAAAAACAAGCATCACACGTTGAATGTACAAATGTACATACAAATGGCACTATCAATGATGCACAAGACAATTTTATTCTAGCTTCATTGGCACTTTGTAAGTTTGATGAATATTGGAATCCTAGAGATGTTTACATGGGATTTAAGTCAGAGACCAGTCCTGGGCTTGGTCTAAAAAGCCCGGTTAAACCCGATCAAAATTAAATGTTAAAACAGTTAATGTGCATCCATATGGTACAACCCATAATGTACAAGACAAGATTCTCATACAAGCATATGATAAGTTGTCATTAGCATTTAGTAGGTCTAATGGATCTCAATAAGAGAATAGAATGGATATGTAAGCATAAATTAAAACTCACCCAATAAGACCAATGGAACGGGCCAAGACGAAGAGCCCGTTGAGGTAACCAATGGCGACAATCTCGTCAATTTCTTGCTTAGTGAACATTCCACTACCAGCAAGAAGATCCATGAAAAGGGTACCAATGGCACCATCAACGTTCATCACTAAGTTATTTGCCTTTGAGAGAGTGTATGTTTCAACTTCGACAGCATACTCCATGTACTTGGTTGATGGGAAATGTGTGCGAGCAAACAGTTGTAGCAGTTCAACTCTCTTATCTCTATTATCACCTCTCTTGATCCTTTTTAGCCACAACCAAATACTTGTTAATTTGGTTCCATAGTCATTGTAATATGAACTGAAGAAAAAAATAAAACACACCTGTGCCCGATTCCAGGTACGCGAATGCCCTTCTTTTTCATGCTTTCAACGAACTCATAAGGTGTAAGTTTCTACAACAAAAAGAGAGAATACAACGATTAGGATCCTATGAGCATAAACTGGGCCAATCATGGTGGACCATAGCTCAACAGTCATGACATATTGACCTTACCAGATGTGGTTGGTTAAAGATTTGACATTATAATTCTAACTCACCCTGTCATAAGCATCCTTAAAGTATCGAGCAGCGTCATCAACAGCACCACCAAAACGAGGACCAATTGTCAGCAAACCTGTTTCAAAAATACAATTACTCAGCGAGAACACCAATAAATGTCGTTGCTTGGAGCTAACAATTTTATTGGACTAACGTATCAAATAAAACAAAAGTATTCATCTTTTTGAATAAAAAGATATTACATAGACTCGTACACTGAAAAAGATGGAAATTTGCTTTAAAATGAATTCACCTGAAACAAGACTGGATACGAGATCTTTTCCTGCTCTTGCAGTTACTATTGTGTTGTGAGCACCAGATACACAAGGACCGTGATCAGCACACAACATGATGCAAATCTGAGAAAATTTTATATGCGTTAGTATAAAAACGGCAAAGTTCAAGATTCTAAATGGCCAATTAATCCCTTGAAAATCGCAACAGGTTCTACTAAGGTCCCCATGACTCCCTTATTTTGTGAATAGATGCGGCAAAATGAGCGGAGTGGTTTAATGGTCACAACAGCTCATGTTTTGGTACAGGTTGAAAAGGGTTGGGTATGATCGTGTTAATCCATAAAAAAAAATTGTATAACATTTTTTATAACCAACTTGTGTGCCCTATATGATGATAAATTCATGTAGCTTCAATTTCAAACTATTCTCCTAATAAAATGATTTTATGGGAAACTTTATGCATTAGAATCTACATTCGAGGCAGCTTTTATCCTGTTTAACCATTCAACCTATATTGTTCCCTAACTACTACAGTTTTACCCGATTGACCTGTTAGGGATATACATGACTCGAATCGACCCTTTCATAAGTTAATAGGTCAAAACTGCCACCTCTATATGTGAATACATAAAAAACAGGCACATAGTTGAACTCTTTACGGAAACCATATGCTAGTTGACAGTGCAATGTTAATGGAAGTATGGAACTGACGTCTGACAGAGTATTTGGAAACAGAAAACTCAACAGTAGCTAACCTCTATAAATTGTGTGCAGTAGCGAGGTAGACTACGTTTAAACCACAAAAGAGAAATAACATCACCAATACCCATTCCCTTTTCAACAATTGTGGACATTGGAACCCCGGCATAGCATGGCTCTTCACCTGCAAATCAAAAATAAAGAAATTATTTGCTACACAGCATTCATAAATACTAAAGATGGAAACTATGACCCCTTCATTGATGAATGAGTTGATTTAGTTTATAATTCCTCTATAATATGATTATTTGTAACAGGTGACATGAAAATTTTTGCCAGGCAACCCAACATATCCGACCTGTATTGACATGGCACTAAACGTTGTTCGTTTCAACCGGAACCCATTTTTACCCAAAACCCAGCCCGCTCGAACCACCCACTTTGCCACCTCTAATACTTACATTACCACTAAACAGATCATGCTACATGTTCATACCTCTGTCATCAGAGATGGTTGAGATAATATGAGTAGGTGCTCGTACTTTTCCACTTTTAATTGCTGAGTTAAGATCCTCAGGGATTTGTGGAGGAATGATTTCCTTAACAGGGGTAATCTTGCCATCCTCTGCCTATGATAATACCCGAGAATCATGAGTTCCTAAAGGACAAATTTTCAAAATAAAAATAAAAGATCAGAAGTAAAATTAGAGGCATACCAACTTTTCAAATGTTTCCTTGATTGAAGTTTCAAATGCTTCATACGAAGTGGGGACAACAGCCCCCGCATCTTTAAGTGCTTGATTTTTAGCTTGTGCAGACTCCATTTCACCACCACTTTTGGCACCCTGATTGTTAAGTAAAATGTTAAGCTGGTCAAGAAAATCACTAAATTACCCTACCAATGAAGTTTAGGATATTAAGGTAATAAGTTTACCGCATGACCAAACTGGACTTCAGATTTGAAGAGGCGTGCACAAGTTCCACTGACCCATGCACATACTGGTTTATTGATTTTCCCCGACTTTAGTGCTTCAACTAAAGAATACTCATCTCGACCACCGAGTTCCCCAAGCACAACAATCATTTTTATCTAGATCACACCACCGGCAAAGAAAAAGGTATACAACAATAATAATTAAATAAAGAACCTAAAGAAATTGCAGTTCTTATAATTGAAGGGGGTAATAGATATACCTGTGGAATATTATTAAATCGCAAGACATGATCAGAAAGAGTAGAGCCAGGAAAGACATCCCCTCCAATAGCAATGCCTACAATAATCATGTACCCAAACATCTCTTAGTTTCTTTACACAATAACTTTATCTCACACAATATTAACAGCAGTTATAATTATTATAAGCAAGGTGCAAGCTTTTCTATTATTATGATTTTCCTACAATATTGGCTGTTTGAAAGGAGATAATGTCGTCAAACATTTTTTCGTATCTTCGCATAAAATAAATCGTGTACCCTGTACAATAGAAGTTAACCAAGAACATGAATGTTACCAAATGAGGTAATGAGTACAGAACAAAAGGATCCAGTACACAAATATACAACAAAATTAATTTATGTGTATGTGGTACCTTCATAAAGTCCATCTGTCACGCGAGCGATTGTGTTGTATAACTCATTAGACATTCCACCCTGTAGTTTAACAGAAGCATAATAGTATTACTCACAATGACCGATAAATTGATCGAATTGGTCAACAGCATTCGGTTAAACATATTTACGCACAGATTTGGAGACAAATCCAACAGATCCAGGCCTGTACAATTTGCATTGTATAATGTTATCGATGGTTCCAGCAGTGTCACCAATCTTAAAAGCTCCAGCTTGAATTCCACCAACAGTTGCTGGCCCAATAACGACCTGCAAGAGCCATCATAGTGTAACTTAGATACACGCGGTGGTGCAAGTAGTCAGCTGGGGTTGTAGACTAGACGAGCCTGCTCATAAGCCCAAGCCAACCCAGGCTTTAGCCTCTATCACTCGCAATCAGTAGCACTGCTAGCCTAAATGAGCCGAGAGAAATATACATTTCTATAATAGATACAATACATTCATCATATGTCATAACTGCATGCCAGGTTAAACTTAGACAGCTGTTGAAATTAGAGGTAGCGAGATGGGCGGGTCTGGCTGTTTGGTTTGAAATTGTTTTTTTTAGTACTAGACAAAACATGGCATGTTGTATGTTTGGAGCTGCAAATTTCTAATGGATGTTTTACTTAAGACACACCAAACTGATGTTATAGTAAGTAAATAGGTCGAAACTGTCACATATAGCTGTAATCCGTACCTTGTTGTTTGACCTTGCATAGGAAATCAGCTCCTTGGTGTCGGATTCGGGAACACCCTCAGCTATAATAGCCACAACTCTGATGGTAGGCTGTTTTAATGCAAGCTTGGATGAAGCAGCAGCACTGTAAATATTTCCAAAACATCACTAGTCGTTCATTATGATCATAATATACACTCCATAATAGCTTTTCAGCGACCAATCAACATATGATTAGTATTAATACAGAGTGATTTAAAAAACAAACCAACCTTCTGAATGATGCAAAGTTTATGAATACATCAGCAGTAGGGTGTGCAGCACAAGCCGATTCAATGCTGCAATATAGATGTAACATAGTTCTCTATTATACCTAATAACTCTCGAAAGTATTATTTCACAACTACCATATAAAATACATAGAAAAAATAAAACATACGATGAATGAACTGGTATGGCAATCTCCTCTTGGCCAAAAAATAGTTTCTGAAAACCCTCAGCACCAGGGTTTATGATACCAGCAACCGAAGGTGTTTCCCTCCCTAAAACATATATATCAAATGACACGACTTTAAGATAAATCTACACATTTACGAATCTAAAACTAACAAAGTTTATAAGGTTAGGTGACCATAAATGCAGCTTCACATACCACAAAGGAAGTCAAAATCAAGCATCCGTTGAATTGGTAATTGCTTATAGTTATAAAACAATGCTTGTGTTGTGCGCGAGAATATTTGTCCGGTCGCCATTATACTCACCCAACGGTATTAAACCTGCAGATTAACTAATGTAAATAAAACACTATTTACTTGAACGTTTAGATACAAATACAGTCGGATCAATTAAAACAAACCATACGGTAAAAAATTTGTAAGTAAATAAGGAGAGACGACATGTGCAAGTTGTGCCTCATTTTCTAGTAAGTATGTGTGCACAACCGCCACGTGTCGCTCTCCCCTTCCTTCTGACCTTTTTCACCATAAGGTTTGTTCCACAATAACTAACTTCTAGTCTAGTTTATAAAAGCAAGCCATTAAACGAACACACAATGTGATTAACTATGTGACTAGATTTAATAATAACAGAGCAGATCAAGATTACACAAGCAAACATAATTGATCACTATCACATTTCTAGCTATCAAAACAACTGAATCCTGATACGATCTATATAATAATAATAATATATAAACAACTATTGATGCAGCTACTGATCAGATCTGGTAATCAGAGTCAACAGTGAAATTGAAAACCGAAAATTAACGATACTTGATCTATATAAATACATACAGCATGATAAATCAAATCAAATAATGCTCATGTCGGGATTATCGACGGATCAAATCAAATGGTGGATTCAAATGAAATAGGAAAGAAAGACCAAGTCAAAAGTCAAATTCGAACCGTAAATCACGCAGAAACACACCTGAAATAACACAAACACAAATCGATATAATTATTTAGATATGTGTGTAGTTGTGTACCTGAATGAGTAGTATGTAGAAATTTGTTAAAACTCGTGAGATGGGTGGGTGAGTTGTTTACCAGACGAGCTATCAAGTAAGTGTGCAAGACAACATATGTGTGCGCCCATATTTATTATTTAATTTTATATTAATTTGTTTATTCATTATTAAATTAAAATTAAAGTATTAGTGTTTAGACTTTAGATTCGTGATTTGATATCCAGAGATATATCAGTACAAAAATTATTGAAAGTATGTCAAATGTTTCACATGTATAAAACTCATTTATCTCAAACTTAAAATATCTTACAAACGATAAATCGAAAAATTATGAAAATTGCACCATTAGACTCAACGTTTTATCCTTTTCGATTTGCCGTCCCTAAAGGCATACTTTCGACGAGTTTTTTTTCTTCATTTTTTGGTGGGTTTCACATTTATTAACACGTGTGTAAAAGTGTTGCGTTTATGGTTTAAGGTTTAAGGTTACCTCAAACCCTAAACCCTAACCCCTAAACCTCAAACCCTAAACCCTAAACTCTTTACAAAACTCTGAACCCTAAACCCTTACTAAACCATAAACCATACTAAACCTTAAACCCTACTAAACCCTAAACCATAAACCCTACTAAACCCTAAACCCTATATCTAAATTATATGCTCAACCATATATTAACACATGTGTTAGTAAAATGTGAAAACATCAAATAATTGAGAGAAAAAAACTCGTAGAAAGTATGTCTTAACGGACGGCAAATCGAAGAGGATAATACGTTGAATCTAATTGTGCAATTTTCATAATTTTTCGATTTGTCCTTTGTGAGATATTTAAGTTTGATGGTAAATGAGTTTTGTACATGTAAAACATTCTCTTTGTACACATGACACAATTTAATTGGTACTTCTATTCTTTCAATAATTCTTAGCCTTCAATGAACTTTTCTCTTGATATCTAAGCTACGACTAGTATGTTCTCAAATATGTGTTGTGTCTATAAAGTAAGTTAGATGGCCTAAATTGACCACCCAACGACCATGTGTCAGGAAATCCCTAATTAAATATGATGTTTCGAAAAGAAAATATTTTCCTATTACATTTGAACTTGTAATCCCTTGTTATCGAATATCATGTTTGATTATTATGAACTTTTGGTAAATCTCTAACATTTTAATAAACTTACCCTTGATGTTTTTATTTGAACGTAGTTTCATTTTAACAACTGTAAATTTTAAACCAATTTAAGTTAATGTTTGTGGATCAATATTCTTTTGCTATTTCCTCACTTTATATTGTTTTTCATTCCTATAACTCGGTTACATAGACACGCTGCCGAGTAATATCATTCACAGGCACCAATTCTTTTACTATTCATAACATATTTGTGTTTTAGCTTGTCATTTCAGTTGTAGACCTATTCTTCAACGTAACAAGTCTACTATATTTTGCAATATACTTGTAGAGTTCGAAAATACATATACGTACCCACATTATTGTTAAACGCCCACGAATCACAAATTGATCCAAATCAACCCTAAAAGAGTCGAATTGACATTTCAACTCTAGACTTTCATTTTACGATGGTTCGTGAGTTGTTGACTACTCGCACCAAGTCAAGTCAATATGTAACTCGAACGAGTCAAAGTTTCAGTTAATGCTCAAATCTACAGGTCGGGTCACCACAATCTGTTTGACCAGTTATTTAAACAGGTTATGGAGGTTGCATCTGGTTGATTACTTCTGTTCAATTAGCTCGTATGTCTAAGCAATTCATGTCTGGATCGAGAAGTTTTGAGTTGCAAATTTGAACATGTTAATTCGACACGATATGAATTTTCACCCCAATTATAATAACTTGAAGTTGCAAACAAATAGGTTAAACATAAGTAATCAAGACCAGATAATTAAATAAAGAGAAATTTACCATGGTGGATGGTCAAACGGTGTCAAAATATTTTTGAAAATGTAGTCACAAAATTCGCCTAAATTATAATACCACTCGGCGAACCAGACGAATTACAAGATAACATTTAGAGAGAAAATGACTTTTGAAATCGATTATCCAAAGGGGTTAACCTAGTTCGCCGATTGGTATTATAATTTAGACGAACTTTGTGACTACATTTGTAATAATATTCTCACACGGACCTCTAAGTAAAAACCTCTCCTTTGAGTGTCCACCATAGTAAAATTCCCTTAAATAAATAACGGTTATAAAGTATAATATATCATTTCATCGGATGCTGCATCAACTTTTGAAAAACGCAAGACCGCCCTTGTCCCGTTCCTTTCTCCATTCCGCCATCCTGTATTTGTATTTTCACTTTTTTTAAAAAGAAAAACAAATAATGAAAAAAATATACTCCCTAACTAATTATCTCCAAATCTTTATGTTGCGCACCGATAATATTGTAAAAACCCTAGAAAATTGATCTCATTCCTAATATCAAAGTAACAATGTCAAACAACATTCCTCTAGAAATCCAAGTTAATATCATCAAAAGGCTTCCTCTGAAATCACTGCTTCAATTCAGATCGGTTTCAAAAGAATGAAAGTCATTGATCGATAGCCCCAAGTTTATTGATGATCACAGTCACATTCAGCCTCAGCGTTTGCTATTAGGTACAGCTATTCATATGATTATACATAAAATTGTGTTTCATTTGTGGATGATGACACTTTTCCCCGACTTAATTTTAATCTGACTGATTCACCGCCCTTTGAAATGTTTAAGGGTAGCGAAATAATTGATAGCTCTCAAGGCTTGTTATGCTTTTACGCTCTTTCTTAAAATAAATGTAACCGTCCTTTGGTTTTATTTGGAATCCTTCAATAAGAAAATTTGTTGCCAAAATTTTCCCTAGTGTAGGAGCTCGACCCTATAAATTCGTTTTTGATTTTGGGGTTTGTCATGACACTCTTGAACCGAAGCTTGTTAAGATCTCATCTATTTATGATAAGGGAAAAAGTGATAGTATAAGTTGCGTCCCACATCAAGTAGAGGTTTTTACATTAGAAGTCCGTTATGTAGCAATATGCTTGGTAAGTCAATTTTACTTAGTTGGTCGCAGGTGGCTATTGATCAATTTATTTATCGGCTTGCATTTGATACGATTATTGAAAAATTAGATCTCATCCTCATCTTTTTCATTTTCTTCATACTCATCTTCTTCATCCTCATCTCCATCATATTATACTTAATTATACCACTTTTTCCACTATTTTCTCTTATATTTAGCAACAAAATCAATGACGAAACACACCCGAGCCATAAAACCGAAGGATTCCGGCCTTCTGACCGCCGTTGACCGACTTTTTCAAGCATTTTTCACCTAGGCGAGTCGGGAGTCTTCCTGGAACTGACTAGTTGGCCAGGTCGGCCGTCTTTTACAACACTGTTCACTATTAACATACATGATGTGACAATTAGGAGTGTAGTAAAATTTAGGAAGAACGGCGAAATTTATATTGGAAATGGCGAAGAATGATGACATAAACTCTTGCGCATTGGTAGTTTATGAGCCCTCATCAAATCACATTAATAATCTTGAAATTTATGGACACTATAGTTCATTATTTGTTAGTTCGTACAAGGAGACACTACTTCTGCTAGACCAATCCGATGATTGTAATGATTATCCTGACATGTATTGATGACAAGGGTGATGACATAATTTCAAACTACGGAGCAAAGAAGGCATTAATTTTGAAGCAGGCGGGTAAGGTATAAAGGTTAAAGTAACTGTTACATTCAAGTCATTATGCATTGTTCTATTCTTTACTTTTCGATTTACATCCTTTGTACTTGATGTGAATTTTGTAATTAGTGAGATCAATTTTTTACAACATTAATGATAAAAACTCTCACATATTAGTCAGAATTAAAGACAGATATTTTTGAGAGTTAAGTAGATATGATTAGTTATTTCAGTTTGAAGGCAGTTTTCTTAGTGTATGAAGCAAGGCAGAACACTTCTATGTTATTTACTACGCATCTTATAACTGCACATCTATGGTTCAATGTGGTTCGGTGATGTCATTTTTTGAATAGTTTAAGAGATGTGTGTAGCATATTTTTCTATGTATATTACACATATCCCCTGCTATAGCTAGTTGCATCAGCTGCGAAATGACACAACATCCATCTTATTTCCATTGTATGTCCCAGGAACAATATGTAGTAGCTAAAAAGTCTAGCAGGCCACAACACTTTTTCTAACACATTATCTTCATTTTTGAAAAACGGTTTATCTGTTTATGCATAAGGTAATTGATATACTCCATATTTATCTCTTTAATTAGATTGGCTTATCGTGCTAGGTGTGCGAAACATCATTTCACTATTCCGCTTCAAGTAATTTCTTAAGTTGCTTAATCAGTAGTAGAATATATAGATGTTCATTGCTTTGGGCTACAAGTTTATCGAATTTTCTTAGTTTGTATTATTTATTCATTAGCTTGTATTAACTTGCACCAACTACTAGATTATACATTCTTGAGTTTAGTATAATGGTATAACTACCGCAAGGGATTACTGTTGTAAAAGCTACAGTTTGTGTCCATAACATTGATGCACCAATTAGATCATCATTTGACTAAAAAGTTTTCTAACAATTGGCCCTTGCGATATTATTTTAGATGACACATTGTTGGGATATTGATTCTATTGTTGGGATATTGATTCTAATCAATGCCTAGAAGTGTCATGGTGAATGAGTTGATGAACTGTTTCAATACTTAGGCCTTAGCTGGGACATACAATGAATATAAGGTCATTCAGGTTTTTGTCAACTGGCTCCACCCTCTATCCAGAGTCCAGACTCAATTACACAATATAAATTACCATGGTCAGGGGTTTGTGTAATGTACCTGAATAAGTCTGAAACGTCTTCTTCATGTGTTGGTTAGTGTAAACCATGCTTTAGAGTTTGATTTTATATAGATGATGCGCCTTTATATGTTATTATGTATGCATGATAGGGACTCACTGTACAATACTATAAAATGGGTTAAACTTACACTTGACTAAAATAAGATGGGTCAATGGCCGAACATTTTACTGATAAATGAAAATATACCTACACACTTACCACGTGCATTGCCAATTCAGATGAACTAAGCAAGTATTGGATCTTAAATATAACTTGATGTAAATAAAAGGTAGGGGTAACAGTTGCTACGGGTCAATTTCCAATATGCAGTGTAAATTCTGATGAAAAATAACATTTTTAGTTGTATTTCTTGTTTGTGCTATACTGCTATAGGTTCAGAAAAATTGAGATACCATTGCTACAGGTCACTCAAAATTCTGGATCCGCCAGTGACTTTAATATATGTTTTTTTTATCTTTATTGTTTATTTTCTTTATAAAAATCTAGTATTAAATTTAAAAGAATCAAACAAAATAAAGCCACAATTGCTTTTTGACTACCCGATAACTACAGTTTCTTCACATTTTGTAGTCTTAGATAATTTTTCCGCTTTTATTTATATATTTTTGTTGAGAAAGAAAATAATTAACCAAGAAAACCAATAAGATCAAGGCTCCAAAAGGATATTGAACTAAATAAACTAGATGTAAAAGAAACTAAAAAACTGAAAAATGAAGTTTAGCATTGAGTCGGATATACGAGGAATGAGAATCTAATTACTCCGATTCCCGGTTTTATTTACTAAGCGCAATCCATTGGTATTTTTACAATCTCACCGAGCATTTATCGTCTTTATAAACAAAGACAGGTTTTCCTTCTTTTATTAACAAAGATGGGTTATATTTGAGTCCACAAAAGTCTAACATAAAGATCAGTATTTCCTTCTTTCTTATTCCCTTATTTCATAACCATGATACAAATATATATTGGGAAAAACTGAAACCCTAATCTATACATGGGCCAAGCCCTCTAAATACGATGGGCTGAAATATCTATTAACACTCCCCGCAGTTTGAACGGGAGGTCTTCGAACGCTCAAACTGGATCAAACTCGGTGAACAAGGATGACGGAAGCCCTTTCGTGAAGATGTCTGCATACTGATAACGAGAAGGGACATGGAGAACGCGAACTTGTCCTGTCGCCACTTTGTCACGAACAAAATGAATGTCTATCTCAACGTGTTTCGTGCGTTGATGTTGCACAGGATTCGATGACATGTATACTGCACTAACATTGTCACAGTAGACTAAAGTGGCAGTAAACAGCGGAGCATGAAGTTCTCGAAGAAGATTGCGAATCCATGCGGTCTCAGCAACAACATTAGCAACTCCACGATACTCAGCTTCAGCACTGGAACGAGAAATGGTGTGTTGTCTTTTTGAGGACCAAGATAAAAGGTTGTCACCAAGAAACACACAATAGCCCGAGGTCGATCTGCGAGTAGTTGGACACCCAGCCCAATCGGCGTCAAAGTAAGATGTGAGTTGGGTAAATCGTGATGCGTACAACTGCAAACCGTGATCAATCGTCCCGCGAACATAGCGAAGAACACGCTTTAAAGCAGTAAAGTGGGGTTCACAAGGATCATGCATGAAGAGACATAATTATTGAACTGCATACGTCAAGTTTGGTCTCGTGAATGTAAGATACTGTAAAGCCCCTGCTAGACTACGATACAAAGTGGGGTCAGTAACAGGTTGGCCATTTGGGCCAAGCTTGGTATCCGTATCAACTGGCGTTCTACAAGGGTTGCAATTAAGCATATGAGCTCGCTCGAGAATTTCGGTAGCATACTTTTTCTGAGAGAGAAACATTCCTATGTTATTGCATAGAACTGAGATGCCTAGAAAATAGTTAAGAGGACCGAGATCAGTCATAGAAAACTCCCGATGAAGAGAAGATATAACCCGCTGTAGAAGAACTGCAAATGAAGCTTCAAGAATAATATCATCCACATAAAGTAAGAGATAAGCAATCTCTGACCCACGGCTAAATATAAACAAAGATGAGTCACATCTACTCTGTTGGAAACCAACACGAGTGGCATAACCTACAAAATGCTAAAACCAGGCACGAGGGGCCTGTTTGAGACCATATAAGGATTTCTTCAAAAGACAAACATGATTAGGTTGCTGAGGATCTGAGAAGCCAGGTGGTTGATGCATATAAACTGTTTCAGATAAATGTCCATTAAGTAATGCGTTTTTCACATCCAACTGGTGAACGGGCCACTGCCGAGATACTGCAAGACCGAGAACTATATGAATAGTTGCTGGTTTAACAACTGGACTAAATGGCTCATCGCAATCAATCCCCTGTTGTTGACTACGACCATTAGCAACAAGTCGCGCTTTGTAGCGACTCAATGAACCATCTGCATGAAATTTATGTTTATACAACCACATGGAGCGTACAATGTTGACATTTGGAGGACGGGGAACAAGAACCCAAGTGTTGTTTTGAATGAGAGCATTATATTCATCACACATAGCATGTTTCCAGTTAGGGTCTTTCAGAGCATGGAGAGGAGACTGGGGGACAGGAGAAAGAGTGGTGACATGAAGATTAAGTCTTTCGACAGGTTTGACAATTCCAACCTTAGAACGGGTGACCATGGGGTGTTGTGGCACAACATTGTTGGTTGATGGAGGTGGTGTATGAGTTGGAGGCGGCGGCGGTAGTGGTGGAGGTGATGGAGCTGGTGGTGATGAATTTGGAGTTTGAGATGTAGTTTGAGTTTGAGGTGGTGGTTGTTGGGAATGGTTAGGTGTTGTGAGAAGGCGTAAAGCGATTGGTGAGGGGTCAAGATTATCACTTAAAAAATGATAGGATGGGGACTTAGTAGGAGTCATGGAACCAAAAGGAAAGACGGACTCGTCAAAGGTGACATGGCAAGAAATGATGATTTTATTGGTGTTCAGATCAAGACAACGATAACCACGATGATCAGGAGGGTACCCCAGAAATATAGATGGTGTGGTACGAGGAGCAAGTTTATGCGTAGGGAATGCATAAGGATAACAAAGACATCCAAATGTGCGAAGATGGGAGTAAGATGTTGGTTTATTGAACAATTTGATTAAGTAGGGTAGTAGCCATAAGAAGTTCTTCGACCCAATACTTTGGCGGAAGTCGAGCTTGAAAGAGAAGTGAATGCACAACGTTATTAATGGTACGAATCATACGTTCAGATTTGCCATTTTGTTGAGAGGTACGCGGGCATGAAAAGCGAAATTGAATGCCATTTTTTGCAAATAGGTCATGTAGATTGTTGTTATCAAAATCTCCACCATGATCGCATTGAAAAGATTTTATCTCACGATTGAATTGGGTATTGACAAATGCACGAAAATGTAAAAACTTAGACTGAGCATCGGATTTTCTACGTAACGGATAAACCCAGAGAAAATGAGAGAAGTGGTCTAGGAAAAGCACATAGTATTTGAATCCAGTGATACTAGGTATAGGGGATGTCAAAATATCAGAATGAACAATGTCAAATGGTGATGTGACTATAGACGTGGATCGATAAAATGGTAGTCTGGTTTGCTTACCTAATTGACAAGCATGACACAAGCGAGGTGTGTTTTGTTTACTATATGGAATAAGACCTTGAGAAGTGAGTGTTTGGAGGACTGAGTCACCAGGGTGACCAAGCCGTTGATGCCAGAGGGAATGACTATTAGAAGCTGACAAAAATACAGAAGTTGCAACATGTAGAGGATATAAATCACCAGTGCTGTCACAAATAATAAGAGTTCGACGAATAGGATAATCTCGCACAGTGAAACCATAAGGGTCAAAATCCATGGAACATTTATTATCAACAATAAACTTGCGAACCGAAATAAGAATTTTGATTATATTAGGAGTAACGAGTACATTTTTAAGATGTAAAGGGCGATAGGGATTCGGAATTTGTGTTTGACCAGAATGAGTAATAGGTATATAAGATCCATTACCTACGATAACTGAATTGAAATTTTTATTAGGAATAGAAGATTGAAGAATACCCGAATTTGAGGAGAGATGAGAAGTTGCTCCGGTGTCCATGTACCATTGTGGATCTTGAACCGGCATGATCTAATTATTTCTCGATGGTTGTGATCGGTCAACGAAAAATAAAGATTAATACCAATTGGCTATGACGATTATGTTGTGCGTACGAATGAGGTGATTGGAGAAAACAAAAAAAAGTCAACAATTGTTGCTAGATTGCGTAGGGTTTGTTGACATTTGCTTCAAAATTATTTCAAGGAAATATTTGATAATGGATTTAATAAGGAAGAATTCTTGCAGTATAATACTTAAATATTTGATGAGAGAAAGACGATGAGATTCACGTCTGTGAATATTTTCTGACTAACGATGGAGACGATAAGGGTAAGAGAAGATAAATTTGAGGTTTGCTCTGATACCATAAAGATCGGTATTCTTTCTTATTCCCTTATTTCATAACCATGATACAGATATATATTGGAAAAAACTAAAACCCTAATCTATACATGGGCCAAGCCCTCTAAATATGATGACCTGAAATATCCATTAACATAACATACTATAAATGATTTTGCGACTTGCAATAATGCAATGTGAATATATGCGTGCAGAGTTATTAGATAAAAGTTTCATTCTCTCATGTACAAAACTAAAGACAACATGACCATACTGGCAACAAGAATAATTAACATTCTTTTATTCTCATATTAATTAATCTTCTATTTGAGGGGTGTTTGGCTTGGCTTAAGTTTTTTAGCTTATGCGTTATCTAAAAGCTTGGAGTTTGGGGCATTTAGCTTTTTAGCTTTTCCACCCTTTAAATTGTGAAAAGCTTCATCAGAAAAGCTCATCCAAACATTTCTAAAAGAACTTTTTAGCTGTATCATAACGTAAAAGCTAAAAAGCTTACTTATAAGGCTAGGCCAAACACCCCCTTGATGTTAAAAGGGTTTATTGTTTCGTTATGCTGTTAACTTTGAACTTTTTGCTATCGTATGTTCTCAGCTTTCAAACCTATTGTATGCTCTAACATCAGCTAATTTTTGTTAAAAGGGTTTGATTTTTGGATTAAACGGTTTCAAATCAAATATTGAACACCCCTAACATCAGCTAATTCCCATTTTCAAGTTACCGAGATCATACAATATAAGGTTTTAGAATATTTAACACATACAATAGAAGGTTTAAAAGTTAAGAGTATCCAATAGAAGATTTTAGAATGTTGAGAGCATACAATAGAATGTTTTTAGAATGTTGAGAGCATACAATAGAATATTTGAAAGTTGAGAGCATACAATAGAAGGTTTTAGAAAGTTTTGAGCATACGATAGAAGGTTTGAAAGTTGAGAGCATACAATAGCAAAAAGTCCAAAGTTAATAGCATAACGAAACAATAAATCCATGTTAAAACAACTTTACGAGGACGAAGATACATGTTAAATTCAAAGACCAAAAAAAAAGTTCAAAGTGAGCCAAAAAGTGTTCATTATAATAACAAAAATATCTTCCATATCTAATGAAAGGGAGTCGGTGCTGATGTCATGAAGCTGAGTTGTCCAATTCTTAGGTTGTTTCCAACGATGACATGGCATGTTGTAGTGAAAGGAATTTTCTGGTTATTTTGATTTTTCTTACTAAATCTAAAAAGTATTAGCATGCTTTATAATTGTGATTTCCTATATCCTTAACTGCTTTGTAATAATTGAACTTTGCATGCTTGGCGATTGGAAGCTGCTACCGCCCATTGGTCTTGAAACCCTCCAAACTTATTTTGCAAGCTTTAATTTTATTGGCTTTTTCAAGGTTTTTAATAGGAATTATTTTCTTTGAAACGAAAAAAAGTTAAGCAACAATTCATTCTGCACCATATCGTTTTGATAATTTTTTTTTCACAATAGATTAGATTTTTCTTTCAGATTAAAAAGGTGAGAAACAACTAATTTTTATCAAATGCTTGCTTCCAACTTCTTTTGTTTGCTAAATTAATTTGTGCACTGAATATCATCATCCTCATTTATATTTATACTGGATACTGGATTAGGTTGTTTAATTATGGTTTTGATTTGCAGATTATGCTCTTGAAAGTTCTTTTCCTTGATCAGGTAACTTCATTGTACTCCTTTTTATTCAACTTTTTGTGTGTTCCGGTTTAATCTAGAAACCTACACAATTTATATGCAGTTTGTAGATTTGGGTTTCGGTTAAAGATTTTTGTTCGATTGGGTTTTCATTTTGCTCGATTTTCTTAGGTGTTTTTGGTTCAATTTATTTGTATGCTTAGATTTTTACTTCCGCTTTTCATTAATTTGTATGTTTTTTTTATTACACGATTAATGCCACAAATTTAACTCAGGTAGATCTATAGCTTATGTTAAGGTTTGGGATGGTTTTTTGATAAAGCGCACAACAAGTGTTCGATGAATTGCTCAAGATTTGTATTGTCTTTTAGGTTGGAGTTGGACTTATGGTATTGCAGCAATTTGGAGGTGTGAATGCGATTGCATTTTATGTCCTGGTAAGGATCTCACTTAGGATTATAACTATCTGTAGCAGGACCATTTAGCACTTTTTGCTTCAAATTCATTTATATGTTGTGTGACTAATAGAAGATGTCATAGTTGGTCCTAAATACCCGAGGAGAAGGAAATAAAGTTATTGCCTACAAAATAGAAAATAGGGAATGGAGAAAAATGACCTAAAGAATATAACTTCAGGCCTTCCCATATTGTATAATGGAGACAAATGGGCTTAAGTAGCACTTGAATTTGGGATTTTGGGTTGAGAAAGATGATGATAAAGTCATGTTGATATTTGCAGGTTTCTCAGCTAGCATTGGATCAATAGTAATGGTTATTGTTCAGGTTATTCATGTTCCACACTAGATGTTACTATTATTTTTTTCGACTTATTGTGTCACATGATTACTTTTTGTAGGTTCCATTTATCTAATAACCAAATTGATCCTCATATGTATTTCAAATTTAGATAATAGTGATTCTTAAAACACAATTGTTAGAGGTCCAATATACACATGTATATATCATTACTAAATTCGCTATCAATAAAAGAATATTGTTTTTTGTAAAACTTACATTAACGTTATATATTTTGTAAAAATAAAGTTATATATTTGTTTTTTTAAACAAAACCCGTGTAGTCACGGGCATTGAACTAGTAAAATAAATATAATATGATATTTATCCACTACATTGTCTCCAATTAAAATCGTACACGTGTAAAAGGAAATCTATTGTCAATATCGACCTCATCCCCAAATTCACTTTCGTGACGTGGCTCATAACTAACCAGTGACTCTATATTCTCCAAATTACCAAACCACCCTCATCAACCAGCATCTCCAAAGATCTATTCGAAGGGTACTTCCGTCATTTCGTACTCCAATCACCTCAAAATCCCGCCAAACACACCTCCGGTATCAATGAGTGAGGGAAAGAGATGAAGTTATCTTCTTCACAACAACACTTCACTCTATTCTCTCCAAACTCAAATTTACACTTTACTACCCTCATCAAACCCTCGTTTTCACATTCGCACCTTCAATTTCCATCTTTACCAGCTCTCGACTCATCTTTTACCGCCTCCACCGCCGCAGCATCGTCTCCGGCACCGGCATTCAGATCAGATGCAGATCCGGCCGAATTCGACGGTATCGGAACTAGCGAAAGTTCGAAACGAACGTTAGAGGAGTTGCTTGTAGTTCGCCGGCCGGTGAAGGAATCGGATGATGATACCGGTGAAATTGGAGAAGATGATGACGTGGACGTGGATAAACGTTCGTCGTCCACGTCATCATCCGCGATTGATTCCGAATTATCGAAATTTGCGAAAAAGATGCCGATTTTCGAGCCGATGAGAGTTGACGGCTCGAGTTCGGTTGAGAAACCTCTTGCTGTTAATTTAGATTTGGCCTTGTATAGAGCCAAAGTGTTGGCCAGGAATTTTAGGTATAAGGAAGCAGAGGAAGTTCTTCAGAAGGTATACAATTATCGTAATTGTTATTTTATCTTAAAATCGATTTAATACGTGTGGTTAATAGATGCATTGTTAGATATAACCAATACACTTTTGTGTTCATATAATGATGTTCCTAAGCTGTTTTTGTATAAATATTCAATGGTGTGAAGTGTATATCTTATTGGCCTGAGGATGGAAGGTCTTATGTGGCACTAGGGAAGATTTTGGGTAAGCAATCAAAAGCAAATGAAGCAAGGGCAGTATATGAGAAAGGTTGCCAGGCAACACAAGGTGAAAATGCCTACATTTGGCAGGTCAGTTTTTTTATTTGCTTACCATTTTCTTAAGAGATCAAACCTTTTCTTATGAGCTACTGAAAAAAAATTATGTTTCTTTTTTTTTTTTAATCCCAGTTTACGTTTTTGCTCATTTGTAACCATTATCTGAATAATCAATCATAAATAAGATGTTGTTTACATAATCCAGTGCTGGGCTGTTCTGGAAAACAGAATGGGAAATATAAGAAGGGCAAGACAACTGTTTGATGCTGCAACGGTTGCTGATAAGAAACATGTTGCTGCGTGGCATGGATGGGCAGTTTTGGAGCTGAAAGCTGGAAATGTTAAGAAAGCTAGGTACCTTCTTAGCAAAGGACTGAAAAATTGTGGTGGAAATGAGTACATTTACCAAACACTTGCAATGCTTGAAGCTAAGGCTAACCGAAATGAGCAAGCTCGATACTTGTTCAGACAGGCTACTAAATGTAATCCTAAAAGCTGTGCCAGCTGGCTTGTAAGTTCTTTCTTTCCCAGGTCATGAGCAACTAGTCATTTAAAAAATTGACATCTTAGGCAGGATCCTTGGGTTGTACTTTGGTAATCAACTGAATAAAACTAAATGCCAGTGTGATTGATTAGTGTAGATGGGACTTTTATTCAGGGAAATTTAGTAACTGCACCAATATCTTTAGTCTAATAATATTGTATCACTCATCCAGGCATGGGCTCAGCTTGAGGTACAACAGGAAAATTATCGTGTTGCCAGACAGCTTTTTGAGGTAAGAAAAAATTTGGTTATCTTGGCTTAAATTTCTCAATGAGTGATGAACTTGTTGAACATCTAACAATTGTTTTTGGATTACAACTTGTAGCATCTTACTTGGTTATGTGCTTGTATATATCAAATTGATCATGCTCTGTTTAGAAACTTCTTGATACATTATAAGTAGTAAGACTCTGCAATTATCAACAATATACGGAAACCTATATGCAAAAGAAATATTGTTTGACCAGAATCATTGTTGCAAGGTGTAGTGTATCCTTTGCCAACCTTGCTCAAGCAATTACTTCCTTCTTGTATGAAAACACAATGAGACTGAGTTTGTAGACTTATAATTGATAGAGGTATTAAGATGTGTGTGCTTCTTTCGTTGTAATTTTTCACAAATCTCCTACCAGAATGTCAGTGTGATGCTTTCTTTTCATGAACCAGAAAGCTGTGGAAGCTAGTCCAAAGAATAGATTTGCATGGCATGTATGGGGTGTTTTTGAAGCTAATGTTGGAAATGTTGATCAAGGAAGGAAGCTACTAAAGATTGGGCATGCATTAAATCCAAGAGACCCTGTTCTTCTTCAATCACTTGGCTTGCTAGAGTACAAACATTCAGCTGCAAATCTTGCTCGAGCTTTGTTCCGAAGAGCTTCAGAATTAGACCCAAGGCACCAACCGGTCTGGATTGTAAGCACAATTCACTTTCTAGAATTAATATATCTATTTCGTGGTAATTTACTAGTTCTTACGATCGTACCATCAATTCTTCTCAGGCCACATGTAGTATTTTTCATTTTGAAGACTTAGGAAACAATTGGTGAAAATTTTACTGTACGATCCTTGTCATAGGTCATCATTAGACCCATGTATGTTGCTCGGGTCTATACAGGTTAGGCTATATGTTTCGGTCCAAGCGATAAAAGAATAGCCTAATATGAAACGGATTAAAAGGATTAAACGGATTAAAAGTTTCCTAAGTGCATTTTTAATGCATAGAAGTAAAATCTATTGAACCATCTTGTTACAAAATATATTAGATTATTTGTGAACTAATATAATTCATGTAATCATATCTGACACACTGATTATTTCTAGAAACTAAAATTGAACAAAATACAACCCAACCCAATCCCTGCAAAAACTGCGTCTCCAACCCGCCTATTTACCACCTCTACTCATTGACGTATCATTGTGTTTTCCTTTAAGTAGCCGCAAAATAAGTTTTTCCAACTACTTAAAGCAAACCTACTTGGCCATAACATGCAGATTTTAGGTTCTATATGACGGAAAATGGTTTGTAATTCTTGAAATTAGGCTTGGGGTTGGATGGAGTGGAAGGAAGGAAACATTAAAACAGCTAGGGAACTCTACCAAAGAGCATTGTCAATCAATTCAACAAGCGAAAGCGCTGCTCGTTGCCTTCAGGTTTTTAATTCTTCCTTCTCTTATTTGCCTTTTATCAATTGTCAGTTAAACTTTCAAACCAAACCCCGCTCATAATGCAGATTCTGCAAAATGTGATCGGAAATTTACTATTTGTACCACATGACCAATATTTCATGTATTCAGGCTTGGGGTGTACTGGAACAGCGAGTGGGTAATTTATCAGCCGCAAGAAGACTATTCAGATCGTCATTGAACATAAACTCACAAAGCTATGTAACATGGATGACATGGGCATCTCTTGAAGAGGATGAAGGAAACTCTATACGTGCTGAAGAAATCCGAAACCTCTATTTTCAACAGGTATTGTAGTTCATCCTTTAGCCTTCTTTTATAGACAATCACTTGACCAACTTTGATGGGACATGATTACGATACTTATATAGTGCTTATATATTTGTTTTTTGTGGGCAACAGCGTACGGAAGTCATTGATGATGCTTCATGGGTGACAGGGGTGTTAGACATCATAGATCCTGCCATTGATAGTATAAAGAAACTATTGAACATCAATCCTAATTCATATAACAAGCCACAAGATTCTTCAACGGGGGAAGAAAGATTGGAACCTGCTATTGAAAATAACACAGAGAGCGGAAGCGGATTCAATTTAGATGGTTTTATTAGGGAAAAACTATCTCTTGATGCATCGAAGCTGGATATTGATTTGGACCCAAAGTCTACAAGTTCGGTGGGAAAGAATAGCATGTATCTGAGAAAGGTTTGGCGACCAAGTAGAAGTAGTGTGTCGGTATAGCCATTGTGATTAGGTACAATTCTGTAGGTAGTAATACATCAAAAGCCATGGATGCAAATTTGAAACTAGGTGGGCTACTCATTATCGTAAAAGCATATATATTGGGTATAAGATACTAGTTAAATTGCATAGTGGGTATTTACATAACGACAATGTGAAAAATCTTTTAGTTAAAATACTACCCTCTTGATGTACATCCTAATTTGTAGAACCCATTGTAGATTTGAATTACATATGGTTATCAAAACATACAATTTTATGTTTCAAGAGTAGATCCTGATTACCATGATCTCAGATAATAAATAACTGATTACCTAAACTTTGATTCAACCATTATCTATAACTAAAAATTACCAGTAAAATGGACTGTATGAGGTTGATTTCTTATTATTTTTGTAGGTTAATAAAGCTTTTTACAATATATATAACATTTACAGCATAAAATATAACAACTGCACAAGAAAATTCAATGAAGACCACAACTAAAAAGTAATAGAATAACGATAAACTTCATTGCAATTGATATGATTATCAAAATAATTTCCAAAATGACAGGCAGCAACAAACTCGTAGGCATAAATAACATACGCTTCAAAAAAATACGTTTCTAGTTCGAAATTAAACATTAGTTTTCACTCTTGACTCTTGGTTTTGAAATTTGATGATGAGCCTCCAAAGGCTTAACGTAAACACCAATAGAATCCACACATCCACCAGAAACACTTCCATGAAATCCTCCAAAGCAAGACTTGTGCTGATTACCAGACATGGGTCCAAACTCATACTTAAATTCCTGATTGGCGTAATATGCTTCATAAAGACTAGATTTATTACGACGTTCACGGACAGTAGTGCTTCCAAAAGGTCCGTACTTACTTTTGTTGGTGTGAAATACAATTGAAACCAATGTTCCACCACCCCCATACTCACCACTAATCGAAGTCAAAAACTCAGTGTCATCAAACACCACCTGTTAATTAATGAACTAATGAGCAAGATACAACAAATGAAATATAAAAAACAATCAATTAAAACAGTACGTATGGGTTCTGTTTACCATGTCAAATTTCAAACCATCAGGTACACCATGACATTCTGAAAGAACAGGTTTCCCTCCTGAATTATACAAAAACTGGATGGAATTGATACTATAGTTTGTATGTGAAATTAGAATTTGCGAAATGTCAGTCTTGCCACATTCATCCCATTTCGATGATATCCCATAGACTTTTGGACCCAACTTAACCATTTTTGCCATTTCAAAATGAGAGATGCACAATACGATAATCAATATTGTTCTGAACTATCAATCCATTTCTGTATATTTATAAAGTTGAAAGGGTGGAAGATTGATGCTGAGTTATGGGGCATTGTGAAGGGGTTAAAACGGTAGCAAATGGGGAGTCACGCTATCAAAACCAAAAATTGGAATAGTAGAAAACGAGTGTTGTAATTAGCCGTTGTTACAACTAATTTAATTTAATACTACTACTCTACTGGTCTACTGGCATCACTATTGTGAAGTTCCAGGTAAAAAGCTTTAATGAATTTGAAAACCTTTTAGTTTTAAATAATTTTGTAGAGTGGAAAGAATTCTCTTTCGTTTGTTGTATGAGTATTTGATTTATAGTGTATTTATGTATAAATCTATGCATTATTTTCATTGTGTGTATATAATAAAATTGATTTACATTGTATGTACAAAACTATTTATTTGCTTACATTGTGTTTATTTTGGTGACTTGTCAACTTTAAAAGATGTCATGTGTCACCTTATAACTTATAATACGTCACCAAAATATACAAAATGTACAGAAATAATTAGTTTAATATATACAATAGCAGTCCATTTTGTTACTTACACACGATAAAGAAACACATAGTTATAATATTTACACTAAAAAACACACAACCCTTTTTTTTTAATGTTATCTTTGACTTTTTTGACTATTAAAACATCCAGTATGTACGTGGCAATTGATGTTTAGTAGACTTTGCAGGATGCCAATAGTCTATATGGTTTCACGTACTTAGTACTTACAGTATACTCTTACGGAAGCGGTTCTACACTTGGCAGTCGTTCTCTTAATTTTTTGGAAATTACGTCTCTTTTTTTAACGAAAAATAATGACAACTTTAAATGTTTACTCCATTAAAATTATAAAAAGAGAACAAAAATAAAATGATTAGGTCATATGTACACCGCCTATAAGCTATCTATACACCATTACTAGTAGGCTAATAATTGAATCTTTTCTAACAATTTTTTTAAGTTAATAATTTATTTATTTAACTTCAGTTTGTTTTTATCTTTATATTACTATACTACATATATGTACAACAACTGTAAATAAAGTTTAAACAAAAATACGAGGGAAAAAAGTAAATGGTATTCTGTGTTACATGTATTTTATTACGAGTATATATTTAGTATTATATTACTTAAAAAATATAGTATTATTACTTAATTTATATTTATATAATAATGATTTTGATACTAAATGGTTGATGATATTTCTACCAATTAATTTGATAAATCCATCAAAATTGTGCATCATCTGTGTGTACAATACAAGTACTTGATGCATAATTACGGTGAATTTATCAAATTCATTGGTAGAAATATCACCACCCTTACTAAACAGTGCTCTAGATTGTATAAGATTTTGAGAACTAGTTATTTCTTTCTCCTATTTTGGAGAGTTTTTTGGTATTTTAATTCTTATAATAATTAATAAATAAATAATAGTAATAGTGTAATAGAAAGGGGAGTAGTATACGTACACCACATATATTATTTTTGACCTATTTTTGACCATTGACTGCATTAAAAATAGTGACTCTTAGATTCTTTTTCCAAAAAAAAATTCCTTTATTTTTTGGTCCTATTTTTTTCCATGACTGCAATTCAATTTACATAACCACCATCAATAAAACTATCCACTTAACAACCATCACCACAACTGTTATCATTTAAAATTTTGTGGATTACCGATATAATTAAATAAATTAAAGTTATTAGTTGGACTTATTATTTGGTACCTAAATATTAAACCAATTCTCATATAAATTTGGGACTCACTACTGACATTATTATTACAGATACAAATAATCTTTTCAAAATAAATTAAAACTTATCTTGCTAGTATCTTCAACTGCAGCAACTAGGAGCAATTTGTGTTCCAGGTAAGCTCTACTCTCTTAAAATGCATCAATATGAAAAAATGTTATCTTTTTTAATCAAATCTAAAAGTACATTGATAAATTCTTTTTTAAAAATAAATAAATAAACAAAAGGTAGTGATGTAAACAGAGACACATAGCAGCCGACGGGTTGGTGAATCATGGACTCATGAGTTCATTTTATACTTAGTTATACCTACTGACATGTAATTTTTTAAGGAAAATAAATAATAATAATAATAATAATAAAATAATAATAATAATAATAATAATAATAATAATTTTATATTCTGCTAGTTCATCGTGATATATTATTCTTTCAAATTTGTGTTTGGTTATCTATGCACTCATGAGTTCATTGTTTTATGAAAGTGCTTTTGCTATGTTAACTTATTATTGTATTTAATATTAAAAATGTAGTCTTTTATTAAAAAAAATGTGTAAGATGTTTTTCTTCAATTATTTGCAGCAATATAATTGTTTTATATAAAGAGATGTCAAATTTTTATGCAAACTATACAATTAAAGGTGAAGAATCTTACACTAGCACATCACCATATTTCACCGATCAGGTAAAAGATTTTCCTTTATGCTTATATTATAAATTTTTAATCTTTCAAAATCATAAATTAAAAGTTAACAAATATTATTTTAATTGTAGGGGTTCAGCTCTCGTGAAGAATTAACGCATTTGGTGCAAAACATTGGACGATCTCTTGGATATGTCATTGTAACTAAAAGATCAAATAAATATTCAAGTGGTTTCGTGAATAAAGTTATGTTTATGTGTGATCGTAGTGGTGACTATATAGCTAGCTACAAGTACAAGTAGAGTTACTGGCACAAAAAAAATTAATTGTCCATTCCAATTGATAGGAAAATATTTTTATGAGTACAATTGTTGGATGATAAGTGTAACATCCAATTTACGGGTCTAGTATTTTATTATTATTTCCTGACTTGAAATGGTTAATTGAAATGTTAGGAAATATTGTAAATTGGTAATTGAAAATAAATGGGTAAAAGAGTCAAATAATTTATTGTGGTTAATAAATTATTAACTGTTTTAATTTAATTCAGTTGACAGTAAAATAAAATAATGTTTCCCCGCAAATGGTTTTTAAGTTCCAGATAATGATAAGTACGGGGAATAAAATTAAACACATCTAGGATAAGTGTTATTTGATTGAGTCGGTGTATATTTACATACACACATACATACGTACGCCTCATACACACACACTTAAATTGGGATTGAACCAAATTCATGAAGAAATCTCAAATTAAAGCTAGTATGTTTGTATTCAAGCTGCAATAACAAGATTGAATCATCCTTTCATCCTTTAATTCATTGTAAGTGTTGATTTCTTGAATTATATGAACCCTAGAAATTTGGGGTTTTGATGTTCTTGATCTTAAATCCGAAATTAGGGTTTCAAATGATTAAATTGATGTTAGTTAAGCTTCAATAACATGGATTAATCATTCCATCATCATCATAAGCATGTTGTAAGTGTTAATTTTCGATTTTCATATAAACCTAGAAATGGGTATTTGTGTATTTGATTGAATTAAGATGAGTAATGTTAAATTGAAGCTTATAATACTTGTATAGTTGTTAGTTAATGTTAAATTCATGATTATAAGTGAAACTCTAAATTAGAATTGATATAATTGAATTATGATCATGAATTAAGTTATGGGTTTAGTTGATTCTTCATGAAGAGAAACTTGTAATCATGTTAGAATGAGTAGTTGATATTTGAATTGTGATTATAAGCTAAGCCTTAACTTGAATTGATGAAATTTATTAAATTGTAAACTAGTTATTCAATTGAGTTTGATGAGCTAGTATTTGATGATTAAAGATGATTGTGTAAGCTTAATTGCTAAGTATTCGTTAGACCTAATATTGAGTTTTTGATGAATTGTTGATATTGGAGGTTAATAATTGTGTTAAAGGTCTAATTATGTTAGTCTAACATGACTAAAGTAATGTGATCATAATAATCATAAACTTGATAAGTAAGTTTGAATTGTGTTGGTAATATGGTTATTTATAATATTGGAATGATGTTGTATAGATTTTGAGATAAGTAACTAACTTGTGTAATTCCCTTGTATTCTCAGATTTCGAGAAGACTCAGTGACATTAGACTACTGAGTGGACAACTGAGGTATTTGGTGAGTGGATTCTAATCCTCAGTGTGATTTAGTTGTAACAGGTTTGGTTACAACGGGTAATCGTATTATTACTGCTTTTTAATTGCCATGATAGAGTTGGTTTAATAGTAATAATACTGTTGATAGACTGTTTAGTCTGAAATGATGCCATAATGAGTATGTGAATATGTGATCACGTGATATAATGCCTTTGTGCATTGAGTTATTGAGGTCAGCGGGTGCTGGGCTTAGTTGCTATAGTCGGACGACAGGAATTTCCTTGTACATATCGTTAATAGGAAATTAGGTCGTGTGAAAATAGTAACAAGCTATCGGTAGATTCTGTATAGGCCAATACAGATTGTTGATAAGCGTCGCTTGGTGGGCCACCGCGGCTGAGGGTGCCACAAGGACCACCGATCCTCATTGTTGATATGTGATGTTGTTGAATTGTTGCATTGTTGACAAGCTGTATGTATTGTGTACTGAAATGTTTAAGATTAGTTGTTGTACACAAAGTTGTTATGCTAAGTTAGATTGTTGATTAACTATCTACTCACTTAGCGTTATGCTAACCCCCCCACATTAACACTTCTTGCAGGTTATAGATTTTATCGGGTGGGCAAGAAGTTGGACTGAAAGGAATGTTTGACCAAGCCTACTCTGATATTTGTTTATACAAATTAATGTTATTTAGCAGTTTGGAAGTAACACCCATTTTAATAAACTATGTTTTAAATTTTGTTGAAATTGAAATGTAACTTGGTTTTGTTTAAAGTTGGACTAACGCTTCCGGATTTATTATATTTAAATGATGAAAAATGAGGGGTGTTACAAGTTGGTATCAGAGCATGAGTTTGGGTGAGTTGTACATTGTAAAATGTTCAATCCCAAACTTAAAGTTGTGTCAAGTCAAACATTCCGGGGTGTGGGGATTAGTGGTTGTATGAGAAAGTGGTTATTAAATGTGTACTAACCTATAACAAGTTGCAAAAGTGTTATTTTGGTTGCAGAGACGGAGGAACATGAGGAACCGTCTGGTATTCTCAATGATTCCTCAATACTCGTGGGCTTATGTGTATCAGGTACTTTTCAATAAGCTGGAATTATTTACTTTGCTATGATATGATTGGTAGTAAAGTAAGTTGAGTCAGACTAATATGATTCCCCAGTGACGAGTCATTGATGATTATTACTTGTTAATATGAGGATAGGAATATTAATCGATAATTGTGAATAAAGTTGATATGACTCCATGTGATAAAATGAATGAGATGTTGGTATATCTCCAATAATTGGTTTGGAGTTATGTGGTTGTTTAAATGGGAAAGTGTCTAGTGTTGTCATGTGTGTTGTTGACTTGGAAAAGTCAAAGTGGAATGTGGTCGTGTCAAACTTGATAATTGCAATGTTATAAAATGATAAATGTGGCTAGATGCTTGTATGTTTAATGTGGATCATGATTGTGGTTGGACTATGATCTAGGTATCAAAAGTGGTAAATAGAAAGTTAAAGTGGTCAACGAGTGTTTATATAAGTTGACAAGTTGTGAAAGTCAAAGTGATCATGAATTTGAGAAACTTGTGGTAATTGGTCTAACAAGATGATTTTAATGTGAATTGGTGTTTTAAAGTTATAGTACAATGCCAATAGTGAAAACAGTTTGGTTTGACTTAAAATAGTCAAAGTAATGTGAAATGGGTGTTAGAATAGTGATTATGTGGGTTGAAACCCAAATGGGTTGTTAAAGTGCCCAAATGGGTCACTTGATGGTTAAACGGTTAAAATGAGTATTGGTTTGGTTATGACCAATGTAATAGTAACTTTAAATCCTACATATAGTAGGGATATGTGTTGTAAGTGTTAATACATTCAATATGGTTGAATTTGGTTAAATTGCCCAATTGGACCCCTAAACGGGTCAACGAGTTAAAACAAGATAGAATTGGTATGTGGGTGTAATGAATATGCCCACACGTCCCAAATATATGTGTAAACATGTGATTGAAAGGTTAGAGTCGGAAACTAAGCCATTTGGAATATGGCGTGTCAATCAAAATAGCCGAAAATGGCTCAAAATGAATCATACGTCCGTTTTCTCGTAAAATGTGTAAATTGAAAAAGTGTAAAAAGGAAAAGTTTCATTTTGGTTAGATGAAAGTGCCTGCAAAATTTCAGAGTCTAACTCTTTACGGTTTAGGAGATATGCGCGTTTGAAAATCGAAAAACTGCACCTAGTATTGGCTCAGATACTGAGCAGATCTGCTATGGTTAGAAAGCAGATCGGCTATAGCTTAATAGCAGATCTGCTATGCTTAGCAGATCGGCTAAGTTAGTACAAAAACACAACAGAACTTGACCCAGGAATGTAAAGGTTGAAATGAACTAGAGAAGCAGATCTGCTTTACAAAGCAGATCGGCTAGTCATGAAAAACAGAACGGCTTCTCTTAGCCGAACGGCTAGTCTAGTTCAAAAACACTACAGAATTTTAACAGTGGTAACGATTGTAACTAGTAGTGGTAACAAGTATAATAAACAGTGGTAATGAGTTTAGTAAACAGTGGGAACAACATTTTGCAACGTTCGTCGTAACGTTTGACGTAGAAATTTCCGTTACAAAATTTTGGTGTCCGATTGAGATGAAATTTACAGGGTCACTCGGAAACGGCCCAACGGTCAAAGCTCATCGCCTCGCCATGAGCCCTGGCAGTTTTTAAAGTCTGCAGCAACAACAAAAAAAGTCTGCAGCACCCATAAGTCAAGATCCTCGTCGACATAGTTTTTAAAATGCAACAGATTTTGTTGGATCGGGTTTGAACACCCAACCAGCGAGGCATAGCTCATATGTGGTTAAAATAAATGAGGAACCAACCAGGTATAGTTCATACTTCAACTTTCAAACATGCTATTCACACCCATTAATGAGTGAAATGCCATCTATCTTTCATCCTTATATTACCCGCATCCAAAATGTAATGAGTGATGGAAATTGTGGATTTCGGGCGATAGCTGTTTGTCTCGGGTATGATGAAGATCAGTGGCTCAACATTCGGCTTCAATTGCTTGATGAATTACGAAATGGATATCATACATACATTCATGTCTTTAACGCATGTTTAAATGAACTGTATCAGTCATTGTATTGCTTAGAGTCGCCTGCGCCACAAGAAAACTGGATGATTATGCCTTCGACAGTGGTTCTAATTGCCAATAGGTTTGGTGTTATCGTCCATTGTATAAGCAATCAAGGCTGTATGACTTGTTTTCCTCTTTGGAGAGGTCCAGGAGAGTTTCAACAACATCGAATTTTTACAATTGAACATGTATATGGTAACCACTTTGTGATGGTACAACTACAAGGAGAATATCCAATGCCGCCTATTACGCCATATTGGAGTTATTATAAAGCACCGACCGTAGCTGACTGGCAAACCATATATGCACCACGTTTAGAATTATTTACGAATATTAAGGCTTGTAATTCTAAAAAATAATTTATAGATGTAGAAGATTAGTTCTTAATAAAATTATTTTTGTTTTGTTTTTTATATATATGTCATACTTATATTATTAATATAGGAATTAAGATGTAATAATGTAAATTAAAAAGTTCAAAAAGAAAATTATATAAATAGGATTTCATGATGGGCTAATGATTAAGAAGAAATAAATAACTAAAAAAACATAATCATTATCTCTAATGTGTAGATAATCTATAGATGGTGTATATATAGACAAAGCCAATTGAAAAGGATTATCTAAAAAATTAGCTTTTCAAAAAGTAGACCACTATCCACCTTTACCTCAGTAATCTAACACATGAATTTTTAGAAATTCTCAGGTACATCAATCCTCCAATAAAATCTCTTAGCTGGTAGTTATCCTTTGTGTTCTTGGATATAATTACAATCTAGTAGGTGTATACATGGTGTATATATTGTAATATGGCCGACTGCGCAGTCTGAGGATGCTGAAACTAAGGAGAGGGTATCACCACCATTCACCAGTGATGGTAGTACTAGAACCATCTCTTTTCCTATGAAAGTGGACAAATATTTTTATCAAAAAGCAAGCTCACACACTCAATGCATACTATACTACAGTACTACACATACCCAGAAGTGAATCTAGCTTGAAGGAAGGTGGGTCAATTGACCCACCTTAAATTTGAAACTAGCTCATAAAATATATAGAATTTTTAATATGACCCACCTTATTATTATCGTTGGACCCATGTTAGCCTTAGATTTGATAAAGATTTGCTTATGAATAGGATAAATTTAGTGGATATTGGAAGGTCTCTGTATTTTTCATTCATGGCTGCCTGCCTTCGTGAGTGCTGTTGCTCTAACTAGATTGAATGAAACGATTGAGTTGGGTGGACTAATGTCTAATGGACTTTTATGTTTATCAAATAGATAATTTGGGCTTTTATATTGTTTATTTTGAGCCCAATACAATAATTTTTAATCTTCTAATCTTGTACTTCAAATTTATTTATCGATATTAAAACTAGGAGGGCAAAACAAAGATGTCTTGAATTTTTAGAATTCGTTAGACTTATATTCTTACTTGTTTTAATAAAATTTAATAAATTCCCTTTAACGATGAAACATTGTTGTTGATGCAAAATACATAAAACCTTATAAGTTAAATCAATTATTAATAAAAGATTAATAAATATGTAAAACCTAATCAATTAAATACGAGTAATATATATGGTGGCTTTTGTAAAATATTATGGTAGAACTTTATTATGTACTTTATTAATATGAGCAATTTAAGTAAGTTAATAAACTACTACACATGTTTGTATGGTTTTATGCATGAGTGTATACTTGAAAATTTGTAAGTGCATAATTAATTAAGAAAATATCAGGTACAATATCCACCGATATAATTCGACCCGTTACCCAACCTATCTCATTCAATCATTTCATCACTAAGAATTTTTTTGACCCATATGACATTTTATCCTAAATCCGCCATTGCACACACCTTTTAACTCATACAAACAGCAACATATTCTTAAGATAAATAAACATCAAGCACTAGTTCAATTGAGTTTCTCTCTTTGGTTATGCATCGAAAACCAAATCTTACATCATAAGTTCATATTCCTCAAATGGGTCAACAAGAGGCACCAAAGGCTTGATATAAACACCAATAGTATTCACATATCCATCAAAAACACTTCCATGAAATCCTCCAAAGCAACACTTCTGTTCATCACCTTGCTTTGGTCCAAACTCATAGTTAAACTCATCAAAAGGTGCATTGATAGCAGCACCACCGGTTCTTCCAAAAGGTCCATACCTCTTTTTATTGGTTTTAAATACAATTGAAAACAATCTATCCCCAGAATACACACCACTTATCGATGTTAAAAATTCGCCATCATCGAATACAACCTGTCAATTATGACAAGATCATCAGATATTAAAAGCGAATTAATATTTGAAATGTAAAGCATTATAGCTAGCTAGTTATTCAAGTAACTACACATAAACAACACGTACTTAACTTTACAATTCTAACTTCTAGGTGTATGTGCATGCATGCATGTAACAAAGAAATTTTTAGTAAGATAAAAAGGCTTTAGTTAATTACCGTGTTGAATTTTAAGCCAGTAGGTTCTCCATGGATTTCTGAAAGAACAGATCCCTCATCTGTGTAATACAAAAACTGGATAGAATTGATGTAATCTTGTTGATGCGATATTAGAATTTGAACAATTTTAGTCAAGCCACCTTCATCCCATTTGGATCCGTTCATTATTTTAGGACCCAACTTAAAAATTTTGGACATTTCACAATAAGTAAAAATCAACGTTCTGAACTATATAGATGCGTACAATCTATCCGGGTCTATTTATAAGCAAAATATATATCCTGGGTTTAATGAAAGAAGTGCAAAGGGTGGAGGTTTCAAAAAATAAAAGCATTGAGTCGTTGTTGGGGATTTGGAAGGAATTAAAAGGACACTGAAGAAAATGGGTAGTCACGCTAATTAAAACCAACCATCGGAAAAAGAGAAACCAGGTGTTCTAAATCGGCGTACTTATAAATTACAGGGATGAATTTCCCCTTCATCATCATATGCACATACTAGTATAGTATTCGAGTCCATCAAATTAAAACATTTCATCTTTAGTTTATACTATGTAAACCTTTTTACTTCATAAATCCGCTAATTTTTGAATTTCTAATATCAAAATGTTTTTCTGTATATATGTCATATGTGGCTTAGAGATGTTATGTCAGTGGGCACACTAGGGGGCTTTCTGTTGTAACTGCAAGAGTTGTATATTCTGCACTCGGCTGCTTGTCACTGGGAGTTTTCATTTTCACAATTGTTGCTGATATAGCTGCATCCCATCTTGAACCACTGAATCAGTAAATTCATTCTTTTTCTGTTACTAATTTACTACGGAGTATATATTTATTAATCCTGATATTTCAGAAATTAACCAAAATCAATGTATGTATCTTGATGGGAAATAGTCACTTCCTAACTATGAGATGTGCACGTACCACTTGAAAAGCTAGATATGTTAGATAGCCTTTGGCTATAATGCTGTATTGATCCTTATGATTCATTACTTTATCACTTCAAATTTTATTTGGTCTTCATTATTCATATGCATTGTCAAGTGTATATTGATAAATGACAAATGTTTACAGGTGCTTCCCAACAGCCTATATTGACATTTATATACACGTTCTGATAGTTTTAGTAAGTCTATGATCGTGATATATTCATGTTATTCATTATCTAATTTATCACCCAACTTCATTGTAATATGTTTTATCTCATTTGAAACCCTAAATATATTACACTGGATGCCCCACTTAAGTTTGTTAATTGTCGGTTTGGTCATATGTATTTATCTTGCTTTTCTTTTCATCAAATATTCACAACTCCAATAAGATATATTCGATATAGCATACATCTCTGATTTTTGTGTTAAATGTAATTTAGAAACTAGATCCAAAAACTAAGTTGTATATTTGAATGCTGCAAAATTCCACTTTCTCTGTTCTCTGCTTAACGAGGATCTTCTAATGTTTCCTTTCAGGTTTGGGTAGCATATAAGGAATCACGTTGGACTAGTGCTTTCTTGTGGATACTTTTTCTTTTATGCTTCAAGTGCATTACCAAAACCAAGTCGTCATCATCTGTCACTCATAAAGGTGTAAACGTTATGTTTGGCCAGTTTTTGATGAAGAACTACAAACCAAATCGTGAAATCAGTAATTCGGGTTCTTATTTTTTCAAACCAAACCAGACCATGATTGTTGGGTTGGCCATACCGGCAGTTGCTTTTGCAAACTTCAAGTAATTTATACATTTCCATAAATTTTTCATACCACCTAATCTTAACATTACGGATGTTTTTGCGATTCTTTTACAGCTTTGCTCTATGCGTATACATAGGTTGGCAGTTGTTCAACCTCTCAGCAGAGGACTCTGTTTCGCTTATAATTTTCAATCGTCGCCATAGGCAAGTACTTTAACGAACTCGGTTAATTTTCACAATCTTACATAGATACCAAGTACTTTACCGAACATAGGGTTGCACTGGCTTACGCGATCCAGAACCCATATACAGGATCGCGTATCCTAGTTCATTTTATTCTGTTACAGATTTGCACTAACATACGCGATCCATAAACATTTATGGGATCGCGTATCCAAGGAAAATTTTGACTTTGTGATGAATTTTAACTAGCTTACGCGATCCAGAAGTAAAAATTGGGATGGCGTGGCCAAAAAGAAAATGACCTGCAACTTTTCTGCACGAATTCAATCTCATTTCATCCTCAAATTTCAATTTCTAACATATCTAACTTAGTTTTAGAAGTTACCAATACCTCAAACAACTTCATATATCATCATATACATCAATAATACCATTTCCATACCAAAATCCAAATAAACCATTTAGGTCAATTACTTGATTTCAAATTCACCATTGAAGAACTTAAACTCACTAATTTAAACTACACAATCAGTTTATAATCATTATATAACATCAATAATTGTTATCAACAACTCGAGAACTTAAGAAATTTCATAATTTCACACTTAATCTAGTTGGTATGATCAAAGAGATAAGATACTTACAAAGTTGAAGAGTAAAATGATGATGATGAAGAAATTAAGGAATTTAACTTCCTTTCAAATTAAACTTGCAAGAATTTGATATATGTATGTGAGTTAGGGTTCTTGAAATGTAACTAAGAATTGGGGAAGAAAGGAGTAAAAAGGAGGTCGGCTCTCCTCATAAACCGACTCCCATTTGGTGTTTTTAATAGCCGTTCTAATTCTACAGTCTGGAACTTAAAAAACGATTGCGAAAATAGTTATTTTATTGTACTGTCATATATAACTATTTAAAACAAATAATATTTCACTATTCACAATAAGTTACACATAAGCAAATAATATTTAATTTACTTATAATTTATTAAATAATCATTTAAAAGTAAAGAAATTACCAGACCGTTATTGAGGACGTTACAGTATTCAAAAGTCACCTGTGTAACGTCAAGAAAGATCCACACCACTAAAAATTAATTTGGATACACTATACATATACTTGTGTAATGACCATAGCTAAAACCCAAACACTTTGACTAGTGGTAAGTGAGAAGTCGGATCAAGAGATATGATTCTGAATTTTTTACCTAACTAAAACAAGATCGTAACAATTTATCGTTTCCAGTAGCATTTTGTAAAGTTTTTCAAAATTAGCAGAACCGTGTTACCTAAACCCAACTCCATATTTGAGTTATTTAGAAGTTGGGTTTGAAAAACCTGTCTTTGACCAAAATCTGACAGATGATGCGATGTGTGTACTGTACTTTTATAAGTAGTAAAAATATGCAATCATAGAGTAATTAATGAAATTGTTATAGTACAAAATCTGACACATCGCATAAAAGTACAGTACAATACAGTATACACATCGTATCATCTGTCAGATTTTGGTCAAAGACAAGTTTCTCAAACCCAACTTCTAAAGAACTCAAATATGGAGTCGGGTTTCGCTTCTACTGGTTTTAGAAAAGTTTACGAAATACTACTAGAAATGATCAATTATTACTAAATAGTACCAGTTCGGTAAAAAATTCAGAGATTCTAGGTTCAAATCTCTGAATGTAATATGTATATAACGATTATTTTTTAACCAGCACATTAGAACATGAGTTTTCTAAAAATAATTAGCCTGTGATATATAATGAAAATGCATAAAAGTTTACATCGATGTGTAATGAACCTCCATTAAAGTTTGCACAATTTGTGTAAATATTGAGGTCGTACAACTTAATTAATCAAAGTTTGATTACAACATATATAATTCATTTAAGGTTATTGGTTGGTGTAGTTTTCTGAATTAATCTATCCTAAAACACCAACTATTAATTAAATATGATTTCTAAAATTTACAGAAAAATCTCTATACATCATAATCACCTAATTGGAAACTAATAGAATACCCGAGCGATGTAGCGGGACAAGTTTTTTATTTTATTTCATTCTATATGTGACAAGTAAATCATAATTATAATCTATATATTACAATACACTACGATATAGTTTTTCTTTATGTAAAAATTCACCTCTTTACTCTTTTTTTTTTTTTTAAGAAAAGTTAAAACAAAACATCTTTTATAAATATATATATATATATATATATATATATATATATATATAGAGAGAGAGAGAGAGAGAGATAAATGTGAGTTAAAATGAGAAGATTAATTTTCGTGAGAATGTGAGAAGCACTTCAAAACTACTTTTTAATTATTCAAAACACATTAGCCTATAAAACTTTTTCAATAATTACTATTAAAATAACTTTTGCAAGCTATAATATAAATATAAATAAAAAATATTAACTTTTTTTCAAACTTATTTTACAGTCGTTACTGTTGTGATTATTTAAGATAATCACAAAATATAACATGATAATCACATGTGATTATTCACTATTATAATGTGATTATCATGTGTTTGAGATAATCATAAAATATGGCATGGTAATCACATATTATTCATGTGATTATCAAGTTATAAAATGTGATTATTATGAATAAAATATTTAACAAAAATAATTTAAAAATTAATAAAACGTCGAAAAAAAATTTATTTGAAAAATAACTTCTAAAAGCTATTTAAAAAATAAGCTACGAAGAAAATTTTATAAAATAAACATGTTTTGGATAATTAAAAAGTGATTTTAAAGTGTTTTTCACGTTCTCATAAAAATTACCCTTCTCATTTGAACCTGAGAATATATATATATATATATAGTTACGGGATCTAAAAAGAAGAAAATTTTAGGGGAGGATAAAGGTTTTGGGCCACTTATTTAAAATTAAGGTCAAGGGGTAGTATAGTAAATTATAATTTAATTAATAAAGTAAATATTAATTCATTTAAATTAATTGTATATGACAGTTTTTGATTTCATAATTTGTGTACAATGATTCTTCAATTACATCAAGTAATTCTCGTAAATCCACTTTCACTCATTCCACTTAACGATTGATTTTTTTTAGTTGTGTTCTTTGATAACAATTGAGAGAATATATGTAATATGATTTTCTAGAAAGAAGGTAGAGTTGTCTTACTTTTAGAGCCTCGATCAATTAGTATTTGCATACTTTTAAATTATTTTTATGATTTTTTTTTCAAAAATTTTTTGATATTAAACTGCGTGAAGGCACAAATATAAATTGATAGGTTTCATTTTACTTGAATTCACATTTAAAATTTTATTTTGTTTTCCGATTATTATCATTCATTGTTTATGGATGTGATCACAATAACTAGTACTAATTAGTGTATTTCAACTTTTGTGAATGAATAAATAAATGTTAATTCAAAAATCAAATGTTAATATGCTTTTAGTTCATAAGTTTGACCCGTTATTAAGATTCAGTGTATTATAAATAAATAAAAAATTAATCTTCCAACATAATTGAAACCGATTCATGTGTATTAATAAAACTGATTCGACATTTTACTAAAATGATTCAAAAATTTATAACAATTATTCACAAAATCACAATTGTGATTCAGTTATTCATAATAAGATATTTTTATGTTGAATCATGAAGTCATAATTTGATTCGGTTGTTCTTAATAATGATTCACCATTTTAATCTATGATTTACCATTCTAATCTATCATTGTATTTCAATTGTTCATATAATAATTCAGGTGATTATGCCCTATTGATTCACCATATTTTAAATTAGGGATAAGTATCTGAGAATGCACTCAACTTGTCACAAATGTCTATTGTGTGTACCAAACTTACGAGTGCCCTATTTAATGCACTCAACTTTCAAAAATGGTTTATTGTGTGTACTTTGCTGATGTGTCGTCCATTTAAGCTGTCACGTGACATCTTTTGAAGATGACACGTCACTGACACGTCAGCAAAATACACACAATAACTGTTTTTGAAAGTTGAGTGCATTAAATAGACACTCATAAGTTGGGTGCACATAATAGACATTTAGGACAAGTTGAATGCATCCTCAGATACTTATCCCTTTAAATTATAATAGTGATTCACCAAATTATTAATTAATCAATTATAATTGTTTATCGTTTCATAGTCGTAGTTTAAGGGGTAAAAGAACTTTTGATTCAACATTAATATAAAAAGTAATCCATCAGTATTTTTCCCCTCAAAGAACGGGACTTTCTCCAAAAATTGTGGGGTTCTTTTGTCTTTATTTTATTTTTTCAACTTATTATTTGAAAACATATTGATAAGAATATTATTTTACCTTAAAAAACGTAGGAATCAAAATTGATTCAGAAAACTTGTTATTTTTATTTATTTTTTGATCAATTTACTATTACTATGATTGATTTGGTGCAAGCTTTTAGAACACTATTGGACATTATTCTCGGGACTTCATACTTATGATCCATTTGTAATTAAAATTTGTTTTGTTTTTTTTATTTATAATAATGAATCATCAAAAGTTCTAATGAATCAAGTTATTTAATTGTGAATCATAAGTATGTATTTTGTGAATCGTATTTTAATTGAGCTTAAGTCAATTGTTGTGAGTAAATAGTGAATCACGTTGACAAAATAGTTAATGAAAATATGAGTGTATTAATTTGATAGTCAAACGTAATAATAAATGAGTATATTTTGCTAAACGTTTAGATGGATTATTAGCTTTGAATTATGTATTTTTATACTCTTATAAATATAATTAATGTTAACAAATAAATTTATGAATCAGTGCTATATATTTATAAATTAGTTTGATATAACTAATTTATGAAATAAATCACTCAACCATTTTGGAACCGTTACCTTTATAATGCATTTACATGATTTCCTTAAAAACTTATCAAATAGAAGATGCGAGATTACTAATATGCCCATTTGACTTATTAATGACATTTTTGTTAATATGGTAAGTAGTATTTTTCTTGTTTAAATTTAGATATCTTTATGGCTTGACTAATATCTATTCATTTGCCATTAATTTTATCAACATCTCCATTTGATATGCGCTTTAATTTCAAATTCAATTTAATTTGAAACACACACGACAAGTAAATTGTTATTGTGAATTTTGTTTTTAGAACATTAATTTACTCCACGGTTATATTTATATTCATAACTATAAACGTTGTTGAACACAATATGAATAATCAGACAATATCTATAATTGATATTTGTGTTTTATTATGATAATTATAGCTCTATCAAATTATGGTTTTAAAGTATGATAATATTAATAATGAAATTTTATGTTAGCGTAAAATAATGTACACAATGGAATTAAGTTTTGAAGATCCATAATTACGGATTACACTCATATTAAATATCATGTTATCACTATAACTCATGTCACCAATGCTTTGACGAGCCAAACGGACCAATTATTATCACAAACTGTTATCGCGAGCACATAATGAAAAAAAGATACGTAGTATACCATTGTCTTCCCGCTAGTGCGGGTAATTGACTAGTATATATATATACACTCTTTATAAAGCATATGACATTCTCTCTTAAATAATTAAAAAATTATATATGCATAATGTACACCTCACAAAACTTATTCACAATACAAACTTAAATGTATGGTTGTCTAATTGGCTTTCGAACTTTGTAGTCAAATTATGTTTTCAGTTTCATTTTATCACTCGAATCAATATTTCAACAGTCACTAGTAGAAAAGCTGTCAGTACCAACAACAATTTACTAACGACTACAAAGTCGTTGGAAAACTTTTGTTTTACCAACGACAATACCCACGAAATATCACAAAATCTAACTTTTAATTTACCAACGACCAAATCGTTAGTAAATTCCTTGAAATTTTGGAGGGAAACCTCCCGCCAATTTTTACCATCGAATTTTGGATAAACAAAATTTTATGAACTCATAAAACTATAATACCAACGAAAATGTTCGTTGGTAATTTAAATTCCAATAATTTTTACCAACTGCTTATATATCATTGGTGAACCATGGAATTACCAACGACTTTACCAACTAAATGTTGTACATTGAGTTATTTTGGAGGGAAATTTCTCGCCACGTTACCGATGATCTCAAGTCGTTGATAATTTAGTTGGAATGTTAATTTTTCTTTTTCGCATCAACAGTGTATCTTATCTTAATCCTTTATCAAGTCGTATACCATTGTCTTCCCGCTAGTGCGGGTAATTGACTAGTATATATATATACACTCTTTATAAAGCATATGACATTCTCTCTTAAATAATTAAAAAATTATATATGCATAATGTACACCTCACAAAACTCATTCACAATACAAACTTAAATGTATGGTTGTCTAATTGGCTTTCGAACTTTGTAGTCAAATTATGTTTTCAGTTTCATTTTATCACTCGAATCAATATTTCAACAGTCACTAGTAGAAAAGCTGTCAGTACCAACAACAATTTACTAACGACTACAAAGTCGTTGGAAAACTTTTGTTTTACCAACGACAATACCCACGAAATATCACAAAATCTAACTTTTAATTTACCAACGACCAAATCGTTAGTAAATTCCTTGAAATTTTGGAGGGAAACCTCCCGCCAATTTTTACCATCGAATTTTGGATAAACAAAATTTTATGAACTCATAAAACTATAATACCAACGAAAATGTTCGTTGGTAATTTAAATTCCAATAATTTTTACCAACTGCTTATATATCATTGGTGAACCATGGAATTACCAACGACTTTACCAACTAAATGTTGTACATTGAGTTATTTTGGAGGGAAATTTCTCGCCACGTTACCGATGATCTCAAGTCGTTGATAATTTAGTTGGAATGTTAATTTTTCTTTTTCGCATCAACAGTGTATCTTATCTTAATCCTTTATTATGCATTTAGCAATTTTGTTTAATGTTTATAATATGAAGATCGGAATTTACCTTTGTACCCTCTCATTATTTGATTAGTTGTTAGATAACTATAGAAATTAATGTGATTAAATCAATTAATACCTACTAATTTTTTTCTCTTAATTTATACACGTACTACACATTAGTTTGAATTAATAATAAATGAAAGTCTAAGGATTTTGTTAAATTTGATCAATCCAATTTCAATTAATAATATAATTTTAAATTGTCTTTACATTTATTAAAAGGAAAATTAAGTAATAAAATTTATTTTTGAATAACTATTAATATCCATATCATAATTTGTTTGATACTATAAAATATAAATTAAAATGAAATCGATAGAAAGGCTAAAAGAAAGAAAAAATAACGTAATAATCTAGGTACAACAATTACCGTTACATCGATAGCCGACCATCATTATCTGCCACTAGCATATTTTTTTATTATTACTGTCACATAGTGCGGGTTACCCACTAGTTTCTTATAAAGCTCCCAAGTAGTTTACATTATTGGTAGATATTTTATTGAATGTCAACGCCACTATTTAAGTAAATTATGATTTTGTTTGTGAATTTTGTCACTTTACAATTTTTACATTGTCTCGCCCTTTTTTATGATTAGATAAAACCGATCGGTTTTCGATTTTGAAATATTAAAACCGAACCAAACAAATAAAAAATCGAAAATAACCTAATTGCTATTCGGTTTATTTGGTTTTTACTATTCGGTTTATGCTTTCATTAATATTATAAAACATTCAAACAAAATCCAAAACCTTGATTATAAAACAAAACTAATTAGCACGTTTCTTAAGTTCGTGACCAAAGATATAATAATATGAAAGACAAAACTAAGTTATAGTTGAGAAATTTGTAATAAACGATAAATAAAGTTAATAATGGTATAAGTATAGATAATATTAAGCGATTAACCTAATTAATTTGTACGTATTTTGAAAGTATTACCAAAATATATTACTATTCGGTTAATTTGGACTATTCGGTTTTTACAATGGTAACAAAAACCAATCCAAAAACCAAAATAAATATTCGGTTTTAAACCAAACCGATCTAAAAACCCAAATTATTAAAACCAAATAGTCTAATACAAATTGTCCGATTGGACAATTCGATTTGTCCATATAGTGAACACCCCTATTTACGATGTTGTCCTCTTTTATGTATATGTATTTCAAGTGATTATGGTTATATCCATGGATGATACATTGCCATTCATATCCGATTCACTAGTCATACACATTGATCCACTATTCATCAAATTTAATCGTCCATATCCACTACAAATGGGTGGATCAGGTGGATGTCCGAGCTTAACAATTTCAAAATATAATAATAATATCATTTACATATATTAATATAGGCTTGAAAAACTCGATAACAGCTCGATCCGAGCTCTTAAAAGCTAGAGCTCAGGTTGATATATATTTCGAGCTTAATTTTTAAACTCGAGCTCGAACTCGATAAAAACTCGACTCGATCAAGCTTAAGCTCGAGCCGAACTCTAGTTTCTCGATAAAAGCTTGACTCATTTACAGCCCTAGTATAGAGATACAAATTATGGGCATGTTTTTTTTCTGGATGAAACATAGATGCAATCAAAAAGGAAAAAGCTGTAGCTGGGTGGATTGGATTGAAAGACCATGGGATCAATTCTAGTTTTGCGATTGTAATTAGATAGGAGATTTTATGGCTCTGTAAATTTCTTATTGCAATATACTTTGTCTAGCGTCTTGCTAGTTTTCATTTATAGATTTCAGGGGTCGGGAGGGGTGATGGCGGAGCCGAAGCTCCTCCCCGATTCTTGTGTTGTTTTGCCGTTAAAAAAAAAGTATAGAGATACAAATAGAGATAGAGATATAATTTTATTAGCTGTTTTTAAGTTTTTATCTTGTTTAATAAATGTTTAGTTTAAATGTATTATAACCGTATTTTATTAAAAGTTGTAAACCCAAGAAAATATTCATTCCCCCCAAAATTTTCATGTATTTCTAATCTCCCGCCTCTACTTTTCCCCAAATTAAACCCTAGCATCCACAACATATCTCATTCTCTTTGCTCTAGCCCATGACCACATTCATGATACTCTTCCCGATCTTCCTTCACGTGATCCCTTCCCGGGTCCCTGCTCGTGCGCTCTACTGGGCTCGGTTACTATGCAGGTAAGAGATGGATCTATAAGATAAATACTTCAATTTTGACTTTGTTAGGTTTTTGGTTATGGTTATAGTTGTGACTTAGTTCCTATATATAACATCTGAATAATGTCGAGCTATTAGTTCAAAATTAGAAGTGTATGACTTTGTATTCCTTATTGATTTTGAACTTTTGATTGTGGATGGTAGTTAGTTTTGTCACAAACTTTCCATAAGTTTAGGTCTATTTACCTTCAAGGTTTAAATATTTTTTGTTAGTTTTGGGTGCAGGCTGAGTTGAGTGTACCTACTATGGGTTCCATTTGGTATGAATACTGTGTTGCAAAACAATTATGTTCCGCCCAAGACTCAGAGGTTTGTTTAACAGTTCCCCCATAATATTTGGTTGGATTTTAGAGACATATTATGATTAACAATCTCTATTGTTAGTCAACTAGTGGAACCTTGTAAGAACTTTTTTACTAGTATGAAATTAGTGAATTAACGTTTAAGAACTTAAATGTATATTCTTATTTGTTTGCTGTGGTTTGATATTGGTGTTCTTTGAACTTTTTTTGACAGGTAATTCTTTGTAATGGATCAAGGTGCTTCTTAAGTGTTCGATGAAATGCTTAAATGAAAATTCAAATACCACTCAATATTATATGGAGGAATAGGTTAGATATCACCGTTTATACTATGTTCAAATCGTATTAATTGTTAATTATGCCTTTCAGAAAATGTTAAATGCACGAGAAATGCACTTCAAGCTTTTGAAACTTGTCTGTTTCAACTATTGGAGCATTGAAGAAAGTTAACTAAACATGGTGTAGGTTCTCTTTTTAGCCTAAATATATTACTCCGTATATGTTATTATCAATAACTTACTGTAATTTGTGGATGTTTAATGACTGGAACTAACTAGATCAATCACTTTATTTCCTTCTGTTAACTTACAATGCAGGTGACATGCTTGGCTTTCTTAAATTATTAAAGATAATCTACATAGTACTCAATACCCTCATGGTACTTGAATGTTCTTTTTTTTTTTAAAAGAAAATGAGATCATCATACATCTTTAATTAGAGCTTTAAACTAACCATCAAGTTGTAATGAGTTTCTATCTTCATTAAACTCACAATCGCTCAAGAACCTTAAACAATCGGTTAGAATTATTACGCCGTTGATTCTGATCTCTGTAATTTATTAAGTTGCATGTATTGGGTTCTACGGGAGCATGAACAACTTGGCTTGTATGAGATTAAGGCATGGTACTTCATCCGCATCTCGCAAGAATACAACGCTTCCTTCATAGACTTGTGAGCTAATGAGGTATCTTACAATTTCTTTTCTTTCCCTTTGACTTCCTAAATTTGATTACTTGTCATACTGCTTAGTTTGATGTTTGCAATGCTAGCCATTTGTTGGGTCTTTATTCTATCATTTGTGTTACAATATCATTAGAAAATCTTTATTAACTTATGTAGTAACGTACATATTTGAAGGTACCTGACTCATTTCCAAATTATGTACAGGTTTGTAGATACTAGATACCACTTGAAAACCCAATGTATGTATGTCTTTTCAAGAGGTGAGTTGAATTAATGTTCTTGTTTGGACAAAATGTTGGGTTCTTTACATGAAGCTATCTGGTGATCATAAAAATCCTTCAAGATCAAGCGAGAGAACTGCCACAGCTAGTTGCAGCCATCGATAGACGAAAGCGTTTAGACTCGAGACTATTTACTATTGCATTTACTTTTTATTTTTATTTATCTTTTGTACCTTTTGAATTCGATTCAATTGTATTGTTATTTTGACATATGTGCTCAATATTTGATTGGTTTTTATTGCAACTTAGTATGCTTATTATGAGTTAGGCTTTGGTTTTCTTTCAATGTTATATTAAACAGTAATTATATTCTTACATATGCAGGTTGAAATAAAATAAAAATACATTTTTAATTTGTTTAATAAATTTTATTTAATTTACCAAAGACCTGAATTGTTGCTAAATGATTGAAAGTTTCAACTAAAAAAGTATACCAATGACTTTTGTTTTTGTTGGTATTTTGCTGAAATACCAACGACTTGAAATGAATCCAAAATGCACCAACGACTAGAGATTTCATGGGTATTTTATCAACGATTAGAGAATTTCGTTGGTAAAAATTTTTTAGCCACGGGCATATTTCCCTCGACTGTTATTCGTTGGCAAAGTTGTTGGTAACATCATCTACCAACGAATTTTGGCTGTTTACCCACGACTTTAGGTTGTTGGTACTTCCAGTTTTTCTAGTAGTGAGTTAATCATTTCAATTTACTGATTTCAAAGTTTCCGCCGCATCGCGTGGGTTAGTAGCTCGTATTTTCACATTTGATTTCTTTAATTATATAACTTTACAGATAAAACTAGTAATCTTATTTTATTTATTTATGTTGATTTGTATTGTTTATTTAATCGAAAGATATTGCAAGTTAATAATTTTAAATGTTAATGTAAAAGAAAAATAAGAAGATTTTGTGTTCGCTAAAAGTCGAATAAAAAACGTAATTAAATTGTGTATTTTTTTGTATACGTTATAAATATGATGGATCAAGTAAAATAAAAATTGGTTCGGATTGCTCTAAACTCACACAAAATGCAGTTGCTAATATATTCGCCTCGTTCCAACCTATCCGTCCATAATTGACACGTTTCGTAACTCCTCACGGTTAAAAAGTTATGTCATATTTTGATGGACAAATTACCTAAAATAGAAACGAACTATTACTGTATTTTGCATTCTAGAAACGAAATATCAAAAGTCTTAATATTAGATTTGTAGTTTCAATTTAGTTTTATTTATAGCAACCTATTAATTTGTAACTCAGTTACCGTTAACTCAACGCTGATGTGTCCCATCTACGTCCACGTGGTAACTGACGTGGCAATCCACGTGGCTGGTGACGTCACCGAAAGAAAAAATATAAAAAAAATAACATTTTTTTAAAAAAAGTATTCGAATCGACGATCTTGGATATTGGATAACATATACAATAATTGATAGAGGATACCAATTAAACATATGACTGTAACTCAAAAGTTATTGGATGTTTTACCTTTGATCTTGCCATGGCGAGCTAGCTAGCTTTTTCACTTAAAAATATACTTCCCCATGCTTTAAACACAATATGATACATTATTTAATAAAACATGTTTGGTAGTACATAAAGGTTTAAAATATTGCTTTAGTACGTGGACCAATAAACAACATATGAAGTGCAACTAACTTCTTAATTTCATTAAAGAAAAACAAAACGAGTGGAGAATTAATAATAAGCAAGAGGTTCTTATTATAATTAAATGAATATCTCATTTCTTTAAAATAAGCAAAAATTGTCAATATATTGCTAAGTATAAAATGAAGTACATAACACCTTATTTGAGGTATAGTGGACGATATGAGTTTGAAATTTTGCTATGTCCCATTTGGGTAAAAGGAATTGGGGATCAATCACCTACAATAACAGACTGAATAAAGTTAGAACTAATACGATAATTGAGAGTACCTGCATCTGAAGTAAGGTGTGAAGAAGCTCCCGTATCCAAGATCGTCGATTTGAAGACATTTTTATAAAACAAAAATAAAATTTTAAAAAAAAATTCCTCTCGTCGACGTCAGCAGCACGTGGATTGCCACGTCAGCTGCCACGTGGAGGTAGATGGGACACGTCAGCGTTGTGTAACACCCATCTTACGGGTCTAGTGGCATTAGGGTAATTTCCTAGCTTTAAATTATTATTTAATGTGTTATGAAATTAAATTGTTTATTTTATTAAGTTATTGTGAATAATTAGTCAAAAAGTCAAATAACTTATTGTGACTAGTAAATTATTGTTTGTTGTAACTTTATATAGTTGACGGTAAAATAATATTGTTGGAATCACAAATGATTTTTAAGTTTCAAACAATTCTAAAAGGGGAATTAAATTAGACTGACTAAAATTAAGTTGGTTAGGTGTGCCCGACTTAATTTTCTTAACCTCTTCAATATTCCCTCCTTTCTCATTTTGCAAAACTAAACAAACGAAAGAAAGAAACAATTAAAGTTGTGGCTTGGATTCAAATTCTCACAACATCATAAAGTTATAGTCATCATCATCACTCTCTTCTCCTTTCTTCTTGAAATTGTAAGTTGATTCCTATTTGAATTAACCTAAGAGTATGATTATTTAGAATTGATATGGATTGGTGATTCAATATGAAATTAAAGTTATATAGATGTTATATGAGGTAGTGATAGATGTTTGATGATGTTATTATTGAATTAAAGTGATTACAGGCTTGGATTTGATGATTGGGTTTTGATTTTGTTGTAAACATAGAGATTATGCGTTTACGATGCTTTTCTGTAAACAGGGTTGTTATGCTAAGTTGGACCGTTGGTTATTTATTCATTCACTTAGCTTTATGCTAACCCCACCACCCCACTTCTTGCAGGTTATGGTTTTGATATAACGGGCTGGGCAAGAAGCTTGTTTGGGATAGAATGTTTGACCTGGCGTTTACTCTGATAATTATTTTGGATAAGTCAATGTTGTCTTTTGAAATTATATAGCACCCAGTTGGATATATTATGTTTTAAAATAGTATGATATTGTTTACAAATATGTATTGTAAATTGATAATGTAGGTTTTGACATGTGCTTCCGAATTGTTGAATGTATATTATATTATAAAAAAATGATTTTGAAATTGGGTTAACGGTAATTGGGTTAAAAGTTAACATGTTGCTAGAACTAAAACTAGATTGAAACTACATTTCTAATATTAAAACTTTTGATAGTTTGTTTCTAGAAAGCAAAATACAGTAATAGTTCGTTTCTATTTTTGGTAATTTGCCCTATTTTGATTTCATTGAAATTTAATGATGATAGTGTATATAAGATTTAATTATATATGTAGGGGTATGTTTTCAAGTGGATTTTTTCAAATCTTAATAATAATGTTATTGGTAGGTTAATTAATTCTATCGTAAAAAAATAATATTGAAATGTATTATATATTAGTATAGATAGATATAGAAAAAACTTTAATTAATTAGAATTTAATGTCATATGTTTAATACTTTAAAGTTTAATAATGATGGTATTAATGAGAATTAAATAGCTATAGAGGTATGTTAGTACTTTCAAGTAGGTTTTTCAAATATTAGTAATAATGTTAAGGGTAAATTAGTAATTTTCTTCTTGAAGAAACATCACAAATGTATTATATAATATATAGATAAATTTCAAGTATTACTTCACTATGTGTGTAAAGTACGTAAAAGCTTATGTGTAATACTTGCAACGTTAAATTTCAAACCGCTGAGTTATCCATAGACTTCCGATTGACGCACATCCCCGTTCTCAACATATGCAAACTGGAACGATTTGATCTTATTTTCTTCATGTGAAATTAGAATTTGCACTAGTTCACACTTTCCACCTTCATCCCATATCGATCCCTTCATCCGTTGTGGATTCAATTTGAACATTTTTGGATTCCTTGGCTGATTGACATACAAATAAAGATAAACATCAAATTGCAACTATTGTATCATCAGAAGGGAAAAATCTACTTCATTTAAAATATATATTGTTGGACTGAAATGGTAACTGCTCAATATTCTACTAACTTTGTTAAATTTATTTTAAAAACGAAAAGGAAAATGATGATGGTTGTCAATAGAATTTAAAATACATATTATACTTGTAATTATATCATAACATTGTATATTTTTTACCCTTTAAATCTTAGCTAACCCCAAAAAATATTACTTGAAATAACCAACTTATATACGGTAATCCAAAGGAAAAATGCCAAAATGTAATGTATACAAACTTTAAAATTTTCAATGTTTTCAAAACTGGGTTGAACCGGTCGGTCGGACCGGTTCAATCGGAAACCGGAGGCCTTCCGAGCCGCTCAAAATCGATTTTGATCAAGGTTTGACTGGTCAATGAACCGGGTGGTTCGGTCAAAACCGGACGATTAGACCGGAAACCGGACGTTTCAACCGGGTTTTTGATTATTATTTTTTTTAAAATTGATTTTTGACCGGTTTTGGGGCGGTTCGGCCGGATCAGTCCGATCGGAACCGAACTCCTTTCCGGTCCAATCCTGTTTTTGGTTTTAAAAACATTCTTTTTTATGTATAATTGACCTCTTTAACCAATAAACCTTTGATGTGACATATGATAACATGACGTGTCTAACTTATTTAATTATTAGGCTAACAAATACGGAGTAGTCGATAATTTCATAATAGTTTGAATTTACCCGGTATATATTAATTGAGAATTTGATGTGTACAATACAAGTTTTAAATCAAAGTATATATAAGGATACTACGGTAGAAAATTTGGATACATTTTTGGACACTCAAGAGTCAAGACTAATTAATATGTTATTATGTTTTAATATAAGTGGTAAAATGAATGGGCCGAGTCGGGTTATGGGTCTAGATAAGTTTGGGTATATATAGGTTCGGGTTTAGATGGGTAATTTAGATGGATGGGTCTAAATGGGTCCGAGTCAAATGGGTCTTGGGTCGGGTCGATCATCGGGTTTTCACCAAAAATTTTTATTTGATTGAAAATTGATAAAAATGAAATGAGGTGGGAAAAAAAAGTTATCTGCTAAACTCGTTGGTTAATTGTTACACAATTGGAGGTTATATTAAAAAACCTATGTAGGCCATTCAAAAAATGTGAAGGAGACCAAACAAACTCATCTCTCATCATAAATGTTAACCAAATTGATCCATAATTAATCAATGAGTCTAAAATTAACACATCTATGTTTCTAGCATGATATAGACAAAATAAGATAAAATAACATCAAATCTCTAATCATATCCACGAACTGTTAAACAAAACAAGATCATCATATAGACGAACTTCGAAATTAAAAATGTTACGTGAAGTATATTGAATTTGATTGTCAGAGTTGTTAATTAGGGGTTGATTTTGTTAGAACTGAATGCTTGCGAGTTGGGACTTGGGAATGTATAGATATATAAAAAAAATGCAATAATTTACAAAAATGATACCGGAAGTATTAGAAAACTTGCAAGTTTGATTCAACTTATACAACATCAGCCTTTTAACTAATTAAGGCTTGTCATTAACAAAATGCAATAAAGTAAAGTAATGGGAATAACACTTTATCCCATAGTTATAATGACACGAGAAAGGTGAAACTATAAACTTGTGAAGAGGGGAAAAGAATAACCAAGAAAATATGATTAATTTTACGGCAGGGGCGGAGTTAGGATATTTACATAGAGAGGGCAAAAAAAAATATTTTGTACTTCTTTATGATTTTGAGGGGGCAAAATTTGAAAATTATCATTAATCCTTTAATTTTTTTTCTTTTTTACGTAATTTTAAAAATTTTATGGGGGCAGCTGCCCCCGCTGACCCCATTCTAGCTCCGCCCCTGTTTTACGGTGTATCTCAAAACATTTGAAATTTTGAATAACGTTTTCTTATTAATTGCTACCACATCAATATTCAATATTATTTTTAATAATAATAATTAGCGTATCAGTTGTATTTGTTCTGATAATTGATCAAGTAACAATAGATATCTAAATTATATATGTAAGAGTAGTTCAAACCAAAACTTAAACACGGTTAGTTAGCAATTCAATCGTTCAAGAAAGTAAACTGAAAAAACCATCCAAACTCATCCAGATCATTCGAAAATCATATTGATGTAATCCAAAAACCCATAGTGATGATATGATCTGCATTCGCTAATAGATAAACAAAAGAAACAACCCTAGCTAGCTTGTTACTTGATAAATTTCTTCAAACATTTTAGTAATCACTTGGATGTAGTAGTACCTAGTGAATAAGAGGGGTTGATGTAAACTCCAATGGCGCCCAAACCTGAGTCACAAACGCTACCATGAAATCCTCCAAAACAGGGTCCAAAGTTATAGCTAAATTTACGATTTGTCGTTACAGTACCATCACATGTGTCTCCAAATGGCCCATATTGTCTTTGGTTTGTACCAAATTTAATCCAATTCAATATTCCATTTTCGGCCACATAACCACTTACTGATGTTAGATACTCTGAAGGATGATTAAAGGAAACCTGCATTTGCAAATTACAGACATTTATTTTACTCAATTGATTAGAAGAATAATATATAAGAGCAATACTAAAGATTGAAAGTTTGAAACTATGAAGTAAGAGAAACGTTCAAATTACTATGATTGCTTCATTTAAAAATCTCCCTTCAATTCTACTCATTTCTAAAAAATTAATTAAATATATAACAAACGGTGTATGTAATCCTCATATTATAACTTAACGTTTAAAATAAGGAAACTTGGCACATTAAAATTGTTAGCAGCGCATTGTCCATAGAGTTTCGAAAGACGAGTGACCCCATCTTCAACATATAGGAACTGAATCGATTTGATCCGACGATATTCATGTGAAATGAATATTTGCACAATTTCAGTCATCCCACATTCGTCCCACATCGATCCTTCCATATACTCCGGACCCACTTTCAACATGTTTGTGTTTTTCACAAAATATGGGCGATGCTGCAAGTTAAAATTCAAAACCTTTTAATGAATATAAACGTCCAAATATGTATGATTGAATCTTTTAAACCCTTTGATATTACTAGTAGAGGTGAACAAAACCGGGTATTCGCCCGACCCGACCTGAAAACCCGAACCGGGTTTTGGTCAACGCAGCCAAACCGGGTTTTGACCAACCCGAACCGGAACCCGACCCGGTTTGGAGGTGGGGAAAACTCAACCCTATGGTAACCGGTTTGTACCGGTTTGAAACCGGTTCGGGTTGAAAATCCGGTTTCAAACCGGGTACCCTCTACCCACCGGGTAATAGGGTTACCCGTCGGGTACTAATGCATAGGGCTGTTCAGCAAGCAGAGCTTCAATAAGGTCCAAGATGAAGAGACGAGTAGAAGAAGACCAAGACGACACGATAAGAATAAATTTTGCATTTGAAGTAAAATCCTCGTACACATGGATATCATTAGGGCTGTTCAAGTGTAGAAGTTGGAGTTCAGAATTTGTGTCGTGGATATTGAATGGATAATCTTCAAAATTTTATTAAAAACTAATAAGAATAAATAATACTCCATAAATGGAGATATGTTATATGAGCAACTGAGCTTGGGGAAGTGGTGTTGAAGTAAATGGATCATAAGTGCCTTAAAGGTAGTAGGTGATTTTTAATTCTCTATTGTTTTGTTGTATATGTGAGCCAATAAAATATATTACGAGTAATATATACGGTCAAATACTCAAATGTAGTGGAGTGAGTGGCAGTGTGTGGTCAAATCAAATGTGTTGTACACCCTTATTTTAGATTAATAAAATTTTTGCTTCTTTGAAAAAAAGAAGCAACCGTGTTTTTTGATTGGGAAATGGGAAAGCAGTCCTTATCTTTTTATTCTTATTTATATACGGAGTATTTATTTAATATATATATATGTTGTACGGTTGTACCCCTAGCTAAGACTAATAACGTTCCGAGTAAGATTGAAAAATGAGAAAGCAGTCCTATAAGTTTCTCTCTCTTCTTTTATTTGAATTTCTTGATTTGTAAAGTGAGAAAGCTGGGAGGTGCATCATCAATGGCATTTATCTCTTTTCAGGGTCGCTTTCTTTTCGTCTCTGTTTTCGTTCTCTCTGTTTGGCAAGAGTAAGATGAACTTTATCATTTTTTTTTCCAGATCTGATTCCAAACACATCTTTTCTTCGTCGCAAATGAAACAAATGGCTAGTTAAAAAAACCGGGTACAAACCGGGTTTTCAAACCGGGTTTTGTATCCGACCCGGGTACGACCCGATTTCAAACGCCTAGAAGGGTACCCGGTTCAGTACCCGCCGGGTATTGAAGAAACCCGAACCGGGTAGGGTCAAACTCGGGTTTGACTGGGTCGGTTTTTCAGGTATTCGTCGGGTCGATTTTAAAACCCGGTTTTTTGATCACCGCTAATTACTAGTACGTAACTACGTAATACGGACCAATGGCGGAGCTGGCAGGGGCCCAGGCGGAGTTGGGCCTCCCCCAACCAGCACAACATTTTCTTAAATCTTAAGCCCAACATCATAGAGAGTTTACTGCTCCAGCCCCCTCACGTTGCATCTTGTAGGCTTGTAGCAATCTTAACCCCTCATATAATATTTATTGAATAATAATAGTTCTAACTACTAGCTTCATATTTTTGGAATTTGGCATTCTATCTAACATATTACAACTAAAGTTGATGGAACATAGGTTGAATATCAGAAACCCTCCGGTCTGTTGAATATCAGAAACCCTCCGGTCTGCTGCAACAACTGGACATTCCTGAGTGGAAATGGGAGCAAATCGCTATGGATTTCATCACTAAACTCCCGAAAACATCAAGCGGTTGCGATACCATATGGGCGATCGTTGATCGTCTCACCAAATCTGCACATTTCCTCGCTATCAAAGAAACTGATAAAATGGAACGTCTCACACGAATCTATCTGAAGGAGATCGTATCTTGACACGGCGTTCCTATCTCGATTATCTTCCAGTGTTTGAATTGTCCTTTCACTTTGGCCGTCGGTTTGTGGATGATAGGCTGTACTCATATCCAGACGAGTACCTAAGGATTTCTGCAATGATCTCAAGAACTGAGAATTGAAACGACTATCTCTGTCGGAGATATTTGAGATAGGAACGCCGTGTCGGGATACGATCTCCTTCAGATAGATTCGTGTGAGACGTTCCATTTTATCAGTTTCTTTGATAGTAAGGAAATGTGCAGATTTGGTGAGACGATCAACGATCACCCATATGTTATCGCAACCGCTTGATGTTTTCAGGAGTTTAGTGATGAAAACCATAGCGATTTGCTCTCATTTCCACTCAGGAATGTCCGGTTGTTGCAGCAGACCGGAGGGTTTCTGATATAGGTTTGGGAAGTTAATTTGATTGATGAAATTGATAGGGCTTTCAGTGTGTCTAATATCAGTTTGGGAAGTTAATTTGATTGATGATTCTGATAGGGCTTTCAGTGTGTCTAATATCTCGTGATCTTCTTGTTCATTGTCGAGTGCCATTTTCGAAAAGCCCTCAGTATTATTGATCGAAGAGTGTTGAGGGTTTTATCAAATTATGTGTTTGGTTTTTATATTACGTACTATTCTCATTTTCATTCAAAGTAAGCAAATTGTGACATTCTTTACTGCATTTTATTTTATACTCCGTACATGACTCTAATTTCGTGCCAAAAAAAATCATATGATCTCAAATTTAGTTCATTCTTCAAGATCGAGTTGAACTCAGAGAATATTCTAACGCAAACAAGTGCAATATATGCGGACTGTGAATAAGATTTGCATACACATATTGGTCCATTCAATGAATGAAGGGAAAATCATTTTGTACGCACAAACATAATGATTGCTAGTTTATCCACGAGTAAAAACAATGGTACTGGTAATAATGTAAGAAAAATACGGAAGTAAAATAACCATCTTACAAGGTCAGCTAAATGTAGTAACCAAGGCCTATGTCACTTGAGAAAGTTATTTGGGTCATCATCTGGTTGCGAGAACCCAGCAGTTTTGCTGTCTGATTACAGGAAGCCTGCTGTTTGTTTGTCATTCACTTACTATTCAAATGTGACAAACAAAAGACCTACGAGCAGACCGAGGTCAATTCCGACGATGAACACTCTTACTATGATATAAACCTATCCATTAGGTGGGATATTACAGTTGACTCTTGGTGACATTGGCAATATATAGACACTTGTCAAATTCAGGGCGTTACTGTAATGACAATTTGCTCGTTACATGAAGAAAAGAACATCGAATGCTTGAAACAAAATCACTGCAAATCTGAAATTGGGAGCCTAAAATAGAATTTACGGTTTTCAACTTCGTTGTACAGCCAACATTAGAAAAAATTTCTTCACTGAAAGTACAATTCTATCAACGAGACCAACGATATAGAGCTTAACTGCTAATAATGAGGCCCTAGAGTTCATACCCAAAAAATTACCCATCTCCAATAAGACATTGATTCAGTCACTTCTCTTGGTGTTACCTGTGGAATTCTGCTCTGTAAGCATTTTCATGACATTTACCAACGCTCGCAATCGGTCCCACACATTCAACCCATATAGAGCCTCCACAAGTGACTGCTGAAACTCGAAGCAGTTTTCTGCAACAGGGTACTAGAGTTCGAGTAGAAGAAAAGTTAGTTCCGATAAAAGCTTTTACATAGCTAGCAGAGGTTGCAATTCAGCTAATTTACTTCTTGCTATCAGAAAGATTAAATGGGTCAGATGAACTTTTGAGCTCAAAGGAAAAGGGGTCAAACAGGTTAAAAGTTACCCAAAGTCCATTTTTAGGGGATACAATCTCTTGAATTGCTTTTACTCAAAAACTTAGGGTGCATTTAGTTATTGCTAATAATTTTCCGTCTAAGTTTGTTGCAAAACAAATATTTATCCATTCCATGCAAATTGGAACTTCTCAGAAGTTGCCGAAAATCTGATATATTTGCCCATCATTATCTCTAACAAATAAATTGAAGGGAGTTGTATACAGAAGATTACTTTACTTAGCAGTATCAAATATATATTTTCAAGCCAACCAATGTGAACTTTCATTGTATGAAAATAGGATATAAAGAAGCGGAATTGATTGTGCCTTGAAAGAGACTAAAGCGACAAGACTTGAGCTTTTAGACAGATCTCGTTACAAATAGCAAAACAGGTGGGTAAGGTAATGGGTTTTGGTGACTCTAAATGACAACTTTTTGGTATCGACTTTGGTTATTCTTTCGTCCAAATTCCACACACACACACACACATATAACTGGAGGCTAATAATGGTGAACCAACTAACTTCTCTTTGGTGGTTTAACCCTAAACTTTTTGTTGCAGTGTTCTAACTTCTTTCGGGTGTTTTTTTTTCTTGCAGTGTTCGTGTTTACCATAAAAAGAACTTAACCAATAAAATGATGAGAGTTGCTTGGTTACATCCAACATCAAAAAAGGGACAGAATCCTTGCAAAGAAAGTTCAAAGATTTAAACCTCCAAAAAGTTAAAGGTTGGTCTTTATCATTATGAACCTAAATAACTAGCAAAAGATGATTACACAACGATTAAATTTTATTTATAAATCAACTTTCAAGTTAAAATTACTGTATGAGATTTTATGCATCTAACATTCACTTTAAGTAACTTTCAACCCATTTACATCATTCAACCCATCTTGTTTTCCTTATAAGCTAGTTTTTTATGTTATACAGTAAAGATAAAACATCACCCCAATTGACCCATTCATAAGTACATGGGCTGATTGCCACCACCGGATCTATTTATTGAAAGAACTGAGAGCATTTGAGTTGCACAGTTTACCTGGATTGGCTTTGGTATTTTGGTTTTAATCAAAGGCCACCATCTGTCCTCCACTACTGATTTCACAAGACAGCAAGCACGCAATCCTTCAACACCAGCAAAACGTCCAAATCCACTGTCTTTTACACCACCAAATGGGAGAGACTGCCAGTAGGAATTCAACATAACAAGAGACAGTAAACTACCTTCAAATGGTACATACTGAAGTTCTATGTAAGTTACTTTTGGCTACATACACTTAAATCTTGTTGTGTTGGAGTAAAAGCAGCCAATAATGTAAGTGATATCATCATTTATTCAGCTTGAACAGAAGCTACCAACAGTTGTATTAACAAACACCTTCAAGAATGCAAAAATTATGTGTCCATAAATGCATTTATACCTGACACATGTAATTGGAAGCGAAGTCGTTTATAGCAGCAACTCCACAATGTAACTGTGACGCTATGGCTCTGGCACGACGCTGACTGCCAGAAAAAACAGCACAACCAAGTCCATATTTTGAGTCATTTGCAAGCATGATAGCCTCCTCATCAGAGCTAAACTTCATTATCGGCATGATCGGTCCAAACGCCTGCTCATTGGATACCAAAATTCATATATGGAGTGGGGAAAAAGAGGGTAATGTCATGTGAAAATGAAGAATTTTTAGAATTAGTTATTAAGCTTACTTCCTCTTGCATCAACTTCATCTGATGGTTAACATTTACAATTACAGTAGCAGGGAAGTATTGATCAACAGCACCGTCACTAATATTTTTCACACTTCCACCACCAACAATCTCAGCTCCTTTATCTAGAGCATCATTTATGAGGCTTTGAAGCCTTTCAGAATGATCTTGCATGCAAATGGCACCCATGTCATACTTTCCAGATTGAGGAGGACCCTGTATATACTAGTTGTGTTAATACAGATATATCAAAAAGTTGGCTACAATTAAATGGGTCAAAAGTCGTACAGTGTATTTTTAATGCATGCTTCATAGTTCATTACCGTAAATAGTTATATAAAAAACTTTTGCAGTTCATATTAATGAGAAGCATAACAGAGTACTTACAGCTGTAACAGATTTAACAATTTTGACTACTGCGGCTACAAATGCAGAGTAGATGTCCTTGTGAACATAAAATCTCTCAGCCCCAGCACAATTCTGTCCACTTGATTGTAGAGCAGCTCTAACAGCAACTTGTGCAACCTACATTCAGTTCCAAGAAACCATTAAAAAATTGATGCCACTGCTAAACAAAATGACCTAAAGTCAAACAATCATACATGAGGCACATCTACATCTTCACACACTATAAATGGATCCTTTCCACCTAGTTCAAGTGTCACAGGTATCAACGTGTCAGCAGCCTTTCTCATTATCTGCATTTTAGATACATAAAATCTCAGAACACATTAAACATTCTCTTATTCTATCTCAACATCTACTACGATTAATATTCATACCATTCTACCAACACCTGGTGATCCAACAAATATCATTTTGTCAACCGAGGATACCAGTGCTTCTCCTGTCTCGGCAAACCTGGCAAACTCACATGTTAAATAACTTAATAAGAGCAGAATGATGGCATAATTAAATAAGGCTTACCCAGTTATTACTTCAACAAGATTTTCAGGAGCTCCAACAGCTGCAAGGGCAGTTTGGAGAATTCGCACATAGAAACATCCTGACCAGCTTGCGTGTTCAGATACCTGCAAAAACCGATAAGATAGTTTCACTTCAAGTGAAATACATAATTTCTCTGTTAACAGTATATATTTGTATCAGGAAATTACCTTCACGACTATGCCGTTCCCGGAAAATACAGCTGCCAAAACTGGATTAAACAGGTTATGAAATGGATAATTCCATGATACAATAGCTCCAACCACACCAAGGGGGTGAAATTCCACCCTGGATGTCTTGTGAAGCATTGATCTTCCACACGATCTGACAAATACCATAATACAAACACAACTTATTTTCAAACATATTGCTCTAATGATTTTAATAGTCATTGCAAAACACACTAATCACATGGAACTAGAGAAGGCACATGATTGCATGAGAGACGATTTAGATCATTATTCAAATTTAACACACCATGAAACCTATTTCTATCATATAAAACTGAAGAGTTGAATTATAATACCTGTATTCTGGCTTTAACCACCTCTCACCCTCTGAAAGAAGCCAAGTAATCTTCTCACACGTTGTCATTATTTCTCCCATGGATGCATCCACCATTGTCTTTCCAGTATCACGTGAAGAGATTCTAATTAAACAAAAAACAAAAAAATTACTCACTAAAAAACCTACCATTATGAGAAGACAAAAGATAGCATGCTCAAAAGTCAAAAGTGAACTTATAACTAAGTTCATCATACACTAATAAGAGATTTATTATCTTACTCGCATATAAGCTCTTGATGTTCAATAATGTATTTCAAAAGTACACGCAAAAACTGACGCCTTTGCTTGAAGCTACTTTTCGCCCACACTTTCTGAGATTTCCTAACCTGTGTCACTCGCTCCTTAACCTGAGAACATACAGCTGATCATTTTCAACCAACATAGAATTTTTAAAAGCATGCAAGAGCATACATATCTATTATCAAGGACACTAGAAAGATAGAAACTCTAGTCGAAGAAATATTTAACTCTAACCATACAGAGGCTCTGATTTATACTATGAAACATCAAGAATGATGACATGGATAATTCTCAGTCATAAAGTTAATATTTAAAAGCCATTCAGCATGCACGATAACTCTTAGTTAAAGATGTTCACCTCAATACACTAACCTCATCAGCCTTCAGAGCAGGGAAGTACCCTAGGTACTTCATAGTTGCAGGCTCATAGCATTGGACTTTGTCTGTTTGCCTTCTTGAAGGTATCTATAAAATGAAAATTACCAAAAGAAGATGGTAAGCATTCCAAATACTGAATATCCGTGTGTATCTAATGTAAAATAATTCAAAGAACCATAGTCATTCTTTGGAAATTGGAATACAGTCACTTGTTCAATTTTAAAGCTCTAAATAAGAAACTTACATAAATGAAGCTGTTTTCTTTTGGATGCCCATCATCTATAACTGTTAAACATCCAAATCCATGTAAACTATTAGAGTGTCAAAAACATACATCAAAAGGAAGCACCACATACAGAGGAGATATGCAAGTGTATGCACGTAACAAAAGAGAACATTAAAGAAGTATCACAACCACAAATCAATTACACACCTACAACTATACATGAAGTACATGAACATAGATATATACTCGTATTTGAAATATAAGATGTATGAATAGTGGTGTACTTTCTAATTGAAGTATTCTTGTGAACCATGTTATCTTCCCATGGAATCACTCTATAGGATGTCCGGAATGTCTCTTATGGCCTAAAGCTCTGTCTGTTTCTACTGTTGTGGAGCCGACATATATACAGATCCATAACTCCCTAATCCATTACCTGAAGTAAAAATAATATCCTTGTTTCATTACTACTCCATCTTATCTGAGAGTGGCACATGATATGATATCTTACAACTATCCAGTATAAGATTGAATACCATTTTTGTTACGTATATGTAATCGTAAGTATTTGACCTATACTTTACTCAACAAAATAAGTTAAATTAATCTGTTTCGCCTTCTTTTCCTTAACAAATGAAGTCAATATTTCCAATGTACCTAAATTAGCCATGTGCATATATAACCTAAATTTATCATCTATCAGTAGATTCATCCATAAAATACATGCTCATTGATATCAATAACTATCTATATCTATATCTGTATATATGTATACACACAGCTACAGCAAATGCATGCATTTATATCAAGCAAAAACATATTATCAATATCATAACGAAACAAGATATCGTAAAATTAGGTGAAATGTTGAATAAATCAAGTAACTGTACCATCGGAAGTATCGACGTCGATCGAAGGAACATTAGAAGGAATGAGCATTAGCAGAAGTTTACAGATCAGAAAGGCGAATGCTATCACGATCAACGCCCACACAAGCGCCATTTGATTTGAACTTTTTCTGAGTATCGAAACGATGAATAGGTGTAGAAACTGGAAATTAGGGCTTGAATCTTGAAGAATCTAAGCTCATTTTTTGTTGTTGCTGTAAGAGGGGGGAAAAAGTAAATATTCTTCACTTGCAGGAGATGCACATCTTGACTGTAACTATGAGGCGTATAGGAAAACCCTTGTTTATCTCACTTTTTACGATCAGGCCACTGACAAAATCCAAGATAAGATGTGCAGTAGTAGTTAATTTATTATATAATTTAATTATTACTTCGTGATAAGGTTCTTAAGATTGATATATAATTTAGGATGCATAATCGAAATCATAAGATTGCATCGAGATCTTAAGATCCTACCTAGTTTTCATATTTTTGTATGTTATAATACATCTAAAAGATCATATGCATAACAAAGTAATTAAATTTTTATAGCTGAAATACTATAACATTAATTCAATACTTCTCATAGTGATTTTGATTACTTTGTTTGTTATTAAAGATATAGATTTTAACATATTAAACTATTTTATTTTAAGAAATTGATTAGTTTTATGTGTAGTAATTGATTCAATGATAAGTCTATTAGCCTTTTATTATACAAAATCAGTTTATATATATTCTCTTAACTCATTAATTCATGTTGAGTAAGATAAGATCAAATCGGGATCGCAAGATCATAGCTCGGAATGGACATAGGATGGGAATTTGGGATCCTATCTAAGAGCATCTCCAATGTAAAAAAACTTTAGAAAACTTTTTTACATTCCACCTCACTTACTTTATAAAAAGCTTTATAAAAAAGCTTTTAGTCCAATGTTAAAAAGTTTTTGGAAAGCTTTTTTAGATATAAGGAGTGGACTAATATGAAAATATTATAGCATAAAATAGCAAAAAAACTTTTGCCCCAAAGCTTGATAAATCTCAAACTTTTCATATAAAAAGCTTTTGCTCAAATGATCAAAAGCTTTATCAACCACTTTTTTACACAAAAAAGTTTTACATAAACCCTTCATTGGAGGTGCTCTAAGATTTGGATTGTTTCGTTCATGAAAATTGTAAAATCGTAAGATCTTAAAATCATGATCGGAATTTTAGCAACCGTACTTCGTGTTATAAACAAAAGTTATATAAGAGCTATGGTTAATATTTAAATGAATAAACAAATAACATTTTGTACTCAAACAATAACGGTCCATGAATCTTTAATTGCTCCTTAAATTTTTGTTTGAAATACAATTGATTAATTAAGCATGTTCAAATTATTTAAGATAACACTTAAAATGGTCGTTAACAACGCTTAGTTTTATATGCATATATGTTTTTTCCTGTTGGATCTATAGACTTATTGCATGACTCCTGTTAGTATATAAGGGTACGGTTCAAATGAGAATAGAAATTTAAGTGAGAATGAGAGAACCAATGATATTATGTCATGTGTATAATGAGAATGCTCCATATGTACAAAACTCATTTATCCCCAACATCATTTATCTCACAAATGACAAATCGAAAAATTATGAAAATTGCACCATTAAATGTAGCGTTTTATCCTCTTCGATTTGTCATCCCTCAAGACATACTTTCGACGAGTTTTTTTTCCATCTTTTTTGGTGGGTTTCACATTTACCAACACATGTGTTAAAGTGTTATGTTAAGGGTTTAGGGTTTGAGGTTTCGCCTCGAAACCCCTAACCGTAAACGCTTTACAAAACTCTAAACCCTAAATCATACTAAACTATAACCCTAAACCATGCTAAACCCTAACTCTAAACTTTGCTAAACACTAACCCCAAATCCTAAATCTAACCCATAGCCTTAACCCTAACCACATATAAAATGTGAAACCAATTACTAACACATGTGTTACTAATTTGCAAAACCCACCAAAAAATGAAAAGAAAAAAAAAAGTTATCAAAAGTATGCCTTGAGGCGCAACAAATCGAAGAGGAGAAAACGCTGAATTTTATGATGCAATTTTCATAATTTTTCGATTTGTCGTTTGTGAGATAATTGATGTTGGAGGTAAATGAGTTTTGTACATGTTAAACATTCTCTTTGTACACATGTCACTATATCATTGGTTCCCTTATTCTCACTCAAAATTGATGTATTCATTTGAACTCTACTGGTTAAAAACAAAATTTAAAAGTTGTAGAGTCATTGGAAAACTCACAAAACTTCTTTGAAATGGTATATATTTATTATTTAAAATTTTATTTTGATCCATTAAAAAATGGGATATCATTTATAATGTTGACATTACAATTCAATTGTCATATTAACCAATCATAAAATAAATATTTTATAATTTTTACCTTTTAACTTTTTATATTTATATGAACGATCCCTAAATAAATACTAATATTACATTTTAAATTGTACGATTCAACATACAGTCATTTTCTCATAAAAAAAAATAAAAAATATGATAGAGTTCAACATGACGTTAGTGATGATTCAATTCCTTTGAATCGTAATCTTTGTTACTTACAAATTTTACTTGATTCTATAAAAATTGGAAAAAGTAAATATGATCATGACTAATTAAGTTTATGAATCGTTAATTTATTATTGCAACAAAGTACTAATGTTTACACTTTATTATAAATAAAAGATAAAAACTAGTTCCATAACAAAATTATGATGTAACTAGTTTTATGATTTGCCAAATCTTTAATACAAGAGATTCACTTTGTCACGACGATCAAACTTAAGATAATCAAATCCACATACAACACTTTGTCATGACGATTAATTGTAAGATTATTAAATCCACAAATAAATTTAGATGTGCGTGATTCAAAGTGAGGAATGGACTAAGGAAATAGAATACTAAGGGAATATTAAGCAATGCAATTGCATTCCTTAGTAATACATTTGTTATTGATGAAACTTGATTTATACAATTAATCATCATGATTAAGGTGACAAATTGGGTCGAGTCAAGTTGACGGGTCTAAAGTAACTAACATGATTTGATAAACGGGTTGACGGGTCGAAAGAACCTAACCCGGATACGATCATTAATATGGGTTGGTGGGATAAAGTTCACGTCAAACGGGTCAAATTAATGGGTTACCTTTCAATTGACGGTTTGACCCGTCATATCGAACCTTGACCAAAGCCCAATCCAAAAAATTAAACCAGTTGTGGGTTTCGAGTAAAAATCTGTTGATTGGTTGGTTGGTTTTGCGTTAAACGTGGTTCCAAGCCCAACCTAAAAAATTAAATCGGTTATGGGTTTCGAGTAAATATCTATTGGTGAGTTGGTTTCGCGTCAAACGGGTCAATGTAATGGCGATTAGCGGGTTGACCCATTAACATGAACCTTGATCCGAGCTCAACTTGAAATATTAAACGGGTTGATGAGTTTGAAGTTAATATCGATTAGTGGGATGAATTAATGTCAAACGGGTCAACTTCCATAGGTTACTTTTGAGTTAGCAAGTTAACCGTTAACTCAAACATTGAACCTGAGTCCAATCCGAAAAATTAAATGGGTTGACAAATAACAAACCAGTAAATGAGATTTGTGAGTAAATGAGTTTAAATGAATATACAAATGTTGTATGTCAACGTAATGATAAATAATGAGATTCATTATCCTGAATTTGATAGGAAATGGATAATCACCCACTGTTGAATAATGAATCATTATATTATAAGATACCAAACATCAGTATTCGGTATTCTCTCATTCCCCACCCCTAATACCATCAACCAACCACCCCTGAGGTTTACTAATGAGTCTTAACATGTACTTAACGGCAAATATTAAACAAAATTCGTAACATGTTAAAAAATATTCATAACATGAGTGCAACTATACACTACAAACATCTTATAAAACATGAAGTTAAGCAAATTAAAGTCACTCACATACTAGATTGATGTCAGATCTTTACATATACATAACTCATATTTCTCTGATACTCATGTTCCAAAACTCAACTTCATGTTCAAGAACACTTAAAAACAACACCTCTGCCTTCGAAATTACCTCTGGTGACGCTTTTTCCAAACAACGATCAACAATATTTCGCAACGACTTACAATACCCTCCAAAACCTTCGTTTCCCCATCGTTCACACGTCTCTTGAAGCTCTTGTGGAATTTTACCACCTTCTTCAAGGCAATGAGCAAAGCTTTCTTGATACACAGCCTCAATGGCCCAAAACACTGTAATCGCTATAGGGTATTTGACCTCTGAACTCGTTAAGCCATCTAGAAACCTGTAACACCACAAACAAATTTTAATTTACCTATATATGTCTACATTGAAAACTCCTACATTTAGGAGGAGCTAAATGCAAGACAACTATTAAATGAATAGTAATAAAAAAAACATTTTCTTTTTTTCTTTCTATTTTCTAGAAAGTCATATATAATATATAATTAGAAATCTCTCTAGAGTATAAATCAATATTCCATCAATAGTAAATACGTTTTTATATTATTATTTTTTCTTATAAATTTACAATTTCTTATAAAATTTATTCATAAAATGGTTAAGATATATTGTAAGTTTAATAAAGAGTGCTCAGTACTTTGTCAATTTCTTTTTTACTAAGGTTTATTTTGTATCAGTCGAGACTAACACCCCACATTTAATTTGAATCGTTCGATGTATATAAAAATGAATACTAATTTATGTTTTAGAGAGTGATTCCTTACGTGTGTAGTTTGACGTTGAAAGACATGGTATCAATCACAAATTGGTACATATGGTGAAAAATTGTACAACGCAAATAGAAAAATGGTTGAAGATTTAATATATTGTATTTGAAAATATGATTTTAAAGTTGATAAGTTAGTCAATGAAGTTAGAAAAATACTGTAAGTTTTAGGTATTAATGTTTGAAGATATCGTTAAATTTTTTTACATATTTTGCAAGTATGTATATAACAAATTTTACATAAAAGGTTGTAACTTTATTTTAACAATCTAACATAAAGTACATTAAATTATTAATATTCATATAATAAATTATGAAGGGAGTTTTCAACATAATAGAAGAGGTTGCAATACTATATAAAAAAGAAATGCATTACGATAATTCAGAAAAATTTAGTTAAATGTTTTTACTTTAAACTTGAAAATAAACCATCCTTCCTTATTTTAATATAACATATGTTTTATTTAGCTTTGCACATAGTTGTTGATATAAATCACAAATGACATGTATTTATTATCGTAAATAAAGAGTAATTTACTTCAGTATAAGTTTAGCGTAAACGTTATCGTAATCAATTGTAAGATCCACATATGATAATTGGTATTTAAGTTTATATATTTTGATACGCTATTTTTTATATTCAACACGCACGTATCATATATTCACCTAAAATTATATTTTTTTTCCGCTCCGCTGAGGGTTTCAAGCAGCTTGTTAATCAACATTAATCAGGAGGAAATCTGCAAATCTAGAAGGGAAGGGAAGAGGGAACTGTCTCCCAAAAAATCTAAACTTAGGGCATCTCCAATGGCTAGCTTTTTCTAAAGTTTTTCTTCAAAGCTTTTTCATAAAAAGCTATTATTCCAATTAAGAAAACCTTTATAGTACAAAATCTCATTTAAAAGTTAATAAAATAAGCAAAAGACATAGGACCTAGTATACCTAAAACTTACTAAATCTCAAGCTTTGCTAGAAAAAATACACTAGAAATTCAAAAGCTTTTTCCAAAGCTTTTTTTAATAGTAAAAAACTTTAAAAAGCTTTAGAAAAATATATCATTGAAGATGCTCTTAGAAAGATTTAAACTACTAAATTTAGGGGTGATCATACTAAATTGATTAATGGCAGTTTAAATTTTTTTGCCAAAAATGATAAAAAGGAAAAAAATAAAAATTTGTCCTCTATGTACAAAATCCTAATCCGCCCCTCACATTAATGGTGGATCACATTACCTGCAATATTCATTGTTTGCGTTTTGGGGGATGACACTGGTTAGTGAAACATGAAACTTTGAAGCTTCTTTTTTAAACCAATTGATTTCGTCGTTTAGAGAAGCCATACCACCTAAGATCACTTCCATATCGAGTTCGTTTCCTGATTCCTTACAGGATTTCATCAAAGTACTTGCTACAAACGGGACAAACGATCTCACAAATATATAATCCTGCCCCTGTGTAAGTGTGAATACACATCCCGTGAAAATTTAACAACTCAAACTATTCGCAATTGTTTCAAACTGCAACTAGATTACACAAACAATCAATGGATTCAAACTTCAAACCAAAGTTGTAGTAACAATGTAACATACATCAAACTCTCTTTCTATGGCATGCAAGCTATTTTTTATCCGTAACGCAATTTGTTTTACATAGATTAATAAAATGCAATTTTCAACAATTCACAAATTCAAAGGAACGCAAAATTGTATGTAGGTTTGCTCAGGGGCGGAGTTAGGAAAATTATACGAAGGTGGCAAAAATGATTTTTTGTTGTGTGTTTCTTTATAGTTTTGAGGGGGCAAAATCTTAAATTTACATTAATACCTTAAAAAAATTTATTTTTTACGCAATTTTGAAAATTTTGTGGGGGCAGCTGCCCCCGCTGCCCCCATTCTAGCTCCGTCCTGGGTTTGCTAAAGGTATTAACAGTGGGGATCAATTAATTAATCAAAATTTGCAGTTAAAAATTTAAGTTTCACTAAAGGGAAAAAAAAAGGAAGGGGAAAATTAGTTAGTTACCAGCCATCTTTTAAAGGAAGAAAAGTCAACGGAACCATCACGGATACTGAGAATAAAAGGATGTCTGGTGGCACCCTTGTAAACCAAACGGTGTTTCCTTAGCCATGCTTCCGTCACCGGGATTTTAGAGTCTGTTCCTTCCGTCGCCGACTTATTTGCCGCCGACTCCATTTTTCTTTTTCTTTTTTTTTTATCACCGTGGTTGGAGTAGAAACTGGATTGTTTTTTGTTTTTTTTTGTGTTGATTTTGATTTTTATTAAAGCAACCAAATCGCACACTTGAAGGACACTTGTGACAGCTTGGATCTCGCCAAGTAGTCTCTGTCCGGATGACTCATCACTTCTTCCTAAGTTACTTGTACGGTACAAAAAAGTTAGGTTATAAAAAAAGGGTAAAGACATAAATACGTAATTAACTATCACTTAACATTTATAATATGTATTTAACTATTCGAGTTTTTATTGTATGTAACAAACTATTTATTGTTTTCCATTGTATGTAATTTTCAGCATTTTTTCCACGTGTCATCTATATAGGGTGTCACGTGTCATCCTTACACGTTGACACATCACCAAATTGCATATAATAGAAATAAATAAATAGTTTGTTACGCACAATGGAAGCCCGAATAGTTGAGTACACACAATAAATGTCAGGTCATAATTAATTACATTTTTATGTACTTACCCCTATAAAAATTATCACAAGTGTTACTTAAATGAATTTGTTTTATTAACTAGTAAGAGGTAGGTTCATGTCAAAGAATCTCCGTGGGAAAACCAATAGAATCATTTTTTCCGTAAAAAACTTACTTTCACCTTTACCCCAAGTTTAAATATCTCATAAATCGGATGTTCATAAATTATAAAAATTACACATTTGAAATCAACGTCTTTTTCTCTTCAATTAGAGATGTTGCAAGCTGAACTTTTGATAATTTTTTTTGTCAGGTTCTACAATATAATCACATGTGATTTATGATAAAAATTTAAAAATTGTTCATGATTATTTATTTATGCTACTCATCACTCACTTTAATATTCATCCACATTAAAAATTCTAAAAAATTCTAAAAATTACATTTGTTTTCATTAAAAATCACATGTGATTGCTAGTTGTATATTTAATCACACGTGATTTGTTATATAATCACATATGATTTTGCATATAATCACAAATGATTTTCATTTAAAAATTTACATTCGATGAACAATTTACCGATATATGATAATTCATGCTTGCTTTCAACTTGATTTTTACTTAATTGTATAATTATAGTCAATGATTTAAAAATTCGTATTATATTACTCTTTAATCACATGTGATTAATACTTTGATGTTTAATCGCATGTAATTACAACTTATTTGTTCATGTTTTTAAATCTTTTTAAATCATCAATGATTTGTATTCAAACTTTAATTGAAGATATAAATGTGTGTGATTATTTTTTAGTGTTATATTACATGTGATTTTACATTAAAAAAATTTAATATCCAATAAAAAATGAAAAAAAAAAACTTTGATGAAAATATAGCTTGTTAGATCTATAATCGAAGAGAAAAAACGTTGATTCTGAATATGTAAATTTTATAATTTATAGACGTACGATTTGTGAGATATTTTTTTAAAAAGAATGTTAAAATGATTTTTTGAAATGTAACAATCCTGTTGGTTACTCCATTCTTCATTTTTTGTCATTTTTTTTTTTTGATTTTTTTTGTATTAAGGGTGTGTTTGGTAACAATGGGCTGCAGCTTGTGGCTGGAGCTGGGACTGAAGCTGGAGCTTGAGGTTGGAGCTGGGGCTTGGGCTTCTTTTCACAAGCCACTTCAAAAAGCTTCTTGTTTAGGGGCTTCTGGGAGCTTATCTTTTCAAGAAGCCCCACTTTTCTTATGTTGTCAAACAAGGCTTATAGTTGGAGCTTATAAAAAATAGAAGTTCAAGCTCCCAAAAACCCCTATAAAGCCGTCATCCAAACATACCCTAAGTAATTAGAATCTTAAGTTCCGATTAGAATCAAAGAAACAATGTCAAACGTATAAAATTATAAGACGATACTTACAAAATGCAGTTTCCTTTTGTACAATCAAATAAATAAATGAATACAGATTTATATACTCTCTCCTCGTCCCATTTGTACCGCATTATTATCAGTTACAATATTTAATATCAAATACTTTGTGCCTTATAAAGGTTAATAAATAGACGATGATTTGTACACCTCAAATTTAACTATACACTATAACATCGTGATGCATAAATAGTGATATATGATTTAAGTTTTTGGTGTACATATCACATCCTTAATAAATAGGGATAATTACATATTTCCCCATCTTAAACGACATAAGTATCAAATATGCCCATTTTAATTTTAAAATATCATATCTACCCCAATTTCTAATTTAACTACAATTAAAACTCTAAATTTATTATTAAATTATTAACAAGTTGATTATTTACTATAATACCCTCCTCATGTTTTCCGAATCAATGTGGGCACGTTTAGTTACAAAAAGAAAAATTCTCCGGTTTTTTTCCATGTCTGTAGAGAATAAGAAGTGTTTTACCTCTCTAGAAATACATGGAAAATCTAGAAAACGTGTTTAGTTGTAAGAGATAGAGTTTTCATTTCCAAGGAATAATAGAGATGAAAAACTTAGAAAACCAATAAAAGTAGTTTTCAACTTTGTAGTTGTAAAAAGAAAAACAAGATTTTTCCTTTTCTTATAAAAAATTGTTAGAAAACCCGAGTTTGAACACGTGTTCTAATTTTCTTGTTTCGATAGAAAAATTTTCTGAAAAAATGGAGAGTTTTGTGTAACCACACGCACCATGTACCTCTGGTCATCTACAAGACCAAAGTCAACCACCACAAATCGTTTAATCATTAAAAAATATAGTTACAAATCTAATTTCCTAACAAACATCGTAAATCTTTTATTCATTTTACGAACATATTAAACTACCCATTATTCTACCACAAACATGTACTCAAGTGAGAACTCACTATTCGTAAGTATAATATTGTCTTAGGGTTTCACTAATAGATAGAAAAAAAAATATATTTGACAAAGACGATTCCATCAATATAAAAGAAAGAATTAATAAACACTATTCTATTATCAAACATGGTCAAAAGTTAAAACGTCACAATACAACTCAAATTTAAGAAAAACAACAAATAAACAACCTAAAATTTAAGAAACATGTATGAAGCACATATACTAAATTAACTGACATAAGAAAAAACAAACTAGAGATTATCAATCACTAGTTTAAATATGACCTGAATCAATAATACTAGAGAGTTCGACTCATCCGGAGAGAAAAATTTTTATGACTGAAGGGTTTTCTCTTTGGAAAATGAATAAGAGTGTAATAGTAATTTATAAACTAGTTGATGATTAATAATGATTTTAAAATTTTAATTGTAAGATTTTGGGTATATATGTTATTTTTATTTTAAAGTAGGTATATTTGATATTTATGTGGTTTAAGTTGGGTAGATATGTAATTATCCCTAATAAATACTCTGTATCACATTTGCAATTATGTTTACAGCAAACCTGCTGAGATACTAAAAGTTAATAACTAATAAAAAAGTGGAAGAATGTGAGCTGTTGAGTTTACAGTGTACTCAAAATTTATTTAAGTAAATTTAAATTAATTTATTTGTGTGTAGGAAAGAAAAGAAAAAAGAAAAGAAATTTAACAGTGTCCGGGGAGGGACGCTGGTCCTGAACGCCATAACGGAGTGAGAGAATGCTTTCGGATGACGTTCTCTTCGGAAAATACTGACGGGAACGATTCCACTCCGTATGCTTTAACACTTCTAAGTTCTAACGGTTAATCTTAAAAAAAAATAATTTTTACAAATAAAATAGTAATATCACAATAACAATTAAGTAGAGAGTATATTACAAAATAACGTGAACTCCATCAAAATAAATATTTATTCTCTATCTTTTGATTATGTCTCCTTTCATGATTTATACGTATTTTAATAAATAGTAGCATTGTTTTAAACTCAATCCATAGATTTTTGAAATGACAACTATTGACCTTAATTTTGAATCTAATTCTATTGTAGATTAACATTTTGCTGTTGAATTAGATCGTGTGTATAGGGTAAATATTCCATCATGTTGAACTACACAGATGAAATCTGATAGTATTAATAAATAGATATTGTGTACATATAAAAAGTTGGATGATCAAAAATATAAAATGGGAAAATAATTTGCTATGTTAGGTGTAGTTGACTTAAAAAGAAGGACTAAACATGTATTTGCTGAAAAGTGAAGGGGTAATATAGAAAAATATTACTGAACGACATGTAATACTTGGTATTGATTGTGCTGTCAACAACACTACAACACTGATTATATACCTATATAAAATATATAATTTTATTTAAGTGTTGATTACCGTTAATTTGTGCTGTTGATAACACAATTGTTAATTATTCGACTTGAAAACGTGGGAGGAGGTATGAAGCCTATGAATCACATTTCTTGACGAAAAGAATATCGAATCCGAAGGAGATCACTAATTTGAATCACGTAATTTGTAATCCTTGGATCACACATCTTAGCGACTCAGCCTAGTAAGTCAGAATCGTTGCAGCGCTGGTCGTTAATCTGGTTCCACGAGCTTGCAAGGTCAACAAAGTTGGCTTCCTTTGGGATTTTTCTTGTTAAAAAACATATATAGACACAAACAACCTTTTTAATACGATTCTTGTTAAACATGAATTAAGAAAACACAACACCAGAAGCTTAGTATATAGTACTGTATTAGTATGCTATTAAATCAAGCAATTTCACCAATTGAAACTTTGTGTTTGCATACCTATAGATATGTTCTTGGTTGAGCACATTTCTGTTCCAAATCAACGAATACATTGTTACATCAATACATCATACAAACTTCCAAGCTGAAACAGAGAAAACTGGTACATCTTTCCAATCAATAAGCAAACAACCACCATCAACTCGAATCGAACAACCATACCCAGTATCACAGCTACTAATAAGCAACTTCGCTTCAAAAACCAACTCATCACTCACTTCAATCTCCACCATTCCAAATCGTGCCAAAAACGACCTCCAAACATCAACACCGATATGCCTAATTGTCCTCTCATCTCCATCAGCTGCCACGATATTACGTATAGTTTGGCCATAAAATATTGACTCTGTAGTCTTTCTGTGTCGATCATTATTGGAAAAACAGCATGACATACTGTCAAAAAGTGCACCATAGAAAAATAGAGCTTCGGTGAAACGATTTGCAAAAGCTGGTGTTGTATGGTTTGCTTCGACTTCACTTATCACAATTGTACATGGATTGATCTTGCGTATGACACGCATGAGGTATTCTAGATTAGTTGGCTTTGAGATTAGAGTTGATAAAAAGAATGGTGCACAAACGGCTACCTTCTCGTCTTCATTAAGTTCCAGGAGATCTGTGTTGAAATCAAATATATTGGCTACCATGACTACCTTGAAACTAAATGGGATGTTCACTGACTTCGCAAACTCTGCAAGACGCATGCCTGTAAAAAGCAAGAACTTTCAAGACGTAGATAACTGGCAACACTGATTGGTCACACGTTCCACTCCAGGGATGATATTCGGAACGCTACGATTACAAGTTAACAATCATATCTCTCGTAATACTCCCTCCGTCCCATTATAAGTGTCCACTATTGATTTGGTCAAAGTCTTTCTTTTTAAAATTTGGCCTCAAATATTTTTGTTATATAATATATGATGAAAATTATACCAATGAAAATACATTTAAAACTCAATCCATTCATATAGTTTGCATGAAGTATTGAATTACACACAAAAATACTTATGGTCAAAGTTGAAAAAGAAGACTTTGAAAAGTCAATTGTAAACACTTATAATGGGACGGAGGTGGTATAACTTTTGCAGGCCAACCCAACCCAGCCCATTTTGAAACCCTCTAAATTAGTAAATTTCCCATATTCAAAGAATTTTAATTTTTGAAAATAGGTAAAAAAAATTATTGTGAGACGGAAATAGTTGGTTAACTTAGGACTAGGACTAACCGGTATCTTTTATCTTCGATTCGCATCTTGTACCAACAGCTGTTATCTTCAATTGCTCAAGATGCCATTCATGATTTGCAAGAGTTTGCAACATAACCGTGTATTTCATACCACTCCTGATCTCAAGATCAATTACATGAACTTGTCTAGATCCTCTTACATTATCAATTATTGAATGCATCACACTAAACTGGTAAATTCGCGACAATGGAAGCTTCTGATGAAACGATAAAATGCATTTATCAACGCTCATCATGGCTTCATGAAGTTCAATTACATGGATACTTTCCGACCCATAACGTGGCACTTTCCCTGTTGCCCTGTTTATTTTCTCACGAATAGCTTCAGAAAAATAGTAAACCAATCTTTCAACAGGGTTTCCTTCATCAGAAGACATGTTATCACATATTTCAATGAGATTGCTTGCTTGGTCAAACTGTCGTTGACTGGTTTTTTCAACTGAAGCTAGAAGAGTAATTAGAAGTTCAATATCTTTAGCTTCATCATCTGATAGCCCAGATACTGACACAGTAAACGGATGGGCCGGGTCGGCGATTTCATCAATTTTTGAAGGATAAGATTCAATAAACAATTGACCCGCCAACCGAATTCTTGCATTAGTTGATAAAATTCTATCATTCACCTCAGTGGTTTCAATATTACTGCCTGGAACATGAATCTTTCTGTCATCCACTTTACTTGATTCACTAGCATAAGAAGAATCTTTTGTACACTTTATCATGTTCCTGTAAAGAGGAGAAGAAAGTTCGACATAAAGATTATCAAAATTGAGCCTCGGCCCGATATCAGAGGGATTGGGCTCCAAAGGGTCAGAAGAATGATTATCATCTGCATGTTTACCATGATCAAATTTTTTTACAGGAAACATTACTAAGCTTATTGCAACACAATCTTCAAAACATGAAACCTGACATTTTAAAATAGTTGAATTACTTAGTAGATATTAACAATGTTGTTGATTTCTTCAATGGTGTTTAGACTCTCATAGGCATCAGCCAGCATAAAATGACAAGTATTTCAGATATATCATACTAATAAACATAAAAAGTCAAGAAGAACAGACAATTTAGTTAGGAAAACGGATCTTTAATCAACCGACACAGAAGTTGTTTTGATCGAATATCGAAAATTTCAAAACAGAGTACTGGAAACATTGTATGTTATTATTGTAACTAACAAGACACATTTCGATTCCACATCATACAAACTTCCAAGCAGAAATAGAAAAGATCGGTACACCTTTCCATCCAACAAGAAAACATCCCTCATCAACACGCAGCATACAAGAATCCCTGCATTTAAAGTTGTTTATCAGCAACTTCGCTTCATTTAAACACGCATCACTGAGTCCAATTTCCAACATCCCAAATCGCTCAAAAAACGACCTCCAAACATTAATCCCAATGTGTCGAATTGTTCTCTCATTTCCATCAGCTGACACAATATTACGAACTGCTTGAGCGCAAAATACAGATTCTAAAACCTTTCTGTTAAAACCATCATAGGCCAAACAATCTGACATACTGTCAAAAAGTGCCCCATAGAAGAAAAGTGCTTCGACGAAACGAATCACGAAATTTGGTGAAGTGTGGTTTGCTTCTACTTCTGTGATGAGTGTTATACATGGATTTATTTTCCGAATCTCTCGCATGAGATGTTCAAGACCGGTTGATTTTATGATTAGGGAGGATAGTGAGAATGGTGAGTATACAGCCACCTTTTCGTCGTCATTGACTTCGAGGAGATTTATGTGAAAATCAAGAATGTCTTTTACCATGACTATCTTGAAACTAAATGGGATGTTCATTGACTTTGCAAAGTCAACAAGTTGATTACCTGTAGAAATCAACAAGACAGTAAATTTGGGACTCAGTTAATCATGTAATTGTTTAAAGGGTAAATGTCACATAATATCCCAAAAAAAATTGGCTTGCGAAAGGGTACTTAAAATCATGTTGCACAATAAGTCAATAACAGAACTGAATGTTCAATTTGTTATAATCATAGGATTTGATAGTCAGTTTAGTATAACAACAGGATTGGATGTTCAATTTTTTTTTTAATATATTAACATGTTAACATTTAATTTTGTTACAAAACAAAATGAAATATCTGAGTCCTATTAGTGTGCAACATTATTTTTCGGTTCTCTGTTTCGAGTTTCTTTGGATCATATGTCACAGTTTTCTGAAATTTGCCCTTGTTTTAAAGGTGTTGTGGATATATGAGACTTACACGTATCTTTTATCTTTGATTCCAATCTGATACCGATAGCAGTTATCCTCAATTGCTCGATATGCAACTCACCCCTACTCGCGAGAGCTTGCATCAAAATGGTATAATGCATCCCAGTCCTGATCTCGAGATCAATTACATGAACTTTCTTTGCTTCTTTAGTATATTCTAATATCGTATGCATCGCACTAAACTGGCAAACTTGCGACAAAGGAACTTCCTTGTGATATGCAAGAATACTCACGTTTACATTCATCAACGCCTTTTGAAGATCAAAAGGTTCCATCTTTTTGTATACATCAAATGGCACCCCTCCCATTTCTCGGTTTATTTTCTCACGAATCGCTTCTGAAAAGTAGTAAACCAATCTTTCAACAGGGTTTCCTTCACTTGATGACATTTTAGTGCATAAGTCGATGAGTTTGCTTGCACGGTCAAACTGTCGTTGACCCGTTTTCTCAGCTGAAGCTAGAAGAGTAAGCAAAAGTTCAATGTCTTTCGCTTTATTTGCAGATAGACCTGAGAATGAGATGGAAAACGGATGTATCAATTCAGAAATTTCATCACTTTTGGAAGAAAAAGAATCGATAAAATGTTGTCCAGCCATTCGAATTCTTGCATTAGTTGACATGTTTTGGTCATTCGTCTCACGGGGTTCACTGCTACAACATGGAATATGAAGCTTTTCGCCATTTGAGTTTCTTGATCTGCTTGCAATATCTTTAACAATACCCAGTGATGCAAAAGGTGAGGCTTTTTCAATGTCTTCGAATTGGACATTTACACCATTAAACAAACTTTGATAAGGGGGAGAGGCAATATCAAAATAAGTGCTACCTAACTCTCCAAAGTCACTGGTAAACGGATTCAGCAGATTATCATGAGCGAGTTTACTAAGATCATATTGCTCAGAAGGAGACATTATTACAGTCTTCAAAGTATGAATATTATGGTTTAGATTTTTTTGCAAACTCATGTACCTCAAGAATTTGTAACAACCTAAATAATAACTCTATGGTCGATTTTTTCAATGTTATTTAGATGCTCATTAGCCTGCCAAAACAACAATTGTATCTTTAACATATAAACTAGTACATCAGAATCAAATTTGAGATCAAGTACGGCCACCGATTGGATAATGTTACAGTCAGTTGTTTTCCTTATTTACCAAGTGTATAGGTGTCACTGACTTCATAGGTTGCTCTGTGTATACGTATGAGGTTCCAACACATAGCTATAGATATCTTTTTCAGACTAAACATTCAAGATTAAATACTAAATTGTTAATATCAAACGTGAAACAATTGCTATAATCATAACAACTTCCACTTAAAACAAACGTACTGAGTTAATACTCCTGTCAGTGGCTCATAAGTTACTCTTCCATCCCACAAAACTTACAAATGGTAGAGTTGAAACATAGTTTTATCCAAGCCACACGCGCACAATTATCAAATATATCAAGACCCGTATGTACATTACTTAAAAACTATCAAAAAATGGAAATGCCTGCAAATGCCATGGGACAGAAGAGCGTAACAAGTAACCAGGAAGCTCTGAGTGTCTTTTTATTTAAAATAGCTTCTCCTGTATAACTACAAATGTTATGTAAAAAAGCTTGAAGTTTAAAACTGACTTAATCAAGCTCTGAGTGTCTTTTTATTTAAAATAGCTTCTCCTGATGCTTATGATCTCGTCTTCGACATGGAAGCTATCAAACAGCATAGAACAGGTGCTTTGATGGTGAACTGCCAAATGCTTCGATCCAAAGATTTGCTCGGCCTGCACATCATGAAAATCTGCTAATAGCTGGCCGCTGATTTAAATTGACAAAGTTAAGGTATACAGTACCTATATATCATTTATACCTCGTAGCCTTTAATACAATAATGTGTATATTTATTAGAATACTTGGGATTTTTGGTCCACTCATGAAAAAAGATATAAAAAAGGGTTATCTAGGAGTAGCTGACAATTAAAAGAAACCCACCAAGGAGCCACACCCCAAAAGGCAGTGTCTATTACTCCATTTACACATATTGTTTCGGGTTATACTTGAAGGCTACAACTTCTTAGTTGACTACCGCTAGGCTTAAACCCAAAGGGAGAATGGCGTAGCCACACAAGGATTGTCTTTATATTCTCTATTTTTATGTAATTGTCAAGGTGTGAGTCTTGGACATCCACTTCCCCAATACATATTCCAATGTTGATATACTGGCCACTTATCTTGCATGATCATATTCATGTTAATGTCCAACAATATGGATATATGATCATTTAGCAGTAGGTCTTATAAAACACATGTAGGTGATGCAATGCATTAACCATAACAAAAACAAAGAAAAATATATGCTTCAAACATAAAGATTTATATTAGAACAACTTAAAAACCTAAAGTGTCACGAGTTTGCTAAACAAGCAACAAGTACTACATATCCTTGTGACCTTTTCCCTAAATATGTAACATCGAACATAAATCGTGCAACAAGATCGCACTTAAGAGAACTTCCAAGCAGAAAGACACTGAATCGGTGTTCCTTTCCACCCAATAAGAAGGCAATTACCATCCATATCAAGCGTGCAAGAACCTCCACTCGATAACTTTTCTGAGATTAAATTTGCTTGATATAAAGCAGACATGCTAAGTTCAATCTCCTTCATCCCAAACCGTGCAAAGAACTTTCTCCAAACATCAATATTCACATGGCGAACAGCTCTTTCCGCCCCTTCTGCAGCAACAATGCTCCTTATTCCTTGAGCTAAATACATAAATTCAGTATAAGCACGATTTTCATCTTCACGAGCCATACAATCTTCAAACGAATCAAAAAACGCCCCATAATAGAACAAAGCTTCAATAAAACGATTCACAAAGTTCGGAGAGTTAAGATTGGCTGCAGCCTCCGCCACTACCATAACACGAGGATTCATACTTTTGATGACTTTCATCAAACATTCTAGTCGATCTTGTTGCGCAATCATGCTCCATAAGCCATAACATGAGTAAACAACCAACGCTTCCTCTGGATCCAATTCAAGAAGATCTTTATTAAAATTTAGCATATCTTCCACTATAACTGCGCTAAAAGTGAAAGGCAACTTTAAAGATTCAGCAAAACTCTTCAAACGGTCACCTGTTTTCTCGATTTTTTGTTTGAACTTGGTCCCAATAGCAGTTATTTTGAGATGCTCAATGGGACCATTGGGTTGAGATGCAAGAGCTTGCATTAGAATCGTACTTTGTACACCTTGTTTTATTGATAGATCAATTAAATGAACTTTTTTCGCCCCCACTACACCGTCGACCAACGCCTGCACTCCAGAAAATATACCCGCTTGAAAAAAGGGTAAATTTTGATAAATCGCAACTGTAGCCGGATTAGGGGTCATCATTCTTGCTTCCATATCGTCTACATGTTTCTTTCCTGATCCAAGGATCGAGATTCGCCCAGTTTCACATTCGATCTTCGCACGTAAAGCTTTGGAGAAATAATGTACTAATCGTTGAATCGGGTTGCCCAAATTAGAAGATAACACATCGCACCATTCAAGAAGCTTAGTCGAACGTTCAAACTGTTGTTGAGAGACTTTCTCTGCAGAAAGTAAGAGATTTTCAATGAGCTGAACATCTTGAACTTCCTGATCAGAAAGGCCAGAAAATGAAGTGCCATAAGGATGACTCGGCATTGAGACATCCTTCATCGACGATGAAAAAGATTGTATGAACCGTTCTCCACCTAATCGAATTACCTCATCACTTGATAATTTTGGGCCACTCATTTCATAGCGTACTGCATCATGAGCACATGGTGGATCGGTCCTTTTAGGATGTGGGCTTGGTTTTATAAGCTCGGAATATTGAGACTCGATATCTGCAAGCTCCTGCATCCGATGTTCATAAGATCGAAATTGAGGTGCAGTGTCAAGAAACAACGCATCCAAATTATGGAAACTTTTCAGTGATTCTTGTTCTACTTGATGGCTTTCTGTTAAAAATTGAAACCTATCGATCGCCTTAGATTTATAACCCGAATCATTTTCATCATATAACCGAGGCAGCTTACCAGAAGTCCCAGTTTCTTGACTTTCGATTTCACCCTTTGAATAGACTTGCTTGTTGTGGATTCTACCAAATAGAAGAGAATCAAAAGGGACCATTTCACTCAATTTCTCGATGCTTTTGGAATAAGAAATTTCTTAGCTAAAAATGTAAACTAGCTATAATTTCACAAACACAAGAGAGGAAAAGATACAAGATCAAGTTTCCTATATTAATTTTGGACAGAGGACATCAATGTTATCGCTGTCGATGTGTTCAATGTTGCCATATTAATCTAAGATTTTATGACATATTCAAAGGAAACAGCCAACAGCAAAGATACAAACATAAGTTTGTAGGAAAAGTTTAATAGGAGGACTGCACCCTTTGAATACAATATACAAATATCAAATTCTGAATTAAATAATTAGATAGCTATCTGACAGTATAAAATACACAAATGTATACTGCAAAACTAGAAATCCTATCCTATATATAAATCTTAAGCCTAATAATTGTGGTTTGTTCATTAAAACTGTACGTCTTTGGGTAACAATGAGTATACATAATGCCACAAAGGCAACACGAAGAAAGCAAAACTCAAAGGTAGACTAGAAATCCTAAAAGAGGATCCAGCTGCAAAGGCGATTCTGCTTTTTGAGAAAAAAAAGTCCCTACTCAGATTGCCATAGTTTGCATCATGAATCTGATCAAATCAATAGAGTTTTCAGAACCGTAACGAAAGCTAAGAAGCAAACATAGGTTAATATCAATCCCTAACTAACTGATTGAATAATTCTAACATGAATATATAAAGAAAACATGTCTATAATAGAGGGAACAAATGACAAATTCAGTGAGTTTAACAAGAAACATGTTATCAAATAGTAACAAATGAATAAAGGTAAATTCCAAAGTTTACACTTTATACTGACTGATGATGGCCAATCTCAGTATCTTATGAAATATGATGTAAACATTGATGGAGATGTGATTATATATACTTTATCATCCAACCTCCAAATGTTACTTTATAGCTACAAACAAGATGAATATTATATAGATGAATCAGCATGAATTAATATAAATTATATAGTTTAGTGATTTACCACGACATTATATGATATTAGCCCTAGAAAACCTAATTGCGATATAAAATAGAACAATACAATCAAACGATTAAAGAAAAACAAGTTGGATTAAATAATGAAAGTGATGACAAGATCAGTGAATGCAACAACAAGTATTTTCAATTTCCTTAGTGTAGAAACAAACAAAGTGAGGTATGTTCTTAACGGATTGATTAAATTATACCTGGAGGGAGGTTTTAACTACTTGAGCTAAGTGGGTGTTTGGATGGGCTTAATTTTTTTGCTTATTAGCTTATTTGCTTATTACAACACAATAAGCTCATGTTTTTGTGTTTGGATAAGCTTATTTTTTTAGCTTATTTGACTTTTTGTGAGGGAGATTTCATAAGCTTGAAATAAGCTTTATTTTTCTGGCTTATTGCAATAAGCCATAAGCAACAAAAATAAGCTCTCCAAACACTCCTAAGTATTTTGTTATGATGTGAAGCCTGAGTGACCCTCGTCCGGGTCATATGAGACACGTCTAGGATGTAAAAATACGTTAAACAAAAAGAGTTATAAAAGATTACTACTAGTAAGGGGGTGTTCGGAACTTATTTTCCAAACTTATAGTTAACTGCTTACAAATAAATAAGCTTGGAACGCAAAAATTTATTTTAAGCACTTCATTAATAAACAAATAAGTAACATAAGATAGATTTATCTAAACACTAGCATGAGAGTTTATCAAGAAGATAAGCAATAAAAATAAGCCCTAATCATTAGGGGGTTCACAAATGGCTAATCGGAGATTCAGTTAATTGAGAAATCGAAACTGAAAAGTTCAGTTAACTGATAATCGGTTAACCGTTTTTTCGGATTAGTTAATGAGTTAACCAATTAACCCTTTATTAATCAATACCTATTTTAAAAAGTAATTAATAACACACAAATGCACATCAATAAATAAGTGTTCATTATATTTAAACCTTGTGATGATAAAGTATCAATTGATAAGAATGTTACTCTTTATAATTGTGTATTTATGTTATGCGTATGTTAATCGTTCAAATATAATTAGAATTAAGTAGTAATAGTTAGCATATTAGGGCAAAATTAAACTAGTGAACTACAAAAAAAGAAATATAGATGTTCGGTTCGATTCAACCGATATTCGGTTCAATTTTTCAGTTTCGAACTAAATACCCCTACCAACCACCTCAAACTATTTGGTAACATAAAGATATGAAATATTGGGTGAATGTATAGGGCTTATATTTATACTTTTATATTTAGTGTAAATTTTAGTGTATTAGAAAAATGACAAAAGTTTCTGGATGTTCATAAGTATCCGTATTGGTATACAAAATCCGATTCGAAAGTATCTTAAAGTTCGGATACCGAGTTATCTGATTTTTCCGATTCGGATTTCGATAGTTGTCAAAAGTTTTGGATATCTTAAACTCAAAAATCTTTTACTTTGGTATTTTTTTTTTCTTCAGTGAATTAGGCTTTCATATACGACAAATAATATGCAAACACATCTATAAAACATTCAAATATCTCTTTACTTGAATGATATCGTATTGTTTTGGTTAGTTATTTGTAGTTATCGATCATTTTTATTCCTTCTCACGATTAAATTTTTTAAACTAATAAACATTCAGATATTCTGTTATTCAAATTATCCAGATGTTTAAATATTCGTATACACGACTTTGAACACCCTACTTACAATGTCAAATATATTTTCTTTCCCACCCATGAACAAAATATGACGAGCCACAAGTGATTTCATTATTTATAATTGGCTTTCCTGTGATCATTTTCTACACACTTCACTCTGATGCTATTTTGTTAGGATAAATCACCATGGACAAGAAGTCACACGATAAAAGTGAAGATTTTAGAATATAGTAGTGCGGAAAAGAAAATGTGAGGGATAATTTTTGTAAATTTATATAAACCAAGGTCCAAGGGTACCATTCATAGAACTTACTCTTTTAAAGGAAAAAAAAAAAATTAATACAGGATACAATATTAAAAGAGATGCTGACGATGAATATAATCATAATCAAACCTTGTAAAGCATAATCAGAAGTATCACTTATAATTTATAAACATTATTACGTTGAAATTGATAACATTCGAGGTTATCATTTATTGACTATAATTGTATAGGTTTATAATGCCGTGTGCTGCAACTTAGAGGTTGTATTAAGGTTACAATTCTTGTAAAAATTGCGTGACACAATTTCTAACTTTTCTTGCATAGGAGATACTTTTGCTAACTTTAGTGAAATTGCTGAGTTCTTCACATAAGTCTCCATAGTAGAAATCTTTTGCTTCAACATCCACTGATATTTTACTGAACAATGTAACGAATTCTTTATCTTTGTCGATAATCCCTTTCTTGTGGAGGATTTTCGCGTCATCAATAGAGTGTATTAAACTTTTCATGAGGAACACATACGATGTTATGTACTTCATGGCATCATAACAACAATTCTCCATTGCAACAAGATTTCTCAACCCAATTTCCATGAGATCATGATGTGTTAAAGCCGGGATTGTGAGTGTGCCGTTGTTAAATTTTAATTCTAAGACTCTTCGAGAGTTGCTTTTCTTGATTTCTGTTCCTCGTTTGTCAAGTTGAGTTGTGGTTGGGATGTTTATCTGGGACCGTGGTTGTTCTGGTTGTGGTTTAAGGATGTGTATTTTGGGTATGAAAGATTGGTGAATTAGGTCAAGTAGATGGTGGATTTCTTGCCCATACTTGTCTTGAAGATTGTGTGGGTCGTCGGGAATTGTCTTCTTGAAAAAACGGAAAGAGAGTTCGACCAATGTGTAACCACCGCATTGGTTAGGCATAGGCATAAGGTTGAACAAATGTTGAAGAATGAAGAAAGGGATTTGATTTTCAAGTAAAATCAAGTCGCTCCTCAATTGAGAAAACACTTTGTATGTAGCCAGAAATGGGTCCCCTCTTCGTCTAATCCCTTTACAACAAGATTTGTAAAAAAGCTCAATAATGAAACAACCATCAATCAACATCATTTCAACAAACTCGTCACTGTTCATATGAATTTCTTCCCAATAGCATTTTCGAGCTCGATCTTCCAGCGCTTTTAATACCTCAACACACTTCTCTAGGTGTGTGTCCACACTTACTGCACGCGAGACAAGTGTGTTGAGATATTGCCATTTTCTCTCTTCCATGGTCTTAAACTTCTGTTTGCCATGATGTAAAGGGCCAATAGAGACCACTTGGGGGAAATATTTCCGTTCATTCTCCATAAAAAATATATTGGGAACTTTGCATATACGACCAGAATAAGATGTATTCACCATTTTCTTCTTAATGGACGAAACAAGGCTTGCATGTTCTTCTAGTGCAATCTCTTTTGAAACTTGACTATGCGATCCATGAAGATCTGAGTCCATCTTCACAGGTATTCTATAACAAAAAATGAAACAAGTTATGGTACACAAATACACATAGAAACTATAGCCGATAGCCCGGTACCAATTACGGACATACCTGTTTTACAATAGTTGCTTAATCAAATCTGCACAAACTCTGATCCGAGATTTTACCAAGACTCAAAGATCTTTTACTCAATATTTAAATATTGAGTGAACGGATTTATAATGAGCATCTGAACCTATGTTACCATTTTTATTAGGTTGCAAGAGTAACAAATAAGATGAGAAGAATAATAGATAACTTGCCCGTAATGACAAAATAAAAGGGATAACTTACATAAACATATATGTTTTATATTCTTCGATAGAGCATCTTGCGTAGACTTGAAGTATCACATTACGAAGATTTGGATCCTTGCTTTTTGTAGTTATGTAACAACAGTACATGATATCTCTAAAATCTATTGTGACTTACATTCGAAATGAGTAAACTCTGTTCATGGGGCAATGTTTTAACACACAACATATCAACTAAATAAGATCTAACATTACCAGGTAAGTCTAAAAGAATACACCCCTACATAACTTTTTAATCACATTATCGATCTCGATTAGACCTTCGGCTATGCCTTTTTCTCTTCCTCTTCCTTTCACCATCTGATTCAGAATCAGAGGACTCTGAAGAAGACCTGTGCCTTTTTCTCTTCTTCTTTCTTTCATCATCTGATTCAGAGTCACTGGAATCTGAAGAAGACCTAGACCTATGCTTTCTTTTCTTGTTTCTTTTTTTACTACTCTTATCCTTTTTCCTTTTTAAACCCCTTTCACCTTTCTCCTCTTTCTTCAAGTCGACACTATCCATATCACGTGAAAACGACGACCCAGTTACCAGTTTGGGGTTTTCTTGTGCCTGTTTCTGACACTCGTATGTCCAGTGGCCCATTTGGCGACACTTCTGACATCGTTTTTGGTTCAAAGTTGCTTGCTTTTCAGTGCTTTTCAAATACATTTGTGTCTTTGCTTCTTTCTTTTCTTGCCATCTACTTGGCCCTTCTTCCTTTTGTCCATATGCATTTACATTTCGAGTTGCGTTTGCTGTTGCACGTTCGGCTTGAACACGACTAAGCCCTTTAGTAGCTGCTGATAAAGCTGCGGCTTTCATCTTATCCGACATGGTCCTTGTTGCTTGCAGAAAAGAATCGGTCTGTTTCAGAAGTGATTTAGATTCCCTAAATACAAAGAAAAACATATATCAATGGTGGTAAAAAACCACAAAAGTAACACGAAAATTCATACACGACACTTGACAAAAAATTTAGGTTAAAAACTGATACGGATTTCCAAGATCAATCATAATCTAATAATCATAATCAAATTGAGCATGAATTTATGCCAGATAACCTAGTTCCAGGGAAATCAAAAGTAAGTACTCGGGCGTCAAACACATTACTATAATTAACTGAAGGATAAAAAGAAATCACATTGTAAAATCCAGCTACAAAAATACTACTATCTGTCCATTCGTTTTACTCTTAATAGCTTGGGCCAACGCTATTGTTGGGATCGAGCCCGATCTCATAACACTCACCGGATCGATCACCATCACATCAGATCACACAACCATGTATAAGTCAATAAATAAATAGCGTACAAAATAGAAAAACAATACGCACACACTTTTTGCGTGGAAAACCTCTCAAACGAGAGTAAAAACCACGGGACCCGTAGGCCACTTAACATGTACTATATGAAAGATATTACAAAATAGGAGACGCTCAACTCTCGACACTTTGAATATCTTCACACCACTCTCAACGGATGATTACAATAACGGAATTCACACCGTCATTATCGAATCACCGAAACCACCACACGGGACGAAGGGAGACGACTCTCATATGATCTCTCTTTTTCTCTCAACCTCCTCACATAATACCATACCGCAACTCCAATATTTATAGGCAAACACCCAACTTGTTGATCAAGTTAACTTCCTCCCTAAGTAGAACTTGATCACCAAGATACTCTATTATATGAAAACTACCAAATATACCCAACATTAATTTAGGTAATTGAATCAAATCCTTACAAATCATCCCTTGATTCAAATTCCCTAATATATCATCTCTGACATTGATCTCTTCTTCAACGATAATGAGTTTGATCTTCATCTTGATGCCGCTGACTTTCTCTCTACCGGGACACGCCACCTAACAACCTCATTGATACGAAGACTTTCGACACAAGGAACCCCACGATCAACATACTCCACCGCGTCTCATCATCATCATCATTGAACCTCACATAATCCACGTCAATCACTTTAGCTTCAACAATCCCGATAGTTGCGTAGAAAACCCTCTTTAAAACAGCAGCAAATTCGAATATCTCTATCTCCCAATAGGAACATCCGATCACAGTAAAATTCGGTCACAACCTGGAACCATATGTCTTGAACTTCCTATCCAAAAATCACGACGATCTAACGGTTAACGACCCCGCAATGCTCTCTTCATCACAGCTGTACTGAAACCCTACGAATATTCTGCAGCAAACTTCGCACCACATATATCTCTATCGAAATCTCTAATCGCTAATCCCAACGGTCAGATCGTATATCAACACCTTATGAACCTACAGTACAAGTTTTAGCACGATCCGACGGTTAACGAACGTACACCGTCAATTCTCCCAACGCCGCACATAATATGATGAACCACACTCTGTTTTCTCTCGTATCGACTTCCTCCCGGTTATGTGATTTTCATCTTGAACCTCGCTCTGATACCAGTTGTTGGGATTGACTCCACTCTCATACCAGTTGTTGGGATTGACTCCACTCTCATACAACTTGTTGAAATAATTTTCAAAGGGGAAGAAATAATTTCAATGGGAACTTCAATTCTTCTTACACACAGACCGCTCCGGGTTATTATAAGCAACATCCACCACCACCACAACCGGAGAAAAATAAACCGAGTTTGGAAGATCTTGTTAAAAGATTTGTGAATGCTCAAATCCAAATCAACGGGCAAACATCACAATCCCTTAGAAATCACTAGGCATCGATCCAGAACGTCGAGCAAGAAGTGGGAAACATCTCGAGGATGTTAGTTGAGAGGCAACCGGGTACTTTACCGAGTGATACAAAACTTAACCCTCGAAATGAGCATGTAAAATCTATGTTCACCGTTGTGGAAAGAGAAGGAGTAGAATATGAACCTCACCAAGAGCACACCCCAATACCACAACTCACCTTTCGAACCAAACCCGTTGTACCGGAATATATAAGCCAAAGTTACCGTATCCAAAGGTGATTCTCCGAGATGAGGTTCGACAGAAACACGGTAAGTTTCTTGATCTTTTAAAGACTATTCATATTAACATACCTTTTGTTGAAGCTATCTCACATATGCCGAAATATGTTAAGTTTTTGAAAGAACTTCTCAAAGACAAGAAGAAGCTTGATGAGTTATCGACTGTAACTTTGGATGGTGAGTGCTCAGCAGTAGTGACAAATACCTCCAAAGATGAAGGATCCAGAGAGTTTTATTATTCCTTACCAATTAGGTAATTTACCCGTAAGCAATGCTTTAGCCGACCTAGGAGCGAGCATAAATATCATGCCTTATTCGATGTATGCTAGACTTAAGCTAGGTGAGCCTAACAGGATAAACATGAGTATACGATTAGCCGATAGGTCATTAATTTATCCTAGAGGTATTGTAGAAAATGTGTTGGTAAAGGTTGAGAATTTACTATTTCCAGTTGATTTTGTGATTGTGGATATGGAGGAAGATATGAATACCTTGCTTATTTTAGTCCGACCTTTCTTGGCTATTGTTAGTGCACTTGTGAATGTAAAGGCGGGTAAGTTAACTTTGAGAGTTGACGATGCGGAGCTCACTTTTTATAATAATCATGTCGTGCCCAAAAATACTGATTCCGCTTGTGTTGTGAGTCAAAATGAACTCGTGATCAACAACGAGGTGAATGAAAAAGAAAAGAGGGATTTAAAAGAGAAAGGTTGCCATGGAACGTTGAATGAAGTTAAAAAGTTCGGTGATTCAATCCTTGAGAAATCAATGAAGAAGGTATACAATCGGATACTTCAAGCCGCGTCTAAAGGTGATACTTTTTGTGCTACTCGGATTATTCTAAAATTGTCAAAGAAAGATAAAGGAAAGCTTCTCGAGATTGTCAACATCACACGAGGTACGAATGATTGATTAACTTCTCTTATTCAAGGTACGCGTTCCACTAATAGCCCCCACAATGAAACAAGTGTGGGGGAGCTAAAACCCCACTAAACATTAATATTCGGGGTAGAGTCAAGCTTAAGACCCGTTAATAAATAAGCTTTGTAAATTGTATATTATTTGTATTTTCGTTGTTTTGTTTTGTTTATTAACAATGTATGAACTTTTGAAATTTGTGGGTGTGTTCCCTGGAAACCCTCACGAGACTATAACTCGTCCACTTGAGATACCGAAGGGGTTTAAAGGCTTGTTGCATATGCTAAATATAATCGTGACTGCCTACGAAAGTGTGCTTTGTTGTATATTTATTACGAAGGATCATGAGACAACCGACTAATATCGAACTAGCCGACGATGATTGCTTCATAGTCAGGGGAGTTTTTCGTTCTAATTTCTTTTCTTCCTTACTCACTTTTATTTTATATGTTTATATACAATGAGGACATTGTATAACTTAAGTGTGGAGAAGGGGTCGGTAGAAAAGAAATTCTTTTAGTTTTACTTGTCCTTTATGCAATAAATTTTTCATAAATTTTTATCAAAATTTAAAAATTTTAAGTTAATAACTAAGTATTTATTAGTTAGAATACTTTTATTAAAGGTTTTGTTTTATATTTAAAATTTTAGACTTTTACGTGGATTAACTGTTTTGTACATATAATGGTAAGCTAAATAATAATAAATAATATAAAGTTACATGATATGATGTACTAATAGGCAATCTATATAAAGATTTATGAATTTTAAGAAATTAATTAATAACTTGTATATTATTTTATGGTACATAGTATGATGTATGACATAAAAATCTTAATTCTTAAATTTATCATGCATAATTTTATATATCTTGATACTTATAAGAAAACATTTAGGGGTTTACTAATTGTTTCCTCAGTTGTACGAAAGTACAGACCTGATTTCTAATTAGTATTCTTAAAAATAAAGCAAAAGAAAGAAAAATCTTTCAAATTAAATTACTAAGTTTAATCAAACTATGTCGCTTTGTTGTATGGCTGTACTTACCTGTCACCGCTGGTTTGATTTTAAATAAATTTGTTTTACCTGAATCAAGTTATATCGCTCTGTTGCATGAAAATGCAGACCTGTCACCAATGTCTTGATTCTTAAAAATGAATTTCATATATTTATTTTGAATATAAAAGTAAATTGCATGACTAAGTTTAAGAGTATATCATATGTGAAAATCATAAGTAATATACATACTAACAATAAAGGTATATTCAGAAATATGAGTATAGATTGTTTAAAGTAGATAAATATATTGGTAATCATTCTTGAACTATTTATTCCAATAATAATAATAAATTTTTATTTGTACATTATAGTTATCCATGTTAATTAAATTGTTTAAAGTTTTAAAGTATGAAACGGATTTTTAATTCAGGTATTCTGAGTCTTAAATATTAGTTTGATGCTTATCAAGATTTTATGATGAAAATATATATATCTACTTGAGGACAAGCAGATCTTAAGTGTAGCATCAAATAAGTACGATATTTATATATTAATATTCCCAAAATTTTATATTCTTCTATTGTATTTATGAGATTTTAGGTACTTATTTCTTTCATATTTGCAAAATATGTGTAAGTGAAGCTTGGATCGGAAAAAGAACTAAAAATGAGCTGAATATGAAAGAAAAGTATAAAAACTGAGTTTTCTGCTATGCGTTAGTATTTTGGCCATAACTTCCTCATACGGAGTCCGATTAAGTTGATTCAAAAGCCCAAATTTAGAAAACACATAAGGCTACAATATATCAAATATTCAGATTATTTGGACATAGGGAGGATCGCGACGCGATCATGCAAGATAGCGACGCGATTTGATGTTAATAGAGCCGCGATCTCCTAGATCGCGACACGATTGTAGGTCGGCCAGCAGATTTTAGGTTTAAATACGAATTTTAATCACTTTCTTAGGGTATTCTTTATCCAGCCGACTTGGGAGCTTAGAGGACGACTTTTGGAGACATCCTAAGTCCGAATCGACCACTTTCAACCGTTCTAAACGTGGAGATTCATCCTACATCATTACAATCTATCGAAAACAATTGGTTTGCTTGATTTATATTCGATTTTGAACATGACTTTGTCTTTGATTTCTTGTTTGATTGAACCTATCATTATTGGCCAAGTCTTTTGATGTTTGTTTAGACTTAATTACTCTAGTTGTTGGATATTAATTCATGATTGGGATTATATGCTTTGATTTCACGGTAATCATTGAACGATTGATGTTTTTGGTTATTTAATTCATTCAATTAGTAAACTTGATTGATTGTAATTAGTGACAACTTTTACATGTTTTTGTTTGCTCTTGTCAATTGATTCATTGATTGCAGATTTCGATTAGACCTAATCGAAAGAGTTGAATGGAGTTATTTGATCATTAACATTGGTGGATCATGTTTAAAAACATCTTGCATGATTGATGATTTTTATGAAATAAGGTCACAGATTAACTTGTGATTTCATTGATTGCATAATTTATAATTAGGAGGTTTTATACTTTAAGGACACTTGGGTTGTATAATCTTAATTAAGTGACTTTAACGTGACAACTAATAAGTCCGAATTGTATCTTTTAGGTTGACTAATCCTGATCCAGTGCTTAATCCAAATATCTAATAACTAGAGGTTAAACGGTCTAAGCAAACATATTTAATCCATATGATATTAATCTATCTTTTATTTGCTTTCGTTTATTTACTTGTTTAAAATACACTCTTTTTGACTGTCTGTCGTTAAAAGACACAAAACTCTCAATCTTTAATTGTTTTTATTAGTGTAACTGTTAGGTAAATTAAATACTTAAAATATACATACATTGTTCCCTGTGGAGACGATTTACTCGGATCTTACCATAGCTATACTATTGTGCGATTAGGTACACTTGTCTAGTTGTGTTTTAGTTTAGAAATCAGTAATTTTCGTATCATATTTTATAACCTGATTTTAGCACATCAAGTTTAAACCTATCAAAGTATCGTCCGTTCAAATTGACAGAAAAACTCCCCTGAAATAATGTGTGAATTACGGGTAAAACAAGGCCGAAAGGTCACCCTCAAAATTCCTTGCTTCCACTTTCGCTGAACTTACTGCCAGCATCTCTCATGCTCACAATTCTAGAAGGGCATCAACAAACATCATCAAACGATAGCAGATATAATACAATAAAAATAAACACAAACATAATCAACCATAAATCCTAAAACTACAAATAATCCCAAAAATAATCAAAGTATTATAAATAAACAGAGTGTCTGAAATCAAGAACCAATAAGGATACATCTCATCCTAATCATTGTCCTCGTCATCCATGTTGTGGTGCTTATGGGATGATTCTCCCTGACAAGATGTGCCGCCCTGGTAGTGAGATGATCCTGGCTACTCTGGTGGTGGTGGTTTTTAATTTCGGAGAGAGTGGAAAAATGAGGGTTGTTCGTGGTTTTGCAGAAATTTGAAGCTCAGGTCAACTCTTTTAAATTAGCCCAGTCAACTCGGCCCGATGGCCCAATTCGATGAATCTCATAAATCTTACTTGATTAGAATCTGGGTTAGTACCTCTACAATCCAATGAATCTCATAAATCTTACTTGATTAGCCAGATTGATTTGGCTACTTATCCGGTAGTAAATTTGGATGCTTTAGTTGATGTAAGTAAGGTACTAACCCTGAGAGAGCATTTTTACTATGAAATGGTGGAAATCTACACCAAATTCGTGGATATATTCAAGAATTCAGGATTAGAATTTAGTAATGTACAGCAGGTAGTCATCCAAAAGATTGAGAGAAGGGTGAGGGACTTAAAGAAAGATCCGCTAGTAGGAAAGCACCATGGGATTGTAGAGGCTTGTTTAGAGTTCATAAGTGAGTTAGAGGAAAACAATCCCGATCGTGAGGTTACATTGAGTAGAGGATAAAGTGGTTTGGGCTGTTGATGGTAGAGTAAATAAGATAGTAACGGAAATCGGCTGGAGTTTGGTTTATCTTCGGCCTGTCGTTAACGAGCATTTGGCTAATTTCCCCTGCTTTGGTAATGGCGTGGTTGATGTACTTGCACAAGTCACAGAGCGCTTTCTTGCCCTGTATCCCATGCACTAATCCTCATTTTCTATAACTTTTATTTCATTGGATTTCTGACATTCTTGTTTATCTTGGATTATATTTATTTATTGCGTGATTTGAATGTGAACCGTTTATTAGTGTGTGAATGATAAGTGTTTATCGTGTGATTTGATTTAAATTTTTGAAATTTTATTGTTTATCGTGTTTGGTTTGGAATTAAGAGCCAAGAACACATCTCCAGGTATGATTTTAAGTTGAATTTAGTTTGTGACGAACGCGCGGAGTGGTGGTAATTTATTTTGAAAAAGGCTTAAAAGTCACTGTTTTTGAATTCCATCCGCCGGATGAATCGAATTGGGCCATCGGGCCGAGTTGACAGGGCTAATTTAAAAGAGTTGACCCTGGCTTTAAATTTCTGCAAAACCACGAATAACCCTCATTTTTCCACTTTCTCTCCCAAATTAAAAACCACCACCACTAGAGCAGCCAGGATCATCTCACTACCAGGCCGACACATCTTATCAGGGAAGATCATCCCATCAGCACCACAGCATGGATGAGGAGGACAGTGATTAGGATGAGATGCATCCTTATTGGTTCTTGATTTCAGACACTCTGTTTATTTTTAATACTTTGATTATTTTTGGGATTATTTGTAGTTTTAGGATTTATGGTTGATTATGTTTGTGTTTGTGTTTATTTTGCTTTTATTATATCTGGTATCGTTTGATGATGTTTGTTAATGCCTTTCTAGAATTGTGTTGTGAGCATGAGAGATGTTGACAGTAAGTTCAGCGAAAGTGAAAGCAAGGAATTTTGAAGGTGACCTTTCGGCTTTGTTTTACCCGTAATTCACACATTATTACAGGGGAGTTTTTCTGTCAATTTCTTTTCTCTTTTTCCCAATTTTATGTTTTTCTTTCTTTGTACAATGAGGACATTGTACATCCTTAAGTGAGGGATGAGAGAGAAAAGATTTGAGTTTCCATATAATTGTCCTTTTGAGAAGAAAGTAGATGATGTAATTTGGTTGTGTGATAGTAGTGATTGGTATATCCTGTACTTTATAAATAATAAAACTAGACGCTTTCACACGCATCAAGTTTTTGACAGAAAAATTATATTTGAAAATTTGATGGAAGGGCGCAACGGCAACTGAAGCTAAATATGACAGTACCGCCTTGCAAGAGCAACATCGCCACGAAGATATTGTCCGCTTTGGAACAGTCGAGCTACCAGCGACTCAATTGCCCTCACAGATTTAAAACGCGTCTTGTGAGGAAGAGTTATGCACCCTCTTATAAGGAAGGCAACAATTCCACCTCCAACCGATGTGGGACAAGTTGGGGTAGGAGAAGGTTAACCCAACAATCCCCCCTCCCACATCGGTGCGATGCCTAGCTCTGATACCAGTTAATGCAAGGGCGCAATGCCGCTTTGGAACAGTCGAGCTACCAGCGACTCAATTGCCCTCACAGATTTAAAACGCGTCTTGTGAGGAAGAGTTATGCACCCTCTTATAAGGAAAGGCAACAATTCCACCTCCAACCGATGTGGGACAAGTTGGGGTAGGAGAAGGTTAACCCAACAATCCCCCCTCCCACATCGGTGCGATGCCTAGCTCTGATACCAGTTAATGCAAGGGCGCAACGGCAGCAGAAGCTAAATACGACAGTGCCGCCTTGCAAGAGCAACATCGCCACGAAGATATTGTCCGCTTTGGAACAGTCGAGCCACCAGCGACTCAAATGCCCTCACAGATTTAAAACGCGTCTTGTGAGGAAGTGGTATGCACCCTCTTGTAAGAAAGGTAACAATTCCACCTTCAACCGATGTGGGACAAGTTGGGGTAGAAGAAGGTTAACCCAACAAACGCATCACACAATCGATACAACTAGGTTCAATAGTTCTATAATTTCATAAAAAAATCTTTACGGTTGTAACAATATTTGGCACTCCTCCATCATATGACAATTACAACAATTGATTCCGCAAAGCATCTCCTAGGACTAGAACCCTGTGGCTACTGATCACTTGTACAATGGCAGAACGCAGATATTGCAATATTTGTATTCTCTTAGGACTTTCATCAAACACCTTTTAAGCACACTAAAGCGAACAATAACCTACAGATATGATCAGTATATACTACGCACTATAGAGTAACAGGATGGTCATTAATTCATCAACATGCCTATAATTATTTTGTTAAGGAATGCTAAAAAGCAACAACAACAATATATTAATCCTACTAAGCAAGGAATATCCGATCGTTGAATTTATCAAGGAACCCTACTTTTTAACTACACGCTCATATATCAGATACATCATACATATATACCGCATTCATTCATAAATAAACTAACTGAGAATATACATCAATAAAATTCATATAAAAATAATGTACTTTAAGTCTTCAGCATAAACCATACGACAGATCAGATAACTAAATAAAACATAAGAACTAGCGGAAATCCACCGACTAAATAAAACTTACTGTGGAACGATCAATATTCCGGCGGAGTAGTATATTAAAAGCGTTGATTTCGCCGATGGAGTTTGTAGTGAACGAGGGAGGTCGTGGTCAACGCCGGAAGATGACGTCGCCGCTGTTGAGATTCATATAAAAGAGGGCACCGATGCTATCTTCCTCTTAATCACGAAATTTGTCCTCACAGTTTTCATATATGGCAACTTGAGTTCTTATGTTTGCATATATGACATAGTAAGCCCATCTGTTTTGGATCTGATAGCTTTTACCCTTGTGTCCTCGGTCTTGTCAATTAAAGCACGAAGAGTGGTGACATTATATGTTCAAAAAGTGGATTATATGATATTAAGTTTAAAGTGTTCTTCCTTTCAAATTTTTCTTTAAATGTTCTTGAAATGTATTTTCAATTTTTTGTGTGAAGAAAACAAAACTAAAAGCATAATTTAAGCAATTTTTTGGGTCGGAAAGTTGTCCACAACATCGTAGAGGAGGGCAACAAGACTATATTGAATTTTCAGTTTTCGCATATACTCTTGGTTCATTTATTTATTTTCATAGTCCGAAATATGAATACAAGATTCGATAATTCTTTTTTATTTTAATTTCACGCTTTAGTACGAAGAATATTGCATCATCGTTGTGGATTTCTCTTAAATTAGGATAGTTTCGATTAACTAGCAATAGGTTAAGAACTTAACGAAAAGGTATCATGCAAATATCCAATCTAATCTAATAATAACTATTTTACAGAGGATTACTGTAGAGTTATTTATTATGGTAGTAATCGTGAAAATGATTTTTTTTTACAATTTTAGTCTCCATGTATGTACACCACTACACTCCTTGCGAATAATAATAATAATAATAATAATAATAATAATAATAATAATAATAATAATAATAATAATAATAATAATAAATAAATAAATAAATAAATAAATACTTTAACACCAAAATTATTGGTATTTATGAGTTTTCATTTCAATTACTTGTCTAATGATCAATTTATTTGACTTTGAAATAACAAGTATGGATTTACTTGAAATTGTAATTGTAAGAAGTGTAACAATAAATGTATAAAAAATTGTATGAAAACCTTTTATAGTAAAACGAACACGAGAAAGGAGAAACTTCATTAGGTAGCAAGTCTGTGAATAATTTGTATAACTTCACAAACTGTTATAGTAGTAGTTCATAAAATTAAAGGAATTAGACGAGGTTAAATATCAAAATCCAATCAAACACTACAAATTCGTGAATCCGTACACAGAAAGTAGTCTACTAATACAATATCGGGTTAGCCCTAATATAAAGTTTTCAAATTCAAATCCGAACCAATAACTAGTTATAATATCGATTAAAATCTAATACCTAAACCACATCCAAATAATTTGAAACCAATTGAACCAAACCTCTATGGATGGGTGGTTTTTCATTTCAAACCATTTAATTAACACCCCTATATACAATCTAATTATTAGATATTTGAGCTTTTAGCATAACTCTATCATCACTCTGATGTTACTCATTTGAGATGTAAAGATGAGTTGAACAGGATTGTAAGAACAAAAAAAAACTGAAAATAGCTTGATCCCAGCAAGATGGTTTTTTATTTGGTAGGGATATGATCGAGGTGCAAATTCTGGACAGAAGATCTATTTCGAATAAGCTATTAAGATTAGGAATCGACGAATAGGTTCTAAAAGTGTTGATTCAGGGGAACTGATTTTAATCGGAGCATGATCATTCCCTTGGCAGCTCATCTGAGCGGGATCACCAATAATGTGGGCGGTATCGTGTAAGTTGGTAGTTTTGGAATTTTTCTTGTTTTGCAAGTTTATCTTTCTCTATGTAAGTAAAATCTATGTATTTGTAATCCTCGGTCCGAAATAATGATTAAAGCTGCCTAGTTTAACTCCGCAAACTAGTCCAGTCTTCAAGATGGGAGATCAGATTAAAGCTGCCTAGTTTAACTCCGCAAACTAGTCCAGTCTTCAAGATGGGAGATCAGTCGTATAGCCAGTTGCGTATCGTATATTGTTCCTATTATTATCTTGTTGGTTGTATCATATATTTATCTTGTTGCTTTATTCTAATTTGCTAGGTTAGAAGTTATTTATCCATTTATTATTTATGGGTGTAACCTCAATTACACGAGTGTTGTTTGAGTTTCTTTTACAAAGAATAGTTGTTTGTTTTGTTGTAATTCCTAACAAACTCGTGGCAAAATGCAACTCCACACCCACTATAAACAAAAAGGGAATGGATCTCGTCAACACCACTACACCAGGCTCCATTTATGCTTGTTTTCCCTTTAAGTTCCAAATAATAAACAAATATTGCTCCTTGAATTATATATAGCCATCACATTAAGAAGTTCAAATCTCATTTTGAGTCCTGTAGAGAACTCTTTAGAAACAGAGACGGAACTAGAAAATCTACATGGAGGAAGCAAAAACAAAATTATTCCGTTACTTTATAGCTTTCAAAAGGCAAAATTTTAAAATTATCTTTAATATTTTAAAATATAAAAAAATTTCTATTATTCTAGCTCCACCAATATGTGAACACAGGTGAAGCGCTCATACCACCCGATGATGGTCAATTTTATGAAAACCCATATAAACATGATAATCAACATGGCAGATTGATAACTCATAGTTTTTTGGTAGTCACGATAAAGGACGACAAAAGTACGAAGATCTTGACTAACTTTTTCATAAACTTAGACCTGAACTAACTGATTATGCAGAAATGTTGTACATCTCAATTTGCACAAAATATGACTGGAAGCAACACTGAGAAGCCATATACTCTGATAACAGAACCTAAAATATTCCAGTGAGAAGATTAGCAGCCGTTGAAATAGCTGCACCTGTGATAGCACCTTGCACAATATCTTCATGAGAAGAGTCATCCAACGTAAGTGCCAAAGCCGCGCCAGTTATCGCTCCTGCCATTGCACTGCTTTTCTGCACCCCCAAAATACAAACCGCAATCCATTACATATATAATGCACACATCCTAGGCCAACTATCTAATCTAAATCTAAAGGAAAATGTTTTCAGGTGTCTATAATACAAGCCTAAAAATTTAATTACAATGATGGGGAAAAAAGTAAGCAGAGAGTAAGCATTATACACATATGTAGACCACTATTTTAGGCAGATTAGATATACCCATATATCAAAATGTTAAGTATAAACGCCAAGAGCTTTAAGCAATTACCCAATCATGAACTCCACGTGCCTCTCTTAATCCATAGGTAATACCTGAATACATCCCAGCAGCCAGACCTGACGTTGTAAATTGAAATCAACCATTAGCTCATTACACATATATATTGAAAGAGTTGGTCCGACAGTATATGAGCTAAGGTGTTTACCCCATTGTAGAGATTCTTTCCCCGTGCCTTTGACCTGAAAGCGTAAAGAAAGTAACTGATGTGCCTCTAAATTATTTTCAAGAATGAGCGTATATACTAGCAACAAAAATTATGGAAAAATTGGATTGGTTAATTGGTGCCAAAAACGTACCAATGCTTCAACGGAGTTTCTGTTTGTTTCTCCTGAAATTTAACAAAAAAAACAATGATAAGCGACTGCTTACATAAATTGAGATTTCTTATGCTCCATAAATAGATATGATCCGAGTATTAGATATATATACCTCTAAGTCCAGAGAGGTGATGTTTCTTCTGGGGGATTTCGGGTGGGATGGAACTCGAGTCTCCACCTGCACCTCCTTATAGACTTCAAATTAAAAACTTAATGATGCATTTGACAACTCATTACAAATTTAATTAATTATCCATCTCATCTACCATCCCTGCCACTTCAGTCTCAAAAACATGCTAATTTATATTTAACATATATATATAGGTGGATGGTTGTTTCCAGTGATTTTAAATAGGCGGTTTTGAGATATTCTGATTTCCTCTTTGGAAATACACAGTAAGAGAACAAGGCCGTCTTTGACTAAGGAAAACTAAATTATTCATCACATGTATTATACCGCATGCTTGGGCAGAAATTGATTAATGTTAAATCAAGTTTTTTTTTTTTTACTTTCATCATAAATACATCCTATAGCTAACAATTTCCTTACGACCTTAAATATATAACACGACATTGTCATATCAAATTATCAATCAATTGACATTTTACTATTGGGAAAAGAAAAGGCATATATAACACATTCAGAGTCCAATAAAGTGCAAACTAAATCGGGATAAACGAAATAATGATCGGCTGCTACGTGTGGTTCTACTACATTACTACTAGTGCTACATATAATTTTTACGACAATTCCGGATTTCAATAAACACAGAATATAAAATATATATATATATATATATATATATATATATATAAACACAAAAAATTTGTTCAAAAATAAATAGATAAACACGGAATATAAACACAATTAGCAATAACTCATCAATTCGGAATCTCAAAAATTCCGAAATCTCGAAAACAACACGTGGAGCTCACCTTCCACAGCGGTGAAATACGCCTCTCGTGAAACTGCCTGTACAGCTCCAATCTGCACATATACCATTAAAAAACAACAATTTTATAATCTCTGTACTATATGTATTAAAAATTGCAAACGTACAAGAAAAATACAAACTAAAAACAAAACGTACACCGGCGGCCTTAACGAAAGATTCAGCCATACGATTAAGAAGCGGATGACCTAAATCAAACAACCCTCCTTTCCTATCAAAACTTTTTAATTCATCTAACAACGATCGTGTCTCCAAATTATGTCCCATCTTCTAACAACTTTCTTTTTTTGCACGTACTTCGGCACTTGTGTGTGTGTTTTTGTGACAAGAATTGGTTTTATTTGCAAAATTTGAGTGAAAATTTGAGGTGGGAGATGACACGTGTTATGTTGTAACTGCACACGTGTCGATAACTAAGGATGAAAAGGTCGGTAGTTTTGGCGGGTGATTGGATCTTACTCACACGTGGCAAGACTTGTAGTAACCGAGGGATAAAGTGTAAGATAGTACAAAATTACAGGATAACACCACATCTTTGCATTTCTGTAGCATTCTATCCCGAAATTAAAAATAAGTTGGTATTATTATTTCGTTTATTATAGAAGTTGATGTCACGAACGGTTTTTATCAAATCTATTGAGATTAGTTTGAGCTTCACCTCATTTGTAGTCGAGCTTCGTTCGAGTTATGAGCTTAAATTCAAATAAAAACATCATTACAATATGACGATTTGTACATATTCGGTTGTCAGTTCAAATATCAAACGCTTGACTGAATTAATTGTGAAGGGAAAAGAATAAATTCTAGTTATTACTACAGTGTAACTTAATGACTTAAACTCATTGTTTTGTTTAATGTTCATTTTACTCAAACAAAAAAATATAAGCATTGAGAAGAGAAAAAAAAACCCTTATAATTAATGTTTTAGACGTTCATTTGGCATCGCTAAAAGAAAACTAACAAAGCCTTTCTTTTCTTAATTAACATAACATAGTTAATTACTTAATTTGGACTTAAGGGTTGATATCAAATTGCGTTAACAGAATAAAGAAAGAGAAATTCGATTATCTTTACATGTGTTTTATCTTCATCATTTCCTCTTTGTTAGGTTAAACAAAAATGTAATAAAGAAAAAACACCATGCATGTCAGATAATGCTTAGGATCTCAATCCTTATAAGTCTACTTTTTCAGCTTATAAAAACTAGAATCTTTAAAACAATGATGCCCAAACCCTAGTTGTAGCAAAGAGAAATCAAAATAAGGGTTAATATACAAATAGGTCACTGTATTTTGCGAAAATGTTCATCTGAGTTATTAAACTTTAAAAATATTCAATTGGGTTATTGTACTTGTAAAAAGTGTCATCCCACCTATTTTATTTAATTTTGGTTAAAAGTCTAGTGATTCAATTGCACATTGTTAAATATATTTTTACAAGTCTAATAACCTAATTGAACTAAGTTGAAAGTTTGATAACCTAATTGAACATTTTTATAAGTACAGTAACCCAACTGAATATTTTTAAAGTTTAGTATCCTAAATGAACATTTTCGTAAAGTAGAGTGATTTATTTGTGTATTAACTCTTAAAATAAAGTAGCCCGATTAAAGAAAAAAAAACAGTACAATATTTCACTTTTAAATAACTTGATTATCCTCGGTTATCTTCTTATCTATTAAAGGGGAATTTGGCTGACATCATAAAGCTGAGTTGGCGAGTCATGGGGTAGCTTATCATTCTTAGGTGTCATGCTCTCAATCACTTGATGATGTCATAATTTTATGCAATATTATGGTCTGCTGCATTGAAATTTTGTATACAAAAATTAAGTAATTAAAAATTTTCTTATGGGTTTATTATTTGTAATTTCCAAGACAGATATGTATCATTACGCGTGCTCATCGTCAATACAGCTATCAAGAATTCAAATTTACATTTTTCCAGAGATAACAATTACCTTTTCATCTTCTCTTTCTCCATCTTTTATCACTCTCAAGTCTCAATCTTTCTCTCTAAGATTTCTTCATCTTTCTTTTCTAAGCTTCATCACGGAGTTCTCAAGTAAATCACCTTTTACTTTTTAGGTTTTTCTATTGGTGTATATTGTTAATTTCGTTCAATTTTGTGATGTGGACTTTGTAATAACCCTAACATTTTGTGATATCTTTCTTTGTATTTGTGAATTTTGGATGTTTGATAGGTGACAACGAACGAAACATACTGGTAGTGCTGTTGTCGATGACAGAGAATTCGATGACAGGTAACTATTTCAATCCATCTTCCTGAAAATTATTCATTTGGTTTCACTCGATCTCATGTTATTTTTTTATGTTTGAGTGCAGTTGTGTGAACCATAACTTTCTTATAACCTATGCTTATTCATGTAATAAGAGCTTAATCTTTTTCTTTTTTGCAGCTAATTTTCGAGCCAAATTACTGTAGAAAGTTTCAGGTGAAGATAGAATTTCAATCAACACTTTGATTTTTAATGCACTCCAACTGTTTGTTGAATGTCTATGTTAGTAACGCATGTCTTTGTTCGAAATTTCAACTTTTGTTTAGTTACATTTAGTAAACAATCTTTGCATCATATTTGTGGTTACCTCCTGAACCAATTCCTAGGCTACTTATAAATATATCAACTAAATGATAAAAAAAAGAGTTGATAAATTATTTAATGACCTGATGCAGCTGCAGCGGTGAGAGTCATTAGATCGCTGGGAGTTTGGATGTTGGTAGCTAATTGGATAACATAAATGAGAAGATGATGATCAGCTCCAGCGGATTCAGCCAAGTCAGAACAGTGGGTTGCTAATACTTGTGTAGCTGATGCTACCACACTTTTCATTCTTGAATCTTCCAACCGCACGACTGCTGAAGTAGTAACTGAAGCTAGAGCAGTGGCTAACCCTGGGCATCATGGGTATGAGCGTTTTCTGCACGAACTTTATCTTTCTTTTTCATAGAATGACCTTCCCAACTGTGATGCTGAAACCATTTCCCTATTGGCCCAATCACTCCATGATCATGTGATACATTCATAACAACCTGTGGCTGGTGCTGTAAGAATTAACATATATGTTAGTTTAATCAGGTGACATCTATGCGGAAAAAATGAAATGATGAAGTGACTCACAGGTAATTCATGGGCTGAAAAGGCGTTTAATGATCTGGACAGAAATTCCATTGGCTCTATTGGAGTTTCTGGCTACGGAATGTAGCTTCTTCTTGAACCACTACTACTCTCAAATGGGTATAAATTGCTTTTCCAAATATTGTTCCCTCTTTCCATTTTTCCGCTTTATAATCAACAGATGATGAGATTGCTAGCTTCTGTAATAATCTATGATGTAGATAACTGAGTCTTATCAAAGGTAACAGTTTGTTTCTAATTGCTTACTGATATGTTTCCACAATCCATAATCTGTATCTGCTTTTTTCATATTTCTTTCTTTGGTAGTGAGATTGCAAGCAACAATTGATGGTCATTTCAGATATCCTGAAAAAGATACAGGTCAGTTGATATAATTAATGCTCAATGAATATGGAAGAATTATGCAACTATCGTAATTTTGTGTCTGATTTGTTTACATGAGTTCTGAAAAAATGGAGTTCAAAGGTTGTTTATTGTTTGGACAATGTATATTTGTGGTTTTCGGGCTATGTTCCATTTGGGTTGGGTTGAAGGTTTAAAAGAGTAACCTGTCACGAGAGCATATTATTTTTATTGGAAATGAAAGACTGTTGGAAATCGAATACATCGGATACATGGTATAAAACAAAGGGTTTTGAAGAAGCATTGTTTCGGGACTGAAGATGGAGCTGCAAGACGAGTTTTGTTATTCATTATGTCTACCATGTGTTTTAACTATTTTTTTGTATAATATATTTATTGTGTGTCTGATAATATTACCCGTTTCTTCGAGATGTATGATGTCTTAATATGTGTGTATTTAAAAAATGATGACCATTTACTTGCGATAAAAACTTGATTTGTGTTAATACGGCTTTATGTGTCTTTATAGTCACTTAATGGAGTATTTTAATCGTCTATAAGGGAACGATTCAATGAAATTGTAGGGACCCTTACCACTTACATTATTTTTCCTTCTTATTATTAATGATCCTTATTATCTTCTTTTTTTTAGTTTTGGTACAATGATGGCATGAAGACTTAGAACAATATGAACTGCCTTTCCAGTTAATATATTTAAGGAAATTGATTAATTGCCTAACGTTAATCTCTTAAAAATTTGCATAAAGAATTTTGAAGACTTTGAAGTTTGGGAAACAATAATTTGGCATGCTTACCGAGAATACAAGAAGACTTGAAGGAATGTTAGATCATATTGAAGGTATATTGATATTTGCAAGTTTAGTTCAAATGGGAATTTTTGACTTTTGACCTATCCAAGTCAAATTGCACATCAAATTATAGCATAATGTTTTGGTGATCATGAGAACTTGGATAACAGTTTTGCTGTTTTGGTGGATAAAAGTTGAGTCATCATGTGGGTGCAATTGAAGTGAAGAAATATGAGATTATGGATATAAAGAAAAACTGCCAGAAAGATTTATAAGTGTGCATGAAATCTAATTTGATAGTCACGAGAGTCAATATGTAGTTTTATCAATCAATGGAAATTGTCATAGTTTTTGCAATAGTGTACTATGTTATGTCATGTTCATAGTCATAATTATGTTGATGGAGTGATTTGTAGGGATTTACATATTCTATTTATGTATGTCCAAAGATTTTTAGTAGAGAACACTTTCTAATTAATATAATATGTTATTAAGGTACCCCTCTTTAGCAAAAATAACTAAAAAATTTGGAAACAAAATTTATGCTCTATAGCTACTGTCATGTGAGTGTAGTTGAAATTGACATTCTAATAATTCAATACTCCCCTTTAACTATGAAAATGTAAAAAGTTTATCCATAAATAGGTTGAAACGTCAAAATTATTGTATCGACTTAATCATTTTATTAATAAAATTCCGTGTTTTCACGGGTCTTAAAACTAGTAAGATAAATATATGTAATATGTATTTACAAATTGAGGAGACCCGGCCCGGACCTCTACGGCTCTGCAGGCAGTCTGTCTAGCTAGTAGCTACACAGGCCCCATTTCTTATAGGGTCTCAACTCTCAAACTCTCAATATTCCAAATGCCCATTATATATATATGTACATGTTATACTGTTTCTTTTAAAACCCAGTTCTCTGTTTAGTTTTTAAGGCCCATGTACAAAGACTCAAATGCGTATGGAAGCAAATTTCTTTATTAATGTCCCCTCCCCAATGTTTTTAAAACCGAAACCGGATCAAATCAGAAAGGTCCCCGGGCCGGTCCAACCAGTTTTGTAGATAGCAGCAAAAAAAATTATGGGCAGTATTTGTAAGTTGGAGAGGCTATAATTCTGGGCACATGTTTCTTCAAACAAGCTTCCAAATCACATACAAACCAAACAACACAATGTCAAAGTCAAAGTCTTATAATCGAACAAATACATCCCAAATTTCTTACAATCCAACGTGATTACAATTTAACAAATAAATTAACTAACTATACAAACCATTACACCTACTGTTTTCTTAGAATTTAACTAATTATACACAATTAGGCATTAGCTACTGTTTTTTACAAACAAATAAAATTAACTATACAAATTAACAACTAAATAACTAACAATTACACCCACCATTTTCTTTATCAACCATACATGATACACCATTACGCCTACTGTCATTCTTTGTCAAAATTAACCAACTAAATATCTAACAATTAAACATTTACTTTCCATGTAACTATAGCTTACAAAGATAAATTAAATATATAAACATCACCAAAATCACAATCATACCCACTGTTTTGGGCCTTCCGGCTAAAATTCGTCAATGAAAAATCTAGTAATTAAACATATAATCTAAGATGTATTTGAAACTTATAAACTTTAATTAAACATCTAATTATATAAATATAGGGTGAGGTTCAAATGAGAATAGGAATTTGTGTGAGAATGAGGGAACCAATGATATTAAGCCATGTGTAAAAAGAGAATGATCCACATGTACAAAACCCATTTACCCCCAACATAAATTATCTCACAAACGACAAATCGAAAAATTATGAAAATTGCACCATTAAATTCGTCATTTTCTCCTCTTCGATTTGACGTCCCACAAGACATACTTTCGACGAATTTTTTTTTCTTCATATTTTTTGGTGGGTTTCATATTTACTAACACGTGTTAAAATGTTGCGTTTAGGGTTTAGGGTTTGGGGTTTATGGTTTGAGGTTTGGGGTTTCTCCAGAAACCACAAACCCTAAACCCTAACTCCCAAACCCTAAACCCTAAACGCTTTACAAAACTCTAAGCCCTAAATCATTCTAAACCCTAAACCTTGAACCCTACTAAACCCTAAACCCTACTAAACCCTAAACCCTAAACCATATTAAACCCTAACCCTAACCACAAAACAAATGTAAAACTAATCACTAACACATGTGTTACTAATTTGTAAAATTCATCAAAAAATGAAAAAATAAAAATTTGTCGAAAGTATGCCTTGAGGGACGGCAAATCAAAGAGGAGAAAACACTGAATTATATGGTGCAATTTTCATAATTTTTCGATTTGTAGTTTTTGAGATAATTGATGTTAGGGGTAAATGGGTTTTATACAGAAGGAACATTCTTTTTGTACACATGGCATGATATCATTGGTTCTCTCATTCTCACTCAAAATTGATGTACTCATTTGAACCCTACTCTATAAATATAACATCTAAACACATAATCTAAAAAGGGAAATTAAAATACAAAAAATACATTAATGAGTGGTGGATGGGGAAGGCCGACGATGAGACAGAGGTGGCTGCGGATGGCCAACTAGCACCGGAGAAGAGGGGTAGCGGCGGTCGACGGTGGTTGATGTGACCGATTTGGCCTTCGATCGGTGTTAGATTTTTTAATTTTAGGGTTTGCTTTTGGTTCGTATATACGAAGAGAGAGAGATAGATAGATTTAGATTATGTATTTTTTTCCATAAAAAATTGCATTAATATAATTATTATCATTTAATTTTAATAAATTGAAAAATAAAAAATAAAAAAGTAACATCAGATCCGGCTCAATCCGAGTTATAAAACCGGTTCAACCGGGTTGGGCCGGAAAATCATCCGGGTCATTGACCAGTCAACACATGCCCAAAACCGGTTTTTGCCCACCCGTAAATCACAAAAATAGCGGTCGAACCGGACCGGTCCTACCGGTTTTCAAAACATTGCCCCTCCCTAGAAAAAATAAGGCCTAAGCTAGTTCTGGCGGATTCAGAATTTTAAGTGACTCGTTGTAAGGGTATCAAAATTTTGTTGAACCCATAGCACAAACAAAAAAAATAACTAAATATGATATTTTTCATTAGATATTACACTTCGTATTGGGAATGGACCTGTAGCTACTGCTACCCTATCATCTATATAACTCTGCCCCTGGTTCAAGTTATATCTTCTTAATCGAAGCATAACACATCATCAACAAGCAAAGGAGAAGGAACCCAACTGCGAAAAAGTTTGATGTCTTTCTTGGGACTAATCATGCAAAAGATTTTGATTTTCGAGTAAATACGATGTCCTTTAAAAGACATAATTATTGAACATTCACGAATGTAAGTGAGCAAATGAGTTACATGTATGTAATTTGCGTGTTGTAGCGTTAAATTAAAAAGGAGGGGGGACAAAATGTACTATATGTAAGATCTAGAAAAGTTTGAAATAAGGGATACGAATTACTTCCTCCGTTTCAAAATTATTGTCCACCAACAAAAAGCACACAGTTTAATAAAAGTGGGACCACAACAGTTTTCAACCACTCAAATAGATTCTGCACCCACTAAACTCTCTTCTTATTGGTTGAAATGAGAAATGGACAATTATTTTGGGACATCTCAAAAAGGAAAGATGGACTATAATTTTGAGACGAATGTAGTATCACCTAATATCAATTACAAACTACTTATGAATAGTAAGTAGTTTGTCTTTTTGTGATTTTAAGAAGTTTAGTAATAATGATAAGTTAATTTTAAATGAAAGTTAAAACGAAAACTAGAGTTGGATGAGTGATAATTAGGTTGAAGATTGAGTTTAATGGCTAGATTTAACCCATGTTTTATTCTTGATGTCTCCATTTACTTTTTACTATATAATGATAAATTATATTTGTGTCATTGGTCTTACAATTTGTGAGTTTTAAATAAACTTTTTTCTTCAAGTATTCTCTAAAATTGATATACGTAATATAATTAAATAAGTTGGATTTTAAGTTTGGTGGTTAGATTTAACTCATTTTATAATTACTCCTTACTATTTCATGGTAAATTAGATTTGTATTTCATTTACCTTTTACTATATATTGATAAATTATATTTGTGATATTCTCCTTACATTTTGTGTTATAAATAAACTTTTTCTTTAATATATAGTATTCTTTAAAGGTCTTATACGTAATATGATTAAAAAAAATTGGACTTTAAGTTTTGTGGCTAGATTTGACTCACTTTTTATTTACTGTTGAGTATTTATTGACAAATTAGATTTATTTTATTTTCATTTCAGTGGAATGTCATACGTAATATAGCTATGCATATAAATTGATGGTTTTTAATGTGACCAAATCATCACTTTTACCTATTTAATTTTACTTAACCAATATATAATATGAATGATATTTTTATGAAATAAGAATTCAATTATTTATAAGGAATATTAGTTTGATAATTTAAACCAATATATGAAATGAATTAGGATAAAAGAATGATACATTATACATAGACTCACTTACATATCTATATAGATTTTAAAAAGGTATTATTATAAATATGTACATTTATAAAATATTTTACTTTTGTCATATAAAATGTAGCTTAATAAAATAAATAAAAGACAAAATTAACAGAATCGTCAAGATGCTCTATTTTGATAGACACAATTTTTAAGAATTGCTTATATGGTCAAGAATTTTGTATTACCTACAAGTTTTAAGCGAAATGATGTTATCAATTCGTAAACATGACAATATTAATAAGAAAAGAAATATGTTAGCTACGATACGACCAATCGGAGAATGCCACATCTACTATTATGTGATAATGTAACTATGAAGTTATTAATGTTGTTCTTATGTTACATTTAATATGATAATTGTTAATGTGAAATATGTTGCTACCATTTAGGGCATAATTTATCTTAAAAATTCTTTTAATCGTACTATATCATAAAATTATGAGTTCTTAATTATTCTTTCTAAAAAGTTAACCGAATTTAATCGAACTATAGATTTATACATAAAGTATAATAATTATATTTTCAAGATCCGTTATAACGTACGGACATGATAATTCTAGTTCATATCATATTACACAGTAATAGAACTCGTGATTCGGTTTTATCCGACAGAGAAAGTAGATTGTATGTTCGGTTTTTGTACAGTTATTATGATATAAAATTGAGTGTCTAATTTCTTTATTAAACAGTGACAAATTAATGTGAAAGCTTCTTTTAGCGAAACTAATATTTAAGTCATTTATTATACAAAAAAATATTTTGCAAACTTAACATTTCGTTTTCTACCTCGATCTTATCTAAGTTTTAAATTTCAATCTTATAAAGAAGTGGCCCTTAGTTAAACAAGCATAACAAACTTCTTGTCAAACAGTCATTAGTCATATACGTTGTGGTGTAGACTGTGTAGTATTAATTAAACATATGGTAATTATTTCCTAAAAAAATTATTAGACTTTTCATTTTATCCCCATTAATTACTCTAAATCATTGATATCTTGAACACACTTGATATTTGAATTATATAAGTGCAAAACAGAGATTCAAGTATCTAACCAACCTATCTCAAATTAATAGAAAATGTCGAAGGACTATTCTATCAGACGGAAGGAGCAATAGATATATATCTAAAAAATGTACAAAATAAAAAATATGTCGATTCATTAAAAAGGGATAAGATTAGTGATAAACGGTTACTAATTCATTGTTGCTGATCTGTATGCAGCATTAGAATTCCACACATATCGGATAATCTTTGATTGGTCCATGTCATTCATACGTACATCAAACTTGATGGATAAGAATGCTCTTATCCATCTAAAAATCTATATATTCATCACTAATTATTTAGTTATTTGCATGAATGAAATCTCCACTTCGTTATGCTAAATAAAAACCGGTTGATGTTTACAATGAATAACGTATATCAGTATATGTGCATAGATCCTCCACTCCACATTAAGAAAAAGAGAAGGGGCTTTTATATTATATATGTGTGATTAAAGAAAGTATTTTTATTAATTTAACCCTTTAAGTACTATAGATTTTCACATTTAACCTTGTAAAATACATTGCTTCATTTATTCTTATTTGTAGTTTGATACTATCTTCTACTAAAGATTTTCCCTAACTTTAATCATATAGTAATTGAAATTTCTTTCTTATTTTATTTCTCTTGTTGATTTGATTAGCTTTAAGTCTTTAGTAAGCATGTTATGATTGTGGTGTCACAGTTGGTATTTTGATGATACTTATTTTGATTAATTCTCCTTAGCTAATCATTGACATGTTCGTTATATGGTTTGGTTCGAATGATTTAGACACTTGAACAAAAAACCTCACTCTTTGCTTTTAGCGTAGTGTTGCGTAAAGTATCATTTTGTCCTACATTTTCGGCTCTAATTATCGAGTACGTATGTACTTATCATCTCGAACTTATGTGACCACACATGCACGAACGTACCATCTACCGTTTAAGATTTCTAAAAGGTGAAATCGACGTATTTGCACTTCTTAGATTTGTGATTCTATCTTATAATTTCTTGAAAGTCATAGCAAAATACCGAAAAAGGTACAAGCATTTCATACACATGTTTTGAACACAATATAAAAGTTATCACTTCATAGAATTTCGCCTTTAAGATTACAAAATGTTTACTGTCAGATTTTTTTTTAACATACTGTAGTTATGGTGTGTAAATTAAGTTTCATTTGAACTTTCTTTTATAAAAATATGTTAGTACATTGTTTGTGAAATTTATTTTTGATTTTTTAAATCAATGTGTTTGGGAAAAAATAAAGAAAAGCGGAAAATATTGTCATGTCTGTGATGTTCTTAAAACATTGAAGGGGAGTGACAAAACATTCTAGCGGATAAAGAGCATCGTTGGAAACGGCTCCACTCCTATTGCTCTTGCTTTATTCAAAATTATATGTGCCTAACTTTAATGTGTCACAAATATTTGTAAAAGAAGTGATTGGTTCTATTCTCTACGTGATAAGACTTGCTTACAAAAATATCATTTTCAACATTATTTATTGTTTTACTTGTGCATCTTAGAATTGCCTTCTCGTGTTGATAAGAATCATATCTCAAACGTTGTCACCCACAAACTTTAGATACCAAATTTGTTCTCCAAGAAGCTTATCCATCCAAATAGTTATATAATTTTTTACCTAAAATTACTTTTAAAATGTTTTGAACATATTAGCATACTTTACTAGTTTTACATTAACAAGAGACAAATGGGCCCATACAAGCTAATATTTTTAATGAACTTCCCTTTTCAAGTAAATACATTACGTGGGCCCATTTAGTTAATGATCCAGTTAGGCCTTTGGGGTGTATTGGCCCACCCCCATACTATCCAAATTATCCACTTTTCCTTTGTCCTATCTCCAACAAGAAAGACCTCTTAACCTCCGCCCACCCCCACCCCCACCCCAACAATAACAAAAACATTAATGATGCAACAAGATTTGTAATTGCCAATTTGCCATGTGCTTTTCATACCTGTGAATGACTGAAGCTACTCGCAAGATCCTTTGAGATCGTCTCGTTAAGAATTCGATTTGAATCGAACGTAGACGAGCTGCTCGACTGTTACTAACTCTACTAAGTAAATAAACAAAAGTATAATAGAGGGACAAAAGCCATAACAAGTTTAGTCAGTTGATAATTTCTTTTCTTTTTGCTCCAGAATCAGTTTTAAGTTTTAAGGTATATATGATGCTAACTTGGTTAATGCATGTATCATACTGAACAATGTCATGCCAATTTTGTTTCTTTATTTTTAATTTGTCTTTATCTGTTTAATTAACCTTACATTACTATTACTACTAGTATAAATTTACCCTACTATAAATAGTAGTTATTTTATCCTTTTGTGATTTTTTTAGCATATCCCTTTGTGATTTAAAAAATAATAATATTAATGATAAATTAGTTTTTAAATAAATGATAAAATAAAAATTATTAATTTTCACCTACTATGAATAGTACCTTTTGTGATTTAAAATTTTTTTTAGTATTAATGATAAATTAGTTTTTATTTGAATGATAAAACAAAAATTATGAATAATATGTTGTTTAACCTTTTGTGATTAATTTTTTTTAGTATGAATGATAAATTACCTTTTTAATGAATTTTATAATAAAGATTATAGTTGGATGATGGTAAAAAAGTTGGAAGGTAAGTTTGGTGGTTAAATTTGACCAATGTTCTATTTTTTTTTTGTCTACATCTATTCCTTTATATATATTGATTCATTATATTTTTGTTATTTACCTTACAAGAGTTTTGAATAACTTTTTTTTTTCAAAATACATTAATCTCTAAAATTGTTATACGTTATATGACCAAAAAAGTTGGAGTTTAACTCTAATGGCTAGATTTGACCCATGTTTATTTACTCCTTATTATATATATTATCACTTAATATCACTTTTAAACAACTGAAGCCGCTTTCATATTTCAATGTTGTTTGAATTTAGCGGAAGTTAAAAATATTACATTAAGTACATTATTGTAATAAAAATAACAAATAAAAGATGATATTGGTGGTTGAGTTGTTTCTAATTTGTTCAAGTCCTAACTCACCGTTAGCTATTTATGTTTATATTTTTTTCTTCGTGTTTCTCAAACTTTCAAAATAATATATTAGATTATAGAACTTTACATTTGTCATAATAAACCCTAATGATAATAAACCTTGATGTAGTATTATTGTATCATTATTATTTTAACTTCAAATATTATACTAATTCAACTAGCAACGCATGTTCGTATTTAGATTTTTATGCTTCAAATATTAAATTATTTATGTATGTATGCATCGATCAATCACATATAATACTAATTCAATAATGTATGTTCGTACCAAATGGTACTAAATTCTTACATTTTAAACATGTAAAACAAACTTAAGATACTACTAATTAGTCTTTTATTATTTGGTATTTCTTTGAATAATTAAAAATTTTGTTTATTGTCTCAAAAAACTTAAAGTTGACCATTATTTCTTTACTTTGAAAAACTTATATGTGAATGATTGCGTATTTTAGATTTTTAGTCCAATAGGATTTAATTGACTTTTTGTTATAAAAAAATTGTTAATCATCAAACAAACTTTTAATTCTTAACATATACGTAGTATATCATTATAACTTTTTATGAATGTACGGTTACTACGGATTACAAGCTAACATGCATGTACATTGTTAAAAAAAATAAAATTAAATACATCAGATATAAAAGATAAGTATTTCTCGATAGTAAGTACGGACGATGAAATAATTTATTATCATCATCATCTCTTTAACATACGTACATACAACTTATAAGTATAATTTAGTGATGCTAGATATGTATCCCGTCGCAACATGAGGGCATATCATATATGTTATTATCAAATTATGTAAAGTTTGACATATCTGTTTTTTTTTCCCTAGTAAGATAGCAATAATACATTTAGCCATCAGTGGAGACGTGTACATATGGAGGACACGAACGTCGTTGTTAGCTTCAATTCCATGTTCCTACCATGCATGCATACGTTTTTTTCACGAAATTTGGAGATTATTATGACACAAAAGAATAATATAATTTTAAAATATATAAACAAATGAAAGGTTTCCATTTGCCAATCCCCACAAGCAATTAAATATTATTAAGTAATCAAATATTAAGTATATCTAAAACACTAATAATACATTTACACTTTTAACCTTAAACCTTAGTCATGTCTTACGAGAAAACCCCAAAATACCCTTTCCATAAAAAAGTCAAATATATTAAATTATCTAAATCTTAACTATATATTATCATCTAATATCAATTTTGAACTAGTTAGGAATAATATGTTGTTTGTCATTTTCCTAACACAACTTTATTTGTCTTAATAAGTATATTAATTGTGAAAATTAATTATAATAAATTTCATTTAGCTTGATGATAAGAGGTCTTATACTCTAATCTTTGGTCCCATCTATAAATCCTACACACTAAATTTTTATCTAATTTTTATTATCTGTTATCTTAAAATATTAGACCAACACTTTTAATACAAGAGAAATACATACTACTACCCTGTTTATTTTGTCAACTTTTTTGTTGTTGTTGTTGTCTTTTAATATTATATCAACACTTCTAATACAAGAAAAATACATGCTACTACCCTAATTATTTTTGTCAAATATATTATAATGCATCTTTTGGTTACCATTACTTACATTAAAATAGTGATTTAGTATGTATGAAAATGTGATTTAAAAGTTTAAATAAGAAAATAACAAATTTTAGGATTTATATACAATATAAAAAATTATTTAATTTATGCAATGCACATAATTTAGTACGTGGATTACAAGTGTATTGATATATATTATTTAATCATGCCACGGGTATTTTATAATATAGTTATTAGATTAGATTATTACTCGGGTATCAATTAGGTTTATTAAGTAAATTATTATTAAATATATAACAAATGATATATTTTCTTGCGGTATGTAAGTAAGCTTTCAATTAAGAGGTTGTGAGTTTAAGTCTAATCGAAGATAATACGTATAATGTATAATTAATTCTACGTAATAGATGTAATAGGTTGTGTATGTAATAATTCACAGTTTACTTTTAACTAAAATTGATGAATTTTATTACATTCCGATAGGATGTTAACTAATAGTAGTAATTAACACATAAAAAGGACAATTAAGTGGTGAATACAGTAAATAATAAATTAATTTCATAGAGTTTAACGTTACTTTTCATATTATTACGTATGGTTATTTTGTAGTTGTTAAATAAAATTGCTACAAAATAAATTAACAAGTATTTAGTGACATTGTATGAAAGTCGCGACGCAACGCACGGACATGATAATACTTGCTTATATCAAAATTAGTTATGTACTTTGATAGTTTGATTTATAAGTTTATAGGTGATTTAAGACTAATAAGATTAGTTGAGGGGCATCAAATTGAATAGCTCTTGGATTATCATGCAATTCTCACAATAATTAGTTCCAACTAATCCCTAGAGTCAAAAATGTGCTTGATGGTAACAATATAATACCATTAGCCAGTTTGGCTTAATCAATGTCAGATTTTGGCCTACTTAAGCTGGCCACATGATGACCAAATAATTTACAAGACAATATTATTATACAACTTGACAAATTTATACCCTTTAACTATAAAGATAACATAACTTGATTATAAATCACATTAAAAGGACACCCTCAGGCCTCATCTCAAAAGTTCAAAAGTTGCAGAGTGAATGCTAATGTTCACCCTGATGTGGATATTTGAGAGAATAATAAGATCTTGCAAACATATTTTTCAAATAATTTACACCTCTGGATTTGGCGGAGGTCAATGGTTAACTTGATTCAGGTTGTTCGAAAGAAAAATCAAATCTAGTATAAGAAAAGAAGAAAAATCTATTTGGTCTCCAAGAACTGACAACTTCTACCAAATGGTCTTTAGCCTAGTTAATATCATCTAGGGTAATCAATATATTACCCATATTTAATTACTACTCCACATTCCAATTATCGTTTTCAACAATTCTACTCGATACCAATAATCTATTACTCCTGCTGCATGTCAATCAAATTTCACTCTATTTATCCTATAAAATAAAAAAACCAACAAAGAACACATATGTTTACTTTCAATATTTCTTCAATTTACACGTACCACGACTACCATCATTATCGCTATTGTTTTACCATTGCATTGCACAGATCTTATGCTAGTTATGTATAAATCTTCTAAGCAATGAAATATCTATAGTTATTTACATAATAATCGAAAATGATATTTTAAGATCAACCTATGTTCAGAGATTTTTTGGTGATTTGCCATTTTAGTAGATGGGTAACAAAGATACGATATTATAATGTGTCTATATATATATATATATATATATATATATATATATATATATATATATATATGGTGTTTTGATGATTATTAATTACAATTCTTAAAAAACAAGCTAATCTTACTATTTGATTAAATTAGTTCATATAATTAGGACCAATTGTTTTTGACTCAAACGATATGACATTAAGTTTGAATCTCATGTTGTTAACCAGATTTCAAACTTGTGTACCTAGTACCTACATGGGTTGTTGATTTAATTAGAAAATATTTTAATATTTATTTTTATATAAATAGAAGGATTTAATTAATTGATTGAATTTGATTTTAATTGATGATGTGATAACCTCGCTTCATATATTATATTTAAGATTCACTATTTATTATATATATTATATATATAGGAACTACACTCTTTATTAGACGATTGGACACTATTTATTTATGTGTTGGTCTCATGTCGTGTTTCAGAACGCACAAAAAATTAAGTTAAATGAAATGATGTTATGTAGGCGATATATTATGGTATTGTCAAACTCAATTTCCACTCAAATACGATATGTTGTCAAACAAATAAAACGTACTACTACCCGTATATCCTTATCACCGTCACGTTAAGTGGACAACATGCTAGGTTCTCACTTTTATGAATCATTAAAAATTCATACAAAAATATTTTCGGGTCGGCTCAAAGATACCCGGTTCAAACTTTTATTTTCATTTTGATCGAGCAATTTACTACGGAGTATCTAGGTTGATGGCCTATATATTTTGTCACTCATTTACTTTTCCATCTAATAAAAGATATGACAGGAAAGAATAAAAACTTGTAACAAAACACAATCGATGTCCCATGATTATATACATCATTTTCAAATTCATATTCATATATATAAATATTACTCCCTCCGTCCCTAATCTATTGTCTACTATTCCATTTTAGACTGTACCAAATTAATTGTCCACTTCTATAAATAGATAAGAATAAGGAGATAAAGTTCTTTTTTACCCCTAGTGTACATATATAAGACAAAAAAATAGGTAAAAAGTAGAGGGTAAAATTGTCATCTTACTAAAAAGTAAGAGAGATGATTATATTTTCTTAAACTGCGTGTTTTTTGTCTGAGACAATAGAATTGGGACGGAGGGAGTATATATTAATTCGATCTTAAATCTTGAAAACAAATGGACAGAAGAGATTGTTAGGTGATGCTTCAAAGATAAGTGAATGTTGGGAGTTCATATATCTAATCAATTAGTTATTGGTGCAGTGTTTTATTCGTTCAGCTTTTGATGAATTAATTATTGTGTTCAATTATTACTTGTACTAATTTCAAACGACCGAGTTAACTCGTTTCGTAAACTTGGACCCTATCCAATTATCCATATCTATATCCGTTGTATACTTCTTGTATATGATATCTTTTTTAAATGATCAATAGACCGTGGCGCTATGTTACTTTAACATAATCACTGTTCGGATTCCGTCCATTTAAATGTGCTATTAATTAGATCGAGTCTTTACGGTAATTACATGCAAGGTTTTTTGTGCAATTTTCAGAACTCGTAAAACATATAAAAATACTGGTCCTCGAAATGTATGGTTTCTACAGGATTGAATCATCTTTTATATATCCCTTGTTGTAAGTGACAATGTTTTTCAACAAAAGTTAAAATTCAATAGATGCAAACAAGTTGGAAAAGAAAAAAAAAATCAAAAAGTAAAATTAAAAGCGTTTTTTTTACCTTATGTAATAAGCTGATAATTAATGACAAAATGTACGTGATACGTGTGCTTTTACATAATAGATGTGATACCTTGTAAGGGTTTTTTTTAGATAGTACTAGTAAATAATAAACGATTTATATTGTGCCAAATATTATAAATAAACATTTGTACATATGAAGAATATATGGCCAACAAAATGCGTTGCATCGCCTTAATTAGAGCACAAAGAGTGAACAAATTCGCAGCCTTTCAACCTCGAGAACGTTGTGGGACGGTGTTCCCCCATTTCGGGATGGCGTTGCCACCGGCGTTCCCGACGCTGTTCACCACCCAACGTCCGATTCTCAACGACTTGTGACCCAACGTTCTCCTTTTTTTTTTCTTTTGGTCCAACGGTTGATTTAAAAAAAATAAAAAATTAAAAAGAATTTTTAAAAAATGTTTTTGTTTTTTAAACCTTTATGCATTTTAACTATATATACAACACCTCTTCAACACTTCAAACCATTCATTTCATTCCAAAACACTCTCAAAAACTCATCCAAATATTTCTATATAATTCACCCAATTTCTTACCATGTCGAATGTCGCACCCCTAAATTCGGGTTGTGGAAGCGAATCGGGTCGGGGCGCGACTAATTAATAATCATAGCACAAAGATATAATGAACGACTCTATATGCGCCGTTTTACAACTTGTATTGATAAAATCAAAGTGTACATCAAAATATAATTTACATTAGCTCAGTTTGGAATTAAGAGATTTACATACATAATTAATTTATACAAAATATAATAATGCAGCTAAATCTCTGAATGTTTGCATGCTGACACGAGCTAATGATTTCTGAATGCAGTCCAACCTACTGCTGAGTACCTGTGATACATGCTAAAATGGGTCAGCGAAACGCTGGTGAGCTCACAGGTTTGTATGTTAACACATATTATGAACCGCAAGATTTAATTGAATTTAAATTGCAATTAAGCAAAATAAAAGTTTTACAGCCATGAGCACATAGTCTGAGCTTAACTCGAGGTGTCAGGTCCATATTTAAGGAATCCTGATCGAGGTGCCTCCCAAAAGTGCCTAATCTACACTCGTCTGAATAAATATTAGTACATCCGTTTACCCAGTTAGTGCATGCTAACCCGGACGATGAGGATCAATCCTATATGGTACCATATACTAATATTCACGCTACAACGTATTACCAAACTATGCTGAGGAGGGCTTTAAAAGATTAGTGAGATAACTCATGTAGTAATTGTTTGTTTTCGTACTTGCGTTCATATAGTTAAAATAAAATGAGCAATGATATCACACCCCTGAGTAAAACAGTAAAATAGGGGCTATGAGACTCACATGAGTCTTGAAGTATTTATCTAAATAAACTTGAGTTGATTAGCCGAGTAGTGATGTCCGAAGACTTGTAACCTGGGGGTGTCCACGACACGCGATGGTTATTAATTGATTAGGTATCTTAAAAGACTACCCTTGTAGTTGCTCATCCAACTAGAATGTCCAAATGACTACGATTTGGTTGATTAATCTTGAGTTTTGAAAATGTGTACGGCCCGTTAGTGATTGTTTGTAATAATAATCTCAACTATTATTATTATGATTTCGAAGTGTTATACTTTAAAAGGTATGTTCCAATGTGTTTTAGAAGTCGTATCGTATTCGTATTTAATGTTATACAAGTTTGACACTTGGTGTGAAATGTATTTACAAACTCTAAGTGACGGGGGTCCGGGGGCAGTGCCCCTGGTGAGCGGGGTTCCAGGGGTGGCAACCCCTGGCGGGGTCCAAGGGGCTGGCCCCTGATTGGGGTCGAGATGCCAAGTCAGCTTGAAAATTTTTTATTTCTACTACATTGCTTTGGTGAAAAACGCACCTAGACTTGAATTTGGGTGAAATCAAGTGATAAAATTTTAGGTCTCGACACTTAGTAAAATCTGTGTTTTCTTGGTTCTGTTTCATGCGACACAGTGTGCGACATACAGCTTTGTGTCGCTAAGTGCGACACAATCTGATGTGTCGCAGATCATGACTGCGACATAAGGGTTTGTGTCGCTAAGTGCGACATCCGCAATTTAATGCGACATAAGGTGTTGTTTCGCTATGTGCGACGAGAATAAGTTTTGCGACATAGTGTTTTGTGTCGCTATCTGCGACATCTAAAGGTATTGCGACATAGAGGTTTGTGTCGCTATATGCGACATAGGCTATGATTTGGCGACATAAGGCCTTGTGTCGCAGGTGGCCTGGAGCCTCTGCGACACAACGAGCTGTTGGCCAGAAAATGAGCCGAAAAGGTGTTTTTCGGGTTCCGTTTGACTTGAAACTTTTACCCAACCCATATTTGGACATTATAAGCTTAAATAACCCATAAACAAGTGAAAATAATGGAAATCAGAGTGTTTCGGGTTTTGTCGGAAACTTACAAACTTAACGCCGGAGAAATCCGGAAAGATGGAAATGTAAATCGTGATGTCGTGGTTCTTTTTCTCCAAATGAGCTAGATGTTTTGATGGTGTTTTTGTGTGGTTGAAGGTGATGGTGGTGATGGAAGATTTTGAGAGAAAAGAAGAGAAGAGAGAGAGAGATGATAAAAGGAAAAATGAAGGGAAATGGGGGGGGGGGGCAGGTTTTTGGGGGAAAAAGAGGAGGGGAAATCTCCCAAATTTTAATCCTTGCGTTTGCGCTCCGTGCGGTGTTCATTTCCCGATTGTTTAACATTTAATTTAATTATTTTATATGTTTATATATACATTTTAAAATACGAATTTTTATAAATATTTTAGTTGAAGCATTTTACCAAAAACTTAGTAAGTGAATTATAAAAATGTATGATTTAACTTCATTTTGATTGTTTGCGTGTTTAATATTTTAGTCGCGTATACGTTTGTTTGTACGATACGAATTTGAGTTGAAATATTATCTAAATAATATTTTTGATATAATAGAGTTATTAAATAATGTTATATTATTTAATGAAATTTGTTCACCAACTTCCGTATTAATTGAATCGAATTGTATTCGATTTGAAACTTGTACAATTTAATCAAATCGCATACTTGTATATATTCAACAATATATATATATATATATATATATATATATATATATATATATTGATACATTAATTAGCCTAACACGGAACTAATTACATGTATTACACTTGATTAGGTACTAATTACAAATCCTAATTTGATGGGTGTCACATCGAACAACCAAAACAGCCCGAACAACCCATACCATTTACAATCCAATTGGAACCCGTTCATGGGCGAGTGGTGATCCTCACAACTGCACCATAATCCATCATCTTTAAACCCACAAATGCAAGGTTTCGCTTCATACGCTTACCCGACACCATCACCATATACTTCCGTATACAAGCAACAACCACAATCCATGAAACCACCATCGCAAATGTTACCCGGAGACTATGCTCAATTTCAAATGTGGCGTCAAAGTCAACTACAACCCGACGTCCAATCAGTAGAATAAACCAACCCGACATCTTAATCATCCAAAAAAATGAAAAGAAAAAAGTCCAAAAAAGACTCACCTGCCAAAACAAAAAAAGTTGTTCCAAATGTAACCTTTAGACATCGGAGGACGAGCTTCGTTTGGCGGAAAGTTAGATTTTGGTATCAGAAAATTCCAACCGTGGAATTGACCAACAAGGGTCTTCATTTTGGTATCTACTATCTAGTTATGGATTCCTACAACGCCCGCAATCCACCATTCGTACGGAGAAAATACGTGTTATCATCAAAATGGAATAAACTCAAGGCGGATTGCAACAAGTTTCAAGGCGTATGGAAAAAAGGCTTAACGACCAAAAAATGAGTGGTGAAGACGCAACCGATTTGTTGATCCGTTGTCACCATCAATACAAGGTGGAAAACGAAGAAAAAAGTTTCACAAATTTCATGGCGTGAAACTTTTTTATGGATAAACAAAAGTGACTCCATCCCAATCCGTCTGTTGTCGGTAGACGCAATGTCCCTAGACGTTGTGTAACACCCACATTTCGGGTCTAGAAAAAAAATGGTATTTTACTAAGTTTTAAAACGGTTATTTAAAATAATGGGAAATGATTTATTTGATTTCTTGGAAATAAATAGATAAAAGAGTCACGAGATTTATTGTGACTAATAAAATAGTATATGTTTTAAATTATAGTATTCGACGGTAAAATAAAATATTTTAACTCGCGGGTATTTTCGGGTTCCAGACAATATAATTAGAAAGGGGATAAAATATATACTACATAAAAAGGAGGCGGTGGATGAGACTGACTCATTTCACCAACCTTCCTCCAATTGTTTAACTCTCACTTTCACTTAGAACATAAGAGAAATTCAATAGAAAGATCAATTTAAAATCACAATTGAAGCTGTAATTCTGATTCCTACATCTAACCTTCATCATCATCTTGCTCTTCTTCTTCATATGTAAGTAATTAGGTTAGGGTTTCATGTGTTTTACCTTAAATTGCTTGAGCTAGTGGAATTATGATATAGATATGAAACTTGAGATGAAATTGATGATTGTTTAGTATTTGAAATTGTTAATTGAAGTAAATTGTTGATTGAGTTGTTCATATCCATTTTTCATATATGTTTGAATTTAGGTTATAAGTAGAATGAATGATTGATGCATGAGTAGAAATAGAAGTTGGATGATGTTATTTGTGTATGCTATATGTTTATAGATGATAATTGAGGTTAATTGTTGGATGCAAGAATGAGTATTGCATCTGCACTTGTGAAATTTGGGTTTTTGGTTCGAGACTGAAAGTTGCAGAAGGTTGCTGGGTTTCTGGGTTTGGGACTCTTAGCCGATCGGCTATGTTTGCCTATCCGATCGGGTAGAACTGGTTAGTCGATCGGGTAAACTTAGCCACACGACTAGATTAGAACAAAACGATTACAGTGGTTAACATCTGAATAAAAGTGTTAAGAAATGCAATGTAGCCGATCGATTATGCATATGAGCCAATCGAGTGGTTTGTGGTTAGCCGATCGGCTATGGAAGGGTAGCCGATCGGGTAAGGGCTAAAGCAGGAGTAATTAAGTTTTAATATTATGATGTACTTGCAATGCATAAATATTATATATTTAATGAACTAAGTGAATGCCTAATACTATAATTCGATGCTAGATAATAGTTGATGTGGTAGCTTTATATTACATTGTTAGATATGTTAAATAGTTATAATATAAGTTTATTGGTATGAATAAGTTATTAACTTGTTGTTATTTGTAATTCCAGATAAGTAGAAGGAAACTCAGTAACATAAGACCACTGAGTTCAGAGATCGGGATATTGGTGAGTGGTAACTGTATTTTTCGGTTCAACCCAGTTGTAACAGGTTTGGTTACAACGGGTGAACATTCATTATTATTGATATTGATTGTTTAATCATTTGGGTTAATGTTATTGTTGATTGGTTGATTATATTCTGTAATGGCATGATTGATGTGCAATATGTGATTATTGGCCGTTGGGCATATGTGTATTATTGGGAGGTCAACACTGGTTGAGTTTGTTGCTATTGTTTGACTGGAAGGGTTTCCGATACACATCGTTGATGGATGAACCCTATTCAGTGAAGATAGCTTCAAACTATCAATAAATCACTGTGATGGCATACCAGTGGTTTAAGGTGTTCTTGCGATGGCATACCAAGAACCACTGATCCTCTTTGTTGTTGTGTGTTATTGTTTATTTGTTGTAAGGTTTGTTATTTCTAGATTGAACTGTCAGATACAGTTCCATTCACTTAGTTGTGAGCTAATCCCACCATGTTTAACATTTTACATATTTTGGTTAGATGACTGACATGGCATGGGTACTAGATGGATGTTTGACTAATGTGGCGTCAACTCTGATATTTTGGATTAATCATTGAAATGTTTTGGAAACTTATTTGGCACATATTAATAACCTAGTTTATGAATGTAACTATTTTGAAAAGCTAAAGCTTTGGGTAAATTATGGATGTACACATGTAATTAAGCAAGTACATATGATATGTACATGTTTTTGGTTTGAAAATTTTCGGACTCGCGCTTTCGGTATTAAAGTAATATAAAATGCATTAGTATATTATTGGAGTCTTATACGTCGCGAGACGGTCAATTTGGAAGACTTCAACTTTGATGATGAATCAGAGCAACAAACAGAGCAGCACCCGAATGAGGGTTTATTTGGTGACGATCCGCGTCCACGTCCGCAAGGAAAGTCAAGAAAACCAAAGTCCCAAAAAATCACGTCTTCTGGTTTGGTCGGTTCCTCTCGTGCTTTGTTTGATGAATCACTCGCAACAACCTCTGAAGGCATCTGAAGCGACAAACAAGGTTACTAGAAGACAAAGGATCGAGGCCAAACTTAGAATTTTGGCCATGTTGTGTAACACCCGTCAAATTAGGACTAGAGATTTGTGACTAATCTTTTGTTAATACATGTAATTAGTTCGGATTTAGGCTAATTAATGCATTGAAATATATATTGATGAATATATACGATTATGCGATTTGATTAAATCGTACGCAATTCAAATCGAATGTAATTCGATTCAATAAATACGGACGTTGGTAAACAATTTTTATTAAATAAAATGACTCTATTTTATCCAAAATATTATTTAAATAATATTTCATACACAATTCGTATCGTACAAACAATGACTACGCGACCAAAATATTAAACGTGCAAACAAATCAAAGATTATATTCTAAACCCGATTATTAAATATTCAGTGAAATACTTCGAGAAAAATAGTGGATAAATATTTTCTTTTGAAACTTATATTAAAGGTGTAAAATAAATAATTCAACGTTTAAACAATCGGAAAACAAACACCGCACGTAGCGCAAACGCAGGGGCGAAAAAGGAGGAGGCTTCAACAAAACCCCCTCCACACCACCATCACCAAAAACCGTCGATTTCTACCGCCAAACGTCATGAAAATTTAAGACTCATTTAGAAGAAAACGTTCGCCTCAACACGATCTACATTTCCATCTTTCCGGATTTCTCCGGCGTTAAGTTCGTAAGTTTCCGACAAAACTCCAAACCTTCCGATTTTACTCATTTTCACTTATTTATGGGTTATTTAAGCTTAAAATGTCCAAATATGGGTTGGGTAAAAGAATCGGACCAAAAGGTCACCGGAAAACATGTTTTTGGCTCAAATTCCGGCCAACAGCTCGTTGTGTCGTAGAGGCTCCAGGCCACCTGCGACACAAGCCCTTATGTCGCTAAACCCTTTACTTATGTGGCATATAGCGACAGAAGTGACTGTGTCGCAGATTTCATTTTCCGTCGCATATAGCGACACAACATTTTATGTCGCATTAAATTTCGGACGTCGCACTTAGCGACACAAAGACTTGTATCGCAGACATAATCTGCGACACAATAGACTATGTCACACCTAGCGACACAAGCCTTATGTCGCACGTAGTGTCACATGAAACGGAACCAAGAAAACACAGATTTTACTAAGTGTCGAGACCTAAAATTTTATCACTTGATTTCACCCAAATTCAAGTCCATGTGCGTTTTTCACCAAAGCAATATAATCGACCTCAACCAGGGGCCAGCCCCTTGGACCCCGCCAGGGGTTGCCACCCCTGGGACCCCGCTAACCAGGGGCGCTGCCCCCGGACCCCCGTCACCTAAAGTTTATAAATACTTTTAAGTATAACACCTTTCGAAAATCAAAATAATAATGTGGGATTATTATTACAAACAAATCACCAACGGGCCGTACGCATTTTCAAAACTCAAGATTAATCAACCAAATTGTAGTCATTTGGACATTCTAGTTGGACGAGCAACTACAAAGGTAGTCTTTTAAGATACCTAATCAATTATTAACCATCGCGTGTCGTGCACACCCTCAGGTTACGAGTCTTCGGACAATCATTAATTGGATAATCAACTCACGTTTATTGATTAAACGCTTCAAGACTCATGTGAGTCTCATGGCCCCTATTTTACTGTTTTTACTCAGGGGTGTGATTCATTGCTTATTTTTAACATGTGAACGCAAGTACAAACATTTTCATATACTACATAAGTTTCACATAACTAATCATTTCAAGTTCTCCGTCAACATAGTTTGGTAATACGTTGTAGCGTGAATATTAGTATATGATATCATATAGGATTGACCCCTCTCGCCCGAGTTAGCAAGCACTAACTGGATAAACGGACGTACTAATATTTGTTCAGACGAGTGTTGATTAGGCACTCGAGGAGGCACCTCGCTCAGGCACTGATTGTGATCCTGACCCCTCGAGTTAAGCTCAGACTACGTACTCATGGTTGTATACGTTATCTTTAATTTTATTTGCTGGATGCAAATCAGTACTTATATTTTGCGGTTCATACGATATTATTTGATACTCAAACCTGTGAGCTCACCAGAGTTAGCTGACCCATTTTAGCATGTATCACAGGTACTCAGCAGTAGATTTGGACTGCCCTCAGGATTACTATAGCTCGAGTCAGCATGCAGACAATAGAGATTTTCTTGCATTAATATATTTTGTACAAGTATTTATGTATTGAAATCTCTCATTAAATCGAACACGAGCTATGTACGGGTTCAACTGTTGTAAACATTTTAATATTAATATATTTTGTTAAAACGACGCATATAGATTCATTTGCTATATATCTGTGTGCTTTGATTATTGATTAGTAACATCCAAATTATGCTTCTGCCAAACAGTAAATTTGGGGGTGTTACATGCTGACTGAGATATTATCATCACAAGCTAGGTACATTTTGGAAATGGAGAATATGAAGATTTTCCAGACGATGGGATGACCATACGAAACGGGAGCGGGAGGTGGTGCTTTAGGTTTTGGATTAGGGGCCGGATATTACTGATTTTATTTCGTATTGTATTTTTAATTTTTAGGACTTTTTAAATCGCGTGTCTAAATTAAGCATATTTTTTACGACTTTTTAAATCGTGTGTTTAAATTATGCATTTTAGTTTTTAGAATTTTAACTTTTATTATTTGTTTTGAATGAATTAAATGTTGTTTTATTTAAATTATGTGATTTCAAATATTAATTTATACATTTAATTACATTAAAAAAATAAAAATAAATAAATAAAAAAAAATTTGAAAACCTTGTCCAGAACACTGTGACGACACGACAAAATTCTCACTCACAACATTGTCCTGAACACTGTGATAACAGTGTCAACACTTCTTGTGCTTAGATGGATGTTTCAGCCTAAGACAAAACTTGTTGTTTTTCTCAAGCTAACCCTCAAGAGTATTTGTACTAATTATAAAATTAAAATATTATTTTTCTTATAGAAGTTTGGATAACCATCCATATTCTAAACATCCAAATTAGAATTGGATATTTGTATAATGCAATATGAAGTTACGGGTTTTTGGATAACTTGATATGAATTTAAGGTAGTGAAATTTAATATTCAAAATTTTGAAACAAGTAATACTTTTTTTTACTCATCGACACTACCGGTCCTTCAAAATTCCTCCAATTCAACCTCAAATACGTAAGCACTATTTGAAGTGTCAACTTTTTAAGGGTGTGTCTCACACCCACTTTTTAAGGGATTTTATGAGGATTCTAGAAGCTTGAGATTTTAAAATTTTGAATAACAATATCTTATAATTTCACAATCATTGTTTGGTATAAAAAACATAATAGGGTTTCTTGAATGAGAATCCCTTCATTTAAAAGCTCTTCAAACTAGCTTCTTCCGAGAATCCCCATCCCCTAATTATAAAATTACAAGATTACCCTTTTTTCATTATTAAAAATTTAGAGTTGTATGATATCATGTACTTTAATGTCATTTTACGTCAATAAGCTCTAATCCAGCTAGTTTGCCAAACACTTTTAACAAAAAATGTATCCAACTTCAGTTTCAAATAAAAACTCTAGCTCTAACTTATAACCTCCATCTCCAGCTTCAGCTTTATCTCCATCTACATCTGAAACTACTTTTGCCAAATACACCCTAAGTGTAGTATTTCAAAACTTTTATATTTACCAATATGATAAATGACTACTTGAATAATAATTATCATGTTAATAATTTTTTAGCATTAATTTACTGATTACAAAATTATATAATATTAATTTATAAATGTTAGTAATTAGTTATGTGGAAAAGATATTATTGTTCAGTAAAGGAGCTAGGGGATGAGTTGCTCAATGTTGAAATTTTTTATAATGATGACAAGTAGTCAAAAATATTAGTCTATTATTTCGTTAATGTAGAAGTCAAGTAAACAACAGTTTAAATTCTAACAAAAGACAACTAGCAAGAAGTTAAAACTACAAAAAACATATACGAATACATATCTAGAATTTACCAAAACTATATATTCTAGACACTACCCGAGACATTAACTGCGAGTGGAGGTTTTTTTAGTGTTTTAGTTCTCCGTAATTGGCTCGAGTTTTTTAAAAAAAAATTCACTACATTTATAGCAACAATTATACATACACTTCTATCTACAAACAAAATTAAATCGGACTCATTATTAAACTTAATCTTATGCTACGTACGATAATATACGAAAGCTCAAAATGTTTTCTTAGTTTCAAATGGGTAATGATTCGTACAGCATCAAACTTTATCCGTACATCACTAAACCTGCTTTACAGTGTTGTATTGTACAACACTATAAAGCACATTTGGTGGTGAATAGATAAATTAAGGTGGTGTACGGATCACTTCCCGTTTCAAATGCAAAGTTCTTTGATGAGTAAATTCTACAAATGGTCCATGTAGTTTACACCGATTTACAAAAATCGTTCATATACTTCTTTTTCACTTTTTCAGTCTAATAACTTTACATGTTGCTCGAAAATGATCCCTCACCCATTTAAATTGAATAATATACCCTTTGAAATTTTAGTTTTTTGTTTATATCCAAAAATGACAAAGGAAAGGGTAATTTATTCATTTTAGGTAAGAGATGGACTTTTTTGGAGCAAAATATGAATTTATTGGTCTGAAAAAGTGAAAAAAGAAATATAACCATGATTTTCATAAATCGGTGTCAACCACATGGACCATCTATAGAATTTACTATTATTTGATTATATATCAATATCAGTTTTTTTAAAAAACTTTCTACTTCTTATTTTGTGATAACAAAATATTTTTTTCACGTGTATTTTTCAAATTTCCGCAAAATGGCATGAAGGATACGATGTGATTATATATATATATTGGGAGGTTCAAATGAGAATCAATATAAAGTTGAGAACTTTGAGAACCACAAAGAATACATGTTTATTCACATGTGATTAACTTCAATCATATGTGAACATTGATGTATGTTTAATTGAAAAAGGAAAAAGTACAAAAAAATCTTAAATTTACGTCTTAGAACACATTTTAACCGAATTGTTCACATTATTACTCACAAGTGAACATATATTTGTTTTTTTTTTTTGCGTTTTTCGACTATATATATATAGGAATGGGATCCTGTGAAAACAAGGGGATAAAAAAAGCGGTGAAAACAGATCTCAACCTTTGATCCAATCTAGCTTTTGTATATATACATGTGAAAGGGTGGAGATAAAAAACGGTTAAAACATTTTTTCCTTCACAATTTTTTTAATGTGTACACTTTTTTTTGTGAAGTAAACCAATTAAAGGTTCACACAAAAAAATATTTTTTGTGAAAAAATAAAATAAAGTCAAATCCGAAAACCAAAAAAATAATAATTAAGGTTCATAATTGAAAAACTTAAAAACTTTCTCTGAACCCAATACAGAAAAATAAGGTTTACAATTGAAAAAGTTAAAAACTTGATGTGAACCTAAAAAAAATTAAGGTTCAAATTAAAAAAAAAAGTTCATAATTTAAAAAGTTAAAAACTTTCTATAAACAAAAAATAAATAAATTAAGATTCACATTTAAAAAAGTTAAAAATTTCCATAAAGTCAAAAAAAATTGTGGTTCACAGTTGGAAAAAAGGGTTCATAATTGAATTTTTTAAAAATTATCCCTGAACCTAAAAAATATTAAGGTTCACGGTTGAAAAAAAAGATCCACAATTGAAAAGGTTAAAATTTTTTCATGAAATAAAAAAAAAATCATGTTCACAGTTGAAAAGGTTAAAAACTTTTTGTGAAAAAAATATATTTAAAGGTCATAATAAAAAAAGCTTAAAAAATATCGTGAAAAGATTTATAAAAAAATTTATGTGAAAAAAATTAGGTTTACAATAAAAGTGTTAAAAACTTTGTGTGAAGCAAAAAAAAAGAAGGTTAAAGATGAAAATTTTATGTGAAACAAAAGAAATATAAGGGTAAACAAAAAAATTCATATGTGAAGCAAAAAAAAATGAAGTTCACAACTTAAAAAAATTGTGAATAAAAAAGTATTTTTCCCGTTTTTTTTATCTCCACTCTTTTACATACATATATATATATATATATATATATATATATATAATTTAGATTCGATTAAGGGCTGAGATCTGTTTTCACCATTTTTTTTATCTTTTTATTTTTACCAGAACCCATACATATATATATATATATATATATATATATATATATGTTTGTATGTATGTATGTATATGTATGTGTGTGTGTGTGTGTGTGTATATATATATATATATATATATATATATATATATATATATATGTAGCGTTTGGATTAAATGAGAACACTTCAAAAATAAGAATGGAGAGAACACCCCATAAATGCAAAACTAAACAACAAAAATTATTAGATTCACAGTCATACATCTCAAATATGCAAAGAAAAATAAATGCACACTTCTAAAAGTGTACAAAAATAATAAAAACGATTGATGCACGATTATCTCTATAATTGTACATTAATCGTTTTTTCGATTTTTGTGTATTTCTGAAAGTTCGTATCTATTCTAATCAATTTTTCTACACATATTTGAGATGTATGAGTGTGAATCTAATGATTTTGTTCGTTAATTGTGCATTTATGAAGTATTTTTATTGTTCTTATTTTTTAAGTGTTCTCATTGGAATCTTACCCTATATATACGTGTGTGTGTGAGTGAGATTGATTACAAGGATGAACCCACCATTCATAAATCGACGTAGGTACGTACATATAGTTATCGTCTGTTAGTAGATGGCGATATATAAACAACAAATGAGTGCATATATATATATATATATATATATATATACGGAAAGTGAAAATCATTCTACATAAACAATAAATATAAGTGACAAACACTCAAACACATAGACGAAAAATCATTGATATGATCATCTCGTGTCACGTAAGTTTAAGTGTTCGACATCATATTTGCTTAAGATTAGATTCTACGTATGCAACTTCAATATTGGATATAATACTCGATCCCTAAATGATACATGTGAGTACAAATTTGTCGTTTTGAATAAATTCTCACACATTTAACAGTTAAGCACTTAAGCCGCCTACAACTTTCTAATAATGGGATATCAATTGTAATTGTAATGCTGACATTACAATATTAATTTTAATTGTACACCTAAACATTCACATTACAAATCTATCCTTTTATTTTACATTTTACATTTTACATCCTTTACCTTTTCAAAAGATACAACTTCAATCCATATTTTTAGTGAACAGAACATGAGCATGTTATGCACATGTTGTGGGCAGCACTAGTTATTTTCTCAAAGGAGAACAGATATTTAATAAAACATACTATACACCACTTAAGTTTGTTAAATCTGTTGGAAAAACAGTTTCGCCGGGCTTCGGGATATGTATTTATAGATGGGTTGATTTAAGGGATACTAAATTATTATTATTAGGTGTAATTTACACATACCCTACTAGCCTTATTGGACATCATGTTTTGGGTAGGTAGTTCATGCAATGTAGGGTAGCAACCATTGGCCAATCCATGATGAATTTCACTTTGGAATGTCAATAACTGGCTATAAATTTCATGTATATAGATATAGATAAATACGCATTTGACACACTATTAAGAAATGGTACCTTTATGAGTAAAATTAGGTAGGGTATGAAAATTTATACTTAGTTGAAGAAAGTGTACTTCTGGTTATTTTTCTAGTCCATCGGGTGGTGATTTGTACACCATCAAATTTAGCCATACATCACTATTTATGCATCAAAATATTGTACTATACAATAATTTTAAGCATATTTGATGGTGGATGGTTAAAATATGGTGGTGTACAAATCACCACATAGATATACTATTAAATTTTTTCTTCCTTTTTTTTCCTTTTTATATTCACTTTGCTATAACCTTGGGTGAGCTCTTATTCCTGAAGGAACTATTCACATCTAATGTTGACGGTGAGCTCACACCCCATCATTTAAAAGTTAGAAGTATGGGTAAAAAAATATAATAAAATGTAATCATTTTTTAAAATTCGTATATAATACTTTCGATTAAACCTTTACTTAATAATTATATATTATAGCATAATATCAATATTATTATAATAAACAATTAGATTATTAGAAGGCCATTTCAAGGGGATATATGGATTATCCATAAAACTAAATTCGTTCACCAGTTTGAACTCGCATATCTAAAAAACGACGTGGTATTAAAAATATAAAAATGCATCATTAAAATGAGTATTCTTTGTATATAATTATACAACTCATATGATATAATTTTGACAATAAAAGAAAAATCAGAGTTTTTATCGAATTCATAAAAACATGCATGGTATATATATATATATATATATATATATATATATATATATAATAATCACATGTGAGCTTGATATTTTAATTAGTTTGTATATACACCAACTTAATTTGTACAACTTTATTTCACTAGTCGTATCGTGTGTGTCTATATATATATGTGTGTACGCGTGTATTGTTTGTCGACCCTTACCATCGGATTAACCTAGGTAGGTCCTTTTAGAACTAATATCGTCTTTCCACTCGTTATTTATGTAGTTATTTAATCTAGTTAATCTTAAAACAATAACATTTAAGCATACTAAACATCAAAATTGATTTAAACTGATATAAATATGGTTAATGTCTGGAAATGCATATTTTGTAAGCTGTCAATGTGTGAAGATGTCACGTGTCACCGTATGAAAGAGAACAGATCACAAATATACACACAATGGATATCAATAAAAGTTTCGTACATACAATGGAGATCAATTTAGTTACGTACACATAATGAAGATTTAGGCATAGTTATATGCATTTCCAGACACTTAACCCATATAAATATGGTATCCTTATTAGTTGTTTGTGTTTGCGGGGATGGTTGGTAGTTGTAGTTAGAGGTGCACAAAGCCCAGGCCGGGTCGGGCTTAGACCGGGCCTAAAAAAGTCCGGGTTTTTTCGGTTAAAAAAAGTTCGGGCTTAAAAAATTTAGCCCGGCCTAACAAAAAAACTAGGCCTACTAAGGCCCGAACGGGCTTAGCCCGGGCTTCGAAAAGCTCGGACTAGGCGTGATCAAAAAAACCGGGTTGGGTAACCGACCCGGTGACAACCCGGAAAACCGACCCGAACTATACCCGGGTAGTCAATACCAGGTTCGGGTTTTAGGAGTACTCGGCGGGTACCCAACCGGGTACACACCCAGGCACTTCAAATCGGGTTGTACCCGGGTTGTACCCGAACCGGTTCCAAAAACCGGTTTAAATACCCGGTTTGGACCCGGTTTTTTCACTAGCCGTTGTGTTTGAAGTTTTAGCCGTTTTATATCCGTTTTTTTGACTTTTTTTTACCATTTTGCCATCCTAAAACTAGTATAAATAGATACCTTGAGTTTGGGTTAGTTACAACACTCAAAGTCACTCATTTTAGTGAAAAAACACTCAAAACGCTTACGATTTACATACGAAACTCTCAAAACATTACTCTCATCCTCTAAAAACGCTCTCAAAATGGCAACTCAAAGTTCTTCAATTAACGATTTTGTTGGTTCGTCAAATGCACCAACTATTGTTCAAGTTTTTCAAACAAAACGTAATCCGGAGATTTGGTGTAACTTTGACAAAGTGTTGTTGTCGGATGGTTCGACTAAGGCACATTGTAAACGATGTGGGAGTTTTTTAAAAGCCGACTCCAACTCAACGTTGAACAAACATACTTTAAAGTATTGTAGTTCAAACAAAACTAATCCGGAGGAGGGTCAAGCAACCATGTCACGGGATGGAGCCATTTTCACATACCAAGCGGACCGGTGTCGAGAAGCATTTGCCGGCTTTGTGATTCAAGAAGATTTGCCGTTCAACCACTTCGACAACCCTCGGTTTACTAAGGTTATTCAAAATACTCTTCAACCCCGATATAATCATGTAAGTCGTCTTACCCTTAGACGTGATGCACATAAGTTATGGAAAAATGCTAAAATTCAACTAATAACCGGTTTTGAAAACTTAACTACAAGTGTATCTTTAACAACGGATGTTTGGTCGGCTCCTCATGGTTTGCCCGGATCGTACCTTTGTGTTACCGCGCATTGGGTTAATCCCGCAACTTGGCAAATGATGAAACGTACCATTGCTTTTGAAAACTTTGACTATCCTCACACGGGTCAAAGATTATTTTACATGTTACGTGATGTAATGAAAATGTTTAAATTAGAACAAAAGGTTTTTTCTATCTCGTTTGATAACGCGAGTAATAACACAAATGCCGTTCAAAAATTAATACTAAAATACGCACCACCTTTGAAAGGAATTTTCTACCATAGTAGATGTGTTGCACATATTATTAACTTGGTTGTGCAAGACGGATTAGCGGTTCCACAAATAAATGTAGTAAAAGAGGCCTATAAAACTATGTTACAAGATATATTTTGCAAGGGTAAAGCTAGATACAAACGTTACATGAGATTGTGTAAGGAAACGGATTCCATTTTTTTAACCCCTAATTGGGATATGCCCGTAAGATGGAATTCTACTTACAATATGTTTGTATGTGGTTTACGTCAACGTGAGACTTTACAAGCTTTTCATCATCAACTTGTCCAAAGGGGTTATGCAAACGAATTTCCAATCGAATATTGGGACATTATTCAAAAGGTAACCGAATTGCTCAAACTTTTTAAAACCGCCACTACTTTGTTATCGGGTGTTTATTATCCCACGATTCATTTGGTACTTAACCAAATTTTTTTAATGTGTTCAAAGCTAAGTGAATACGAATTTGTTGGGAATGCATATGCAATCAAGGTCTCTCCCATGAAAGAAAAACTAAGAAAATATTTTAGAGAAATGCCACCGGTAATTAGTTGTGCCGCCGGATTAAACCCATGTTTGAACGTCTCCGGGGTGGAATTGCTTATCGATAACATTTGTCAAGATTTGGAATTGAATGACGAGGACCCATTTTTTGCACAAAATACAAAAGACCATTTTAACAAATGTTTTAAAGATTTATTTGGTCATTATTTTCAAAAATATGGTTCAACAAATGCTTGTTCTAGCTCGGCTTCTACAATGTTTGGTTCATCTTCCTCTCGCGATCCAATGATTAACTTATATAATAGTTTAAGGCAAGAAAACCATAAACGGGCAAGGGGTGATGGTAATCAAACGAACACTAGTGAGTATGGGAGATATACCGGAACCGATTTTTTAAACACTATACAACCCGATGAATTTGCAAAATTTGGTATTTTAGCTTGGTGGAAAGGGAGGGAACCTCAATTTCCCGTTCTAACCATCATGGCCCGAGATTTACTAACCATCCAAGCTTCTACGGTAGCTTCGGAATCCGCTTTTTCACTTAGTGGCAGGGTACTATCCATACGAAGAACAAGACTCACTCCTGCCTCATTAGAGATGTGCATTTGCTTGAAGGATCACCTAGACGCCGCGAAACGTGTACAACACATTTCAAGTCTTGAAGGTGAAATGGAATACGAAGGAGATATACACGATGTCGAGGTGGAAGCGGGTATGGCAATATCACTTTCTGATGAAGAAATTGCTCTCGATGAAGCTGCACGGGAGATCATCACCGATGAAGATTTCGACCTTTGAATAATGAAGACTACGCATTCGAAGATATTAATAAACCTTGAAGATTTTGAAGAATTATGAAGACTTATTTGTTTCAAGAATATTGTTATGATGATTTAGAAGACTTTGTTTTAAGTAGTTGTCAAGTTATGTAGAAATAAATAGAAGTGTTGTTGTTATGGTAAACGGGTCAAAAGGTGTCCAAATGGTTCAAAAATTAGTCACATGACCGAATTCTTTGTTATCGTGAAATTTGAAAAAGTATCAAAATGGAAAGTTTTATTATGTTATATTGGAGGTGTCTGCAAAATTTCAGGTCTTAAGTCTTTACGAGTAAAAAGTTATGCGGATCGGAATTTCAGTTTAAAAAAAGCTGGATGGTATCCAGTACCCGCAGGGTACAAGTGTACCCATCGGGTACTCATGCTTGTTCTTCAACAGAAACTAAAATGCATTGAGTACCCGCCGGGTACAACATGTACTCGCCGGGTACATTATATTTACCCGTTTGTGTACCCACCGGCTAGTTCATACTTAACCGTGAACCAAACAAGTGTACCCGCCGTGTACTACTTGTACCCGCCGGGTACTCCTGTTTCCAGATTGATATTAGGCGCCTCCAAGGTAGTTTTCTTCAAAACCCATATACCCAAACCTCTCCAAAAACCGTGAGAAACACCACCAAACTCCCAAATCAACTATATTTCAAGCAAAAACTAGTGAATTCAACCCGCATAACACTTCTACAACATGTTTAAGGTATGATTAACAACTTTTTCATTCAATGCTCTTAATTTTCATGGATTGATTGAAACTTTCAAATTTAGGTTTTCTTAAAATTGAATGTGGGAAAGTTTTAGTTGTTTATATCTCTGATTATATTGTGTGTTATATGTGGTCACACCTTATGATAGCATGAATTCGTGTTTAGTTTACATGATTATGCAAGATTGCAAATTTAGGGTTCTTGATACACATTTTGGGGAAAATTAATTTTGTGTAATGATATGCTCAGAATTGTTATCCATTAATGTAATGATATGCTTAGAATTGTAATCCATTAACGTATCTGTGTAATGATATGCTTAGATTTGTTCATGGCAATTTGAAGTATTCATAGCAATTCTTAGTGTTCAAACTAATAGTTCGTGTATATGGCTATGCTCTTATGTGATGGATGAATTGCTCATGGCAATTCTTTCATTTGTGTTTTGTAGGGAAGAAGCAAGAGACAAAAAGGCACCACATCTGGGACTGCTAATGATGAAGAGGGTGACCGCCCTCAACCGATGAGTATTGATGCTCTACTTGTTCCCGATACAATTCACCCATGGCTCAGATTTAGTAACAAGCTAACAAAGTACAATACGTACTGTCAAAAACTGAATTTGTTGAGGGGGAAAGAATGTGATTTATCAAGGGTGGTCGATTGGGAGCCACTAGAACAAGCAGGGGTAGCCAATGGAATAAAGAATATCATTAGGCAACGTTATTTCGTGGATCACATAGCATTTGAATATGAAGAATGGGAAGGAATATTTCAAATTCAAGAGCAGGTATACTAGGAGCTATGTGTGGAATTCCACTGCACATATGAAACGAATGAGGATGTTGAGACGGCGACTGATAAAACTTTCATGACTTTCCGACTGGGAGGTCAACCAAGGAAAATGAGTATGATGGACCTTGCTGCCTGTCTAGGCATTCATTCTCAAGAACAGCTAGATGCAGATCATTTTGCGAATTACTTGATGGCTAGTGAGATGATCGAGACCGAATTTTATCCTAAGGATGTGTGGCACGAATTTTCAACAAAACCATATGCTAGAGGTGGAAGTTCATACAAAGACATGGATAACATGCAGTTGCGGGTAATCCAACGATATCTTGCGCACACCATTTCGCATAGAAGGGAGAACACAGAGAGAGTCGGCTTCGCAGACTTATGGTATTTGAGGAAGTTCGTAGCGGAGGAGAATATCAATGTGCCATACGCTGTTGCCTGGTATGTACATCATAATGCCAGCGGGATTAGAGGGTCATCCCCTATCTGTGGGGGACAATTTGTTACTAGGATTGCCAAGTCCTTAAACATCAGTTTTCAGGGTTTAGAGCGAGTGATGACTAGACCGAAAACTGTAGGGTTAGTTCAGTTTCAGGGGGCACAGGCTATTTCAGTTGTCAATGATAATTACGTGCCCTATCAGGAACCATCAGAGGAACAATTGGCTCAACAACCCAGAAGAAGAAGACATCGGCAAGTGGAACAGGGCCATCAAGAGGAAGAAGCTGCATACGAGCAGCCGGAGCAGGGAGGTTACCAGCAACAGGGCGCAGCACTACCATCCATGCTAGATCTTATGCAGGGTATTCAGGGCATTCAGGTTAGCCATAATGATTTTTCACAGGAAACCAGGTATGAGTTTGCAGCACAGCGCTACCACAACGCTTGGTCGGCACACAACACCCAAAGACTTTCTGAAGTGGTGCCCAACTACCGGCCTACAGCCTACAACTACCCACCCATGTGGGGTCAGCCTGGAGCAAGCTATCCACCACCGGTTTATGACGAGAGTGCCGCTTTGGCAGAGCTGCAGGAAGAGTATCGAAGGCAGCAGGAGAGAGAGCAAGAGGAGCGTGGATTCCCTTATGACTATTCCCCATTTTGAGTGCTTGCGTGCCTCATGTGATTTAGACACTTTTAATTGATAACGGTTTATCAAACTACTTTTAATTTTATGTTTGCATATTTTGAAATACTTGATTAGGGATGACGTTTGGGTACTTTTTTGTACAACGACATCCCAAACCACTTGGATTTAGGTAAATGTTGGTGTGAATGGTAAAAAGGTGGATCATAGAAACAAGCAGGGGTAGCCAATGGAACAAGCAGGGGTACCCGGCTGGGACCATGGATACCCGACGGGTACTCACTGGGAAGGCGTGAGTACCCGGCTGGAACAAGGATTACCCGGCGGGTAAAGAGTACCCGGTTTGGAACCGGGTATTGGACCCGAACCGGTTCCTACCCGGTACAAACCGGGTACTATAGGGTTGGGTTTTCCCCCACCCAAAACCGGGTCGGGTCCGGGTCGGGTTCTACTGGAACCGGTTCGTTGACCGTTGACCAATACCCGGTTCGGGTATTCGGGTCGGGTCGGGTAGGGCTTAACCCGGGTTTTGTTCATGCCTAGCTCGGACTGGGCTTTTTCGGGCTTTTTTTAAAATCTAATTTTGTTTATTACTAATTAATTATTACATTTATTTACCACTATATAACTACTAATTTCATATATATTTGGGTAAAAATGAGCTATTGTTGTATTTTATAATATACAAATATAATGTATATACGATATTATCGTAGTTGTTTAAATATCCATCGATAAAATGAATATATATTTGTATACGTACTTAATGAATTGAAAACTATATATATTCAAAAAGTATAAGTTATATAATATACCGAATTCATTTTTTGTATGAAAAAAATATATGTAATATACTCCCTCTGTCCCATTACAAATGTCCACTATTGACTTTTGAAAGTCTTTATTTTACAACTTTGACCATAAATATTTTTGTTGTGTTATATAATATTTGATGCAAAATATATGAATGAATTTGGTTTTAAATGTATTTTCAATGATATAATTTTCATCAACTATTATATAACACAAACAAATATATTTATGGTCAAAGTTGAAAAATAAAGACTTCGGAAAGTCAATAGTGGACATTTGTAATAGGAGAGAGGGAGTATATATTATATAAGTAAAAACTTAAATATAAATTTAAAAAACATATAATTTAATATAGGTTCGGGCTTTTTTTACAAAAAGCCCGAGCTTTATCTCAAAAAAGCCTGGGCTTTCGGGCTTTGGGCTTTTTTCGGGCTTTGGGCTTAGTCCGGCCTGGCCCGAGCCCGGACCGGACCGGGCTTTTCGAATAATTTCAGGCCTCTTTAGGACTTTTGGGCCCGGCCGAGCTTCGGGCCGAGCTTTTTCAGGCCGGGCTATTTCGGGTTTTTTCTAGGCTCAGGCTAAAGCCCATATGTGCACCTCTAGTTGTAGTGGCTAGTGTGTGTTTTGTCGTTGTGGTCTGAACTCTTTCGTGTGAGTGTGTAGGCTGAGCTCACCTTATTAGTTTATGTTGTCATTGTATCTTTCGTTGTTTATCAAATTCTGTATATCTTATAAATAAATAAATAAATAACAATTGTTGATGATCGATTAATCAATCTCAGTGGTCGTATATATGTTTAGTCTCTTCCCACATCACCTTTTCTTGTAGTTGTTGGAGTTGAAGTTATCGTAATCTAAGTACAATTGGAATTCCACATAGAATTCACATCCCATTTGTGGCAATATGTCAGTTGACTATACACTACGTATGTACACTTAATCATTAACCACGTACGTTTACCCTTTTGTTATTCATTTTGCAACTGCACCCTGACTTGTGGGACGCACGGTGCATATGTTTCTTTGCGTCGGTGTCGCGACCAAGGGCTGAAGGGTGTTACATAAAAGTTAACTAGAAGTATTGTAGGAATGGGGATGCACAACTCGAATGTACAAATTTAAAAGTAAACAAATAGGTTGAGAAAGCTAATTTTCGTGAGAACGTGAGAAGCACCTTAAACATGTTATCAAAATTAGCCGTAACAAGTGTCTCAGGTTCCAATGAAAAGACTAATGTTCGTGAGAACGCGAGAAACACCTTAAATCACTTACAAAAATTTTCTTCGTATAGTTAAAAAGTAATTTTGAAGTGTTTCTCATATTTTCACAAAAATTAGCCTTCTCATTATAACCCACCTTAAATAAAACATTTATATTAGTATTTTAGAAATAAATATGATTTAACATTGTATTTAATTTTTTTATACAAATTTTTATCTTATATTTTATATACAAAGAAATAACATAATGTTCATATTTTTCCTATTAACCCTTTCAATTTATATTCTTTCAACACGTCTACAGCTTCTTTACATTCGTTATTAGCAAAAGCTTTCAATTTCTCAATCTATATTCTTTTTTTAATTGCCCAAAAAGAAAGAAAAGAAAAAGAATAAATGCCCCTTACTCTTTGAACACTTTAGATCCTTAAATAAAAGTTGACACACGATTTTCTCCAAATAACCTATTCGTTTTACTTCAAGATAAGTAACACCAAGAACCATCTTAGTTAAACTTGATATGATATTACAATATATAGAAAATGATTGATTAAAAGAGCTAAGAGATTAGTTTCTTTTGGTAGACGATGTTTTGAAGACCTTTATAATTAAGAAGAAAAAAACCCGGTACTTTTTATCAAAAATCATTGTAAAAAAAAACACTTAAATATTTCCATGGGGTAGATTTTCGATGTTCTTACAAGTTTTTAAAAGGGAGTTGATAAATACAACAAATAAAATTGTTTCATACACCAACTGTATAACAGCTATTGCATATAGTACAAGTACTCAAAGTACCGTTTTGGTGTATGAATAACTTTTATTTGTTGTATTTATCAGCTCCCTTTTTAAAATGATTAAGTGTACCTTTTTAATCTAACTTTATTATTTTATTTAGATTTTTTTAATTTTCTTTGACAACTAGAGACTTATCAGTTTTTAATAAATTAACTGTTATCATCATCATCATCATAATAGCATGTTTCCATTTGATAAAACATGAGCCTTAAAGATAATATACTTTTATGTAACATCGTAAAAAATTGACATTAATCTTTCTTATCATGGGTCGTGCATCGCACGACATAAAAAAGTTACTAGTACTAATATATATATTTACTAGTACTAATATATATTCTTATTGCAATAGCTGTTTTTTATCAAATAAATAAGTGATTAGGTAATAATCAATGTGGTAAAACTTTGAACTTGGTAGTGTTTAATGATCCGTAGATTCTTGTATAAAAAGGTTTGGAGCTGACGTGGTGAAACTTTGAACCCAATGCATTGGAGATGCTCTAAAAAATGACTCATCTTTCGTCATTCCAACAAATATGGAAGTAATAATTAAATAATTACCTGTTAGACAACATGTTTGAGCTTTATTTTTGTAATTCTATAATGTGTTTTCACTCTTCAGAAAACATAATCAATTTTGAAATTTATGTTAAACTTAGTACATCTTGTTTGAAAAATCTAAGGGTGCATTTAGTTAAAGAAAAAAATTACAGGGTATCTATTTTTTTTATAGGAAGTGATGAGTGTTTTACTTCTTTTGAAAAATAATGAAAATTTTGAAAACGCGTTAAAAGTGAGAGTTGAAGTTTTTCTATTTCCAAAGAGAAATAGAGGTGAAAACTTATAAAACTAATTTTTAATTTTTTAGTTATGAAAATGAAAATGATAATTTTTCATTTCTTAGAAAATTTTTTGGAAAACTCGAATTTGTACCCATTTCCTATTTTTCTAGTTTTTTTAGAAAAGTTTTTTGGAAAAGTGAAGGAGTGTTCGTAACTAAACGTGCCCTAAGCTATTCTCCAAGTATGCACATGATGTCAAAGATTTCTGTAATTAGGAAAAATAATATAACATTATTTAGTAGATGAAAGGATCAAAGGAGTGTGTTTTATGACTTTTGAAAATATAAATAGAGGGGAGATTGACGGTACAATTTGAATTTATTTTCAAGTTAATGGTAGTAAATGTAATATTTCTTTCACGTATTTTAGTGTTGATTATTACTAGTTTTATTGTTGGTTGAATGATAGTTAAACCGGGACACAATATGTACACCTAAGAGGCTAAGAGTCAAAATAGCCTATGCATTGATCACATACCAAATTTTAAGTACATTGAATTAAGGCGCCTTAACATTTTGACATTCGATGCTTATTAAATTTGAATTAAGTAAACAATTTAATTGTTTCGAGTTGCCTCTATAAACATGTATTAGTTATCATTATCATCCTGAAATATACATGTTGATGTGATGCTATTTCTCTTTTAATTACCCGTTTGAACTTTCTATCAATTATATATTAATGGTGTATGTACAATTGTACAATTATGACTTTCTAGCTCCTTGTTAGTAGTCAAATTTATATAAAATTCCACATTTCAAAAAAAATTATACATAGAGGGCGAAGCTAAAATGGGGTAGTTGAAGTAACTGCCCTCTCAAGAACTAGAATGGGGTAATGGGAACAGTTGTCCCCTCAAGAATTTTGGATTTACATAAAAAATAAACATTTTTAAAATACAATGACAATTTTATAATTTTACCCTCTATTTAAGTTTTCTAGCTCCCCGTGATCATGTGTACATTGAGATCTTTCTCCTCCCTTTGCCCCTTGTGATAATACCTTGCTTTTCATATACTTAGAAATGTGAACTTTGGAGTATAATATTTCTTTCTAGCACGATGTATGGTTGTATGTATAGATTATCTCACATAATATATACAATTACAGACTCATATATATAAACATTTTAAGTAATTATTAAGCTTATGAAAGGCTTTAAAAAATGATTGGTCAAAAATGTTTCTCAATTATCATTCGTTAAAAAGTGTTTAAACAATTATACCTTAATCATTCTTCTTTGTCAATAAACTTCTACACCTGCCTTAATATATATCTCACTAATTCTTACTTTTGAATACGACGAGAATAAATTAAATCCGTCTTTGAGCATAACGTACTCATATCTTCTTTATTTATTTTCTACAATTAATAAAGGAGTAATTTAGATTTAGGTGGATAATTTTGTAGATAATAATATTTTGCATATTCTAGGAGCTGAGCTATTATACGCTTATCAATCATAAAATTTGACGTCTTAACAGAATGCGTGCTTCACTCATCATCTCCCTCTCTTGATTTGGACCATAAATCATAATCAATAAAAAATGATTTTTTTTGTTAAATTAGTATTCTTTTTGGCGTTTTTGTATGGTTAAGAAATTGTATTTTTTAGAATGGATACATATAATTATGTTTTCCCAATGATAATCTTTCAAGTCTCATTTGTTTTTGGTGTTTGTCTCCTTGCAAGCAGATTTACCAGATTCAGGTCGACTAAATACTTTTTGAAAAAAAAGCCGAAGCTTAAATTTTCAGTTCCGATATGACCAATAAACTGCTTTATAATTATCCATTTAATCGAAATAACAACTTGGGAAGTTTAGATCTAATGACCACAAAATCGTATACATAATATAAATTGTTGTACCGGCCACATAAGTGTTGTGTGATTCAACTTTTCCCGCGATTTAGAACTATTTCTAATTTTTTCGGTTAATAAATAATTAGGAGTCCTAATATCCAATATTTATGTCGAGCTAAGTTTGTTAGAACTGTTTTTAGTTCATATGGCCGAATCTCAAACTCGGGTATATTACATATACTAGTACCATTTTATTAAATTATTTACGATATGTGTCATTAATAAACTAGCTTTAAGGTTTGTGAAAGGTCATATATCCTAAACTCTCTATTAGAAATAATACCTTATTTTATTATTATTAGGAAATTGATAAAAAGAGCCATAAGGGCTTCTTTTAACATGCATAAGAATTTGTACATTCAAAATTTGTCTCCTAAATTTTTAATTTGTCTCTTTGAATTTAATTAAAGTATAATTGTTTTATGCATGCCTGAATAGCTTGACCAAAGCCCTAAGGGCTTTTGTTAACAAAACCCTTATTTTTATTATAAATTAATTGATACTATTTTTTTTTTTTTGAAAAATGCAGACTTTGATCTCATGTAATAAAAAAAAGTAATGGTAGAAGGACTTTTTAATTTTTATCATTCAATATAATCGATCTATTGATTTAACGGTTCACTGCATACCATTAATTAAGTACCCTTTGGTATACCATTTTGTCGTGGATGCTAAAAATATTAGTCGCGAATGAATATTTTGTTTAGCTAGAATTAATTAAAAAAAAAAAGAGTAACTATCTACTCGCCAATTTTAGAGAATACACGAGGTGAACGTCTTAATTACTTGTATTTATACATACTTCCAAATCTCACATATAAGAAGATTACGTAAAGAAACATACACCAAATTATTATTTTCGGATAACATTTTCCGTGCATTTTAGGAAAAATAAAAATCATAATAATCTTAATCTTAATCTCAATAATAATGAATATATACAGATGAGTACTGAAGTGAAAGCAGCCAGTAGCAAACATCGTTTTAAAGCGGACGTGTAAATGCAATCATGAACACAAAAATTAACACACCATCTTTACGCCACCTTCATATATCATCCTATAAATACCCCTTTCATTCTTCATTTCCTCTCTTCAATTCAAACCAAACTCTCACACAAAAATGGTCCCAAAAACTCACACAAAATGTATTCTTTCACCATCTTTCTTCATCATCTTCGTTCTCCTAATCGGTTTCATGGTTTTCTCGGCCGTGGAATCGAGACCGCCTTTTGCTTGTGACCCTAGTAATAGGGTCACTAAAGACCTCCCATTTTGTCGTGTAAACCTACCGATTAATTATAGGGTTAGGGATTTGTTAGGAAGATTGACATTACAAGAAAAAGTAAGACTATTGGTAAATAATGCAGCCGCGGTTCCACGATTAGGAATACAAGGATACGAATGGTGGTCCGAGGCCTTACATGGCGTATCGGATGTGGGTCCCGGAACGAAGTTCCTTCCTACGTTTCTTGGCGCCACACAATTTCCTCAAGTCATTACAACCGCTTCGTCGTTTAATGATACTTTGTGGGAAGAGATTGGTCAGGTAATGTCGGTACCCATTAGCAAAACCCTTATTTACCCATTAGCAAAACCCTTATTTACACTAAGGATAATATAATAAAATTGTTATTCTTCATACATGTTATTTTCAATTTCAATTGATGGAAACTAAACATTCTAGTTAAATACTTTACGCCACATATTCTTTATTTTTTATTATATGCATGAAACGATATCCAAAACAGTGTATAAAATACCTATTGGTAAGATGGCAGGACCAATACAAAATGGACCCGAGACCATTTTAACTTAGGTCCCATATATTGATGAAAATATTCATGGACCTACACAACCATACTTTTCTATTATTATTATTATTATTATTATCTTTACTTAATTAATTATTAATATAATTAATAGTATCTAGTTAATGAACACTACCCTTTTGCTGTATAATAATGATTAAAAGGCTCTAGCAACTCTTAAACTAAATGTAAACAATTCATATTTATTTGCTCTAAATGATCAATATTTTAAACTATTTATAATAATGTAATCATGCATTTTAGTAGGTTAATTTGCTTAATTAGTTAAATATTGTTAATTACACCTTAAGAATAGATCTTATTAGATACTGATTTTTCAAATAAAAATATATACGTTACTGGTTGACCCCTAAAAAGAGTTCATTTTGAGATAGTTTCCCGAGTCATCCTCCACAATTTTATGATTTTTGTTAAACTACAAAAAATTGTAATTAAGCTCTTATGTGGTACCTTTTTATTTCATTTTATGCTGATTATTACTTACTACCTATATTTTATTCTGAAGTTCCATCACTCCCTGTCTTAATTCCTATCATAGATTGAAATGACATGACAAATTCATACTTATTAAGTTAATAACATACCTTTAATTAGTGGGTCGCTAAAAGCAAACCAGACATATTTTTGTCATTTTTACAAAATAAGACAAATCATAAAGCGTTAAAAAGATTAATTATTGTCTAAAAATTTTAACTAAAATTAAAAAATAATTAGTAAAGTAACATACGGAGTATAATATACTTATATTATTAAGTATAATATAATTATATTACTATTTCTTACATAAAATTTGGTGCTAGTGCTACTGTGGTCACACTCAAAAGTCACAGGTTAGCAAATTCTACTGCCATATCACGAGATCACCAAATTTTACTGCCATGAAAACAGGGCCTGTTTTTAACAGAGAAATGTTTTTTTTAAGTGCATGTTACTTCAAAGTAATAATAAAGGGGCTGAGTTATATAGTTGGTAAACTTGCAGGAGGTGAAGTGTACTTTTTATTTACAATTGCAACAGAAATTTCCATTTTTATTTTTCACTTTTGCCCATGCCTTTGTGTTAGTGCCCAATGTAAATAGGCGTCGTTTTTACGACACGAAAATTGATGTGCATATCACAATCGTAACATTGGATATTACTACTTTACTAGTATCATGTTTTACCACATCTATTTTACACTGGTTAAGTTTAACAATCACTTTTTACGTGTAAATCACAATATTACACTGTTGATGGCTTGATTCAATACGACACCTAGAAATGCATGTGTGTGATGTGCACGTAGAAATGTGGTGTACAGAATACCTCTCATTTTACATAAGTGTATTATTGTCTTTTCAAAGAATGACGTCTATAACGTCTCTAGAATTTAAAGTAAGACGTTTCATATTATATTTTTCTAGTTGGGCATCCTTACTAGAATGACTACTAAACATGAGACGCTAATCAAATGGCCATCTCGTTTTGGTTAATGATTATAACACTCTAATTGCATAAATCATTAAGCGGAACCAATGATGAAATGTATTTTCTTCTTTTCTTTTTCGGATGTAGCTTTCAAACCATAAAACGTCTTTCAATGAGATGTGGTATCGAAAGCGACATGTACATTTCATTATTCGATAATACATTAGTAATTACGTACTGTATATGAATGTAGTATTTATTTAATATTAGTATATATAAACTAGGCCACAAACTAGAGCAAGGATAATTGAGAAAATATAGCTTTTAAACATTTGGTGGTACAACCTGTCATGTTCCCTTTTGAGGACTAGTTTTTTTTGGCATGTTTATAGCCCATACTTATAAAATATCATGACACCAATGGGCCATTTATTTTGGCCTCCAACCTAATTGTGGGGTCTCTTCTACTATTATAAACTTATAACCCATCTTTCAAAAAAGACCCCTATTCTTATTCTTATTCTTCATGGTGTAGGACGATATATTAATTATATTCACTATGATCCGTTTTGTCATAACAACCGAATTAATTGCAATTTATTATAATTTTCAATAAAAGTTGATCTAGATTGAAGATTCTTTACATAGGAAAAGGACCAATAACTTGGATGCATTTGATCATTTGTACTCTAGAACTCAACGATGCACGTCACAAGTAATTTTGATTGTTACATGTGACATTTGTGTTATGAAAATTGATTGGTAGGCTTGCATTTGTATAACTAAATATAGATTCGAGTTTGTGATTGGTAGCTTTGAAAATATGATTAGATAAGATAAGAGAGAAACTTTTTATAACAAATCATAAAATTAACCCTACTTTACTCATCTGTTTTTCTTGGTGGCTTTGATATAGTGTAAAATATGATGAATCATGTTATGTCAAATTGTACATTTTTTAACTAAATAGTAAAAATTCTTGTAGGTAGTGTCAAATGAAGCACGCGCAATGTACAATGGAGGAAAGGCAGGGTTAACATTTTGGAGCCCAAATGTGAATATTTTTCGGGATCCAAGGTGGGGTCGGGGTCAAGAAACACCTGGGGAAGATCCAGCATTGGCTGCTCGGTATGCCGTTAGATATGTTAAAGGACTTCAAGGCAATGTGGGTAATAGGTTAAAGGTCGCAGCTTGTTGCAAACACTACACCGCTTATGATCTTGATAATTGGAATGGTGTTGACCGCTTTCACTTCAACGCTAAGGTACTCTTAGTTAAGTCTAAATGTGCCATTTTTTTCTCTCCCAAATTGTGCCACAACAATGACACACCATCGTTATAAACGCATCATCATATAACATACTCAAACCAAACACTAAACAGTTTTTTTGGTAACGCTTCAAAAGTGGAGAGACATGGTTGCTGATAACGCGTCAATTATAACATCTGAAAAATTAAGAGAGGACTTTTTCTAAATGTTGTCACAGAGACGAATAATTATCGATCAACTTACCTTCAATGAAACAATAAATTGAACGAAGTTTTTAAATTTTGGTTCATCAACAAGTGGGTTATATGATTGCTAAAGGTAGACCTTGAAAAGGCCAAGAAGCAAAAATCTTGGAACCTAGTTGAAAACAGGGCATATATAATTAAACTGAAAAAAGCACTTTTTCAAATGTTAGAAACATAATTTTGTAACTTTCGTTGTATTATTCTTTTCCGCATTATGTCACCTAAAGTCGTATTTGTTCCAAAAAGGCCTCTTTTTATCTGATGAAACAAAAAATATAAGTTTTTGCTTCTAATTTACATAAATTTAGTAACATATAGTTGTTGAAAGATGCAAAGTTTTGCACATTAACAACATATGAGTCACTTTCTTTCATATGTTTTCCAAAAAAACATCATTTTACACGTTGAACCAAAAAAATGCAACTTTCTGTTAACTCTTTTTCACTAGCACACAACATATGGGCGTTAGAAAATGCATCATTTCAGACATTAATGCAAAATATTATATAAATAGAAAAATAAATTCAATTTTTTTTTAAAGTAAAGTGTAACATTAATTAAAAAGACATAGAAAGTTAACCCCTTTGGTAACTATTCATGTTGTTTTAATGGTGTAAGCTAATTTTTACACAGGTGAGTAAACAAGATTTAGAGGATACATATAATGTACCTTTCAAGGCTTGTGTTTTAGAAGGTAAAGTTGCAAGTGTAATGTGTTCTTATAATCAAGTCAATGGGAAGCCTACTTGTGCTGACTCGAATCTCCTCAAGAACACGATTCGTGGGGACTGGCGTCTCAACGGGTACAAACTAAAACAACTCATTTTTCAAAATGATGGGTTACTATTGTTGGGTTTTTAGAATTATTTCTAATGATCTTTTTATCTTGAAGTACAGATACATTGTTTCGGATTGTGATTCGGTTGGGGTTATGTATGATAGTCAACATTATACCGCTACACCAGAAGATGCAGCCGCAGATAGTATTAAAGCAGGTTTAATATATTCCCAAGTCAGATGATAATTAAGATTGCTTTTATTATGCGGATTATGTTTATATGACTAATATTTATATGTGTAGGTCTTGATTTGGATTGTGGCCCATTTTTGGCTGTTTATACGGAGGGCGCAATAAAACAAGGAAAATTGCAAGAGGCTGATGTTGATCGGGCCTTGGCCAACACTATGGCGGTTCAAATGCGTTTGGGCATGTTTGATGGGCCGAGACAACCTTATGCAAACTTAGGAATACCGGATGTGTGCTTGGTGTCGAGTAACCAGCTAGCACTAGAAGCTGCCCGTCAAGGCATTGTAATGTTAGATAACCGTGGACATGGCCCACCATTGTCAACAGTGCAACATCGTACGGTTGCTGTGATTGGGCCCAATTCCGATGTCACTGTGACCATGATAGGCAACTACGCCGGTACGTATTTTAAATGGTTGGGTTTTTATTAAAGGAGATGAAAATACTAATCTTCTTTGGAATTTTAGGAATTGCTTGTGGCTACACGACACCGTTACAAGGCATAGCTAGATATGTTAAGACGATTCATCAAGCAGGCTGTAGTGACGTGAGTTGTAAAGGCAACCAATTAATTGGGCCAGCTGAAGGAGCAGCCCGACAAGCGGATGCAACTGTGTTAGTTATGGGCCTTGATCAATCAATAGAAGCAGAAGCAAGAGATCGGTCTAACATACTTATGCCTGGACACCAACAAGAGCTCATATCAAGAGTTGCAAAGGCATCAAGAGGCCCATGTGTGCTCGTCATCATGTCGGGTGGCCCTGTTGACATTAGTTTTGCGAAAAGAGATCCCAAGATTACGGCTATTTTTTGGGCCGGGTACCCGGGCCAAGCTGGAGGAACGGCCATCGCAGACGTGTTATTTGGAACAACAAATCCAGGTTTATAGGAATAAAAGCCTCTATAATACTCTTTCTACAATTCAATGGGCCTAGATATGTATAGCCCAATTGGTCTATCTAAGCAAATAATGACAGTTTGTTTTGGCATTCTTTGCAGGAGGGAAGTTGCCAATGACATGGTACCCACAAGATTACTTGGCTAAAGTACCCATGACAAATATGGGAATGAGGGCAGACCCAGCCCACAACTACCCTGGTCGGACCTACCGTTTTTACAAAGGGCCCGTGGTCTATCCTTTTGGGCATGGGTTAAGTTACACAACGTTCCGAAATTCCATAGTTAAAGCCCCGACATCCCTCTCGGTTCCCATGCTATCAATCTATCTCGAGAACAACAACTCAACGACCCTAACGAATGGGGTCCGGGTATCACACACGAAATGCTCCGCCCTAGCCATGGGCCTACACGTTGACGTACAGAATACCGGAACTATGGACGGGACCCACACCGTGATGGTGTTCTCAAGCCCACCAGAGGGTAAATGGGCCACAAACAAGCAATTGGTGGGCTTTCAAAAGGTCCATGTGGTGGCTGGTGGGCAACAAAGGGTTGCACTTGACCTTCATGTGTGCAAACACTTGAGTGTGGTTGACCAATTTGGGATCCGAAGGGTTCCAATGGGTGAACACACTCTTCACATTGGTGATCTCAAACATTCTTTAGCAATCAAACCAACAATTGAAGAAACCAAGTTTTAAACTATTAATAATAATCATAATTTTTCTGTAGTAGACCTTTTACTATCAAAAGTTGCAATTTTTAACCTCCTACTTTTGCCCCTGAGTTAAAACTGCAACTGTAAATGGGGTGTTTAGTAGCATATTTACTTTGCTTTTTATTTCCAAAGAAAATTATAAAGGGATTACAAACTTTATATTGTGAAGTGCTTGATTTGTGTACTTTATAAATGTAACATATATGCAAAACATGTTTATAGAAAGTATGTGAATAAATTTATTTTCATAAACTCTGGAATTTTTTATAATATTTTTTTACGTTTCTTTGTCTCATAGTTTGTGTGTACCATATAGTATTTGTGTTGCATGATTTTCAAGTTACAATAAGTGCATCATTTTTATTTGAGATTTACTAAATAAATCCTAAATCAAAGAAGAAACTGATTTAACTTATTGATTGAATTTTTGCCTCATCATTTATATTAAATCAATAAAATATGATTTAGCTTCGTCAAATATATATTCATTAAATTAAATAGGGTTGAACATTAATTTGGACTTTCTTTTGACAAGTAGATGTTCGTCACTTGTATGTGAATATAATTCCCGGTATATGCAAATTCAAATATTCTCCAATAACATTTTATTCAAATTATATTAGATTTATTCCAGACAGGAAAAAAAAAGTACTATACATAAAGAGTTAATGACATTGAGAGTTTATAAATATTTGTATTTAGAAAAAATATTTTGAAGGGAGCAAATTTAAAAATAAAACAAAATTAAATTCTGATTTATTATTTTTTTATATTTTTAAAGTAACATATATCTAAAATACCGATGATAAAAATAAAATTTTACCTAATATGAAGGTTAAAGAGAGACGGTTGTTTACACTTTACATGGTCCTCGCTTTATCTCTGTCCATATTTTTACATTTCTTTGATATTAAAAAATATATATTACATTTTGCCAAACCAATAAGGCAATAATTGTATGTGTCGTATTCATGTGTCCCTTTTCAGTATTTAGGCAACGAACACACCAAGTTTATGTGCCGGGTACCGAACATAAACCTCGTTGGTTGTATTATGGCCTTAAAGTTGTTTAGTTCGATTCTTGTCATATACTATCGTTTCAAACATTTTATGCTCTTTAATATTAAATCAATGACTATTTAATGTTTGTTGAAGAGAAATTATAGTCGACTAGGTGTTGTTGTTATTTAAATAATACTCTCTCCGTCCCAAATTAAGTGTCATGTTTTAACTTTTTAAGTTTTTCTTTTTCAACTTTGACCATAAATAGTTTTGTTTGTGTTATATAATACTTGATGCAAAATATATGAATGAATTGAGTTTTAAATGTATTTTTATTGAGTTACTTTTCATAAAGTAATATATAACACAGACAAAAATATTTAAGGTCTGAGTTAAAAAATAAAGACTTACAAATCTGATTCAGGACACCTAATTTGGGACAAAGGGAGTACTGTTTAATGTTTATTAGGAATATAGACGAGTAAATTGTAATTTTTGCCCATGTGATCTTGTTGTTTTGCTAATTTTGTCATATTACTTTTTCTCTCGCATTTTTCATCCCTATGATTTTGAATTTCACTAATTTTGTCCTTCCGTTAATTTTCATTTAACTTTCTCCATTAACTCATGTACAATGACCATAATACCATTTATCTTCTTCCTATTACCTCCATATTTTCAGAAAACCTTAACTTTACCTTTCTTCAATCTATATCACAATCCCCAATATTGTAATATACATACAAATACAACATAAACACCATTCAATATATTATCCGATTCATCTTTCATAAATTTACTCTCATACACAAACATATAACTATATATAATCATCTCAGCCAAAAAACCATGAAGCTCCCTTCCACAATGAAGATCTATCGAAATCTCAACTATCAAAACGACATGAACATCGGATGAGTGTTGCCGCCGGTTCTACACACATCGAAGCAATTAGATCCATCACCACCACCATTTTCAGCACACCATCGCCGTCTTAATTCACCGGAATTAGTAGATCTTTAAAGAATTACGGATTAACTCACCGGGATCGACGGATCTGATCGGAGTCACGACGTAACTCACTAGTATTGCGACTTTACCAGATGTTCCATCTGCATTAGTGATGTCGGAATCCTGGGGGGTTTTGGCCGACGGTTGTTCGATCTGGCTGGAGGTTTAGATTTGGTCAGCGAGTAAAATACCCCCACCACCATTACTGCGTCCAGCAGCCACCACCGCAAGTGTCAGGTTTTGAAACCATCACCATCGCCACCTTTTTCTGTAACATCCTCTCCAGTAGTCTGGTAATTCCCCTATTTAATTGATTATTTAATTGTTTTAGGAATTACTTGATATTATTATTATATTGTGAAATTTAAGTAAATAAGTCTTAGGACTTATTGTGAATAATGAAATATTAGTTGTTTTAAATTATTATAGATGACGGTAAAACAAAATACTATTTCTCGCAAATGATTTTTAGGTTCCAGACAAGAGATTTAGAACGAGTATAAAATTAAAGCAATTAGATATCAAAGTCGGTGTGTGAACCGACTCTTATATCTCTATGTTCTTAAGTCTCATTCAAACTTTCATTTTCTTTCATTTGAAGAAACTTGCAAATTTCATGAAACCATAACCAAAATTAGAACCAAGATAGTTTCTGTGATTTCAATTCCAAAACAGCAACATCATCATCTCCATCATATCACCTTCATCTCCATCACAAAAGTGAGTATGATTTTGAGTTTCAAAACTTGGGTTTTGGGAGATATTGAGTTATAATTAAGATTGAAACTTGATTTTGAGTTATTGGATGTTCCTAGATGTTAGTTGAAGTATTAGGAACCTTAGAAAACTGAAAAAATTGAGTTTTGGTGAGGTTTGGCACGAAATTCTCGTAACAGCAGTGAAACTCGCAGAAACCCAGTTCGTCTTGCGAGGCGAGTTGAGATGTTGCGAAGCGAGCTGAGTTTTTGCGAGGTGAACCGAAAGTTGCGAGTCGAGTTCTTGCGAAGCGAACCGAGATGGTTTGCGAACCGAAATCTGCTAAACGACCAAAACTGCGAAGCGAACCGAGTTGACCTGCGAAACCAGATCACTACGAACCGAGATTTTTAAGACTTTTGTTTCGCAAATTTTGAAAATGCGTAAGTCTTTTCGGGGTAACGGACAGGTGACAATTTCACTAACTCGGATTGGATTGAAATTCGCATGGTCACTCGGAAACGACCTAATGATCCCGACTCTATTCTAAGAGTCTAGGAAGTTTTTGGCCATTTGGGGTCATCTAGGGCCCGAAAATGGCATTTTTTAGTTTTTAAACGTCATTTCGGGATTTTCTAATTTCATTTTGAATGAACTTTTGTTTGACTAGACTTCAGGGATTACCTGATTGGATAAATATGCTATGATGATGATTATGGAACGAATTTCTAACTTATAATTGATTTTCTGTTTCAGATCAACCTAAGACTCAGTGATATAAGAATCCCGAGTGTGGAGACGTCAGAGGTATCGGTGAGTGGATTTAGAACTCACCCTTCGGTTTAGTTGTAACTGTTTGGTTGCAACAAGTAAACGTAGATATGTGTTAGACTGTTTAGTCTGGATTATTGACTATGAATCTACGTGATATGTGAATATATGTGTATCAGATTATTGAGGTCAACCTGTAGTTGGACTTTTGGTTATTATGTGAATTACACAGGTTTTGATTCATTTGTTGTGTTTGAGACTTGTGTATGAGTTTAATAACCAATAGTTATCGGTCAATTCTGTATTGGCTATACAGATTGACGTTAAGTGTTCTTTGGGAATCCCCGGGTATTATGATATCCCAAGAGCCACCGATCCTCATTGAAATATGTGTGTTTACGATTATTTGGTGTAAACTCATAGTTAAGCTAAGTTGAATTGTGTGTGATAAATCTATTCACTTAGCTTTGTGCTAATCCTTCATATTACTTCCTGCAGATTTTGTTTGCTATGTGGGTAGTCAGGAAGTGGATGCTTCGGCAGGGAAAGTTTGCCGACTTGCGACTCTGATATGGTTTTGTATAAACCTTGTTTTGTAAAATATAATACCCCGTTTGTGTAATATTGTGACACCCGTCAAATTAGGACTAGTAATTAGAGCCTAATCAATTGTTAATACATGTAATTAGTTTTGTGTTAGGCTAATTTGTGTATCGAAATATATATTGAGGAATATATACAATTATACGATTTGATTAAATCGTACAAGTTTCAAATCAAATGTAATTCGGTTCAATTAAATACGGACGTTGGTGAACAATTTTATTAAATAATATAACATTATTTAATAACACTATTTTACCCAAAATTTTATTCTGATAATAATACTTCGTAATTAATTAGTATCGTACAAACAAACGTCTACGCGATTAAATATTAAACGCGCAAACAATCAAAACGAAACTAAGTTATATTTTATATAACTCAAGTATTAAGTATTTGGTAAAATACTTCAACAAAAATATTGACTAAATCCTCGTATTTTAAAACGCATGTTTAAAACGCGCAAAATAATTAATTAACGATTAAACGATCGGGAAAACGAACACCGCATGGAGCACAAACGCGGGGATTAAAATTAGGGAGACTTCCCCCCCCCCCCCCCCCCCCCTAAAAATCAGCCATCCCCCCCCCCCCCCCCCCTTCTTTTCCCTCATTTCCCACTTATCTCTCTCTCTCTCCTCTCTTCTTTTCTCTCTAAAAGCCAAACCACCACCATCCACCTTAAATCACTAAATAACACCACAAAACCACCTCAAATCACTTGGAGCTTTTGGAGAAAAACGACCACCACGCAACGATCTACAACTCTATCTTTTCGGAATTTCCATTCGACACTTTGTAAGTTTCCGACAAATCTCGAAACTCTTCGATTTCGTTTATTTTTACATAAAAATTATTTATATAAGCTTAAAATGTCCATATAAGGGTTGGGTAAAAGAATCAGACCAAACGGAAACCCGAAAACTCGTTTTTGGCTCAAAAACTCGTTAACAGCTTTAAGTGTCGCAAAGACGTGCAGACATGCGACACTTCGTGCGACACTTAAGTGACGCATAGAGTGTCGCTAAAAGCCCTAATCCTGCGACACTTGTTTAAGTGTCGCATAAAACCCCTTTTTACCGACACTTTTAGCGACACTTACCCTGGACTCTACTTAGCGACACTTTCAGCGACACTTGCCTAAGTGTCGCATACTATCGAACCGACACTTGTCTAGCGACACTCTCAGCGACACTTGCCTAAGTGTCGCATACAATCGGACCGACACTTGTCCAGCGACACTCGCCTAAGTGTCGCCTATACTTGAAGCGACACTTGCCTAAGTGTTGCCTAAAACAGAAAGTTTACAAATCCATATTTCACTAAGTATTGAGGCACAAATCTGACACCATTTTACCCGAATTCAAATCCCAAGTGCATTTTTTTCACCAAAGCAATACAGCTCGACCCCAGCCAGGGGCTCTGCCCCTTGGACCCCGCCAGGGGCTGCCGCCCCTTGGACCCCGCTACCAGGGGCGCTGCCCCCGGACCCCCGTCATTAACGGGCTTCGCCCTTACCCTAGGTTCACAAGTAACGGTGTTACATCTAAACTTTCACACAAAGTGTTAAACTTGTATAACATCAAACACGAATGCGACACAACTTCTAAAACACATTGGAACTTAGTTTTAGGTATAACGCTTCAAAACCATCAAAATAATAATGTGGGATTATTGTTACAAACAAGCACCAACGGGCCGTACACATTTTCAAAGACTTAAACAAACAACCAAATCGCGGTAATTTGGACATTCTAAGTTGGACGAACAACTACAAGGGCAGTCTTTCGAGATGCCTACTCATGTTATAACCATTGTGTGTCTTGGAAACCCTCATGTTACAAGTCTTCGGACATCAATCCACCGCTAATCAACTCAAGTTTATTAATTTAATCGCTCAAGGCTCAGGTGAGTCTCATGGCCCCTATTTTACTGCTTTTCAATCAGGGGTGTGATATTATTGCTCGTTTTATTTTACAAGTTGAACGCAAGTACCAATCAATCAAATACTACATGAGTTGTTTTCAACTAATCACTAAAGCCCTCCATAGCATAGTCTGGTAATACATCTGTAGCGTGAATGTTAGTATATGATATCATATAGGATTGACAATCCTCGTCCGGGTTAGCACGCACTAACTGGTCAAACGGACGTATTAGCATTTGGGAGGACGAGTGTAGATTAGGCACTCGTAGGAGGCAACTCAGTTAGGTTTCCTTAATTGGACCTGACACTCAAGTTAAGCTCAGACTATGTGCTTATGGTTGTATAACTTTTATTTTGCTTAATTGCATTTTAAATTCAATTAAATCTTGCGGTTCATACAAATATGTGTTGACATACAAACCTGTGAGCTCACCAGCGTTTCGCTGATCAATTTTAGCATGTATCACAGGTGACCAGCAGTAGGTTGGACAGCTCAATCAAGAACTATTAGCTCGAGTCAGCATGCAAACAATCAGAGATTTAGCTGCATTATTATATTTTGTATAGGTTAATTATGTACTTAAATCTCTCAATTTCAAACCGGGCTAATGTAAACAATATTTTGATGTAAACTTTTATTTTATCAATATCAATGTAAAATGACGCATGTAGTGGTCGTTCATTATATCTTTTGTGCTGTGTATATTGATTAGTCGCGCCCCGACCCGATTCGCTTCCGCAACCCGAATTTGGGGGTGCGACAAATATGTGTACTGTGGTTTCAATAGTTTTAAACTATTGTGTATCAAGTTTGAAAAAGATTATACATTTTTTATGATGTATATTAATAAACTATGTTTTTAAGTCAACGCTTCCAAGTTAAATTGTATAATATTCATATACTGAATGAGGGGTGTTATATAATCGCTAACACACAAGTAGTGGTAGGCCTTGTCTGGATTTGCTAGTTTTTTTTTTGTTTTTTTTTGCATAACTAGTTAATCTTGTTGCGTTTAGGGCTATAAGTTTAATGATGGTGGTGTTGGTAGTGATTTAGTGACTATATTTTTCTTGCTAATGCTTTAGTGGAAAAGGAATTGTAAGCTGACGAGGATGATTTGTTGAAAGAATGAAAGGGAATAACAGGTAGTAAGTATTATATTTTTGTATAGTTAGGAATGAGAAAGAGAAAAAGAAAAGGCTATTATAGTTATTTTAGTTATATTTAACAGAGTTTTGAAACGAAAAGTGAGCAAAGGGACAAACACGGTGAAAATTCAAACTATAGGGATAAAATGTGCGAGAAAAAAATGATAAAATCGGCAAAACTTCAAGACAACAAGAACAAAATTGCAGTTTACCTTATATACTAGCATAATACTCGCATTATGCAACATAATATAATAGATTATTAAATAACTTAACAATAGTTGTATATTATTATTATTATTATTATTATTATTATTATTATTATTATTATTATTATTATTATTATTATTATTATTATTTGATGATTTTTTAGTTATTAGTATAATGGTGAATCGATAACAATATTTAGTGTTTAGAGTTAGAGATTAGAATGTGAGACGGAGTTAAAAGGAAGAATTAAACATTTTAAATTCGGAAGTGTTGAGTCTTAATTTTAAAGATTTACAACCCTATTGCCCAAAATGCGATGTTCATTAGAACCACACGACCTTTATGCTTTCCTTCAGATAAATACTATTATGGTGGTGATTTGTACACCCTCAAGAATTAGCCATACACCACTAAAGCTGTTTTACAGTGTTGTATAGTACAACACAATGATGCATAAAAATGGTGTACGACTAATTTTTAGTGGTGTATAAATCACCACCTATACTATTAGGATCACGAATAAATTAATTTGGATGTCATCAAATTCTTTCACTCAAAGAAATTCAGATTATTTGAAATTTTTAATTCCAGTAATAAATTCTAATTTCATCGAAAATATATCCCCAACCTAACGCACCATTTAGATTAGTTTAAAAAATGCCTTGCCGGTATAATTTATTTTACACGTACAAGTATCTTGAAAATCTTAATTTGGATATATTCTTAACTCACCTATTCACTCAAACCCCACTCTGTCCTAATCTCAACCCCCTCTCTTTCCCTCACATTTTATTTATTTATTTAATTAAATCATCCATATAAATTTCTCTCGTTCTTCTTTTATCTCCATCTTTCTTTCTTTGCTTCCTATCTCCATTTCTCCTTCTTCAAGGTAATCTCACTCTCTCTTTCTCTACCTCTATAGTCATCATCATATTCAATATATAAGTATGAGTGAGTATAGATATGTATATATATTAATTTCTATAGATGTCCAAGTATTCTTTTATAACCATAGCCTTTTTGTTTCGGTCTCTTCAGCATAAGAGGTGAGACACGAACATTTAACTACGAAAGAAAATAAGTCGTCTTTACGATTATATGTTTTTGTTTCTTTAATCAATACCTACTTAGTTGTTTATTCCTTGAATGTGTTTATACACCAGAAGAAGAAATGGCAGGATACGAGAGCAACAAAGAATTTATCTCCAAAAATGTTCATGACTATGAGGTAATATTATAAACTTTAGTTCTTTGTAACGCCTTTTTGTTTTCGCTTCAATGTGAAAATGATATTTCTAATATTTCACATCTTTATCATTTAAGTTTAATTAATTCTTTTGACTTGATATTATATGGTTTTATATTAGAATCAAGAATAGAAATTAAACAAAAAAGAGAGGAGGTAAATGGGTTAATAAAAAGGAGTAAAATATATACAAATACAAAATTACAATTACAAAATACCAATATTAAACATTATTATTAAATACTTGGTGGTTCAAAGAACACATGATACATGACGCACATATAAAATTAATATTGTTGGAATTTTAAAAGGTATGGTGGCATATCCCATTCTCATTCTCATTTAAATAAAAAGTCATACTTTTCAAAATGATGGAAATTCAAATTTGGTACACATTGAGATGTAAAAGTCGTACCGAATGTTAGTTCCTAATCAATGAAGATCATATCATTCGTACTGGTTTCTAAAACCCTTAGAGATAATCTTATCGTTTCGACGTGTGGTGGTGTCATGTCGTCGGTGCCTAATTGTATAATATAAGTTTGGTTTCTATAGTTAGTAATATATGTTTGATCATACACAACCGTCTTCTTTTTATAGGAAAGTACTGTATGATTGTATGAATCACCTCTTACGTCACGACTCCCTCGAAAATGAGCTTTGAAGAAATGTACAGTACCATATATATTTTAGGAAAACAAAAAATATCATATGTAGCTAGGTTATTTTTATTATATAACCAAAAAAATCATGTAATATGCATTCCAAATTTATAACCTATAGTTTTATAGGAAGGAAATTGCATTATTTTTTGTAGGGGTCCTAGAACTCATATTAATCACGTGGGAAGTGCCCTACCATTACATTATATTAGTAGTAATAGGTGGTCCATAGTTATAGGTATTTCATTTTCATTTTGGCCAATTAGGTTCAAAGGGTAATAGTGTCATTGTACATGTTAGAGACACATCATATGTTGTTGGGATGTCAAGTGAATCATGTGGATTGCCCCTTTGAAAGACAATGACTTGTTCTTAAATATCACATACATAATTTGATGCTAAAAAAAATCTAAAAAAATAACTTTATTTGTGTGGTAGCACAAAGTTCGGTTTACTGATAAGAAATGTTTTTTTTTTTGGGTAAAATAAGAAATGTTTAAACACTTTACCGTAACTATATCCGTAACTGCGTTAATAAAAATTACATTGTAGGGTGCGGCAATGAGACAGAAATATGGTGGACTTGTACCAAAGAAGAAGCCTTTAATCTCTAAGGCATGTTACATTGTTACCAATTAATCATTCTTTAATTCTTCTACATTTTTACTAATAACTGCTTTAGCGTTAACTGGTACTGTGGTAGTGACATGGTTATGCCGTTAATCGTTATACATCATGTTAACGTATTCTTGTATTTGGGCCAGGACCATGAACGTGCTTTCTTTGATTCAGCAGATTGGGCCTTATGCAAGGTGGGCTTACTTGGCCTATCCTATAATACCATGATGCATGCAAATATGCAATATTGCAGATTTGCAGAACAATTATCTAAGGATTGCCCCTTAACACAAGCTAATGGTATTTTAAATGTTATGTTAAAAACAGCAAGGTGCAGGAGTCAATGAGAAATCGACCATGGCGATTGAGACCCTACGGCCGAAATTAGAGGTATTTAGATCTTTGGTTGTATACAACTCATATATGTCATTGATCACATTTGATACCATGTTAATCAAAATTACTTATCTAGTGGTTATCTACTTATTTTTAAAACATTGTTCTTCATGGGTAAAATGACCGAAGTTCATTTTTAGTTTGATCAATTCTTGGATTAATTGCAGAGAACACCTCGTCAATGCTTGCCCCCAAGACGACCCGCTTGTATATCAGGAGGAGACAACCATGTGAGATCCCAACATTAAACATTATATTTCCTTTTATTGTTTTCCTTCAAAATAATATGCAGGACTAATAATTTGGTCTAATTTCAATGCCAGTGTCATTTCTCAAACAGCGTTTGAAATTAAGTGTGTAATCTTACAAAAATACTTTGATGATTAACATGTGACATTAGACAAGTGATTAGGCCCACATCTCTTGTTGTTTTCAGCCTTTGTAAATTTTTATTTTCACATAATGACTTGCTGTTGATCATTTTTATATTTATTTTTACTATTATATTTACAGTTGAATTTACCATTTTCAGACAGAGTAAGAAGTGTACATACTGCAAAAAAGAATGGTGCGAGTTGCTAGATAGCGACCCGATTGTGACTGGAGTTAAGGATACAAAATCTTTTCTTCATATCCTGTTTATTACAGTACAAGTTGTAATGCAATATAATACAATGTTGGTTTTGGTTATTTCAATATACGTTAAAGAGTTTATGTTGTTATGATATTAGGCAGTTGAAGTTCGGGTATAATAGTATATATATAGCAAGCAATTTATTTAGCCATCAGTTTGGTAAAGGTTGAGACAATTGGCGTTACAAAAATCTTACTACATAAAAATGTGAGGTATGAGTTTGCATCAAGTGCTAGCAAACATCATAGCGTGTTTGTAACTAGGCCTTTCATAACAAAAGGTATATGAACAATAAATAAAATCTCTGAGCAAGTTTGTGTGAGAATTCATATTTAAGAGGTCACCCACTTAAACTGCAAATCCTTATAAGCAATCACAGGTTTGTTGCGGGATTTCATAACAGCATAAACGTAACTCAAAAACAACAATCTCACACTGGAACAAAGTTTTGAAAACTTCAAGCACTCACTTTTGACAGAAGAGGATGTAGATCAGAGAATATTATTTTGAAGAGGATTATTTTATTGATTGATACAAACGATACATATATACTGGAAAAATATAACAAACTTCCTAATAAGTTTCCTCTAATTTAGAGCTAAAAATATACAACATAAATGAGAATAATAATCTCCAAAAATAGCTCTCTTCAACACTCCCCCTCAAGTTGGAGAATGGATGTCGATCATTCCTAACTTGCTAAGAGAGCTTTGAAACACTCTCCCACACACTGCTTTTGTTAACATGTCTGCAAGTTGGTCTTTAGACGATACATGAGGTAACTTAATTGTTCCATTCTCGAGATGGTCCTTGATGAAGTGACGATCGATTTCAACATGTTTTGTTCGATCATGTTGAACCGGGTTGTTAGCTATCTTTACAGCAGCTTCATTATCACAATACAAGCTTATAGGATACGTTACATGAATCTCAAGATCTTGAAGAATTCGTTTTATCCATAGTAGTTCACATACACCATGAGCCATTCCTCGATACTCCGCTTCCGCACTTGATCTTGCAACCACCTTTTGCTTCTTACTCCTCCATGTAACTAAGTTACCTTCAACAAAAGTAAAATATCCCGAGGTGGATTTACCATCCGTTTTATCTCCTGCCCAATCTGCATCCGTGTATCCATTCACTTGATCATCTCGATTTTTTTCAAAAAATAGTCCCTTTCCTGGTGAAGTCTTTAGGTATCTAAGTATTCGATATACTGCCTTCATATGATCTTCACTTGGAGCATGCATAAAACGACTTACAACACTCACGGCATAAGCTATATCCGGCCTTGTATGAGACAAGTATATTAACTTACCAACCAACCTTTGATATCTATCTCTACTTACTGGAACTTGATCAGGGTGAATGTTGAGCTTGTGATTTGTTTCAATCGGAGTGTCTATCGGTCGACAATTTAGCATTCCAGTTTCCGCTAGCAAATCCATCACATATTTTCGTTGACACATAGAAATTCCTGCCTTCGATCTAGCAACCTCAATACCTAAGAAGTACTTTAATTGGCCAAGATCTTTCAACTCAAATTCCGTTGCAAGAACGTTTTTGAGATTTACCATTTCTTCCTGATCGTCTCCCGTAATTACCATATCGTCAACATATACAATGAGAACTGTTAATTTCTCCTTGTTCTTCTTAACAAAGAGTGTATGATCCGCATCACTTTGTTTGTAACCAACCTTCTTCATAAATTTCGAGAAACGACCAAACCAGGCTCGGGGTGATTGTTTCAATCCGTACAACGCCTTTTTTAACTTACATACTTTATCACTACAGCTCGAGCCAGGTGGGAGGTCCATATATACTTCGTCTTCCAAATATCCATTTAAGAATGCATTCTTCACATCGAATTGTCTCAACGGCCAATCCCGATTCGCGGCTATAGATATTAGAATACGAATTGTATTTATTTTTGCTACGGGTGCAAAAGTATCTCCATAATCAATACCATATTTCTGAGTGTATCCCTTGGCTACGAGCCTCGCTTTATATCGATCGATGTTTCCCTTTGAATCGAGCTTCACTGTGTACACCCATCTACATCTCACTGTTTTCTTTCCTTTTGGAAGAACCACCATTTCCCAAGTTTGATTTCTTTGCAAAGCTTCCATTTCTTCGTTCATTGCCTTTCTCCATCTTTCGTCTTTTAATGCTTCATATACATCATTTGGGATAGTAACAGTGGATAAACTTTCAACCACGTGAGCTTGAGATTCCGCCAAGCGGTGAGAAGAGACATAGTCACAAATTGGATATTTGGCTTTCGTCTTAAGGTCGGGTTGATATTGTTTCTTCGGTATCCCTCTGTTACATCTTGTAGGATATCGAGCACTATTTTCCTGCAAAACAGAAGCATTATTAGGAGTAATGACTTGTTCCATATTTTCGATGGAGTTATGTTCGGAGGTTGTACTATCTCGAGCTTCTTGTGATTCACCCAAGTTGTCCGCCACATGTGGTTCACCATTTGGTTCATTATTTTCAATATCGTCTTCGGATTCAGATTCTGATTCACCATCTTCTATCTCGGGTTCAAGTTCATTTTGAGGTTCTGGTTCGAACTCATTGTCATGATGTGTTTCGGTTTCATGACTAGGCTTCGTACTTGGCTCGGTTGATATTTCAATGGTTGATGAATTATTCTTATCCAAATTTGCATGTGCATGTGTGTTTTCTTCATTTAATGTTTTCTCCATCTGAAGAGAACACTCATGACCAAAGAAAGACACATTCTCATGAAATGTCACGTCTCTAGTTATATACATTTTTTGAGTGTTTAGATCATAACACCTATACCCCTTTTTAAACTCCGCATACCCTACGAACATGCATCGAACAGCTCTTGGTTCCAACTTTCCGATATTTTGATGAACATAAGCAGTACATCCGAATACCCTTGGTTCAAGATTTTCGCTTAATGGGGTGTTCATAAGTTCTTGAAGCTTTACAAGTGGGGTTTTGAAATCAATAACTCGGGATGGAGTTCTGTTGATAATGTACGTTGCTGACCGAACTGCTTCACCCCAATACTCTCGTGGAACGTTCATATCAAAAAGCAATGCCCGAACGACTTCAAGCAATTGTTTATTTCTCCTTTCAGCGAGTCCATTCTGTTGAGGTATGTTCGCACACGATGTTTGATGTCGAATTAAGTTTTCTTTGCAGAACTGTTTCATATCGTGATTAATGTATTCCCCTCCGTTGTCTGATTGTAGTACTTGAATATTGCTTTTAAATTGTGATTTAACCAACTGATGTAATTCTTTAAAAGCATGAACTACTTCACCTTTAGTTTTGAGCAATGAAATCCATATCATACGAGTACACTCATCAACAAATGTCACAAAATAACGCGAGCCATTAGGAGTAGCAATTTTAGCGGGGGCCCAAACATCGGAGTGAATAACCGTAAAAGGAATCATTGTTTTATTATTGCTAGGAACATAAGAAATGCGTTGGTTTTTTGCCAATTCACACGTTCCACATTTGAAATCGCTGTCCATTACATTCAAAAACAAATTCGGTTTTAGCCTTCTAAGATAATTAAAAGAGAGATGGCCTAATCTGCGATGCCATAACCATGCCAACGCCTTATTCGACTGAGTTATTCCGGTGTGATACGCTTGTCCACTTGGGTGTTCTTCGAGATAGTACAACCTTCCACGTCTAATACCATAACCAAGAATCCGAAGTGTCACCACGTCCTGAAAAATGCATTCGTTAGGTGAAAAAATTACATAGCAATTCAAAGCTTTTGTAATTTGGCTAACAGAGAGAAGATTAGAGGAGATAGATGGAACAACAAGAACAGTATCTAGATTTAGTTTGCTAGAAACTTGTGTTGAGCCTTCACCAATCACAGGTACAACTCCCCCATTTGCTGTTTGTATAGCAGTTTGTTTTGAGGGGTTTAGCGATTCAATTTTAGTTGAGTCATTCGTCATATGATCAGTTGCACCGGTATCAATTATCCAATTAGTGCTCGAAACGTAACTATTATTTAACATACCAGAGTTATTAACGGATGTCGTGTGTGCAGCAATTGAGGGGGACGGTTCTTCATTGTTTGAAGTAGCAATGGAGGCTTGACATATCTTTTTTCGCGGTTTCTTGGTGAAATCCCACCATTCAGGATACCCGATAATTTCGTAACATCTTTGCTTCGAGTGACCTTCTTCTCCACAGTTGGTGCATTTTAGTGTATTTCCCTTACCACCATTAGCATTATTCATCCTTTTTTGACGATTTCGAGCAGCAAGATGTAAAGCAAAACAGAAAGTAAAAAACACACGTATGTTGCCTGACACGCAAAAACTTTTATTGAAAAAACTATATCTCAAAACTTCAATAATATGAAAAATACATACATCTTAATCCATACCCTACTCGGTATATATATACAGTCCCAACACGTTTGTATATATCTAAGATTCTTTTTTTTAGTTTAAACCACATAATTATCATAAATAAAACCCACACTTTTAGGAATAGATAATTATCTCATATTTAAACTTGATAACTTGATAACTTGGACAACACTCCAATATTGTATGCTGACCCGATCCACGCCTCACGCCACAATCGGACTCAGACAATTCGCCAACAATCACCCCTTGAATTTCTGAGTCGAAGAGGGTAACTCATGCACACCAAGTAACGATCTCATCTCCTTGAACCTTATACGCGCCAAGGCCTTTGTTAATGGATCCGCTCTTTGTTTGTCTCCGGATACGTGTTCGACTACCACCTGCTCATTTTCCACACACTCTCTAATGAAATGATAACGAGTATTAATATGTTTGCTCCTACCATGAAAGACTGGATTCTTCGACAGAGCAATTGCTGATTTGTTGTCGATACATATCAGCACCTTCTGTTTCTTAATTCCTGTCAGCTCAGCCAATAACTCCCTCAGCCATATTGCCTGACATGCAGCTGCAGTGGCTGCCATAAATTCAGCTTCGCATGAGGATAACGCCACTGTGTTTTGCTTCTGTGAGCACCAAGTGATGGGTGAGTTACCAAGGTAAAAGACATGCCCCGTTGTACTTCTCCCATCGTCTATATCAACATTATGACTGCTGTCACTGTATCCTAGCAGTTTCAATTCTTCGCAACGTTCGTATTTTATCCCAAAGGATGTTGTCCCACGTAGATAACGGAGAATTTGTTTGATGGCATGTGCGTGAGATACTCTTGGGCTTTGCATATAACGGCTAACAACCCCGACCGAAAATGCTAAATCTGGACGTGTATGCAAGAGATAACGTAAACAACCCACTAGTTTTCGATAATGGGTAGCTTCAACTTCTGGCTCATCTACAGCTTTCGACAACTTTAGTCCTGGTTCCATAGGATATTGAGTTGCATTACAGTCCTGCATACCTGCTTCTCTTAGGATTTTCATGGCATAACATTCTTGTTTAACTTTTACACAGTCTATGTCTTGTGTAACTTCAATGCCCAGATAACAAGTTAATTCACCAAGGTCTGACATTTCAAACTGTGATGCCATCCTTCTCTTGAATTGGTTTATGAACTCCAAGCTTGTTCCTGTCACAAATAGATCATCTACATAGACTGCGATGATGATTAATTCCCCATTGGACACCTTTTTGTAAACTGCGTTCTCTTGCAAGCATCGTTGAAAACCCATATTAATTAAAGTGTAGTCAAGCTTTAAGTTCCACGCCCTTGGTGATTGCTTTAGGCCATATAAAGCTTTTGCCAACTTGTAGATTTTTCTTTCTTCACCTCGTTTCTCAAAACCTTCAGGTTGACTAACGTACACTTCTTCTTTCAAATCACCGTACAAAAATGCTGTTTTTACATCCAAGTGATGAATCTTCCATCCCTTACCAGCTGCGAGAGCAATCAATAGTCGTACTGTCTCAAGACGGGCTACTGGTGCGAAAACTTCATCAAAATCAATACCTTGTTCTTGTACATAGCCTTTAGCCACTAGACGTGCTTTGTACCTGATAATTGATCCGTTTGGATTCCTTTTGATTTTGAATAACCATCTTAACCCAATTGGCTTAACATCTTTAGGTGGTTGGACTAATTTCCACGTATTATTCTTCTCAATCGAGTCAATCTCAGCTCTCATTGCTTTGACCCATTCCTTGTTCTCTTTTGCTTCATTGAAATTCCTTGGTTCCTCGTCGAATGTTAGCATCAATTGATCAACATTTAGTTCGTAGTCGTTCAGCCTGTTTGGTAACACAGATACACGGGTTGAACGACGTAACACAGATACACGGGTTGAACGACGTACATGAATAACTTCATTATCTGGGCCATTTTCAGGTCCGGATGGGCTATCTGTTGCATGTGACAAACTACTATTCCCCGCGGTTTGGGCCTGAGTTGTGGGCTGTTCTTGCTCGGTTGCAGTTGAGCCCGGTCCAGGATTACGCATCTGATCCGGTGCTGCAGTTTGCGAGTGGCCCCACTGTACCGTGAAGGTACCTGCTCCAATTTCAACTTGTTTGTCTAACAGGTTATTCCATTGCCATGCCTTGTTTTCATCACAAACTACATGGGTGCTTATAATACTTTTATTTTCATGTGGATTGAATAGACGGGATCCTCCTGAGTTGGGTTCCTTGCCAAGATACACCAGCGGTTTCGACCTATCATCGAGTTTCTTCAAATGCTTTGAAACTATTCTATCATAAGCAACGCAGCCAAATACTCTTAGGTCTTCAAGGTTTGGTTTTTTACCATAAAATTTTTCATATGGTGTGACACCTACCAAAGCGCGTGTAGGGGTTCTATTTATGATGAATGTTGCATGACCGACTGCTTCACCCCAAAAGTAATTTGGTACACCTTTTGCTTTCATTACGCACCGCGTCATCTCGAGTAGAGTCCTGTTTCTTCGTTCAACAATTCCATTTTGTTGAGGTGCATAAGGAGCCGTTAACATACGTGAAATCCCTTCTTCATTACAGAAACGGTTCAATTCGTGTGACGTGAATTCTCCGCCTCTGTCTGTGTGTAATGTCTTGATCTCTTTACCGGTTCGTTTTTCTAGTACTGTTTTGAATCTTTTAATAACTCCGGATGCATCGCTTTTGTGTTTCAAGAGAAAAGACCACATGTATCTGGAGTAATCGTCAATAAGTACTAAAATATAACTGTTACCAGCTTGCGTGGGGGGGTTAACAGGTCCACAAATATCTCCATGCACCATCTCGAGAATGTTTGTTGCTCTATACTTGGCCTTTTTAGGAAATGACTGCTTTGTTTGTTTTCCAACCATGCAAGATTCACAAAGTTGGTCTTGATGTTGGATAGCTGGTACCCCTTTAGCTAGCTTGTGCATCAATTTTACCGCGCCAAAATTGATGTGACCAAGCCGTGCGTGCCATAGCCATGCTTCTTCATTAATTTTGGCTTGTAAGAAATGTGGTTTTCCAATTTTTAATTGAATCTTATAGAGGCGGTTTTCACCTCTCGGGACTTTCACAAGCAATCTTCCATCTCCATCTCGCATGGTTAAGAAATCACCTCGCATACGGATGTCACAACCGGATATTGTAGACTGACCAAGGCTAATTACATTACTCTTAAGAGATGGAATATAGTAAATATCTTTCATTAATTTTTGCTCACCGTTTTTTCCTTCAAACACAATTGATCCCTTTCCTTTTATACCAACGCATGACCCATCTCCGAATCTCACCCTTCCAGTTATGTGTTCATTTAACTCTGAGAAATATGAATAATTACCGGTCATATGATTACTGGCACCGTTATCTAAGTACCAGACTCCATCTTCATCGGTATTAGACTCGACCTTTGGAGGGATGTATTTGGTTTCGTTCAAGAACACTTTTTCTTGAATCACGTTCATCATAAAAAACGTTCCTTCTTCATGATTTATATCTCCTTCTTGCGTCTCATTCAGATTAGCCTCGTTATCTCGATTGCGTTCCGGGCATCTTGAGACAAAGTGACCGTACTTATCGCAACGGTAACACTTTATATGTGATAAATCACGTTGGTCCTTCTGTTTACCCTTAAACTTTTGATCATCACGGTTTGTCGGGGAGTCACGCTGACCACTACTTTGGGTGATGCCCCGACCACGAACATTACCCCGACCACGACCACGGCCTCGAGAATATGAACTACTTCCTCTACCTCTGTTTGAGTCTTGGTTTCTGTTGGAAGGTTCGGCCTTAGAGTAGAGCAGCTTTCCTTGAGTCTCGTTTGCTCTATCTTCTTCTTTAATTCTTTCTTCGTAAGTTTTCAATCTACCAACTACATCCTCGAATCCAGTAGTCTTAAGATCTAGAACCTGTTCAAGAGCCGCTACAATCTGGACGTATCGTCTAGGAAGACTTGTGAGAAACTTCTTCACTAACTTATGTTCCGACATGACTTCTCCGAGTGTGGCTGATTTTGAAGCAATGCCCGACAAGTTTGCAGCAAACTCATCTATAGTACTCGAGTCCTTCATCTTCAAATTATCGAATTCAGTAGCCAAAGTTTGAAGTTTTGCTTCCATCACGCGATCAGCCCCTAGGTTGCGTGTCTTAATTGCATCCCACATCTCTTTCCCAGTTTTCAGATTTCCAATTTGAAGAATCACATCTTCTGGTATGGATTGAAACAATAAACCTTTAACAATATTGTTCTTTTTGGCATCGTCTAAGCCCGGGTCAATAACTTCCCAGACTCCGTGGATACCAAGGATTACTTCCATACGCATCCGCCATATGGTGTAGTTAGTTGACGTTAATAGTGGACATTGGAACGTCAAACTAACTTCTTTCGTCGATGATGGTGGTGGGTTTGAACCTCCTACGTTTTGGGTCATCTTGGGTCTTCTTCCAGAACGCGAGTAGGTTTGTAAAGGGGAGCTATCCAGCCCTCTGCAAACACAGTGAATCGGCTATTGAATTGTTTGTTTCTGTAACCCCTTCGTCGCAGGCACAGAGCTCCAATCGTTTCACAAGCTCTGATACCAATTAAAGCAAAACAGAAAGTAAAAAACACACGTATGTTGCCTGACACGCAAAAACTTTTATTGAAAAAACTATATCTCAAAACTTCAATAATATGAAAAATATATACATCTTAATCCCTACCCTACTCGGTATATATATACAGACCCAACACGTTTGTATATATCTAGGATTCTTTTTTTTAGTTTAAACCACATAATTATCATAAATAAAACCCACACTTTTAGGAATAGATAATTATCTCATATTTAAACTTGATAACTTGATAACTTGGACAACACTCCAATATTGTATGCTGACCCGATCCACGCCTCACGCCACAATCGGACTCAGACAATTCGCCAACAAGATGAACCATGCCATCCGATTCGATTTTCTGATCTTCCATTGTATGTCGCTGATTTTGGTCCTTCCGAATATACGCATAACACGACTCGAGATCGAGAGGTGGATCTTTCCTCAATATTTCACTTCGGGCCTGATTAAATTCGGGATCTAGACCCGCTAAGAAAATGTGAACACGAAGACGGGCTAGAGTTTTATTGAGAGAGACCGTTTGAGCAACACTCTCTTCTTGAGTTGTAATACGGATATCAATTTCTTGAAATATACTTACTAATTCATTGTAGTATACGGGCAATGATCTTGCATTTTGTCGAGTCGTGAAAGATCTTCGGTTCAACTCAAATAATTGAGTTTCATCTGTACCATCATAGAAGGTCTTAGAAACTGCCTCCCATATTTCCTTTGCTGTTTGGAGTCGGATAAAACGTTTTATCAATGGTGGACTCATTGAATCAATGAGCCAACTTTTAACTCGATTGTTATCAATTAGCCAATTCTCGATTAGCTTTTCGTCGGTTGTTGGTTTCGCGGTTGTACCAGTTAAGAACCCGGATTTATTCCTTGCTCCAATACGCATCTCCATAAGTTGTGACCACAGCGGGTAATTCGAATCATCAAGAATGATTCCAGTAGGAAACGGTGCATCTTGTACATTCTGAACGATGACACGAGTTTCTTTAGAGGAGCCCTCCATTTCTGATATCGTAACAATTTCGGATTTGGTGTTTCGAATGAGCGATGATTATTGGGTTTTTCGATTAGGGTACCGCTCTGATACCATGTAGATCAGAGAATATTATTTTGAAGAGGATTATTTTATTGATTGATACAAACGATACATATATACTGGAAAAATATAACAAACTTCCTAATAAGTTTCCTCTAATTTAGAGCTAAAAATATACAACATAATTGAGAATAATAATCTCCAAAAATAGCTCTCTTCAACAGAGGAAACTTAAGCTTCATAAATCTACTTCCGACAAAGAAACAAACAACCGTCACAATCTCATGTTATTAAATTTTTCTGTTTCGCAAAACAATTGCAATTTTGATCAATTTATAGGTCAATGAACTGATTTATGATGGGTCGAATGGGTACAATAAAAGGAACATGAAAATCTGAACATGTCAAATTCCATAGGACAAAATACGTTGAACTCATCCAAAGTGATTCACAATAGTGCATAGTTTATTTTAAGTTTCTCATTATCGTTGTAAGTAATAGTATGTCAATAAACTCAAGAAAAAAGTAGAAGTGATTATGTCAATATTATGGTTACAATTACAACCATGAAATCTGTTTTGGGATACTAGCAAACCAGCTCATTTACTGACCGCTACAGATGATGAATGCGTTCCAATTTTTCGTGATTAAGTATGTAAAATGATCCTGCATATGTATAAGAGACAAAGTAATGATCATATGTACCAATATGTATAAATGACGAAGATAAATAACTCGAGAAAAGACAAAGTAACTTAGTTATTTTACTGATATTTAAAGATCATTTATATAACTCGAGAAAAGACTGAAAGTGGACATTGTCATTGTACACTTTTTTTCTCCCCCAAATTGCATCCTTCAATTTATCTTTCATTATCGAGAAAATATTAGAACAATCAATCCATTTATTGGCTACAATATCGATCAACTACTAACGAATGGGTCACTTTGGGTTACGGTTTACCCGTAGTGGATTAAATGAGTTTACTATAGTAAACAATAAAGAAACAAGTAAGATGATTGTGGCTCCAGTTTCGACCCATGACCCATGTAACTAAAAATTAAGATGAGTGAAACTGTTTAAAAGTCCTCCATATTGTATTTCAAAGCTAAAGTCGCATAGAAAATAAATAACTATCAGCACTAAACCATGACATAATGACCCATTACTATACGCCCACACGATGTTGGTATGTATAAAATTCGGTCAACTTGGTTATACTCTAACGGATCAAATGTGCACTCTTTAAAAGTTGGCTAGAATGGAAAACTCGTTACGAGTCTTAAGCCAGCCTAATTATATCCAAAAACTACTACTATTTCTTCTTGCCAATGCGATTAATAACATTGTGGGATGATATTGCAACTAACTTTCTTACGAATATAATCAAAGATCAATAGATCGTGTAAAGATAGATGTCTACTCATATCCTAAATATAACACAAAACATAGAACAGCATAAAATATAAATTGGTACATATGCTGTCATGCTGATATGCATTTGTTAGATGAGGACTTGAAGTAGCCAAGCCCAGTCCTAGTACTTGGGCCCAAATCACCAGCCTGTAACAGTGTAACTCCAAGAAATGTGTATTTGGGCCATAATTAGTAGCCCGTATTGTTATCGTATGTTGTCTGTCTTATCTGAAAGTTTCTGGTTCTCAGAAAACCTTCATCAAATTCATTCACCCCCAAAAATTTATTCTAACAAAACACATCTACAATAAAAGTATGGAAGGAAGAAGATCAACGAATTCATCAAGTAACTTACATCACACAACCATCTATATACATACATACCCCTTTCTCTATTTCAACTATTTTGCATAAAAGTCTACGTTTGTATACACAGTATGTGAAATCTGTGATTTTGTGCGAGATCTTTCTTTTTGGGCGATTTTTTTTTTGTCCGACAATATTTAGATTTGCGATAATTTTCTTTTGTGCGATAATTTGTGTTAAGTTTTAGTATTAAATGCGAAATAATGTATCTACAATTAGGTTATGATTAACATGATCCTCACAAATTTAGTATCATGACAAGTCTAGCTCAAACTTGGATAATTTCGCATAAAAACAACCCATAAAGGCAAATAGTAGAAGCCGGATAGTGTATATCAACATTGTTTTGCTAAGTTGTGTTGTTGAAGTTACTTATTGGCTGAAAAAATTTAAGTAGACATGTTACCGAATACACATTACACCATTGCTAGTGATATTATACTTTAGTATTTATGGAAAGAATTTGCTATTTGTGTAAGTTTAGAACTATGGGAGTATCATTAGTTGGTTTTGGTTCAAGTAAAATTCTAACTGTCAATTTCTTGTGATTAGGTGGGAGTGCTTGATGCAACCGTGAAGCATCTGCGACCAATGAATACCGGCTCCCAACAATGGTAAGACTTGTATCTGGTGTTGTAGCAAGCTAGATAGGACTATTCCTATATCGTTTTACCATTATGTACAGTTGAAGATATCATGAATATTGTTTTATGTGGAGTATTGCAGTAAAGGGCCTGAGCTTTCCCATCAAATCTTTGGTTTAACTTATTAGTCTTGTTGTTGTTGCTGCTCCTAACTGTTGTTTTTCTTGTAACATATTGCAGATATAATTTGTGTATGCATGTTCAACATGAATATTAATGTAGCTATTATAGACTTTTTATCCTCCATTTAGAATGTAATCATTATACCATTACGCTGGGTAAATGTTAATACGGAATCCCTGGTAGGCTGGTACTAGACATCTGCAATTGACATAAGGGTGTTCCTTGGACTATTACTCATTTAGTGTACTTATTGGCATATAATTGGGTATAATGTTTGTTTTTTTTTTTTTTAAATAAGTTAATTGTCTAAAATTTTTGACATGTGGTTCAGCAGTTTGCAGTCGTTTATTTTGTTGTGTATGCCAGTTTAATTGTCTTAATGACAACCATTTTGCCGATTCTCTATATAAACATGACCGATCATTGTCTTAATTAAAAAAGTGGCTCATCATCCCTCACACCTAATTAAGGTTGTGATAGTTAAGTTGAGGTGTTCTGCAGATACCATCCCAATTACAATCAGGAGATTATTATTTTCTTCTTTCTGAACCAGAGTCCACCTCGACGCTTACCATCCCCAGTTGAAACCAACCACCTTCGCCGTGATAGATGACAGTCATCGACCCCCGCCCCGAGGTTATTAATAATGGTTCGGAAGCAACTGCTTTATGAACAGATATATGTTGGGCTACTGCTTAATTGTATGCCTAGATGCTTCTGTCATTGTTTCACCTTTTGATGGAATGTGATTGTGGTCATCTTTTCTTCCTGGTTTTTTCTGTATAGCCATGATTAAAGCTCCTGTATTCTGCTAAGTGTAAGGTCTTCCTTTTTAATTGACTGATACATAGTTTTAGTAACTTTTAAGGGTTGTCAGATGATGACTTGAAGCACTGGTTTCATGCATTGCACCTCTTGTTAATTTTGTTTCGTCGACAGTTAGTGAGTAGCTGATGTCTACTTTCTATGCTTATTCATTCTTATCTTGATGAAAAAATATCTGGTCTTACTGTTTCATCTTGTATCTCCTGTGTTTATTGCAACATGCCAACATTAGGATCACAATTCATTCTTTGGAGAATCCCAAAAAGTAAAAGGAATCTAGATTTCTGAGCGGGTTAAAAATTGGAGTGATAACAGACATCTCAGGTCACATTCTAGTACAAATCAATTTGAGCACATTAGTATCATTTGAGTTCAAATGAGAATAAAAAATACAGGTCAGAACATATTGTCTATAATCTATATAAACATAACATATCCTGAAGAGAATGTTGTTTACTTTCATCTATTTAAACATACCGTCTATCATTAGTCTGATTAATCCACCATTAGCACTGATGGTCTATAGATTAGATTATTAGGTACATAGTCAGTTTTCTTAAGACTGTTCTACCAACTAATAAATAAATGTAAAATAATATATTCACATATTTTACCCATTGTTATGCTCAGTCAACCTTGATGTTATTGGACTATGATGTCCTTTTATACTAGTTTTGAGAAGCAATGCATAATTGAATCAGGCAGAGGTTGCATAAAGCAACGTATCTGTGTTTGTCTCACCTGAACATGAAATTGGGGCTTAGAATGGGTTCCTATTTATCTGAATGGTTAGGCTTGATCTGTGGTTGTTCTGATGGGTTACATTGTCTTTTTTAGTCTATATCAAAGCTAGGCATATGAGTATATAAGAAGCCAAGCCCAAGTTTCTTTGAAGCGACAAAACTCCATACTCTCATATGTAGCTCTTCTTAATCTTGAGGAGATCTAGGGAGCCGATCAACCCAGTTGGTAATCATCGCACTTCAGTTTTCTTATATGAGTGGATTGATGTTTGTCCCTTAGGGTTATAGGTTCTTTCAGTTCTGATGTCCGTCGGTTACTCGGTTCAGATTCAGATGTCGATTGCTTTGTTGATATTATTGCATTTATTTTTAATCGAAATATATTGTTAAAATAGTGTAGTGTTTATAAGGGTATGCATGTAATTTAACATTATTTAAGACTAAGGATTAAGACTTTACTCAAATCTTATATAATATAGTATAGATACAGATAAACATACAAGACTAAGGATTAACATATAAACAAATGCTATGTAATATTGTTAAAGTGTAGTTATTATTAAGGTATACATGTAATTTAACATTATTTAAGACTTTTACTCAAAAGCTATATAATAGAGAGGTTGACGCTGATGGTGGTGCACCAAAAGTAGAAGACTTTTATCCTGAGTCAGCTGGAAACGTTGCAAGTAAAATTTGACGTTTTGGTCAAGGATGTCATTGCTTAACAAAAAATTCACATTAATTTTTTCTAAGCATATTACGTGTTCGTGCTTGTAATCTTTTAATGTGATTTTAGTATCAAATCTTCTGTAAGTTCAAAGTTTCGTGTAAATCTGAATCTTTAAAATGACTCATTTGACCATTTCAGAACTTTGCAAATTAATGTAGGTATCTGAAAATCTTAAACTGCAAGAAATGGAGAAACTGTAAATTAGGTTTGATCTTTTGGCAAATAAATGATAATGATGAAAGGTTTGGTGAGTTCCTCCAACTGCTTTGTAAAATTAGTCAGCCCTAACCCAACCAAGATCCTTTTATTTTGTCTCATCTACCAATCAAATCTCTCAAAAAATATGTTTCTTACACGTTCACCGTATCTTTTTTTACACTCTTTTAACAGTCTTGGTTGGTTTTACCCACAAAGATGAATTTATGTTCATCATTTGTGTAATAAATGGAAGGTAATATTCATTATGTATATGCACATCTGTTTAATCAGTTACCAACATGGCATTTTCAGTCTTTGTTAACCAATGGTTTTTATCACTGATACTGATATTTGTTGCTCTTTCTTGCTTTAAATTAGGTACCTTTTCATAGATGAATGTGAAATTTTAAATGTTTTATTCATGAACTTGTCTGATGAAAGTGATCTGTTATAGGGAAAGGGGATACAGGAGTTGGTGGAACTGGCGTTGGATATTTACCTGAACCAAGTAGTGGTGGTGCGGTGTACGGTGGAAGTGGTGGTGATGATGAACCTGATGAGGTTGTTTTGAATTCTCTTCAATGTTTCAGCCAGAAAAATGTAAGTGATTCTTCATATAATGTCAAAAAACTTTTCCATGCAAGGTTGAGCCAAGTAAATTTCGATTTCTAAGTGGAGTATTTGATGATGTTGTCTGTGAAAAAGAAAAAGTTTTACTTCAAGTCTTTTACCTAGGGAGCGGTGAAAGATGCTTTTCTTTAGTTTTTACATCTATTCGAAAACAAGACTTGCTGCTGTAAACAGGACTTGAGCTAAGTACTTTTTTTTTGGTGATATTGTTTTTTATAAATAAAGTTGCAAGTTAATATCCATGTTATCCAACTTATATGATAATTAAAATCGAGATTATTATAAGTATAACATGGATATGTGTTGTGAAGGCATGTGGTGTCAAAATTTTAAGCACTTAGGTGCTTTTAATGTAACAGTAATGAAATGATATATTATTTGTTTTTGTTTTAAAATGTATATGTTTGTTATAATTTGAATAATATGTATCTCTATATAATTATATACGTATGTCACAAGTCACCACTCTACAAGTATGCTAGACGTTTTTAGAGCTTAGATACACAATATGAATTTTCAATGTTCGCGTCATACAATAATAAAACGTCTAAAATTTTATACATTTTAAACAATAACCCCAAACTCCATTAGTAGTCGGGACTTGGTTTCCTCCAAAGGAGGTCCCAAGTTCAATCCCCACACGCATAAAAAATTAATCTTTGGGGACATGTTTGCCTTATGAAAGGAAGGAGATTTGCTGAATGTATGTGAAAGGGACGCTTTAATTTGCATAAGAGCGTTCCCAATGGTTCGGCCGCTTCCTCATCGGTTCCAGCTGACACCGATGGCACCGTGCCGTCGGTGTGTGTTTGTGGGCCCAGCTTATATATATATTGAAGTAATTTTGAATACATCCGACAAATTAATTTTGAATAGTTAAAAAGTAATTTTGAAGTGTTTAACACGTTCTCACGAAAATTAGCCTTCTCATTTTAACTCATCTCTATTTATATATATATATACATATATAGTAACAGGATCAAAAAAGAAGGAAATTTAGGGAGAGAAGAGGGAGAAGAATTTTTTATTACTATGATTCAATATTTTATTGCTAAGATTCAATTTTTTTATTAATATAATTCTACATTTTATTGCTTTGGTTCAATAGTTCATCAATAATATTTAGTCTTTTGTTGCTATGATTCAAAATTTATGGTAATACAAATTTGAATCTTAGAATAAAAATACCGAATCTTAGAATAAATATACTGAATCATAGTAACAAAAAAATCTTCTCCCTCTTCTCTCCCTAAAAACCTTCTCCCTAGATCCTATTCCTATATATATATATATATATATATAGTAACGGGATTAAAAAAGAAGAAAAATTAGGTGGAGAAGAGGGAGAAGCAATATGATTTGGTATTTTTATTACTATGATTCATTTTTTTATTATTATAATTCAAGTAATAAAAAGTTGAATATATATGTGTGTGTGTGTGCGCGCGCCGGGTGGGGGGGGGGGGTGCGTGTTTGTTTAGTCTATAGAAATAAAAGTAAATTGGTAAATGGGGACCCATAAATCAAAGTGACGGGTCTCTGATGGCATGGTTACGTCAATTTCAGTCAGTTTTGGAAAAAGCTGATGTGGCACTGACGTGGCCCAGTCGGTTTCTGTCACGATTGGGAATGGTCTGAATCCCGTTGATTAGTGACCAATCAAATCTGGTTGTTGATACCATGATCTGACAAAAACAAAAACAAAAGAACTCCATTATTCTCGACTTCTCGTGGAGATAATGAATTAATTGAATATTGATTTGTTGCAGCTTTACAGCAGCTGTGAAGAGTCTTACAGGTTGACTGAGAGTGGGCAAATTCATGTGCCACCTGAATACACCGACGAATATTGCAATGGGCCGTGCATACAAGAGACACACCTCGTGCTCAATTGTGTCGATGATATCTTGGCGCACTTTGTTTTCTCCAATCATGCTACCATAAAGGATGTAAAGGAAACGATAAAAACGGGTTGTAGCTATGGGCCACACAGAGGTAACCAGAAATGTCATTTGCTTTCATGTGTTCTACTTTTTAAACCTAGTCATTTGTCACAAATTAACCATCTTTTTGGAATTTCCATAAATCGTTATACTTTTCATAAATGAGCTGTTAACAACTTTGAGGAAACAAATGCCAAATAATTGTACTCCGTACTATCTGGAACATCTTTGTTCAAAAAATTTCATTCTGCAAAAGTGTAAATGTTTCAAATCTGGTTTGTTTGCACATGCATTTGAATTAATTTGGGTTGTTTTGCAGGTGATTTCAATGTGGCTGAGCACATTCAACGAGATAGTAGCAGTTCATACAAGCTTTCATACCCTATGATACTGCTATTTGGTCTTCCATCTTTGATTCTTGCTCTTAATGTTTTATTGTTTTGATCACATCTGCTGTTTGAGTTTTGAGTTTATTTATAATAATGTTGTTGATGGTTGAATACTAAAATACGTGTACTTATATATACAAGTACTTTTGGGCAAGGTACTAGTAGCTATCGTCATTTCTATAAAGTTATGAAGTTAGGTTATCTTTCTTTTCGCTTATAATCTTTAAACATTGGCTTTTTGATGTAGACATTGGTCTTTGGCTCGAACAAATACGTTTGGAGTATGATTTGTGTAAATTGTAATAGGCTCACACAAATAGTTGTGAGATTTTTAACATTGTTTGAAATGTTTGAATTATTTCCAACCCTTTTTCCCCGCCTTACTTTGATCTATTCGACCCGTTGAAGATTGAATAACTTCAATCGACCATGGTTAGGTTACTTGATTGAAATTGTAGTTCGTTATAAAAACACTTGATTGGTATAGTATTATCAAAACCTGAATCTAGAAACACAGTTAAATTGTTTAGTGAGACATATTGCAGGTTGGCAAATACCTTCAGCCAATTTGAATTATTTCTAGAATGCTTTTTACGATTATGAAAGACATGTTATTTCCTTTTCACCACATGTATGATGTATCGAAGCCTACCACAACACAGCATCATCATTATGCTCTGCTCAATCACTTTCGCAGTTGTCAACACGTCTGCATTATATATGCTTTTCCAACTACTGTGGTTTTTTATCACTATCATGCCTAGAATTACTTTGACGGCTTTTAATTTTTAATACAACCATTAAAACTTTTTCTATTTTCCTTTAATTTATAAGGGAGAAGGTAAAAATAAAACTTTCTCTATTTTACTTTATTTTTTCTATGCCAATCGGGCTTTGAAGCCGACCCCCTGGCAGCCTGACGCCAACGACGAGGCAGCCACAATGGGTCGCCAACAACCCATGTATACAGAGCATATGGGCGGAGTTATAGATTTTTACATGGGGATAATTTTTTTTTTTTTTTTTAAAGTTTCACTATTTTGAGGTCAAAATTCTTAAAGGTCACTAATTACTTTAATGATTACTTTTTATGGGTAATTTTAAATTTCTTGGGGCGACTACTCCTTCAAGATCCACCCCTCACTAAGAGCATGTTAATCCATAAGAGCTGCTTTTGTTATATAAAAATAAATGTTCCTACCTCCGTCCAACAAAAACTTTCTCATAACAATTTTTGTGAGAATTAGCATATGTTAGATAAATGTTAGTTTGTTGTTATATTCAATGTAGTTTAAACTGAATTTATTTAAGAAATAATGAATTTATGGAAATAAATGAGGGTAAAATGAGGAGATTACTAGTTACTAAATAGCCTAGCGGTAAGGGCACTCCATGACTTCTTTGAAGTCATGAGTTTGAAATCTCCCATACGTATTATTTATCATAAAAGTACTTACCATCAATGAAGCGCATTGATCACAATGTTATGGCTTAATTGGCGCGAGTTCAGGTTCGGACATTGTATTATATGTGATGGAGGTAATTTATCCGACGATGTTGGATCTTGTGGGTGACCCATATACCCATTAAAATGAAGAGATTAATAATAATTTTTAGTAGTTATTTTTTGCAAGAGAACCATTTTTTTAGAATAAATATAATAATAACGTGGTCATTTATTTTGAAACGGATGGAGTATTAACAACGGATGTGATATCCTTATTAAATACAGAAAGCGTATATGATGATGGTGGTATAGTAGACATGAACCGTTTTAAAACGAAACCATATTAGCAAAACAAATATTGTGGTTTATTAAACTTATGTTATGCACAGTTAAGTTTTAAGAGTTCCTAAAGTTTACTTACATACAGTCAGTCAGTCATACACGCATGTATACACGAGAGGCCTTTTCAACTAAAACCTATAGAATTGAATGGACCATGATTAATAAATTACTAACTTTATGTCATCTAATGAATAATTGTAAGTCTTGACATGAATCTGTATGACACGATTCGATTATACTTTTCTAGTTGGTTTTATTATTATTTCTAGAATAATTGAAACGACATTAATTTCAACTACTACGTACGAACTGGGTTCACCAGCCAGTGATGTGATTTGGAGACCCTTTACACCTTATGTTACGAAATATCTAGAAAACTCATCACGACTACATTACACAAAAACGACGATGACACGAATATGAATTGAAGAAGCTATTTGAAACTTGAATATGATTCGAGGCAGGGTTCAAAGGTTACATCTACTCGATAAACACGCAAACATTACCACATATACACGAAAGAAATACGTTTTTTCTCTCTATATATAAGTGGCGGACCCAAAAAACTTAGTCGTCGGTATCACAAAAAATTTGAAGCTTATTTCACCTAGTAGTTTATCAAATTAATTTAAACAGCAAGAAGCACCGCCTAAATTTGAGTGGTGTCCCTCTTAAAAAATCATTAACTTTTTAACTAATTTCACCCGAAATCGACTTAAATGACTGGTGTCATATGTCACCGCTGATTATAACGTGGATCCGCGCTTGCTATATATACTTTCGTGTTTTATATAGATTTTTTGGGTAAAAATGTGAAATTAGCGAACATATTGAGAGGTCACCATCTCAATCATCCATATGTTGGTTGTTGATAAAAAGTATTTACTCCCCCAAAATAATTGTAACGATTGATGATGGAAAACCACATATTATTACTCAAAAATTGGATTATGTGGATGCTAATAAAATACTAGATGCTTCATTCTAGTTCAATTCACAATCTTCAACAAGAACTGGTATAAGCAGGGGATGATGAGCAATGATCATTCTCTTACCTAAATCTACATGTAACGGGAAATATACAAGAAGACTAAAAGAGGCCGAGACAAGTATTATTTGTGTTTTGGACCACATATTTATGTATAATATGGATTTACTAACAAATATGTATCGCCTTTACGTTAATCTTGTTCTATAACAATTATAGAAAATTGATGCCCTATCGGTTGAGGATATTGACACGTGTTGTATATGTCAATGCACAGGGTCACCAAATTTGTAGGGTCTTCAAATTTCGCGAGTACTACTTAACGAGTATAGGTTTGATGCGAAGAATAAGACTTTTAAAAAGAAAAATAGAAAGAAAAAAAAGAATTGGAATATACTTTTAACATTTATATAGTCTTCTAACTTTCTAGCCCAAGTGATCTAAGATCCAATCCCTGATGAAAACTTAGGGCAATCACATTATTTAATTTTACCTAGTAAAAAATTCGCAATTTAAACTCAATGAAAAATATTAACTGTGATTTGGTTAATAAAAGGAAAAAACAATCTTTTCTGTCAAATACATCATCTGCTCGAATACTTACATGCTTTAGTTGATAAGAATATCAAAATTCCTTGACTCATGGCAAGAGAAACTACGTATATGGATACGAAAAGCGTAAAAAGAGAAAGGGAAGAATAATCTTTCTAATGGTGGCCTTCTTAATATTGCAAGGAGCCACCCAACTTTATTTGCCGGCATACAGGGTGGAGGCAGCATAGACAATCGTCCCTACATGAATTTATAAATTATGTAAAAAAAATAAGTTATTAATGACATTTTCAAATTTTCGCACCCACTAACCTACATAAAAAATAAAATAAAATATAATTTCGCCCCCTCTACTTGGATTTTCTGGCTCCGCCCCTACCGGCATGTATACTATCTCATCAATCAAAAGAGTTTTTGGTCTAGCAGTATGTGAAGAAGTCATCAACCAACATAACACGAGTTTAAATTTCGTTAGACACAATAAATATGAAATTTGAACGATGTTTGAAATCTAAACTCATTTTCCTGTACGAATTAAGATCCTCCCTGTAATATCCTAAATTTTGTATAACTAGTAAAATCATATTATAAATCATCAGATCATATACATTATATGTTAATAGTAATATTTATGATAACTAGAATTAGACAACTATACTTAATAAATAAAAATACAAAAGGTTTGAAAGTTTGGGAGAAAATTTAAAAATAAAAGCTTTGGAGATAGACTTAGTCTATTGGTGTAGTCAAAATGTGGTTATCAAATTCCATCTTTATCGCACCACTCAGTATTTTATCGGCCAAAATTAGTTTTAAATATACGTACTTATTGATTATCGAATTCATTCAAAATCAAAAACTACCTTTAGAAAACTTATTTGAGAGCCGCAGAGATAGACGGCAACAAGTCGAGAAGCAATGAGAAGTTAGAGTTTAGTTTCGGTTCGAAGTCGATTCCATTTGAGAGGTATTACTTAACCAAACACAGATTTTGATAATGTATAATCTGTTTGTATGTTCCTGTAATCAAAATGAATCAATTTATTTGAGTCATGAGTGAACATAGATCATCATATTAGCACCGGTTACGGTAACTAAACAAAAAGTTTCGAGTCTTAAGATGCACCGTTTCTAAGCATCACCGGGATCTAAATTTAATATTCATGCGTTTAGCTATATTAGACTCAAGCATTGCTTAATCATATTGTAATCAAACTGAGAACAATTAAAGGAAAACGGAAACGGTTCTGAATGGGTTCGCTACGTAATTAAGAAGATGACAACTTTTATGGAGTCGAATACAATTTTCATTAATATGCTTTTTAATTTAATCTAAATATATGGGAAAATACGTTTATCACTTTCACCTTATTATCCGTTTTAATTTTAGATTTTACATTCAAATGAATGGTGCCTCTATTTTTGTTCATGAAGAACGCTTATGTTTTATGTTTAAGTCATTTAGAATGCAACTTACAATATTTGGTTTTATAATAATATGCACACGTGGGAACTTCACTGTAGGGAGGGACATGAGTTTTGAGATTTATAAATTAACTGAAATTTAATTGACTATACAAGTACCAATTATTGACAGTAAGATTACATATGAAACCAAGCACTAAGATATAGGGTCAGATAAGAATTTCGCAAGTTATGCATAATGTATTTGGCTAACTTTTGTAGATTGTATCAAAGGAGAATTAAGTTGGGTATAACTAAGCGTGTGATTATAGTTAAGGTACGGATTCTGAACTTATATTACAAAATTTCGGTTTATTTGATCGTGTACGGATTATGTTCTCATTTTTAAGATGTCATTTGATTAATTGTACGGATTTCCGATCTTCGTTTCATTTGATTGTGTACGTTCCTATTAAATGAATTATACATTGCTTTGCTACTTTTGTTGGAATTCTGTACGGTTGTTGGCCTCCCTTTTGATCTGAATTCAACGACTTTGTTTGTGACTTGCTATTGGCCTATCATATGTGACTATTTGATTCATTGTTAGTACTTTATTGTTAGGACCTTTTGCTATAGGCCATTTGTTTGTTCAGCGATCTTTATTCTACTCTGGGTATGCGAGCTATTTACTACCTATAGGGGTTCTATAGGGGCGTCATTGTGGCACCGATGGTGTCACACTTCCGTAGCTGTGTGATTAGTTACGGTGTCTCCTCTTTGCGGTGTGATAAGGGATTTTAGGAGGCGAATTGCTTAACCATAGCTTTTGTTTTGTGTTTGACTGTACATTGAGGTGTAGTGTCCAACGCTTCATTCACCTTTGGTGGTACATCGGATCTGCAGGTCCGTGTATCGTTTGAAATTTTGTTTTGTTTAGAAGCTCGGTTTGTTGTGATAAGGGATTTTAGGAGGCAAATTGATTAACCATAGCTTTTGTTTTGTGTTTGACTATGGATTGAGGTGTAGTTACCAATGCTTCATTCACCTTTGGTGGTACATCGGATCTGCAAGTCCGTGTATCGTTTGAACTTTTGTTTTGTTTAGAAGCTCGGTTTATCGTACCCCTTTGGACTCATTGTTCGTTTGTTGAGACCTCGCTAATAAATCATTATTATTATGTTCATCAGATATCTTTGTTTGTTCTACTTTATTTTGTATCCACGCACTGGGCTTTTGGCTCAGCCGCATTTCTTTCCATGCGGCAGGTAATCGATTGGCAAAAGGAAGGAGTCGGGAGCAAGGATCCGCAGCGAGAGAGAAGTTAGATCTGGTTGGCTTTAGATTATTTCGTTATTTCTTTTAATTAGTATCGTATGAGAACTTTACAATGTACCTTCGTTTGGAAAATTTGGAAACTTTGTTAAGATTTCATTTTATTATGAATTTTGCTTTTGTATATCGTTTGTGTGACCTCTGATTTTCACATTCGAAAATGGGGTGTTACACTCCCAATTCGTAAAACATATATAATGAGTCACTTCTCTTTTTTATATTGTGCGAGAGAAGGAATAAATAACTAAAATGGTCCAAATGAACTACTTACTTGTTCCGTTCTGTCCTAAAATGCACAACATGACCTATCATGATATTTTACAACTTGAGAAGGTGTCAATCCTGCATTTGCTATGTTTTTCCTATGTGGTTGTGTTTGTTTACTCATGTTAGTATGCATTCCCATACGTTGTTGTGTTTGATAGTCGAAACGCGGCTTGGACTTTAGAAACTGTCTGGCCATAAATTTGACACAACCATGATCGAGAAACAAGAGCTCATCTATTGCGGATGACGCTTACAATGACGATATATAGGATATGATTAATAATAAACTAGAACATTATCCGCGCTATGCAGCGGTAATTTAGAAATCGACTAAAAAGTTATGTGATCAATTATTGTAAATTTTATAATAAACTCAAAGACAAAGTATTACACTTTAATTTATATCTCTAAAATGTATATAGAAATAATATAGTTATCAATATATTATATAGAGTCATAAGGTTAAGTAAACTTACCATATCAGTTAGGGGTGAGCATGGGTCGGTTATGACCCTTAACCGAACCCAAAACCGAAATTTCGGTTATGGAAATTTCTTAATCGTTCGATTTTGGTTAAATCGGTTATGGTTAATCGGTTTTTGGGTAGATTTTGGGTCGGTTAAACGTTAACCATTGGTTAACCGCTTGAAAAAGAAAAATTATGAAGTAATGGAATCATCGAGCTCCTAGTTGTGGTGGTGTTGTCGGTATCTTGCGAAGAACATCACTATTTCTAAAGGTTGTATTTACGGATAGAAGAGAAAGTGGCTTTAAATGTAACCTAATAATGGAATGGACTACATAATTAACTAGTGAGCTTAAAGTTTAAGAGTTTCCTAACGGGTCATTATGCTACTTAGCATTAAATTGTATGCATCTATCAATGTAATCCAATGACTGTAAGTAGCAGTAGATTGGTGTTAAATGGGTAGTTTTTGCTACTGTGGGCGTGGGATGTATTGATGCGGGTAAAGGTTTTTCGGATGCATCTATATGCTTGTTTAATTTCTGAAGGTTAGGAAAATCACGGAGTTAATTTTGGTTGGAAAGCTATATTCGGCTCTGTCACAATCTGATAATTTGGTGCCTTAGTAGAAATGTAAATAGTATTGTGTTGCATTCAGGGTGATTTTTATGTTTGTATAGATAGATTTATTTAGATAAATATCCCCTGCTTGAATCTTTGTATATTTTGGTTGGTATTCAATAAATTTTTGTCTTTTCTAAAAAAAATATAGCTCAACATATATTACCTATTTATATTACATATTTATTTTTATTTGTATAATGAAAATATAAGTAAAAAAACTAAGGGTGGGTCAGTTCGGTTAAATAGGGTCGGTTAATGGGTCTTAACCGTAACCATAACCGATCTATTTGGTTAATGGAATTATAATAACCGAACCATCGATTAAGCTTTGGATCGGTTAAATTGGGTCGGTTAAATCGGTTAATTCGGTTGTGGGTCGGTTAATCGGTTTCTATGCTCACACTTAATATTAGTTTTGTCAATTTGTCAATTCAAAAGAAAAGGGTAAAATTGGCATTTCGCATATGACATTTATAAACTTTAAGTTTAAACTCTAAATGCATTATAAGAGTTTATAGATTTATAGATTTATGTGTACAGGCGTTTTGAAAAAAAAAAAAAAAAAAAAAAAAAAAAACTTTATTATTAAACAGCTATCGTGGAGTGTAACAGGGCTTTAAATAGCACACAATAATATAGACATTAATTTGTCTGACTGGTTTAGTTTATTTAGTATATATGTGTCTAAATAGTTCCCCAAAGATTGGAGTGACGTAAGTTAACTTAATGTACCAAGGACAAAAAAGTAGTTGGAGACGTACATTATGTATTTATGTGTAAGGTTTTTAGGCCACAAAATTCATACGTACATAAAAGAGCCATGAAAGCATATTCTATATTCATTGCGAGGCACTTTATGACTTTATCATTCATGTATTAATTACGGGTCCTATTTTAGACAGCATTTTTTCTCGCAAGAAACCCCCTTAATTTTACTTACTTAGTCAAATCGTTTTTTTTTTCTCCAACAATCCTTTTTTAAAAATTATGACCAACACAATTCTTACTTTGGACACCATTTTTTACTGAAAAACCTTTATCATTTCATCTTACTCAATCCAATCAATCATTCATGTCTCATACTAACTCATATTCTTTTATTATTTTCTTAATTCTTTTATAGTATAATTTTTTTACGTATTAAATTATATAAAAGATTTAACATTTAATGAAAATTTAGTTTTTATGAAATTATTATTAAAATCTTCATATAATATTTCTTGAGTTCACTTTTTATAAGATTGTTTTTATATAAATTTTTACGTAAATCGACTTTTTATTAATAAGATTGTCTAATATTTATAATCGTTATTATATTATTACTATTTTATTTTATTATATACTACTCATATAAATTAGTAAAAAGGAAAAAAAACAAGTAACAAGAAAACAAAATAGATGATGCATGAGGTTTCCCTAATAAAAGAAACGGGTGTCTAAAGTTTAAGATCACTAAATATTTTAGGGGTTGGTGTTGGATTTTTTTAGGTTTTGATACGGTGATAATCATGAATAAGTTGGATTAGATTTTTAAATTGTGTACGAAACACTTTCTGATTGTAATATTTTGACCTACTAATACTCCGGGTTACACGAAATTTAGAAATTGAATAAGACGAAGTTCACAATCTAGATTTACATGTAGAAGGTTTTCTAGATTTGTTCGTGTGATTCCTTATAATCATCAATCCATTTTGAAAGATCAAAATTTTGTTTATATATCTAGGAAAACAAAGTGACGATACCCTTTTTGTGAATAGTCACAGTACCCGTTAAAGTAGTAGTAACAAGTATACTGAATTTTATGAAGCATCAATAATAGCATCCTTTGAAGTTAGGTGTCTGTTACGCTCCTGTAGCAAAGGTTATGTGTTTAAGTATGAACCTGTCGTTGATATGTATTAGAAAAAAGTGCATTAACCTGTAAAAAAGGCCAAAAAAGACGAATAATGTCCGGAAAAATATCGAAGATGACTGGAATAAGGAAATCCATATTATCAATTATATATTTTGAAACATGACAAATACTTAATTTTACCCGTTTAGCCGTTAACTGGATGTCATATTGCTTACACTTAAACAAATTTGAAAGTTTAGGTCATACGTTGATAATAGTTTGGGTTTATCACTTAGTTTGAAATAAAATGAAGAATTGCTTGGTAATCTATAGCTTTAACGCTTAAACGACCAACATGCACAAAAGATCGAGTTGATGATATATGAAGCATTCTATAGTCTATACTGCATTGAGAAACAACGTACTATGGTGATAATTATAAGATATAGTCGAAGTTATATATGCTTCATACACAAAGTAGAATATAAATATGCACCTTTATGCCCAATGATCAAAGGTATTTGATAGACTTATTAATAAGTTCGAACATAAGAAAAAATTAATAATACACTTTCAAGACCAATGATTAGACTCACACTTGAGGAGCGAGATCATGGGTTGTTTGTCCATACGAAAGACATGAGCCTTAACGTTGAGGTTAAATTTAACGACTTCGTGTAGTATAGCGACTCGATTTGCTTGAGAAAGTGCCATAGTAACACAAATGTCAATAGTATGGATCGGCAGTTACCAATTTAACGATCTATGTTTTGATGTAAAAAACCATCCAGTTATTCCACGTGCATCATTTATCACTCCGTCCAGTTATTTAAGGTAAACGGCCGGACGATATGAACACACATAACAAATTAATTGGACTCTCTTTATGACGGAGTTCCAGAGTAACAATTCTATTCTATCACGTCATTCGTGTAGAGTACTATTACAAACATATCAATTACATATTATCCGTGGTAGAGAAGAGTCGTGTAGTCAATGTTTGAGTAATTGTGCTGAAGTAAGGCGTGTTCTATTGTTGTCCTATGGTAAAATGTGCTCCTAGTTCAGTGTCACACATATCATATCATACTACATAGAAAGAAAGTGATAAGTACCTCGATGCATATACTAACTAAAGATGTAAATCATTAATCATGCATATATTTTGATGTATATATGTCAAAAATCAAGATACATGGCGTGTTTATCACCTCTCATATAAGAATGAGTGTCATCCTCGCGCCTATTAACATTAACCAACGTAATTATAATTGAATTCAGTCATATTCTAAATCTGCTGGTTCCATTAATTCTAATTCAAAATTCGATTCGATAGTAGTTGGTGTGAGAGCACAAGCATATATGTACCAATGTACCATTCATGTTCATATATTGATCAATCATTATACTTTGTATTAGAGGTGTCTTTTAAAAGTTTTAAACACGTACTCTGTACTTGATAATGATTAAATATGTTTGGTAATCTGATTAAAATCTGAAGCTTTTAGAAGATGAAGCTGATATTTAATTTTATATATATACGGAGACACGGAGTATAAGAAAATACAAAATAGGAATGTTCAGATTTTTTTCTTCTCATAAGTTACAATTTCCGATAAAGGCACCTCAAGTATAGTTTGTTTATAGACTTTGTTTTTTTTTATTTCAACAAGTTTTAAAGATCTTTTTCAACCAAGTAATGATAAACCTTTAGTTTCTTAAAGATGTCAAGTACGGGACATGCATAGTGACCGATCTTGCACGTACTTCTCGGGGGACTAAAATATTTAATGCATGGAGAGTACTTAAACATATACTCCCTCCGTCCCACAATAATTGTCCACAGACAAAAAATACGTAGTTTAAGAAAATATAATTATTACACTGTAATTTTCTGTACTATGACAATTTTACATTTACTTTTTACCTACATTTTTCTAACATACATATAAAGTAGGGGTATAATAGGAAGTTTGGTTAATTATACCATACTACTTTTGGAAGTGGACAATTATTTTGGGACGTCTAAAAAGGGAAACATGGACTATAAATATGGGACGGAGGGAGTACATAGTTATCATTTGCAATGGTGCGATCAAAATGGACATTCGGAGATGCGACTAAGCAATCACACCACATTAGCAACCCTAACTTACCCTCTAGGTTCCACCGATTTAGTTTATTTATTTCTAAAAATATTTTCTTTTAATTTATGTTGATTTAAAACTTGGAAAGAAAAGAAAAGACATGAACGCTCATTTTTTTCCTGTTTTGGGCTCTAGAACACTCCAACCGGCGTTCTGGATGTTCTCGGCCCTTCAACGCCGGCCCATGTCATGCGCACTCCAAGTGATCTTATATGGTTATGTCAAACGAGTATACAACCAATTATGTTTATAATTTCCTTCTAATATGATTCAAATGAGTAATTATCAACAAATTTATTACTAGTATCATTTATAGGTGTCTACTCATAATTTGATTAGTAGTTTGAACACTTAACTCTTGACTCGGTTACTAAGGGTCGTAAGTTTTGAAATATAACTTGTAGATTATAGATTACTATATAATATACAGTTAAAATTAAAACAAATGTATGGGTTATTTTCATGGATTAATAATGGTTTAATCCTCAAAATTTTACCATTTTTCCGTTATAACCATCGAAGTTTTTTTTCTCATTATTTAATCCTTTAAATTTACATTGACTTATTGGTTTAACCTTTCAAAGAGTTAAATCATAAAAGTTATAAAAGTTAGATGATTAAATTAGAAAAATATAAAAGAGCAAAATCATTATATACAGGGTTAATAATGGTTTAATCACTAAAGTTTCACTTTTTTCGTTTTAACACTTCAACTTTTTATTCCACGTTTTAACACTTCAAGTTAATGATTGATTAAATTTATCTCTTAAATTTAGATGATCATTATAAAAAAAACACTTTGAGCAATTAGTGACCGGTTGATCAAGTTCTCACTAATGACATGACAAATTTTACCAAAGTTAATAATGGTTAATCATCAAAGTTTCATTTTTTTTTCGTTTTAACACTCCAACTTTTTTTTTCCACGTTTTAATACTTCAAATTATAATATTTGTAATGTAGTAGGCGTATTTGGCTTTTAGTGTCATGCTTTATTGCACTCAAATTTTAATATTTGTTTTGCTTACATTTAACGGATACAAACATTCTATATGTCGCTAATATAATACCCGTCAAAGTCAAATAACTCAATCAAAGTTAAGCTCCTTTGATCACGAAAATAAAAAGGATATAAAAGGGATAAACGGATCCATATTATGGAACTAATTGTCGCACATGAGGAGGTTTGAACATCTATTTTTAAATTATTATTAAAAACAAGTGTTCAACATTACGGTTGTTACTTTTGTTATTCACATGATGATATGATTAGTTCTACCGTGAAAAGTAAATTAAGGTCAAAATGCCACGGTTTTGGAGGATGAAGTACTCTATATCATATGTGAAATATCATTCGATGTAAGCCAAATAAGCCCACTACATTACATAATCGAATGAAAAGGAGTTTGACACGTCATTAGTGAGAACTTGAAGTGTTAAAACGTGAAGAAAAAAAGTTGAAGTGTTAAAACGAAAAAAATGAAACTTTGGTAATTAAACCATAGGTTTAATACACTGAAATGCAACTAACTTGTACTCTATATCTATTGTGTGTACCCAACTTACGTATGTTATTTATAATGCATCAAACTTTAAAAAAGGACGTTTTAATGTAGATTGGTGACGTGTTGATGATTTGTCAAACTCTCCGGATGCCACATGGCACCTTCAACGAGTGATACATCACCAAATTACATTAAAACGCACTTTTTAAAAGTTTAATACATTAAAAATAGCATACGTTAGTTGGGTACACATAATAGATATCGGGTACAAGTTAGTTGCATTTTTAGAATTCAAACCCTTAATCCATTATTAAGTTTGGAGATATACCGGCCATAGTCACACAATTCGCTGAACCCGGAGCGAATTTCGAATTGGTTCGAGCGAACCCATTTGCGGTTCGATTCGCGAATTCTAGCCTATAAATGGCGAACCGCATGGAGCGAAGTCAGTGAATCCCACCAGCGTTGGTTCAGCGAATTTTGAGTTCCGATTCGCGAATCCAAAGGTTTGGGTTCATCGAATTTTTGAGTTCTGATTCGCGAATTTTGCTAAATATTAATAATGCCGAAGGTTTTGTAAATCCATAAGTGGTTTTCATGTACTCATTTTTTTCAATTTAATAAAATAGTATCAATAAATAATTTTGAAGTATTGTATACATTTTGAAATTTGGAGTATTTATAATTCGAACCTATTATTGTATTTTAATTTCGGGTACATCGTATCGGATCGTACCGAAGCGAACTGTAATGAGCCTACCCCCTTTCGAACCGAATTTTAGGGACCTATCGAATTGTGAATCCGTACCGGATCGAATCGCGAATTGTGTGACTATGATACCAGCTACATCAGGTCATAACCACGACAAATGGTCAAATTAAACGGTTACCATTAACTTGAAGTGTTAAAACGTGGAAAAAAACTTTGAAGTGTTAAAACGAAAAAAAGAGAAACTTTGGTGATTAAACCATTATTAACCTTTATATATATGTGGTAAACTTTAGGAATTAGACCATCAAAAGTATAATCAAACTTTAGATTTAAACCATCAAAGTTTCGAAACTTTAAGGATTAAATCATCAGAAAAGAACTTAAGTGGATAAAACAAAAAAAATGTGAAATTTTGAGGATTAAACCATTATTAACTCTATTTTCGTAGTAAAATGCAAGTCATGAAAAAATACTCGCCATCAAACTAGCTAAAACTTAAAATATAAAAATAGAAAGTAAATTTAAAATAAAGGAAAAATCAAGTGAAAGTAACAAGCTCTCAATTGGTCATAAAGCATATTTTATTTTCACGTATTTGAAGAAAGCAAAAAGAAAAAGAAAAAAAGAAACAAGTTACATACAAAGTCTTTAACCTTCTTATACGTGTTTTCTTCGCAACCAACTTCATCATTTAAATCACTAACTTACTCTATGGTTATTTATTTAGTATATAACATTACTTGCTCAAGAGGGGACATGACATGCATGTAATGTATTAAACTATGACCGAAAATGTATTGTATACATATAATACCTTATCAATTATAGTTTATTACATTTTGTTGCGGTTTATAATTAACTTATTTTTTAAAAAAATATAAAAAATACAGACTAGTACCAAATATACCATATTGAATGTGATAAGATGACACAATCTATCCAAATATATTTTAAGGCCTCCAAAAATAGGATTTTAAGTAAATATATAACTTCTATAACAAACTTTACCATCTAATAAAGCACAAACATATAAGTGTTATTTTTTATACCAACACACATTTATTGAATGAGAGTTTATTTCAAGCAACAAACAAACTAATTTTCATTCTAACACTTTCTTTACTTCAATATTTTTAATTTTTTATAAAACATATAGTACACTTCATATTGCTTATATTGCACATCATAAACACACACAAAAAACTGATAGTATTGAACAAACATTGTTTATTGTTACTCCCGCATTGGGTAAGTAGGCTAGTAAATTAGAATTTAGGTGGACCACTTAACCTCCAAATTTATGACCATTCTTTCATGTCACAGTGTCACACACAACTATATATTAAGGTTTGTATGCAAGCAACATCACTGCGCTTTTGTGCAAACACTCTAGTATATATTATTTTTATGCATCAGCGAAAATGGGAAGAGCACCTTGTTGCGAAAAGGTCGGGCTAAGGAGAGGAAGATGGACAGCAGAAGAAGATGAAACATTGATTAAATACATTCAATCCAATGGTGAAGGTTCTTGGAAATCTTTACCTAAAAATGCTGGTACAAATCTAATCCATCCATATATCATATAAAGTATAGTGTATTTATCAATTTACGAACTTGTTGACTTGTTCTGCAAAATAAGCTCGAAAGCTAGTCTACGTTAAAGAGCTAATTAAGTGTGTTCTGAAAATACGATAAACTCATAAACCCACAAACCTTAAAGTAAAGTTATCTAAACACCCCTTAATTATTATTTTTTTAATTATAACGGACTGATATTATTGAGTTATTTGAATGTTATAAGGACTGCTGAGGTGCGGAAAAAGTTGTAGGTTGAGATGGATAAACTACTTGAGAGGAGACTTGAAAAGAGGTAATATGAGTGTAGAAGAGGATGAAATGATTGTCAAGTTACATAAAGCTTATGGAAACAGGTTTGTATTAACACTTCATCTATTTGCATGCTCTGATGCTCGTGCTTTCGATTTCTGTCATGACCTTTTAGTTAAGACAGTAATTCTACGTGTAAGCGACACTTACACTTATATGTTGGATCCATCGCACCAACTTGTTTTATGTGTTAAAGTAAACTAATGAGTAATGATTCATGATAGATGCAGGTGACAAAATGTGCAGTTATTTATATGAGTAATGCTATATATAACTAATTTTACATATCTAAATATAGACCTACTTTTTTCATTGGTTTATTTTTATCTATTTTTTAATTTCATCCAATCAATTTCTTTGCATTCATATAACATATATTTAGGTCTATAAGTGTACAAGTTTAGATTCACAAATCATTTTCCTATTTATATATGGGTTAATGGGTTAATCTAGTGGTTTCTTATCTTTTATATATATATATATATATATATATATATATATATATATATATATATGGGAGATTTCAAATGAGAACCAACCCAAAACTAAGAACCAAAAAAACCAAATCCAGTCAAGGGTATAATAGTAAAATTACATTTTTTAATTTTTATTATTTAATGAAATTGTAACCGTTTGTTTAGGAAGTCCCACCTTTCTTGGAGATTTTATATATTTCATCTTTCTCTCTCATATAATCTTCATCATCACAAACATTATGATTAAATGATTCGTTATGCACATATATCAATCCAAGATAACAAAAATCTAGTGAACACAAGAAACCAATCATTATCATAATTAATCTAAACTTTCAGGGTTCTTAAATAATCATGTGAGCCCGTGTGCACAAATGAACACCCATGTGCACTTGTGAACGGTCGTTGTGCACATATGAGTTGGCCCATTTCTTCACGGTTTGATACATTTCAAAGCCATCTTTATCATATTCATATATAAGATCACATGTGCACAAATGAACAACTCTTTTCTTCTTATTTTTTGTGTTATTGTTCTTCATAGGAATACCATCTTTATCTTTTGGTATCAAGAATATTATGAACAAGCAGATATAAACATGACATGTTTTTCCTAGATTTAATGTATTTCTTCAAGTGTGCACTTGTGAACATGATGTTTGTTTTGATGTGAGCATGTGAACATTTCGATTCATAATTGATAACAGCCATCGTCATCATCATCATCATCATCATCGGACCCTCATCTTCGTCTTTTACAACAGCCAGGTTCATTTTTTTTGTTGGCTTGGTGGTTAGCGATCGAGATGGAGTAGTTAAAAGAACATAAAATGAATGGTACGTGTGGTGGTGATGGGGCGACGACGATGTTATTGCGGTGGTGGACGCTGCAAGTTTTTAGTTGGGAGAGAATATATGGATGGTGGGTGAGATAAAAAAAGAAAATGAATTTTGAAAAATTCCTTGTGTGATAAACATCCGATAATTGTCACACGGTTTCTATATTTAGGCCATATAAATTCCTTAATTATCCTTCTACCTTTTGAATGTGTTTCCTGAACGTCATATTATTACCTTTATTCCATAAACGTTTCTATTCATAGATTAGTTTGATCAACGGCCTTAAATTGTTCTTTTGGTTTTCAGTTTTGGGTTGGTTCTTATTTGAATCTCCCACTATATTATATATATATATATATATATATATATATATATATATATATATATATATATATATATATAAAGAAAAGCCTCACTCATCCTCCATTTGACACATCCTCCATATGACCGAGCATCCATCATTTCTTATTTTCTTTTTTCAACTAATAATGATGATGATAAACAAACACATAAATAATTTATTTACTAAAATCTATATCAACTTCATAATGACACTTCTGACATATTGACATCTTGCAATTTTTCTATCAAATTTTTTTACTTTCTCAATATATTTTTGCAATCTCTTAAAGCTGCACAATTTTTATAAAAAGTTCTTGTTACAATACTTATTTGAAACACTTTTCACATTAGATATATTGATCATTTTCGATAACTTTGAGAAATTAAGTATTTATACAAATTAAGACTTCTATTGTAAAGTATGTTTATCTCTTGAAGAAAAAATTATTAAAGTGTATAACGAATTTATATATTACAGGTAGTGAAAATTGAGACGTTGACTAAAAAGAAATCAATAGTTTCTGTCAGTTAGAGATGTTATTAAATGAACATTAAACATGTAAACTTTGACATTCAAAAAGAAATTATAACTTCTCCTTAAAAATATAAGTTACACATTATTTGTAATTCTTTCTTCATATTACTTATTAGTTATTGTAGAGTTCTCTTCATAAATTTCTTTGTCGATATTAAATGCATGAACAACAAAAAAATATTAGTCATCCAAATGATTAATATTATACCGGGACGTACCTAATAGCAGCTAAAATTAGTCATCCAAATGATTAAGTACGAATAATATGAGACCGACTTCATTGTTATTATTTGATTTATAGTCGCTCTAAGAGTTTTACTAAATCTTTTAACTGATTTTATATGCTTATTATTTAAGAAGACGTAAACGTCCTTTTCCTTTTCGATTAAGCACCAATTGTAAAGATAATATACATATAAAATTGTCAAAAAAGGAACATTAACATTTTTTAACGAGGGTCGTGCATTGCACGGCCTTTTAAGTAACTAGTATTGTTGATAAAGAAACAGGGGATATCTGTTGTGCTTGCTATTATAGCTACCAGAGTCCCGATGGAGTTTGATTAGAAGCTAGAACCTTTTTAAAACATGCATTATCAAGAGCGGATGTAGAGGGGTATGGGGGCAATCCCCCCTAAGAGTTTTATGTAAAAAAGTAATTTTTAAAGGTATTTATAATATTTTATAAGTTTTGCTTCTCAGAGATGAAGAAATAATTAAAAATATATTTTTTGCTCCTCTAATATATAAATTCTAACTCTGTCACCGTACATTATTCAAGAAGAAATGATAAAAGATTACATGAGTGACTTAAATGGTTGGTTATTAGTTATAACTAAATGCCATTTGGCGTAACAAAATGGACCCATCAATCAAAAGGTTTTGGGTTATAGGTTGATTTGAGTTAATGAGTATTCCGTATATTATATATTATTCGTAGCGATTGTACATGATACGTGTATTAAATGGTAGGTTTATCTTTCTATAAAGAAAAGTATAAATGCTTCAAAATATAAGTATGCGTTAACTTACATTGTGTTTGTGTGTAACTAATAAAACTTATTTACATCATGTGGACGTAACTTTTATTTTTAATTTGGTTGTCGTGTCATCTAAACCACCACACGTATCAAAAGTTGGATATAACAATCAAAATTAATTTTGTTATTTACACACGATGTAAGTATAAACGTACGTACATATTTAAGCACTTAGTATAACAAAACTTAATTCGAAAGAAAATGGTTGGTTATAATAATTGATTAGATACACAACCAAAAAATAGCGGATGTACGTAGGTACGTATTATACCATTTTGATAAAAGGGTAATTATTTGGGCAAAGTTTAAGACTATTTGTATAATTCTTTTAATTTTGTGTGTAGGTGGTCTGTGATAGCTAGTCATTTACCGGGAAGAACAGATAACGAAATCAAAAACCATTGGAATTCTCGTTTAAGTCGTCAAATCTACCGTTTCTTCACAAACAAAAACAACGAGACGCAAACTTCAATCGATATAGCCACCTTGGTTAATCAAAAGAAACAAAGAGTTGGTCGCGTAAGCCGCAGTGTTGCAAAGAAGTATAACAAAAATAAGGTTTTCAAGCATAATAAGTCGCACTTATTATGTACACCCGATAAATCAACTACACCGATAGCCGTGGAAAAACAAGTCAGTGAAAACGGGTGGGATCCTGCGGATTTTGTTGCAAATAATATCAGAGAAAGTCGAATTTGTGACAATGTGATCAGTGACGAGTTGGGATCAGACATGTTAGGGTGTCAAGATGATGAATTGATCGATATCGACTATTTTCTGGAGAGTGAAGCTATGGATTCAAATGGTGCTTTGAACACAAATGATGAAGATTATATAGAACAATGGTTGGCTGAAATTGAGGTTGAAATTAAGAAAAATGAAAAGGATTTACTTGAAGCTGGAAAACAGAAAAGTGTTGAATATCAAAACGATGTTGAAAATAGTAAAAGGATGTCACGTTTTAATGAGACTGATTTAGATTTGGAGTTCGGTTTTAGAGGTTTTAATACTTATGATGATGATGAAGATGATATATTGATCTGGCTATGGGAAAATGAAAATCTTTAAGCACAATCAAGTGTGGACATGTAAATAGATGCGAGGAAATTGTATTGGTTCAAAATTTTGTGTGTAATGAATGAATAGAATCAATCGATATCACCAAGTGTTATGAATAGTAAACTTTGATTTTATCTTTCTTATATGAATATCTCTTGTTTTTATTTTAACAAAAGACCGAGGCATGATCTTTCATTTGTTTCGGTAATCACACCTCATGTTTCAAACGCAATATTAATCCACAGATTACAATAGTAGAGATCAAATACATCAATAGCTCAAATCAATCAAATGCACAAGGTATATATTTTTCCCAGTGCGAGTATGGACGAATCTAAATGATTTCTATATAAGACTTGTACACTAATTTAGATTCGGCCATTATAGATGGAAAAAATTTACCATGTAAAATATATTTTACAAGTCTAAAACTATGCACTGTAATCCCAAAAAAAATATTGAAAAACTTGTGAAAACCGAAAACTGCTACATTAGAGGACTAAGATATCGTCCACTACCTCATTGATCAACGAATCAAGTATTCGAGCCTCGATGTCTACTCCAATTTCAAATGCTTCAACATCGTAATCGAGCCATTTTTTGTACTTAGGACCACTCATATCCTTATCAACGAGTTCATCCACCATACTATCTTTCATATCTTCCCACCCTGTGATCTCTTGGTAGACTTCTTGAGCTAACGAGTTTGGTTTTCTAACGATCGCTAACCCTTTACCCCACACCCTGCACTTTGACTCCATACACTCACTTACACAATTGAACATGAGCTCACGCCTTAACTTAGTCACTTCTTCATTAGGTCTACGAAATTCTAATCGATCAAACACACGTGGGTTCACGATCTTTCGAGTCTTACCAATGGAGAAGTCAGCAAACATTGTCTCGATATCTGAAAGTATATCTTTCACGTAATCAGGTTCCCATTTGGAAACTGTTGTGATGGAAGATGCTGAGTCTAGTAACTCGGTATCAACCTCCATTGGAGTTGAGTTTGTTGAAAAACTTGTAGCGATTAGCTGCTGCGCTTGAACAGAAGTTGAATTTTGCTTGGAGGTATCGGCAGTATCTGATGAATTACAACTTTCAGTGATGAAAGATGGTTCGAGTACCGAGCTTGGGCTTGGTTCTCGACCATTGAGGATTTTTCGATATTCATACTCACGAAACATCCGTTCTTGAGGTTCATTAGAAGAAAACGCGTAACTTGAATCAACTCTATTGATTTGATCTTGACCCTTAAAACAATACAAGATCACATTAATCATTTATTAAAAATTAATATGAGAACTTTGCATATAAAGACTTGCATCTTGTTCATTACATACCAAATCGAGTATGTGATTCTGTTTCATGAGTTCTGTAGGATTATTTGTTGAAAACCCGTAACTCGAATCCTGATCCTAACAACATTAAAAGACATTAGGCTATACAAAAACCACAAGAAACCTATATACATCAACTTCATCTCGTAATAACATACCAGATTGAGCTTCTGTTGTTTCTTAAAAAGTTCTAAAGGTTCATTTGAAGAGAACTCGTAACCTGAATCATCTTGGCCCTAAAAACATTATAAAAGATCAGATAATTCACAGATAAACTATCAGAACGTTATATATAACAAGGATAATTGCATTACAGAGACAAATTTCATAAACTCTGATTTTAAGCAACCAACTTCAGAAGTTATAAATTTAGGTAATTTGACTGGTAACCGGCCAAAATCATGGTGTATCATTAAAAAAATGAAACTTGGATGGTTTTCTTCTGGCTTAAGAGAAGTTAGTTGGCTCAAAACAAAAGTGAGACCAGAATGAACTACATCCCTTTCTTATTATACTAGTTTACAATTAGCCCAATAAAAAGCATATGTTTTGTTTATGGCATACCTGATCAGGCCTGTGATGTTTCCGAACAAGGTTTAGAGGATCATATGAAGAAATTCCATAACTTGAATCATCGTCTCTCATGTCAATTTCTGTTGTTGCTAAATCATCTCTAACGTCACTTTCTGTTGCAGCCATGGAATCTTGAGATACAGATGTGGGATGACAGGTCAATTCCCTCAATTTTTGCTCCAGAAGGGTGCTTAAAGCATCACCTCCAATAACATTGTAGGTCAACGATGATGGATTTGAAGCGTTGACGGTGTTCTTACTTGTATTATTGGACTGAAAACTGTTGTTAGAGATCATTGGGCGTGCAATCGGAGCTGTGAATGTAAAAGAAACAACATCATTTCTATTACTTCTAAAGCTTCTATCCCGAATGGCACTTTTCTCGGGATGATTGTTATTATGATTACTCTCTTCCATAGAACGTTTTCTTCGAGTTACAGAGTATGGTTCCTTTTTATGGCTCGTTTTCTGGGAAACTGGTTTTCTTGATTGTGGACCGATGGTCGAGCATGAAGATTTAGGAGTTGACTTTCCTCGGTCAACCAAGCTATTTTGTTTTTGATTGTTCTGCTTTAAAATATTCGAAGAAACATGATTCTTGGGTGGGTTTCTTTCTGTATTTGACTGAGTTTTGACTGAATGCACTCGATGGTTCATCCCTTCACGTTTTTGAACATTAGCCTTAGCTTGAAGGGCTAATGATATTGACTTTTTCGCTTCTGAAGATGGTTGACCTTTGAGATTCTTGACCGGGTTTGACTCTAATGGCCTTCTAGCAGCCTCAGGAATCTTAGGTTTTCGAGAATTCTCCATTTTCTCTCTTGAAATTCGGACTTTAAGAGGAACTGATGATGACGATGATAACGATGGTGATGGTGAAGATGACCCAACAAGCGGTATCTTAGATGCAGCTTCCATTATACGGTCAGGATTGCTAGAACACACGTATCTCGAGTTCTTAATAGGAGATAAGAGCTTGTGATGAGTAATTGGGATCGATTTAGCAGATTTTGGAGGCAAGGTTTCAGTTTGAAACTTTTCTATTGCTCTACTAATCTCCATCTTCTTAGGTTTGACTATTTTAGGTCTATGAACGGGCTCCATTTGACAGTCAGTAGTTTCAAATTCAGGGTCTTTTCTACTATAATTTGTAGACGAATCTCTCAGGGACTGAGAGTCGAAAGATGGGTTTGAGTACGTATCTGAGAAATTAAAAGTTGGCAGTGAATCTAGCCCCATAAGCCTTGCAACGACCCCAGGAGCTTTGGTACCATAACCATCTTCATCTGTTACTGAAGTTGCACAACTATAATCACTACTTCCTTTGAAACTCAAGCCGCCTATCATGTCATCTTCGTCCATCTGTGAAGTTGACTTATACTTCTAAGATCAAACAATTCTTTCATATATAGTCAGAGACTCAGAGTTAAATTATAGAAATGTTAAGTACGTACCGTATTGAATCTAGTCATAGGCATGTTGCTTTCAAATCTCTTCGACTGCTTCGGTTGTTCTAAGTTTACAAGATGTGGTTAAAAACACAAAAGGTAAAATTTAAGGATAAGCATATGATTAGAGGTGACTTCAAACCATTAGCTTACAAATGGGTCGATTCAGGTATGTTTTATCTCTAACGGGTCAAACAGGGGCAAAGGTGGCTGAAAGTGTATTAAAAATTAAACTATTCTGGGAATATTTTAATCTACAATCATATCATATTTGACACACTAATTACTTGTAAAAATTTGATGATTTAAAAAGTGATTCTGTTCAACCAAACCAGCCCTGAACAATAAACTACCTGTGTTACCATGTTGCTCAACTCACCCAGTTTGCCACCTCTACTTATTATGTAGTACAGGAAATTCAATTATACCTGGTGATTCCAACTTGCTTGAAAACAACTTCTTTCGAGATTTTGCATTCCAATCAAATAAATGGAGAAAGCCACCAACATAACCACCTCCACCGCCACCCTTCGACCCATGCTTGTGAGCGCCCATATCTTTAAGTAGTATGCTAGAAGACTGCTATCGAAGCTCTGTCCGAGAGCCAAAATTCATCTGTGAGGTTCAACAATATGATTGAACTGGTTAGCGTTTGAAGCATCTTAGACGATGAATTTAGGAAATCAGAGCCCGTACTTTGAAGATTCACAATGGACATAGACTCTTGCCAGCCTTGTCTCTACATGTTTCTAAATACATTTTATATAGTTCGAATATGAGATTGATTATATCTGAAGGCTTAGCAATCATCATCAATTCAAAGTTAGAGAGAGTCTCATTCGATACACAAAGATCAGAAGAGGGATTATAACACTTCAATAATCAATTAATATTAATCTAACGGTTTTGAAATGCATAAATGATATACTCCTAATCAATTTCCCTAATTACTTCAAACACAACAGTTCAAAACATACAAATCCTCATTTAAATCAAAAAATGCCAACTGAATCTATCAATTTCAACCAACAAACATGAGTAGAAATGTATAGACTCGGTATAGTTTGGTGCAAGTATATAAGCCAAATAATGTAGTTTCCCTTATCCCGCACAACAATCATATACAGCCACATTAACCACACAAAAAAGATACTTAAACTCAAGTGTAAGGGATAATGGGATATCAATTAATTTCTAAAATAAACAAATCGAATTGAATTCAATAAAATTACAACTTCTAGAAACCCCTTTATTCTACACATTTAAAGTGTTCCCCTTCAACTTCACATTTTACAAAGACAACCAATTGATCACATTCCATCTTATATCCCAAATCAACCCAAATCATCATGAACAAAATCAGACATTACATATACCCAAAATTACATACAGTAACAGCCTTCACCTTTGGCTTCATAATCAACAAAAGGCAATCAATGAACAGAATTTATGACTCAAAATCAAACCCGGAACAAAGATTGACAAGATTATAAAAATAGACAAACCCAAACCCCATTCAGTAGAACATGATCAAAACATCACAGTACATGATCATACACAGTTGAAATCTTCATCTTTACGGTCAAATCTTCCAGAAAATAAGAATTATAACCAAAACCCAAAAAAGGGTTATCAAGAATTCATCAAATTTAAACAAAACCTAGATTAAAAAAAAAAAAAAAAAAAAAACTTTACCTAGAGATGAATTGACCAAAATCAGCAAATGGGTTTCACCATTTTAGCTCTGAAGCTTCCAAAATTTCAGAAAAGATTTGAACTTTGCAGAGAATTTGAGAGAAATTGTAACGTTGGTGAAGAGAGAGAAAGTGAACCCTGAATCTTGTGTATTGTGTTTTTAAATGGGGATGCCAAAATGCTTGAAACCGGCAGGTTATTTTTTAAAAATGTTTTTTATTTATTATTTTAATGCAAATTATTTAAGTGATTTTTTGTTAATAAAGAATAGAAACATAGAAAATGCCAAAAAAGCTATAACGTCTCTTTAAGAGAGGGAGGGATTTCAAATTACAAATGGGTGGGCTTTAAAATTTGTCTTCCAGTGTGTTGCGGTACACGGTATGGACAATGTTGCTTCATTGAATTTATATCATATGGTTGTGAAAGTTATAAATGAGTCAACTAATCTTGGATCATGTATTTATGGGTCAGGCTTTTTGGGCCTGAACTTATTTAGGCGATATTATTCAAATATTAAGGATGACTTTGCATTTTGAATGAGATGTTATTTATATATTTAGTATTTCAATTTAAATTAATTTTGGTCATCTGGAATTTCTACTTTCAAATATTACAATTCCAAAGATTATAAGTTTTGTTCATTTGATGACGTGAAACAAAATTTAAGTGCAAAATTGTGTGATAATACAAGGTAACTTGGTGGAAAAACATATAAAAATGAAAATTAAACGATTATGCTATAGCTAAAGTTCTAAGTTGGTCTCAAGTGAGGTAGAATGAGGAGCATATCATATATGTTGTATTTAAATAACTTGAAAAAGAATTTGTAGCTCTAAATTCAACCACAATTCTTACTTCAAGTTAGTTGTTATTAAGACTACTCCCAATGGTTGTTCAATTGGCCCGTCAGTAAAAACTGACAGTGCTAATGGTTAGACGGTACCATCGTCAGTTTGAGGCGTCGGTAGGATGTGTCGGTATTTCGACGGGAACGAACAGGACGATGTGGGACCCACTGCATTTTTTTAAAAAATGATCTACGAAATAAAAAATATAATAATACATGTTGGACCCTTAACGGTTAATTTTTTTTTTATTTTTTTTAAATACATACCATATTACACTATATAATATACCCCTTTCCAACACATTCTTCACTACAAACAATTACAATTTACATACTTTCTTTCAAACAATTTCATTTTCCATACACAAATACACCATCCAAAAATGTCAAGAGATCAAAAGAAAATACACCGCCGCCAACATCAACTGAAAACAGTATGTGGGCACATTTAATGAATAATCCTATTTGAATCCACCTTTTTCACTAGCGGGCTCGTCTTTGGCTCAATCAAGAAACTCTTCACCTAGTCAACCACTAGAGTTTGCACAATACGCACAACAACCACTACCATACCAACAACCAGCAGCATACCAAAATTACCAACATTATCAATTTTACCAACATTACTCACCATATCAACCAATTTATCTAAAAAAACACATACCATCAGCTTTCTCTCCATATCCACCAACCCCAATTAACTATCCACAATTCAAAAATATTGTTACACCCACGGTTGCAAAAGTCAGCTGACAAGGTCGCCTAGTCGACGACTGGTCGCTTTTCAGAGGCTCTCTGACTCGGCCAGCCCTAAATCGGTCAAATTGGTCGGTCAATGCTGGTCAACTCCCGTCAACCAGTCAGAAACGTTTGTTTATGGCTTGGATGTGTTTCTCTTTTATTTTCTTTTGCTAAATATGAAAGAAAATACAAGAAAAAGTGGTAGAAGAGTAATAAATGATGAAGATGAAGATGATGTAGAAGAAGAAGATGTAGATAATGATGTTAGATCTATATTCAAGATCTGGAAAGAAAAGAGAATAAGAGAGATAAATGGGTTGTTTTGAAGAAAGAGTTGGAAGAAATTTACATTTTGAGTCCCTTATCTTTACATGATATCTATATTTACATATAATTTTAAAGTTTATTATTTAAATGTATAAAAAGTCAATAAAAGTCAAAACCCGACTAATCTCCGATTTGGCAGACTGGTCCTTTGAGGTCCCGACCAACTCGACCTCAACTAGCGACTTTTGCAACCTTGTTTACATCTGCACCCGAAAAATGGAAGAAAGCAAAAAGGCTACAAGTTAAGTGGTCGGACAACAAGACAGTTATGTTGGCCAAACGATAGTTCCATATATCAGAAAATAGTAAAGAAGGTTGTGCACAAAGCTATGATACTTTTTAGCCAAAAGTGGTTGTCGACCATAGTAGTTTGGCAACCAAAAAACGTACGTTGAGTCAAATACAAGGAAACTGAAATAAAATCCGCCTAGACGTTAAAATTTTCATCGCAATCCATAAAAATATCACTGACCTGAAGCCAAGCGGTGCGAATGAAAAAGACATTGTTGAAGCATGTTATGCAATGTTGAAGTCCCAACAAAAATACAAATTCATATGCGAAAAATGTTGGCATATTCCTAAAAGACTATCCAAAGTTTTATTCGGACATGGGAGTCATGGCCAACCGGCGAACACTGTGACACCCGGTAAAATAAGACAATTATCACGTTTAATTTAAACCTAAATTATTTGTACTTAGTACACATTAATGCTAAAGTATTCAAATATTTTATATATATATATATATATATAAACACAAATGATTAATATGAAATTTACATGTAAACAATCCGAAAGAAACTGAAAGTAAAAACATGGACGTTGGTGACAAAACTTTTCTAAATAATGGGTTATTATTAAAAATAAACATTATTCACTCGGATTATATTAAATAATACAAAAACGAATTGTGCTCGACGAAACCACGTGAAACGCATATGACAAACAAGTTTAAAAACAAAGTTATATTTTATAACTCGAATAAAGTATATTTATAAAATATTTTGATTAAAAATATATTCGATTTCGTGTTAACAAAAAAATTAATTTAAAAGTATTATATTATTATACAATCGGTTAAATAAACACGGACTTTGACACTACAATTTGGAGACAAACTGTACCCATTTTGAAAATGAGCCAGTCAAGATCCACAAAATGTGGATCTTGCCTCTTGACCTTAATAAACTTAACACATCCTTTTGTTTATTCATTTCTTATTTCATTTCTTTTTCATCATCTCTTCTCTCCCCCTGTTATTTCTTCAATTGAAATTAAAACAACAATAACAACTACTTCAACATCACCAAAATCGATCATCATCTTGAAAAGGAGGAAGCAAGGAGAAAACACACATTATCATCTTGACACCATCATTATCACTTTCGATCATCATCTTCATCCGTGAGCAACCTCACTCTTTACTTTTATTTTTAATTTCGTGTTGAGAAAGCTTGTATCATCATGTTTTAGTGTACACTCAACACGATTATGTCCGAAATTTGAACCAAAAAGCATGTTTTCACTGAAACCGAAACCTGTACAAACTGTGCAATGTCCACCCGATGGGCTTATTTAACCACACCTGAATGGGTGAGGTTCCTTACCCGAATGGGTGAGGTTCCTTACCCGAATGGGTAAGTTTCCCCTATACCCGATCGCGTATCACCTCGTACCCGATCGCATACCATCTCATTACCTGATCGCGTATCGCGTGTTTATTTATACATTGAGGGTCGCCAAAAACAGAAACATTATAATTACTTTATAAGTCTTTGAATGCGTTTTCACCCAGACAAGGGCTTTGCCCCTTGGACCCCGTCAGGGGTTGCCATCCTTTAGACCCCGCTACCAGGGGCGCTGCCCCCGGACTCCCGTACACAATTTCATACTTTATAAAAGTACACTGAAACAAGTATAATAATAATGTTTTCGGAGATTATCATTACAAACTGTCACCAACGGGTCGTACTCGTTTTACAAACTTCAAATGTAAACACAAATCGAATACTTTGGACATAATCTAGTCGGATGAACATTAGCATGGATGGTTTATTAAAATATGCATTTACTTATTTATAATTTTGTGTGTTTAGGACACTATGTGATTATGGATTCAGAAAATAAGTATACTTAGGATCGTTAGTTCCCACAGGTGAGTTCATAGCCCCACTCTTTCAACTGTTTTACTATTTTCCGGGTGAGAATGCATGCACACGGTTTTATAAACTTTGGTTTATTAAAAACTTTCATTGTTACACTTCCACTGTTTATTACTTGTACACTAGAATTGTACTTCGGTAACTCGATCCTATGTGATGTATATTTGATCTATCTTTCCAATGTGTAATAGCTATTGTGTGTACAACATATGTATTATTTAGCTTCTCATTGTGTTAGACTTTTATGTGTATAAGAATTTCCGTGCTTACATTATAGGACTTCAAGAACACTATGTTATTATAGACTAAGATTACAAGAATACAAGAAATCTGTAGATTACTATCTAAGAATACAAGAATATTTGGGGTTAGAATACAAGAACACCACAAGATTAGAATACAAGAATAGAATACAAGAAATCTTAGAACCTAGAATCAAGAACTTTATTTGCAAGAACTTCAAGAAATCAGGAATCAACACGTGTCAAGAACCTTATTTGTAAGAAATCAAGAACCAACATGTGCAAGAACCATGTATGCAAGAACCTTATGTGCAAGAAATCAAGGACCACATGCAAGAAACTTATGTGCTAGAACTTAAGAATTTCCAAGAATTAGAATTAGATTATCAAAAAAATATTTTGATTTATAATTGTATTCAAGAACTATTCAAGAAACTTAGACTCAAGATTTTCAAGAAACTAGAAGCTAGATGAACAAGAAATGGAGTTAAGATTTCAAGAAAACATTTTTGGTTTATACTTCTAAGCAAAATTTCATAGATTCAACCATTGATTTTACTAAAGTATAGATTTTATACTTCATGAAATGGTTTCTCACTCATATTACTGTTTTCTAATAAAATTTGTGAACTCACCAGCTTTATAGTTGACCATTTTAGTGTGCATTCTCAGATACATCGCTATAGTAGGATCGGCCTATCAGGATCCTAGCTCGAGTCTCATGCATACACTTATTCGGAGATTTCCTTATATTCTTTTTGTAACATTAGTTATGTAGTTAAATTTTTTTAATCATTTTGGGAACTTTATTATTTTGTAAAACTTATTACATTATGTAATGTATTTTCAAATGTCTCATTTAGAGTCGTTCATTATATATCTTTGTGCTGTTGATATTTAATTAGTCACGAGCCGAACCGCTTCCGCAATCATGAATTGGGGGTGCGACAAACACACCAACCGGAAGTCGACCCAATCAATCTTGGTGATGACATCCCTTCAACCGGACCTCTTAATATTAACATGGAAAGGTTTTCCAAAACGAACACATTCGTCGTCCGGTCGGTCGTGGAGCTTCAAGGAAAAGTAAAAAAAAAGTTCGGGTTCGAGCGATTCGACTACTTCTTCAAAAAGTTTAAAAAAGTAAGAACGTTTGGATAATATCAAAGCCTCCGAAATGCAACAAAAAAACAATGAACATGGTTGATAAAAATTCAGAAAAAAAGACTATTCTTAAAACTTGGAAAATGCTCTATCAAAAAATACCCAAAGGTCTTAAAAAGGGAGAAAAATGCTCCAAGAGGTGTGAAACACCATCGTAAGTAAGTATGAGGAGGATTAATCGAACAGTTTTTGGTCAAGCGTCGAATTCGGTTTCGGTCTAAAACATTGATTTGGACGAAGACGAGGAGGAACACGAGGATGACTCGGAGTAAACGACTAGTTGTATGTTATTTTTAAATAAATGTACCATTTTAATTATTGTAATGTTTACAATTTTTAGTTAATGTAATGTTTTATTTTTAATTAATGTAATGTTTATAATTTTAATATAAGTGTCTATTAATTTTAATATTGTAGCATAAATAATAAATATAAACAATGTGTGAGGTTCATAAAAAACCGAAGTATTCACTATAAGCAGTGAAATGTTCAGTTTGTGTTAATTTGTGAACTGTTGAAGTGAGGTTGATGTGGAACAAACTTAAAATCGACTAAGAAGTTATGTGATCAATATTGTAAATTTTATAATAAACTCAAAGGCAAAGTATACACTTTAATTTATATATCTAAAATGTATATAGTTATCGATATATTATAAAGAGTAATAAGGTTAAACTTACCATATTAGTTTTGTCAATTCAAATGAAAAGGGTAAATTTGGTATTTCGCATATGATATTTATAAACTTTAAGCTTGGACCATAAATGCTTTATAAGGGTTTATATACATATATGTGTGGGGTGGGGGTGGGGGTGGGTGGGGGTTAGGCTAGACATAGGCTAGTTTTAAGTGGGGTGGCCCTTTTACTATGTCAGAGTAGGGGTGTAATCGATTCAAGTCGAGTCGACACAGTGCCAAGCTCGAGCTCAACTCGATTAGAAAACTTGAAGCTCGAAACTCGGTTCGAGCTCGATCGAGATTGTAGCTCGTCTCGACTCGACTAATGTACGGATACTTTCGAGTTCGACTCGAATCGATTAGCAAAATTAAAATATTAATATTAAAAGATTTAGAATTAATATAAATCGACTCGATACTTTCAAGCTTGACTCGACTCGACTCAATACTTTTTTGCTCGACTTGACTCGAAACTGCTTAAATATTATGGTAAATTTGTTAATATATATTAAAATGGAGGATAAAATTGTAAAATAACGCAAGTTCGATTAGGCTTGCAAGCTTCTCGAGCCGAGTATTCTAATACTCGATCTCGACTCGAAACTCTACTTGAGTAGCTCGAGCTCGACTCGATTTGTACCGAGTCGATTTTGAATATTTTGCAAGTCGATCTCGAATAGTTCACGAGTTGTCTTGTCTCATTTACACCCCTATGTTGGACGAGGCCCAATCATGATTTAACCTGTCATCAAACCGGGATCTTTATCGACACAATCTTTTTCTTTTTAACAATTTTAGGCATAATCTCATTGCATATTTTTCCCTTTATGCAAATAACTTCTTGTATGGTACACAACGGTGTTAACTAGTCGAGCATTTAACGAGCTATTCGAGTTTGAGCTCGTTTAACTTGAATTTGAGTTTGATAATATTGATATACGAGTCGAGATCGAACGTCAAATACTGTTCGATTATCTTCTCGAGCTGTCAAGCATACAAAATTGTTGTTCGACTCGGCTCTCTCGGAAGCTCGTTTAGTTACGAGTCAAACGAGCTATTCGAGTCGAACGAGTTGAGTTATATAAGAATTTTGTATATTTAGAACTTTAATTATATATAAAAACTAAAACGTCAAGTACAAAGGAGCTTATTCGAGCTTGATTTCGAGCTATGGAATGAATTTATCGATCCCGAGTTCGTAAACAAGTAAATTACGGTTGAAATTTTGTTTCATAAAAACACTTTCCCATCAAATAAACGAGCATCAAATTCGAGCTCGAACAACAAAAAAATATTCAAACTCGAGCTTGATCATAATTTTAAAGTCTACTCAAATTCGAGTCGAGCTTGAACATCTTTATATATGAGTCGATTCGGATGGTGAACAGCCAATCATCATTATTAATTTTGAGCCCATTTACTCTTGAACCTTTAAGTCGCTTTATGTCATACTTCATACTCGGTAAAAAACTTGGAATGTACATCATCCTCTTAGAATTGGTAATTTGACATTGACGACTTTTTGTTTATAGTCCTTGAGAATATAAGTTAAGGAGGTGTTTTTATTTTATTTTAAAAAAGACCATTTCTTACATAATTTGTTGCTTCGATCATCACTCTTGATTTCAACTCTTTTAGTAAAATCTAGACCCGAATATACACATGATATAAACCCTAGTTAAAATAACAAATTTTACAATCATTAATTGAAACTGTAGACGAATAACGTCACTTTACCGATACATTGAGTAAATGCCACGGAATAGTTGATCTTATACTCGAGGAAAAAATTAGAAAAATTAAAATTCTCAACAAACTAATTTTAACATACAATCCTTCAAAAGGGTAAAATTGTATTTTCATGTGCTACTCTAACACACCAAAAAGAATTAATAAAAGGGTTGTTATACAAATATTGTTACTATACCTCATGAAAATGTTCATGTAAGTTATTATACTACTCCATATTAATTTGTTTAATTGAATTACCGAACTATTTTGATATCCAAAATTAGACTTCTTTTTTCTATTGTAATATATTATAAGTTAAGTAACTAGATAAAATTTACTCCTAAGTTAAGTAAATCGATCAACGTTATATTATGTGTAAGTTAATTAAGTAACCTATGTATCGTGATTAAATTTATCAAGTTCAATAATTCCATTGAATAAACTAATAGTGTAGTAACTTACTACGAACTAATTTTTCTATTAACCCTAAAGATCAATTCAAACCCACTAGCTCTACCTTTTTACTCCATCTTCCCGAGAGATCACGTAGCAATTGCATGAACCAGAATGAAATCAACAACATGTACATATCAATCACCCACATATAATATAATTATTATAACGAGTAATTATTAGAATTAGAATATATAACAAAGAACAAATTAATCACACAAGAAAGAAGATTAAAGTAAATACTAAAAGTCCTCATTAATTAGCTACAATTCTCAAAGATGCAAATCAACATCCACTCCATCACCATCACCGTCATCATTGTCATTTGCTTCTTCTATCATCCTCGATGAACTCCTACTGACTCCAGTATTAAAATGCGGTGTTCGTCCGATATAAAACCTACTCGGAAACCTAAGAGGAACACCGGACAATACTTGTGGCGGTACTGGTGATTGTGGACATATATAATGGTCAACAACCGCCATTTGTGGCGGTTGTTGATACTGTCCGGATCTTGCATTGATTATCGTCACTGGCGCAGCAAATCGTCGGTGATGATTACTCATGAAATGCACTCTTTTTAATCTTTGACGTTCTTTTTTGTGTGCATTTTGATGTCCACCTAATGCTTGTGAATTCGCAAAGTCACGTTTGCAGTATTGACACTCGAAGCGCTTGTTGTCGCCGTCACGTTGTGGTGTCGCCGGAGATAGGCTGCCATCGGTGACGGAAACACCAAACAGCTTCATTACTGAAGAGGAGCTTTCTCCCATTTTGTGGACAAATAATATAAGATGGTAATTTTTGGTTTGAAGTTGAAATAAATTTATATGTCTATATATATAAAAAGTGATATTATTAATTTATTAAAAACATTTAAAAGGACTTTTTATTTTCATATTTTATATATTGAGAAAATAAAAAATGGCTTTATCTATCCATACCCTCCATAATTACTCACCATACCACTTTTGCATTTTTAAAAAAGAAAAGTATAAAAAGTACGTAAAAAGTACAGAATGTAAGAAAAAGTGATGGAATAAAGTACAGAAATAATACAGAAAAGTTAATTAAAAAATAAGGTTGTATAAAGAGTAGGAACCTAAAAAATATAACTTCATTTGGTTGGATCTCGAAATTTTTCATAGTTGACAGAAAGTGTTAATGGGACCCAAAATTCGTCCTATCGCTGTCTATGTGATCATGTATTTCTGTTTGTGTTAATTTATGTTATTGTCGCTATCAATTTACCATTAAAAAATATTTTTGGTAAATTCGGATTATGCTGAGATTTTAATGTACAAATTATCTAAAAGATGTCGTCTTTAAAAAAAATCAGTTAAAGTTGCGGTTGATTCGTAGGATGTTTTTGTCTATATTGATTATCTAATCTAATTAACTAACCAAATTGCATTGTTTTAAGTTTACAATTATTTTGAAATCTTAACTAATTATTAAACTTTACAATTAAATTTTATTATTTGATACATCAACTGTTGTGTGATTTGAAAAAATACGGTCACGTTTCAACATTTATGTAAAAACATTGTTACTTATTTGACAACACATGGAAAGTAAAAAGAGAAATAGGGTTCTTGAAATTATTTGATCAATCATGCAACTATTGATGATAAGTGATTGCTGATCAATAGTTATAGTGTAACATGCAACTACAATGTTACAAGCTAGTACAATATATATTTTTGTTGTACTATCATATAATGATGATAATCACTTTATATTTTTAAAGGTTTAATATTCACTCCGTATATCATAATAATTGTTGTTACAAGGTATGGATTGAAATCTTATGAGTAATACTAACACATTATTATTTAGAAATTCCGCATTCGGTACGTACGTGATCGATCTGTTGGTATCAATTGAAGAAGACTAACTTTGTGATTAAGTGTGTTTGATCATCAATGACAGAAGAAAACTTAGTGGAGCCGGATGTTGATCAAATATATAACTTAGAGCAATTGGGTGTTGATTGAATATAACGGGACGTTGATCGGGTCAAAAATTATTAGTTGCGGCATATACGGACCACTAGAACTAATATTAGCACTCTCATTTGGTAAACCATTATAATGAGGATTTTCATTCGGAAGCGTAGATTTAAATATATATTTTATGACTTTATAACATATAAAATGTGTATAAACTTTTTCTTCCAAACATAAGACACCACATTTACAAACTATTACAACCATAATAGGACCAAAGCGAGGTGTTATATGAATTAATAATCATTATTATCAAAATATATCAGAGTGTAATGTTGGTCAAACATTCCTTCAATCTTAACTTCTTGCCCACCTGTTAACAAATTCATAACCTGCAAGAAGTATTTAATATAGGGGATTAGCTCAACGCTAAGTGAGTGAATAAATAATCAACAGCACAACTTAGCATAACAACTCTGTTTACATCAATTAACCGTAAACATATATTACACAATACCACAATTTAACAATGAGGATCGGTGGCTCTCAAAGAACACTTACCCAACAATCTGTAACGTCAATACAGAATAGACCGATAGCTAATGGTTATTATACTCAAACATAGGTTCTACACACAACGAATGAATCAAGACCCTGTTTAATTCACACAATAACCAACTAGCCCAACCAACTCGTTGACCTTAATAACAACTGGTGCCCGCAGGCCAAATATATCACGTGATCACATATCTACATACTCATCATGTCACATATCAGACTAATCAGTCTATCAACAGTATTATTACTAACAACCATAATCATCATGGTAAAATAAAACAGTAATAATACATTACCCATTGTAACCAAAGCTGTTACTACTAAATCACACTGAGAATTAAAGATCCACTCACCAGCTACCTCAGTCGTCCACTCAGTAGTCTAATGTCACTGAGTCTTTTCCATATCTAAGAATACAACAAAATAACACAAGTCAGTCACTTATCTTAGAACTTATATAACATTATTCGAATATGCTTTTATCAAACAAATCTAAAATACTCATTTTTCAACTACCAATCAAATAAGTGATCAATGCTTATAGTAATTTAACATAAATCATTCCACGATTATGAATAACCACCTTAAATATCATAATTTCATAATCACTTATCGAGTTATGATTGTTACGATCACTATGATTTCAACATTTCTTAACCAACTTTAATTATTACTAAGTAACATAGTTGAACCATTGACCAGGTCATTAACCTCAAGTATCACTAATTCATCAAAACTTCATATTAGGTCTAATGAATACTTAATCACATAAGTTCTAACTTTACTCCTTGATTATCAATTAAGTATTCTAAATCATAAACCATAAAAAGTTATCATATAACCTATGATAATCATCATAATCATTATAATTCTCAAGAACACTTTAATCAATTTATAACTTTTAACTTGAATAATGTTTATCATCATCATTAATCAACACTTATCAATTTATACATCATTACTCTAAACTTCAAAATCATAATTCATGAATAATCACTTAAACCCATGACTTTGTTCATGTTCATATATCAAATTCATCATTCATAACTTATGGTTTCAATTAAAATCATGAATTTAACATTAACTAACTACTACATAAGCATTACAAACTTCAATTTCAAGTTAATCAAAGCTAATTTCATCAAATACTCAAAACCCCACTTTCTAGGTTTTTGAAAAGCAAAGAAATTGAGACTTACAACATGATTAGGAGGATTAAAGGATGATTTAATTACATTTTTGAAGCTTAAATCAAAGTTCTATGGCTTCAATTTAGTCTCATAGCTTGTTTTAAGAATTACGAATTGTCCCTGTGCTTGGTTCTGGTTTGGCCATACATAATCAGGACGAAGGGAATTGATTTTCTTCAATTGATTTGAAAGTTGAAGTTAAACTAGGGTTATATTTGTTCTTCGCGAATGAACTGGAGATTTTGGAATTGTTTTGAAGGTTTCAGACATAATTTGTACATATATTTAGATATATGTATACTAGTTGTCCCCTTTTATGTCTATTGTCTGGTACCTAGAAATCATTCGCGAGAAAAAACTATTTTATTTACCGTCAACTTTATTAATTTAAAAATTTTAACAATTTACTAGTCATAATAATTTATTTGACTCTTTTTTCAATTATTTTCAAATAACAAAACAAAACTATTTTCTGATACAATTAAATAATAATTCAAAGTCATAAAATATTAAAATACTACTAGACCCAAGAAATGGGTGTTACATTTTTATAGCAACGGGTATTATATTCGTGAGTCGCTCGTGTAGGCATATTATGTTACAATTCGATTAGAGGTGGTGGTTCAAACCACTCTATGAGTTCTTTGGCGTCATCGGAATGCTATCTCCTTCAACACAAAAAATTCAAGAGATCACACCCTTTGCGATGATGTATAATATCTCTCTTTTATTTGGATGTCGAATAGAGATAGAAAAAGCTCGATTAGTTGGACGGAATGGTCTTGTAATCCAAATCCTAGTTGATCTTTTGGTATGCATGTTATTGTCTCTAGTCACTTGCTAGTAGACATTTTCTAATACAATCGTTATGTTGTTCAAAAAAAATATTATGTTTGAACATTAACGATGTCACCTTGCCCCTTGAATTTCAAAAATCTTCACAAAGTCACCACCAAAGTCTTAGAAAGCATCCCAAGTAGGGATGACATCCGTGGGTCGTGAGTACGAATATGTCAAACCCATCACCTGCCCACGATGACTTTTTTTACCCGCAAACCTGCGAATACCCACTAAAGGGGTTATTTTTACACCCATACCCACGAACCGTGGATACTCGTGGGTTGCGGGTAACCCGCGGATTTTAAATAATATAAACATTTTTCAAAATATCAAAAGATTTTATATAAATTTAATGTGTAAATATGTTTTAAAACATTTTCAAATCAATGGATCGTAATTTAAACGAATTAAATTGTTGAAATTTAAGACATGCATACTAATAGTTCGATAACTATCAATTTATTTGATAATTTTTTCTTGATCATTTGATAAGTTTGTTATTTGAAACATGAAAACTATATTTTTTAGTCTATATATGAATAGTTTTGTTATATATTGTTCAAATTAACCATTATATATACATATATATGCAATAAATTATACAAATTCACTTTTAGGTATCTATAATGTGTTTTGTAGATTCGCGGGTCAAGTTTACCTGCGGGTACAAGTCCATACCCATCACCCGCCCATGTAGCCAACGGGTAAAAGTTCATACCCGTAATCCACCTATGGGTAAAAATTTCACGGGTTTACCCACCCACAATGATCGGGTACCCACGGATTGCGGGTTTTTTCTTGGCTATTGCCATCCCTAATCACAAGCATGACACCATAGATTATTTTAATTACTCTCACTTTAGACACCAAGTTTATATCCTAATTCCTATAAAATAAGCTAAAAAACCAAAATAAGATATCACTACTAGAAAAATGGAAAATACGACGAAAAGATTTAGCGACGACCCATCTCGTCGCCAAAGGCCCCCAAAAGTGTAAATGTTATATATAATGATATACCTTGTTAAGATCAGATTGCTTATTTTAACATATCGTGTCTACAAGTCGCGCTGTGCAAATTGTATCCTAGAATTGAACCTGCTTGTAACCAAGAGTTGCGTTCAAACCCACCCTGGCATCCTGTGCGTAAGCTTTTGAGTTAAACACTAGACAAGAAGCTCAGCTCACACTAAGGTTTTCCCCGACCACTTTACTCTGAGGCTCGATAACACTTATGTTATGAAGTCCTTGTCAAACATACTCTCTCCGTCCTAAATTAAGTGTCCTGGTTTGACTTTTTGAGTCTTTCCTTTTCAACTTTGACCTTAAATATTTTTGTTTGTATTATATAATATTTGATGCGAAATATATGTATGGATTAGATTTTAAATATATTTTCATTGGTATAATTTTTATAAAGTAATATATAACACAAACAAAAATATTTAAGGTCAAAGTTGAAAAAGAAAAACTTTCAAATCTGATACGTGATACTTAATTTGGGACGGAGGGAGTATAAGATAGTAGATACTACTCATAAATGTGATATAACACATATACATACATTTAGATAATAAAAAGTCTAAAAGAAATGCATAATGATATGTGGTGTCATTTCAAGACATAAGCTCACATTAAACATATAAAGTAAAATCAATTGAACAACATATCGATCGGCTAACATATCGAATTTAAAAAGGTGAAACAAGAGAATATAAATTGAATTAAAATATATATTTTTTATAATTGTGTTGACATCTACTCGTATAGGTTGTACTGGGACAAAAGATGATGAGAAAAAGAATTGTGGCAGCTTTGAAATTAACAAATGGATGTGGGGTGATGGAATCGACATTGATTATATTGTCTTCCCTATAGAGAGGACATGGTTTAAAGAAAGCAATGAAAGGACATCATTTTTTTAAATTCACATCATCTTAGGTTTGCCGCTTATGTTTCTTCATCTTCCTTTTATACCCTTCCTAAATTATACAATCATTCATGCTCTATAATTCAAATAACACCCTAAAGTGTAAAGAAATCTAAAACTAATCATTTGATTAAAATCGACATCTTAATGTTACATATTTCCGTATCATCTTAGGTTTTCCGACTTAATTAGGGTTTTCTTGCAACTTGTAAGCTAGGTTATATAGTGGTTCTACTTAAGACCCCGACAAACATAAGTTTTAATTTCCAATCAACATCAAATTGTGTCATTTAGTGAGTCAAATTAAACATTGTTGATAATTCATTGATGATGATGTAGAACTATTTGTTATTCAACTAACATGTCAATAATTATCTACAAAGCCTAGACATAAGAAAAATGTTTACATATTTACGGGACAAAGGAAGGGGGAATTTATGTACTACATCACTAGCTACTATACCCATCAAATTGTTTCTTTTCAAAGTACAAGATTCTCATGTCTAGGGTGTGTGTATGTGTTGATATCTCCATGTCCAATTCTCTTTAAGTTTTCAATACTTGAGTTATCAAGTACACACAAAGGTGTCCCACCAAACTTAGGTTCAATATTTTTGGTAGGGCATGATTTGCTTTTGTATCATGATGGATGGTCTAGGTTTCAAGTGTAGACAATAAGACATTTCATGTTGCTTAAATGCGACGAAACATGATAAAGGTGACTCCACCTTGCTAGAGCGAGGGTGATGGTAATCATGGTAGTGATGATCGATGGCTATTCAAAGCCTAGCTTCTATGAAATATATAATCCGCATTCTATTAAGAGCTATGAATATGATCATTCGATTGATCGATATGTATCACTAAAATTGTCAATCCAAGTTCATTCTTTATGCGGTGTAATTTCAGGGACATCCCTTAGATGCGTAGTTTAGTGTGTGTAGGGAAGAACTTTAGAAAAAGTGGTGATCGATCAAGCCTTCTATAATTGGCACACTACTTATCAAGTCGTTAAGCAAGTATAAACAGTGTATGTATCATCGTAGTATTAAATTTATACTATACATAACCTAATGTTTTTGAGATGTAAATTAAGGTTAATCAGTTTGTTAGTAACATTTCGTGATTAGTGCTAGAAATGTCAATGGGGTTGACATTGAGAAAGATATGGCAACCCCGCCTTTACCCTCATGTTTCCGACATGCCATTTTCGTTTTGTGCCCATTTATCTTCTACTTAATTTCATTCATATAAACATGTCTTGCCCTTGACTACCCCACCCCATGTTCATCCATCTTAACCTGGACTAATTTTTATATTTCATGTATTTTTAATGCACTTTTATTTTAGTACGATGACGTTGAGCTTATAGTTCAATACTTCGGTTTTTCTTATCATGATAGTGAGTAATGTAAGTAATTTCGTGAATCATTAGGTATAATTAACTACAAACATTTGTTATTTTATGAATCGAGTCTACACACTTTTATACACATTTATTTAATTTATGATAATTTATACACATAAAAAAAGTAGCAAATCACCTAGCTACCGTAAATATAAAAAGTGATATTCGGGTCAGATACACGCACAACTTGAAGTGGTAATAGTAACATCACAAGATTGCAGAATCAAGGTAGAAGGCCCACATTAAATATATGTTACCTTGTACTCTAGCCCTAATTAACCCAGATTATTGAGAGTGTTGTGAATAGGGTGTAAACGACATGAGACAATTTGCAAGTTACTCGAGATTGACTTGTAAAAAACTCGAAATCGACTTGCTTCGAGTCGCACTCGAGCTACTCGAGTAAACTTTCGAGTCGAGCTCGAGTACTAATATACTCGGCCCGAGAGACTCGCGAGCCTAATCGAGCTTGCACTGATTTACATTTTTACCCTCTATTTATAAGAATATTAACATATTTACCGTACTCTATTAATAAACTTCGAGTCGAGCATAAAAGTATCGAGTCGAGTCGAGTCAAGCTTTAAACTACCGAGTCGAGTAGTGTTAAATCTTATTTAACTTAATATCAATTTTTAAATACCGATAATTGAGTCGAGTCGAGTCAAGCTCGAAAGTGTCGATTAATCATTAGTCGAGTCGAGCTCGAGCATGGGAAAAACAAGCTCGACCGAGCTCAAGTCGAGTTTCGAGCTTTGAGTTTTCTAATTGAGTTGAGCTCGAGTTTGGCACTGTATCGACTCAACTCGGCTTGATTACACCCCTAATTGTGACCAAGTTAAAGATAACCTCACAAAAGTGAACCCTAAATTCAATACTGAAAAAATTAATATTGTTAACTGGGGTCGACTTATATTATAGTCATTGGTGACACGTGACACCAGTAATTAAGTTGACTTGATGTAAATTTAGTTGAAAAGTTATTAGTTTTTTAAGAATGCTATCACTCATATTTTGGCGGTATACCTCATATTTAATTTAAATAAACTTAATAAACTACCAATTGAGAGCATCAAATTTTTTTTGATACAGGTAACTAATTTTTCTGGGTCCATTTAAACATTTTCACTTTAATAATCTAATAATAAGTTCATAAGTAAAATAGAAAATGAGCAAATTGCACAGATCATCCCTGTGTTTTGTCAAAAATGTACGGATCATCCCTCATAAAAATAAACAGCACTAGATATCCTTGTGTTATACGTTTTTATCATTTGTAGTCTTTTGATACTTAAAATGATGGACATACCCTTAATCCATATTTTTTCCTTTTTTAATTTATTTTCTATGTTCTACATTTATATATATATATATATATATATATATATATATATATATATATATATTAATCTCTAAATTTTACTTCAAAATTTCTTTTATTATTACTCCTACATCTATGTCTATTTAATTAAAAAACCCCACCCCTTATTTACCCTGGCCCACTACCACCCATCAAATTTCCGTTGAGCTACTATCGTGGAACGTCATCATCATCTATATATACTTTGGCATTCCAACAAAAAAAAGTCATCATATTATTCATATATATATATATATATATATATATATAATGATCCATGTTGGTATCAAAAGTTAAAAATACATGATTGCTTTCTAATTCCTTACTAGTTCAAAATCCAAACGTATCTCTATTCTAGTAGGCCACAACTATATAGTATACAATAATATATCGTAAAGTTAAAATCCCATAAAAGGTATGTAACGGATATCTATTTAGTCCGGGCAAAGTAACTGAACGAAGTACTACTACTTTTATCTCCTCCGTCATGCCACCTACCAGCCACCACGATACATGACAACCCCACTAACGTATTGTATTCCTCCTCATTGGTTTACATATTTCAAGCTTTGAGTTGGAGGTTCTGAGCAACCACCATTGGACACAACAGTTTTTTAGTTATTACAATGCGTTTCGGGCATTTGGATTTTAAAACAAAAATGTTGTTGTTGATACGAGGTTGATTTATATGTGGGTTTTGATTTTGAGAATAAACATTCAAGGTTGAAGATGATGCTGGTGGTATACGTGGATGTTTGGAATAAAAGAAAAGATAAACTAAAAAGAAAAATAATAATAATAGAAGAATTCATTTAAATTAAAAACTAAAAAGGAAAAGATTAAGGGTAATCCGTTATTTTAGGTATCAATGGACTAAAAATGATTAAAAATGTAAATACAAGGATGTCTAATGCTATATAATTTTATGAGGAACGATCAATGCATTTTTTACAAAACACACGGATGATCCGTGCAATTTGCTCAATAAAAGTAATGTAAATTAAGGCAATACATACATATGGACAAAATTGCGTGGATCGTCCCTGTGGTTTGCACGAAATAACACTCCCCGTCCTTGTGAGTTTTTTTTACCTAAAGCATCCCTAAACTTGCAATTTTTTGCGTAGGGAGTCCTTATGTCTAACGATTGTTAGTTTACTCCGTTAAAGGACTTTCAATGTAATAATTTTAATAGCAAAGGTCATTAGTGTAATTTTTATTTTTTAATCATAATAATTTGTTAATGCATTTTTAATTGAAATTAAGCAAGTTGTTTTTAATACATTTTGCAAGTTAATTTAACTATTTTGATTGATTTTTTTTAATATTTATATTTTGGTGACAATTGAAATGATCAACTTGTTTATTCTAGTTTCCAATCCTAATCCGAATCCGAAATTTCCGATATCCGAAAATTTGCGGATATCCGAACTCGTATATCCGAAATTTATTGCTTTTAAGCTTTTAAATTGAGATTCGCTATAGATTTTTTTTCTAAGTACGTACAAGACCAAAATACTCTACAATTCTTACATTTAGAAAGTATTTTAATCATTTCTAAATGTTTTTGCAAATAATTTGTATACTACGACGACAAAGTTACCTATTAAAATGGGAAAAAAATAAAAAAGTTTTGAAAATTTCGGATATCACATATCCGAAATATCCAAAAATTCTGAAATATACTATCCGAAAATATCCGAAATTTCGGAAATATCCGAAAATTCAGATATCCGAAATTTTGGATATTTTCGGATCAAATTTTTCAGATTACGCATACAGATATTTTTGAACAACCCTACTAAAAAGTGAAAATGGACACAAGATTTGTGAAATCGAAACTAGAATAAACAAGTTGATCATTTCAATTGTTACAAAAATATAGGTAATAAAAAAAATCAATGAAAATAGCTAAATTGACTTGAAAAAGTATATTAAAAACAACTTGCTTAATTTCAACTAAAAAGGCATTAACAAATTATTATGATTAAAAATAAATTACACTAATAGCCTCTGCCATTAAAATTATTACATTAAAAGTCCTTTAACGGAATAAACAATCATTAGACAGAAGGACTCCCTACGCAAGAAATTACAAGTTTAGGGATGTTTTAGGTAAAAAAAACCACAGGGATGGGGAGCAGTGGCGGAACTTGAACTTTTCTTTTGGGGGGGAAAAAACAATGAACATTCGAATTCTTCAAAGCTTGGATCTTTATACAAAAAATTTCATGTGCAAAGTCTATATAAAAGAAGAAGATAGAATAACTTACATTTTGAATCCACCACCTTTAAGCTTTTCAAAATCATGAATGACAAATCAAATGTGATATATCTTCTAAAGTCATAAAAATTATAAATATAGCAAGAAGATACTTGTAACAATCAAATATTCAAACCTCATTAATAATAAACACAATTAAAAAAAATAACTGACCTGAATTCCTACATCTGAGTCCAAGCTAGAATATGTATAATAGCTAAAAAAGAGAAACTCGGACTCTCAAACAACTTAACATAAAGTTCAAGTGACTAAAGAAGATGAACATATATGAATTTTAGTGAATAATTGTATTTGCATACTTGTGCAATATGGCTCACAATATGATATAATCAAGTCAAATATTCCTATTAAATAAGCAAAAGAAAACAAATAAAAAATATTACATGAATAAATAGGTGAATTGATTCGGCATGCGTGAATAATGATGATTTAGTAAATTGTTTTGTTACTTTGGAATTTGGAATATACTTTTGGAGAAAATTCCCTTGCGGACGGTTCAGATTTTCAAAAATGAATTTTCAATTGTTTAATTTCTGGGAGGGACAATAAGCTATGCATAATAAATTTAACCCCAAGTATTAGAAATATTACAGTCTTAAGCTTTTAACCCAAAAGTTTGGGCCGGCCACAACCCTCTTTTGTCTCCACAGAGACTTCCGCCCTTGACGAGTGTTATTTTGTGTAAACGACAGGGACGATTCATGCAATTTTGTCTTACATATATATAAATAGGATACCCGCACTGTGAAGCAGAGTTAAATACAAAACTTAATTGTTGTTAGTCATATGTCGCTTTTGAAGAACAAAATGAAGGAAAATCAATTGATAAACGCACATAAATACTATATTTAAGTAGTATTTTATCCCTATTCTTGAATGTTTTTATTGCAATGAATTAAGTTTTGGTACTTATTTCGTTTTGGCTTTTAATCAATCCATACGCCGTATGGAAATTCCATACGCCGTATGGATCAATTTTAGTAAACTATATAAATTTGATTTTTAAACCTCAAAAGGGAGATTCGGCTGTGGTTTTTGAGAGACGACATCAGACGACTATTTTCGACTTGGTGGGTTACTTTGGAGGCACGAGAAGCTAAGGTTGAAGCTAATTCACTTTATCTTTTAGTGATTCGTCTTTTCGGTTCGTATTTACACCTTTTTATCTTGATTACACTATGTTTTTGAGATTTATAATTATGTTTTTACATTATTCGATGATGAGTTGATATCTAGTATTTGTGTAGTAATGAGCCTTGGATAATGATTATTGAACGATATTGATTGCACGTTTGTTAAATTGTTTAATTGAAGATTATTATGTTATCCGTAGATTCTTATTGATTGGTGATTATTAGTTATTACTTAACGTGATTGATTGTGTCATTGAGATTGATTTCCCTTGATATTGTTGATTATTGATGATTAGAATCTAGGTTTTGATCGTTGCTGAATATATTGAGTTTGACAGGTTAAGAAAATAATAACTAAGTAATCTAAAATGAATAAGCTAATAAGTTATTATTAGTAGGTATTGTTGAGTCATACCGTTAGGATTAATCGTAATCAATCGTGAATACTTAAGGCATAATCTAGGGAAAAGCACGCAATAGAGTAACATTTTTACGACGTTGGATCGACGTTTAATGTGGGACCCTAGGTTGTAGAAATTAGTTAGACCCGAACCGTTGGCTAAATTACATTCAACTTGGAATCTTTGATTAGTAATTAAGTTGATATAAAAGAAATCACAATTAAACAATTAACGTGCAATGAATCGGAATATATGAATCTAAGTGGAATTATTACACAATTACTTGTTCCTTCCTATCTGTTCTTTTAATTTAAGTAATTTAGTCGTTTAATTATCATTATAAATATTAATGTTCGCACGGAACTAAAACGTCCCCTTTCCTTTACTGTTTTCTAGTTAGTTAGTATTTCTTATTTTTATAAATAACCGTTGTTCCCTGTGATCGACTCGGACTTACCAAGTCTATACTAACATTCGATCAGGTATTCTTGTCTGGTTGTGTGAAAAGTATAAATAAGGTGATTCCATTTATTAAATAAAACTAGACTCGTCCACACGACATCATCAATAGATATAGAAAAAAGTGATCCGAGGTAAAATGTTATAATATTAGTTAATTTGCTTCATATTTATTAACATAAAAAGTTCAGAGTAAGTAAAAGATCAAGAGATAAAGCATGAGGGGTGTATTAAATAACTTAGAGAATTATATTTTAAGAGTTTAAGAAAATAGTGTGAAATGCTTTATAGGTAAGTATAATATATTTGTCAAAATAAAAAGTTTATAGTAAGTAAAAGATTAAGAGATAAATCATGAGAGGTGTATTAAAGCATGAGGGGTGTACTAAATAACTTACCAAAATTATATTTTAAGAGTTTAAGAAAGAGAATGTGAAATGATTTATAGGAAAATATAGATTGAGATCGAGAGTTAACAATAACCTCACAAAATTGAGATTTCTTTTACTGATAACTTTTGTAGCTGATTAAAAAAAATGATAATCAGACATTAATAGTTTGTTTATCTTTTGTGCAATTTGTCATTAACAAATACCAACTACTACATAATCACATGCCGGAAACATGCACGCTAAACTTTTAACATGTCCCTCCTATCTTCGATCAATCACCGCCACCGCTACCACCACCATCAACCACCATGACACAACCTCTCATCATCATTATTATCGCTGTATAACGCATGAATTTGAGACTTGTACGTATTAAGATTTCCAACCACGTAAATAAAGATCGAAAAAGGGAAATACGAATTTGATATTGAATGATAATAATAATAATTATTATTGTGTACATGTTGATGTTATATGACACACGTTTAGATGTCGACTGCATGCACATGCCAAACTGTCTATTTGATTAAATGTCCACAAGTACGTACCTCAACATATATGGTGTGGATAAAACCAAACTATGTACATACATTTGAATCAATGTTTCTTGATTAGATTGCTCATCCATATATGTCCACAAGGTACTATGTTATTTGCAATTTTTAAGACCTAAGAATAGTGAAAACCCTCGACATAGACTACTCGATCACCAATTCACCAATGTTTACCGGTCGTATGTAACCACCCAAATATTGAAACAATGAAACGTAGGCTATCAAGTTGAACATAGAAATTAAGTTCATTTTTTGGTACAACCGTGCAAATTTTGTTATATTTTAAAGAGGGAAAGTAGAATATATAATGTAAACCCTACCAAAGGTTTTGACATAACGATATGTGAGGTATTAACTCAATAAACACTAGGTTGTGGATTTAAGTCTCATGAGACAATTAGATAGATGTGTGATTTGTACATATATAATGTGAATGTGAATTAAGTTGCAGGGTTTTCTTTCTTAGAAAATTACAATATATATAAACCGTATGTATAGATTAGTTTAGTATATTAATTAGTATATGCTCCAACCCGATGGCCGATTGTATAGTTGAGCTAGAATCCATTAGAGTTTTATGACTTTATCGTTTAGTTTGTTTATGTATTTGTGATAATTTACGTATAATTGACAAAGTGTTTCCATTTATTTGATTTGAATGAACAATGTATAACTTAATTGGGTTAAGTATCTGGGAATGCATTCAACTTGTCCCGAATATCTATTATATGTATCATACTTACGGGAGGTGTATTTAATGCATCCAACTTTCAAAAACGGTTTATTGTATGTATTTTGATGACGTGTCATCTTCTAAAGATGTCACGTGGCATCTTAAACGGATGACACATCATCAAAATACATACAATAAACCGTTTTTGAAAGGTGGATGCATTATATACACCTCCCGTAAGTATGATACATACAATAGACATTCGAGACAAGTTGAATGCATTCTCATGTACTTATCCCAACTTAATTAGACAACAATATTTGAAGTTTTGAACACTTAATACCTAAATTGAAATATCTAAGCTTTAAGTAGTGTATTGTTAAAAAACACCTACATTTTAAATACCATGTAAATAAGGAAACAGACACAAAGTGATGGATGAACTGAAGTTAGCAACTGAGCATCAACGTACGTCCTTTGTTCGATAATGGTAACTTTCAATTAATGCATATGACTGGCTGTACTCTGTATATATAGCTCACCCGCAGACATCAATAATATCACATTATCATATTCCATGTAGTAAATATACATTTATTTACGTAAATCTAAATGACATATAAACTCATTTCGTAAATGTTAGTCTCATACTTTCAAAAAATAATAAGAAATAGTGATATGATGAATAGTATTCACTATTCAGACATTAATAAAAAAATGAAAACATTTTAACTAAATCTACTATGTTAGAGAATATCATATTAGCAAAACATGTATAGACTAACATATCTAATTATTTGATATGATCATGATACAAAACTGCGAAGAGAGTTTAGCTCGAATATCTAACCATCATTCAGACGAGTAGATGGCTTCTAATGATAGCTAGCGAACTACTATATTCGCTAGAGACTAGAGAAACTTGGTCTTCTATTGACAAGCAAATTCATCAACATGGAATTGCTTTTTGAGCTCTGTACCACGGATTACACAAAAAGCGTAACCTTATAGCTGTTAGAATATAGCAAATAACTATAACAAATTGTCATACAATTGCGGAAGCGAATAAACACGTATTTATAATTAGTTAAGATAGAAAACGTGTACCTTTTAGCTAGCTCCAAATAATCGTTTGGTAAAACGAATAGGTTTCACTAATGGTAAAACCCTCTAGGGTTGCACGCACACCACCTTCACAACACGATAACGATGCTAGTCGAAACACACTTAATAAACTTGTAACCTTGCTATAACACAATTAACTAATTTAATAGCTTTCTTCTATTTGTAATTTATGTCAAAAAGCAAACAAATACCCTTGGGGTTTGTTAATCGACGGCTCACCAAAGACAAAAGAAGATAGAGGGTTTTTATTAATTATTTAGGGTATTGTATTTTGGATACTAATAACCCTAACTTAGCCTTGTATTTATAGGCTTTAATTAGGTTTTTGAGTGATATATGGATACCTAAAAATCAGCCCATATAAACCCAATTCAAATCCAAGTTTGTCCACTTAACATTTAAGTCCTTCAAATTTAGTTTATATTAAATGTGTATAATAATTAATACATTATTAATTATTAATCGTGTCTAAATGATTAAGTGCGCGCCCCCCATAGGCTCATTAATTTCCAGACATGCTTAAGTCGTATACATATATACCAACAGCTCCCACTTGGACATGTCTTAAGCAATAACATTGGTTAGCGTCTAGCAACACTCCAATGCTCCCAGAAATTTCTGAGTTTCGTTTCATAAAGTCTCAGATAATGATTTCAACATTTACAATCCCTTTGTTTCAGATACTAGTGTTAATCATGAATATGGATCAATGTCATTTCATGATTTAACTATACTATTTCTCATTTCATGTAATTAATCAAGATTACAAAATGAATCAAGACACATCTAGATTTCATTTTGGTATGGCCATACACACATCTGATTATTACCTAATGAGCGGCCTAGAAGTATCATTCTTCAATAACTTATTGAAGGAACAAATTCTGTATTGACTGCACGTGTCAGTCATGCATTTCACTACACTTCTGAAAATAGTCCTGTGTAACTACCATTTACGAATAGTTAGAACCATATCAAGAAGATGCAATCCATACACGCTGAACCTACTTGCATCTCAAGTCTAAGGATTCAATAAATAATCATTTTCGAATATTCCTTAATGACGACGATCCATAAAGTAATAACTCGATAATTTGGGGAATCCGATATGCATCTGTAAGAATATCATGTGAGTTTAGTGAGACCTTTTCTGACTAATCACTCAGATATGTCTTAGTTTGACTATATTCCCATAGAGTCAATCGACATTGGATAATTTAGAATAATAATAAGTTATTCAAGGATTAAACATGCAAAAATGAGATACACTAATATTTAAATAAAATAAACATACCAAGTACTTTATTTCATTAATAAATAAAATGTTTTACATCTCATATCCAAATACTAATCACAGAATTACATGGGATAACTAGCTAGACGAAGTCCTATGCCTTCAGCATGTTCAGTAAGCTTTGCTCTCGATAAAGCTTTAGTGAACGGATCAGCTAAGTTATGTTCTGTGCGAATTTTGAGTAACTTGATTTCACCTAGTTCGATTTGCTCTCGAACATAGTGAACTCTCCTTTGGTAGTGTCTGGCACCTTTCTGAACTCCAGGTTCATTGGCAATTATGATTGCACCGGAATTATCACAATATAATTCCATAGGTGATTTATTTAAGGGAACCACGCTGAGCCCAGAAATAAACTTTCTAATCCAAACAGCTTCCATGGCGGCTTCCGAGGTAGCAATGTACTCAGATTCTGTTGCAGACATGGCAGTAGTAGTTTGCTTCTTGCTTTTCCAATCTACTGCTCCTCCATTTAAGGTGAAGACGTATCCTGACTGAGATTTCATATCATCTTTGTCAGTCTGAAACCCAGAATCGCAATAACCAGTTACTTTAAGCTCAGCTGCAGGATTTCCCCCATAAACCAGAATCATATCTTTAGTAGATCTCAAGTACTTAAGAATGTTCTTAACAGCAGTTCAGTGTCTCACTCCTGGATTCTGTTGAAAACGACTTACAATATTTTGTGCAAACGCAACATCAGGCCTAGTGCATCTCACAGCATACATAATGGATCCTACAGCCGAAGCATAAGGAACATTTTGCATTTGCTTCACCTCATCAGGTGTAGACGCACCTTGTTTACTACTTAAGTCAAGCTTTTCGAGCATTGGAATATTCCCTCTCTTGGAATTTTCCATCCTAAATCTCTTTAAGATTTTATCAATATAAGCTTTTTGACTTAAACTAATCATCCGCTTTGACCTATCTCTATAGATCTTGATTCCGAGTATAAATGCCGCTTCTCCTAAATCTTTCATAGCAAAACATGTTCCAAGATAGGATTTTACATCTTGTAACATTGGAACATTGTTTCCCATGATTAATATGTCATCGACATACAAGATCAGAAAAGTAACATTTCTCCCACTAGCCTTGAGGTATACACATGGCTCATCTTGGTTTTGAGTAAAACCAAACTTTTTGATCTCATCGTCAAACCGTTTATTACAACTTCTAGACGCTTGCTTGAGTCCATAAATGGACCTTTGAAGCTTGCGTACTTTGTTGGGATGAGATGGGTCAATAAAACCTTCAGGTTGATCCATATAGACCTCTTCGTCTAGATAACCGTTTAAGAAGGCAGTCTTGACATCCATTTGCCAAATCTCATAGTCATAGTACGCAGCTATGGCTATAAGAATCCTAATAGCTCGAATGTCTGCCACAGGAGAGAAGGTTTCTTCATAGTCAATTCCGTAGACTTGAGTATAACCCTTCGCTACAAGACGAGCTTTGTAGGTGTGTACATTTCCATCCATGTCGGTCTTCTTCTTGAAGATCCATTTACACCCAACGGTTTGAGCATTAGGTGGAAGATCAACCAAGCTCCAAACTTGATTATCTTTCATGGATTTCATTTTCACTTTTGTAGCTTCAAGCCATTTTGCAGATTCTGGATCTGTTAATGCAGCTTTGAAGTTTTTAGGTTCATTTAAATCCCCTAATACATGCTCCTCAGTTTCTACATTTAGACATAACTTCTCCGGAGCACGTATAGTCCTATTGGACCTACGAAGTGGAACCTCATCATCATTTTGAACCTCAAGACTTTCTTGTTCAATTTGATGACTACTAGTGTCTTCAGAAGGTGATGCATCTTCTTGAATTTCTTCAAGTTCTACCGCCCTCCCACTGTCTTTTTGAAGTACGAGATCCTTTTCAAAGAATTCCGCATATCTCACAACTTTGACAGTGTGTTCAGAAGGGATATAGACGTAGTAACCCATCGTTTCCTTTGGGTATCCTACAAAGATACACTTAATAGATCTTTGCTCGAGTTTGTCAGGTGTGTCTCTCTTTACCATCGCCTCACATCCCCAGACCTTTAAGTAAGACAAATTAGGGACCGTCCCATGCCACAATTCATGTGGTGTCTTATCAACCTTCTTGGTTGGAACCATATTGAGAATGCGTACAGCAGTCTCTAGAGCATAATCCCAAAATGATAGAGGTAGAGTTGTAAGGTTCATCATCGATCTAACCATGTCTAACAAGGTTCGATTCCTTCTCTCCAACACCCCATTATGTTGTGGTGTATATGGAGGAGTAAGCTGTTGGACGATTCCACACGCCTTTAGATAATCCTTAAACTCTTGGCTTAAGTATTCACCACCTCGATCCGAATGAAGGATCTTGATGGTTTTTCCGAGTTGATTTTCTACTTCATTTTTAAACTCTTTGAATGTTTCAAAGACTTCATGTTTATGCTTCAACAAGTAAACATAACCATAACGACTGAAATCATCCGTAAAGGTTATGAAGTAGCTAGCACATTTTCTAGACACATGTCTAAGTGGGCCACAAACATCGGTATGTATTATCCCAAGAAGATCAGAAGCCCTTTCCACTTGATGTGAAAAAGGTTTCTTTGTCATTTTGCCAGATATACAAGACTCGCATTTATCAAATGATGCATCATCATTTGATTTTAAAAGACCTTCACGTTGAAGTCTTTTAATGCGATCTTTGCCTATGTGAGCAAGACGACAGTGCCATAGATAAGAAGATTCCAAGTTAGGCTTGGCTCTTTTATTGCTAACATGATACATAGAATTATAATTTGAAACACAACCACGCATATCTATTTCATAAATACCATTGCAAGGAATAGCATCAAAACAATGAACATCATTTTTAGAAACAGAAATACCATTATCAATAAACGAGTTTACATAACCGTTGTCTTTCAAAAGAGAAACTGAAACAACACCTCTAGTAATAGAAGGTGCGTAATGACAATTGTCTAAACAAATTACTAAACCAGAAGGTAAAATTAATTCATAATTTCCAATTGCTTCCACAGCTGCTGGCAGACCATTGCCCACTGTCAGTTGCAAAGCTCCTGGCTTCAGTTTCCTTCTTCCTCTAAGACCCTGTAAGGTATTACAGATGTGAGTACCACAACCAGTATCATATACCCAAGAGTCATGTTTAGAAAAAGAAAATAATTCTATGGTGAAGATACCTGAAGTACTGGCAATATTGTCAGCCGCTTGCTTCCTCTTTTTCATCAACTCGGCAAGATAGTCAGGACAGTTCCTTCTCCAATGCCCCACTTCACCACAGTGGTGGCATACCTCATCTTTTGCCGGATGCTCTTTCTTAGCTGGAGGAGTCTTCTTGGGTTTGGGAATACGAGCAACAACTTGCTTATTCTTGCCTTTCCCTTTCGGATTTCCTTTAGTAGCTTGCGGCTTCTTCTGGATTCTACCCCCTTTGATCATCATCACAGCGGGAGTTTCAGCTTTCTTGGGAAGGTTTTTCTCATACACAATGAGCATAGAATGAAGTTCAACTACGGTCTTATTCATACTATGCATGTTATAATTGCGCACAAATCCCTCAAACTCTTTGGAAAGAGAACAAAGGATTAGTCCAATTGCAACAGGCTGATGATAAGCATAGTTGAGCCTTGCCAAGTGCTCCAAATAGCTCTTCATTTTAAGAACATGTGGACTGACTGGTTTCCCTGATTCATGCTTACAAGAATGTAGTTTTTGAACAATGTCAAACAACTCCACTCCTACTTGCTTTTCGTACAATGACCTTAACTCATTTATCATATCAAATGGGCCATGGAACTCAAATTGCTCTTTTAGCTCGGGCGACATGCTTGCGAGCATCAAGAAAGCAACATCATTGTAACGATCATAAGCAGCAGAATACTCTGCCTTTTGCTCATTAGTAGCATTTTCAGCAGGGTCGTTCATAAGCTGTTGTTCAAGAACATCAGCTTCCTTTTCAGCTCGGAGGACAATCCTCAATGAACGATACCAGTCATTGAAATTAGAACCAGTAAGTTTCTCTCTTTCAAATTGTTGCCTGAAAGACGAAGTGTTTTGGTTTTGGGCAGGATTAGTTGCCATCTACAAAACAGATAAAGTTCAAAAATCAGTATTTTCGATATTTAACCCTTATAGAATAATTAATTTACCCAAGTTTAACCAAGTAAACTATTAATTTTCTACAAGGCTAGGATCCTATTGACATAACATCATTACATCAGTTGATCTGCTAGTAATGATGTTACTCAAAAGGTAAGTGACGATCAATAATTGCATTACCAGTGCAATTCCTAGAAATTATGGGACTTACAAATAACATTTATGAAGCAAGCACAAATGAATTTGTAAACATGTTTCATCCCATCTTTTGCCACGGGCTTAAGGATCTCACCGCTTAACTCGTTTTAAGTCGTCCAATTAAGAACTGTAAATAGTCCACCACCGTCTCACGATGAGTGGTAATTTACCTTGGGATTGCAATGTACCTACGTCTCACGCAGAGTAAAAAGCAACTGCAAGTGTTCTTACGATTGGATGGCAATGACTTAAGTTTTAGGGTAACGCAATTTGATGTGTTATCAAATATGTATGAATATGCATGCACCATATTCATATCATAGGTTTTAATAAAAAAATATATATATTTTATCTTACATCAACATAAAGAGCTCGGTAGCTCCATTTGAACGCACAAAGAACCGCAGAAGTAAGGCTAGCGCAAGGCTGATTAAGTAACCCACTTCTTTAAGGAGACAGAGCCTCCAGACTTATAGCTCTCTTATAGTTTGTTCAAATGGGTGAGCCGGTGTTTCTTTAGCGATGAAAGATACCAATTTTATTAAATGAATTTGTAATCAATTAGATATTTTATGACGCGGGAGCAAATTACGGTATATGATTAAGTGTAACCTTATAGCTGTTAGAATATAGCAAATAACTATAACAAATTGTCATACAATTGCGGAAGCGAATAAACACGTATTTATAATTAGTTAAGATAGAAAACGTGTACCTTTTAGCTAGCTCCAAATAATCGTTTGGTAAAACGAATAGGTTTCACTAATGGTAAAACCCTCTAGGGTTGCACGCACACCACCTTCACAACACGATAACGATGCTAGTCGAAACACACTTAATAAACTTGTAACCTTGCTATAACACAATTAACTAATTTAATAGCTTTCTTCTATTTGTAATTTACGTCAAAAAGCAAACAAATACCCTTGGGGTTTGTTAATCGACGGCTCACCAAAGACAAAAGAAGATAGAGGGTTTTTATTAATTGTTTAGGGTGTTGTATTTTGGATACTAATAACCCTAACTTAGCCTTGTATTTATAGGCTTTAATTAGGTTTTTGAGTGATATATGGATACCTAAAAATCAGCCCATATAAACCCAATTCAAACCCAAGTTTGTCCACTTAACATTTAAGTCCTTCAAATTTAGTTTATATTAAATGTGTATAATAATTAATACATTATTAATTATTAATCGTGTCTAAATGATTAAGTGCGCGCCCCCCATAGGCTCATTAATTTCCGGACATGCTTAAGTCGTGTACATATATACCAACAATAGCCTCGCAAGAAAAGATCGAAAGTAATTTTATAGATACTAATGATCGACTTATGAATTTTCTCTTAATTATAAGGTTCATTGGGGTTTTTCACCTAAATTTGATCTCATCTATATTATGGAGTGTTTGTTATTGTTATTCGTTTGGTTGATTATTGTTTGAGAGTAGTGTATATATGAAGACTTGTTATATATGAAAAAAAGTGTATACTTCGTATGTAAAGCAACTTAATTAGTACCGTTGGTAATCAAGTGAGGAAAAATAATGACTAACTTTGTGTTCCATAAAATAAAATTTCGATCAAGTCCTAACAAGAAATTTCTTAAGAAAATACTATATATTTATAAATTATAAATAATGATCATTGTGACATTTCTATTAAAAAACAGGTATTACGTTCTCTCTGTGTCTGCCATATTACCTTCGATGGATTTTTCTTGTACACCAATCTTATAAGAAATCTTAGAAAATAAAACCAAATAGCATCCAAATAATCTAACCATCAAGATTCAAAATCAAATTCGAAACCTTAGAAAACTTTTTCCTTTTCTTATCCGGATACATTCATACGTAGAGTCAGTTTGACTCTTGGAGAAGCGAAGATAAATAACTATTTTGAAAATTCCATCACTTTAGACAAAACTAAAAATGAATTTATAATGACAGTCATTAAAGCTGTCAATAAGCGAAAATTAAAGTTTCTTAATTTGTGCAAAATTTAAATTTATACACTTACGATTTGTTTTATTTCACTAAACATTTTCCTTCTATTTGTGATGTATTAATTGAAATTTATCTATACTATTATATAAAGCATTTGAGTGTTTTTTTTGTAAGATATAAATGACTACTTTACCCCTTCAATTACTAATAGTTTATTTAGTACTTCATATAAATTCTTAAATTCTCATTAATACTATATTTGTTAAACCACTAACTATATATGACATTAAATATATATTAAATAAAACTTATCAATATCTATACTAATATATAATGCATTAGTAATATTTTTTTAAAGAGGGAGTTTACTAATCTAGCCCTAACATTAGTATTGACTGTTAATATTTGAAGAACCTATTTGAAATTACAAAATTACCCATTATAACATTATTAATAAAAATATGACATAACTTTTAAACCGTAAAGAGATACGAGACGTGCCAATTATGTACGAAAAGGTCAGAACGAGACAAACGTGTTGGCAAACTCTACTTTATATGAATTTGAGTTATTCGACCCCATTTTTGCTTTACTTCAATCGTTGCATTTATAGCATCAACCAATAAAGAATACACAATTTTTAAATATGTTTAGTTGATTCGGCTTTTGGTTAATTAACACAATATCTATTCTTTTCCCTTTTTAAATGAAAAATTACATTCAAGAAACAACAACCATCAAAATAATAAGTCATTTTATTAGAGAAATAAAAATGATTAACATAGACAATATAAATAAGATTACTAGATAAATAAAAATGATCAGCATAGAAAATATAAATAAGAAATATATTTTGTTTAATAATGCAGTCAAGAAAATTAAAAGTAAAATCAACTTATCTATATCTATATCTATACTACTATATAAAGCATTTGAGTGTTTTTTTTTAAGATATACTCCTTGAATTACTAATAAAGCATTTGAGTATTTTTTTTTTAAACATTTGAGTGTTTTTTTAAAACTTCATAGAAATTTCAAACAATTTTACGTGATACTCTTTAGATAGATAGCAAGATATACTAAAAAGATATTAGTGGAGCCAAATAAAAAGTTCAAGCTACCCATAGTTTACCCTTCATATCGAGTGAGTCAGAAATTTTTACATAATGCGTAATGTATATTAATGTGATCGTAAATTGTTTCCATATTGTTCCCAACACATATTTAGTTTGTTTCCCATCAACTTTATTGTAACCTTATTTTTTAATCATATTGTTTTGTCAATTTTTTATGCACATTATCCCGCTGCAAAACGTGAGTATCCTACTAGTTTTTATAAAGGAAACTTTAATTTTCATAAATACATTGTATTTCTCTTGTTACTTAACTCTCATCTACTATCCTATAATTTTTGAGTCCTTGGAAGTAATAATGATAACAATAAAATTTTGGGCTTAATCATTACTCCATTTAGTTTATATTTAAGTCTCTCTATATATATTTTTGTTATCTGACAATTGATTGATAGTAAAAATAATGATAAAATGTCATTAATACAATTGATACCTTCTCATTAGCCATAATATTAAAGAGTATAGTTTACTTGATAGTAAAAGTCACAGTATTAGAGACTTTCATCTTCCCAATAACTTACGAGAACCTCTACCATAGCATATGGTTTAATTGCAAGTACACATGCTTATTAAAAAGCAAATTAATTTATCATTTTTTTTTATATCTGCAACTTTTCATATGCTTCATGAGCTTAAAGATAAAATTTAATTGTGAGTGGCTTTTATCTCTATATAAATACTTCATTTTCATGTAAACAATGATGCCCAATATATCATTATTTTATCGAAAATGGTATTATTCATCATCAGATTTGAATTCCCATCATCTTTGGATTTCCATTGAGCATGTTATTGTTGGAAATCAGAGTTCTCAACTCATTTGATTGGCGAAGTGATTTGTGAGCCATCGACATCCATATTAAATCAACAATATTACTTAGATAGATGGGGGAGTTCTTATAAGTCTCTAAACACTCACTCTAGAAATATATAGTAGTAACACTAATGAATAAGAATCAAAGACACCACATTAATCATCATCATATAACATCAAGACGACAACACTGCATTTCAAAAACTTACAAAGGTAACCCATAGCCGAAACCACATCAACAACAACAGAACATTTCGAAAACTTACAAAGGTAACCCATATTGCTTGTAATTGTTGTGTATATATGTCTTATATATTAATGAATAAAGTATTAGATATCTAATGTTGTTGCAAAATATTATGCAGGTAAGAAGATATGTAAAGATGATCATTAACAATGAAGTGCAAGATTTAGGGGTGAACAATGATGATACAAGCTGTTTGGTTCACAATTCAATATGTATGTCTGTAATGGCGAGAAACACGAATAAGTAAAAGTTATCGATGCTGAAAAAGTTATCATAGATCATAAGTGATAAGTAGTAGAATAAGTTTCAATCCTTTCACTTAATTGACATCCTCTAATTGCACCATTTTGAAATTCTGTATTTATGTCCTTCTTTAAACCGAAAGCCATTGTTATAGATAAAGACTCCAAGCCTCATTTCCACCACCATGTAAATATGTCATGTTCATTTATTAAAATATTTTATACAAGACTGGACTTATTATAATGAGTTCTCACTTCATTCAAATAGAAGATGACATTAGTGTGCATAAGGCATTTGGTATAATGTGTACCTTCTTGATCATCTTTGACAGTTTCTTTTAGAGTTCTTATATATATACAAGTTGTAGCATTCATTTGGTTGTTAAGTCATGAATAGGTTCACCGTAATTTGGCCTTTTAGTGATCGATCATAGCATTTCATTTAAAGGCTGTAAATGTTTTTTTAGATTGAAAATTATTTGTCCTATGATTTATATATTGTTGCTTCTCAATTATATTAATACAAATTATCACATAGAAGATATCGATAGAATTCAAGACCCGTGCATTGCACGAGCATGGATATCTAGTTATCATTGAAAAACCACTTTTTTATAAGCAACCAATTTATACGTATCATAAATAACGTGAGTCAGTAACACTTTTACATTTGTGCCCATGAGTGGGCATGACACTTTTTAACTTTCAGCAAATTAGAGTATGTATTTTGTAATTATATACTCTTTCCGTCTCAATTTTATTGTCCCCCGACAAAAAACACGCAATTTAAGAAAAACATCACTATCTCTCTTACTTTTTGGTAACAAGACAATTTTACCCTTTACTTTTTACCTACCTTTTTGTCTTACATATATAAATTAGGCGCAAAAATGAATTTTATCTCATTATTCTTTTCTATATATGGAAGTGGACAATTAAATTGGAACATCCCAGAAAGGAATAATGGACAATAGATATGGGACGGAGGGAGTACTGTATATTCTATATGTAATGTAAATTGTTTTATTTTTTTTAAAGGCAGTTGTGGAATCATTGACTTACTCACTGGGTCCACCCGATCATCTCCACTAACGGTTACTCCCCTAATACGAGTAACAATCTTGAGTTCGCAGCCTAGGTAATGCTCTAAAGGGGTTACTCTCCCATGTCTTGGATGGTACATCGTTTTATGTAAACCTAATTTCGACACCATTATAATGGACCGTTATTTCATGGGCTTGGGCCGCCATTCCACGGAACGATACCCCAGGGCCCAGGCACAGGGTATTTAAACTCAAAAACATCTTTTTCTCTTTTCTCGAGCAAAGTTTTAAAACCTCTTTTAATAACCAAAAAAATCGATCCCTCTCGTCTCTTTCGGTCTAATCTCTCTTCAGGTATGTTTTCAGTCTACATTATACAACCGCACGCATACTTCAATTTACCTTCATTAATTAGGTTTAATCTAATTCGACATGTGAATCGATCTTCCTAGGGTTCGAATTTTAAGTTGAACAGTATCAGCAATCAGCAATCGGATCATGTCTCTTAGACCTAGCGCCAGGACTGAGGTTCGCCGGAACCGATACAAAGTGGCCGTCGATGCGGATGAAGGAAGGCGGCGGAGAGAAGACAATATGGTTGAGATCCGTAAGAATAAGAGAGAAGAAAACTTGCTTAAGAAGCGTCAAGTATTACCGTCATCACAGCTGTTGTCTACGGATGCTACGGTTACTAACTCCACCGTTGAGAAAAAGGTTTACTCTATCTCCGATCCGATTTTTATTTCATTTTGAATATTTTTCTGTATCGATTGATTGCTGGTATTACAACTTTTACTATATGTTACATTATAATTATAATTATAATTTAGATAGTAGCCAGTAGTATTATGATAAGTTTGTTGATTAGTTAGACTTGATGTTGTTTTCAATTTACTAGGTTATGGTTTTGAAAGCTTCACTACTACATGTATCAACTGATGTTAAATTATAATTTGTGTGTATTTTTTGCTTGTAACATCTGACATGCATGATTTCACATGCGTAGGGAGTTTTTAGGGTTATTGATTGTATTGTTTATTGGTGTGACATTCATTCATATATATGATTATGAGTATGCTGTTGTGTAGGCCAGAGTTAGATAAATTTAGTGCAGTAGGTGATTATTAATTACCAGGTTACAAGTTTATTATGAAATGCGTGTGTTCGTGTTAATTGATCATGTGTATATATTTAGTTGTGTACCTGAACTGTGGTTTGCACTTTGGACATATGTTGAAATTGTTCGCAGTTGGATTACTACCAAGTAAAAACCTGCACCAATAATTTGATAGCAATATAGCTTGGCTATTGATCTACTTCACACCTATGTAATAGTTTACAAGGTTCCCATACATCCCCAGGTGGTAAGACCACTAGGTAGCAAATTTGAGGCGCTTTTTACCCATATAAAGTTACGTCGTACAAAATATCAGTTATACCATCGATGTGTATGATTCCGTACTTCCATGTATGTATTTGGAGGACCTTGATGTTCGTTGGATAATTTCAGCTTTGCATATGTAAATGACTAGGGTTAGAATTCTCAGCTGTTTCTGTTTGTGTTAATACTGCATTACTGCTTGAGGGTGCATCAGGTGTCCCGGTTTCCTCTTATAGGTTCTACATTATGCATATGAGTACATCAAATAGTATTAGGGCTACTTAGGATATGGTTATAACCTATAAAGTGTTTGAGGGAATTGAACAGGTATCAGTAACGTGTATTGCAGTCGTGAGAGCTTTTCTAGTATCGTGCGGTTATCGGCTAAACCTAAAGCTTTGACATTATAATTTTTTCAATTAGCATCAGATGCATATGATGAAATCCTAATATTTCATTAGAAGGATGAGTTACTGTTTATTTTATATGCGCATGCTCTCCATTAGTAGTTGAATCTTTGTCAAGCTTTAGCTATCTATGTTTATGATGAGAAATGCTACACATACACAAATTATTACATAAAGCTGTATAGAGATTGATGTGGACCTAATATGACGTTGAGATATTTAAGGGAAAGAGAGATAATAATTTGATTGGTCCATCTCTTATGCCATGTCATTATGTTTACAATTGTTTGTAAACAAAATTGTTTGTATATCATTTCTATTTTATGATTGCTGACCATGTCTAAATCTTCAAGCTGTCTGTGTTTGGGATCACTTGTTGTACAAGCACCGGTTATGATGAAGTTGTAATGTATATTAGAGGCGTATATATGGATACGAGGTTAAACATTAGGATTTGTTAGGGTGCGTTTAGTTTGTGGAAAATTGTCTAAAATTTTCCCTTTCCAATTTTCTAAGAAATGAAATAAGTTTTTGTTTTCTAGAAATTTGTTGAAAATTTAGAAAATGTGTTCAAAAGTTATGTATTTTCCATTTGGGAAAAATGATGTTAAGATAAGGTTTTTGGAAATTTTTAGAAAAAAGGAGGAAGTGAACAAAGAGTTGAAAACTTGGAATTATTGTTTTCCAACTCCTAGTTATAGTAGGGGAAAAAATGGAAAACTTTTTTGGAAAATACGCATTTTGAACATGTTTTTTAATTTTCCACTTCTTATAGAAATTATTATATCTAGAAAAGTGCCCCATTTTTCTTCAACTAAAAACACTCTTAGCTTCTACCAAGTAGCTGCATGTGTGAATTTATCGTTTTAGGGTGAAGGTCTGGGTTGTTACTTTGGGTTTGGGTTTGGGAGGTGAACAGCTGTTTATGTGTATCTTAAATAACATCTTATAGATGCATTTTGTTTTCCATGTTGTCATTTGAACCATTAAAGTGATGATGTTGCAGTTAGAAAGCCTTCCTTCAATGGTTGCTGGAGTATATTCAAATGACAACAATTTGCAGCTAGAGGCAACTACTCTGTTTCGTAAATTGCTTTCAATAGGTACAAATATTATTTTTCTAATTTATATTTAGTTGACAGGGATAATAGTTATTTACCATCACATGTAGAACTAATTGAAGGTTTTGTCACAGAGCGGAGCCCACCAATTGAGGAAGTTATACAATCTGGTGTGGTACCTCGCTTCGTTGAGTTCTTGATGAGAGAAAGTTTCCCACAGCTCCAGGTCAGCATTGTTGAAGCTTCGATTCGAACGATGCATACGATATTTGTTTTCTTTATTATTTGTTTGCTCGAAAGTTGTCCTGAGACTCTGAATATTGACAGTTTGAAGCTGCTTGGGCACTCACAAACATTGCTTCTGGAACTTCTGATAATACAAAAGTCGTAATTAATCATGGAGCGGTACCAATCTTTGTCAAGCTTCTTGGTTCTTCAAGTGATGATGTGCGCGAGCAGGTAATATGTGGATACTTTAAGTTACACATTTTTTGAGTTTCTCCTTTCGTATATATGACAATTTTTTTTGCTGTAGGCTGTTTGGGCCTTGGGAAATGTAGCTGGTGATTCTCCCAGGTGCCGTGATCTCGTTCTTGGCCAAGGTGCTTTGCTTCCCTTGCTGTCCCAGTTGAATGAACATGCTAAGCTTTCCATGCTGAGAAACGCCACATGGACACTATCAAATTTCTGTCGAGGGAAACCACAGCCTAATTTTGAAGAGGTATTTCTTTTTAATTCGTAAATTATCTTGTTATTTAGAGGTGGCAGGTTGGGAGCGGCGGGTGGGTTGGGTAATGGGTCAGAATGAGTAACTTATTGGTACGAGTCAAGACTGGTGAGCCCCAGAAACACCTTTTGTCTATCTTGTGCATTTGTAATAGATGTTTAATGCATTATAACATCAATGGTAATTCAAATCTTTAAGTAAATCTGTTTAAGAGGTTATATGTACTAAAATACACTTTAGACAACTCTCAACCAGTTTGTCTGTTCAGTACATTTGAGATTCTAAATAACCCGGATGAACTCTTTGATCTGCAGACACGACCAGCACTTCCTGCCCTTGAACGTCTTGTTCATTCAAATGATGAAGAGGTGCTGACTGATGCATGCTGGGCTCTCTCTTATCTGTCTGATGGTACAAATGACAAAATTCAAGCTGTGATTGAGGCTGGTGTCTGTCAGCGTCTTGTAGAGCTCCTCCTGTGAGTTGTGCTTTATGGCGATTAGTTTCAATTCTTGATTAACATGATTCAGATTTTGATAACTGTTTTTTCAATTTTCCAGCCACCCATCTCCCTCGGTACTCATTCCTGCACTTAGAACTGTTGGGAACATTGTGACCGGTGATGATCTCCAAACCCAGGTACAAGTTTGCTATATATATTATCTTGTGAATTATGATAAATATTTGACTTCGCGTTTGACAACATCTATTCATAATGCCCCGTGGTATAATAGCCTAATAGGTCTTATGTGGTTATGGTAGTTCATTGTTTTATTTGACAAATTATTGCAGATCTCACTATATATATAGTTGGGCAGTGGAGAATCTAGGATCAAACATAAGGGGGGTCCAATTTAACCAAAGCAAAATATTACCAAATTATTTATTGATTTGGATAAAGAGTCGGGTCAGATAAATTAAAATGGATCTTTAACTCGTTATGTTCAAATAAATTATGCTTAAACTTATGCATTTTTGCCTCCATTTTATAACTACGTTTAGTTTTTTTAAGACAAAAATGATACGAGTACTATATTTAGAAGTTAACATGTAATGCATTTAATTTCTTTATCTTCAGTTATAATAAGTAAGCTATTTGACAAAGTATTATGTAAACATACCTGATGTTATTTATAAACTGTAATTATTTTATAAATGCTTCATTTCTGCAAAATATATATACGGAGTACTGATTTCAAGAAAAATGTAATCACAAATTTATTTTAAAATATTAGTATGATAACTCATTTTTTTATTATTAAGTTATAGATATACATCTCTTTTTTTACCAAACACCATTTAGCATACATGTTGCATTAACTTGTACATCACAATACAAGTTAGTGATGCTTACTGAATTTATTTTATTCCCCCATAATAGGCCCACCCTCATGTTTTCTCTGCCTCCCCAATCGACCCCTTCTTTTTAGTTTTCCCCTGCAACTTTACCATCACCATTTTCACACAACCTTTCTTCAATTTTCACATACGACATCTTGATTTTACTGTTTTGCTATGATTTGAAAGAGAAATTCAGTTTTATGTGCAATATCATTTCCTTCTTTTTACTTATGGTTTCAAGGTGGGTCCAAACACAATATTAAGGTGGGTCCATGACAAAATTATCATAAGCTCTCTCAAAGTTTTCATTTTCTAAGGGGGGTCTATGGACCCACCTTGTTACAACATAGATTCGCCCCTGTAGTTGGGGTACCTATTTTACGAATTTGCATTGCTACTCTGTATCTATTTTTCCTGAAAACTAAAATTCTATAATTAACAAGTTGAGATCGGTAAACAGCAAAAAGGTGCACGCTGCACTAAATACTATATTTTGATGAAGAATGTGGGTATTAAAGATAATTATCTTTTTTGTTGACAAGTGAATGAATTCCTAAGGTTTCCAGAGTTGTTTTGCTTCCCAGTTTTTCCAGTTATTTATAAGTGTACTAGATTTTAAACTCGTGTACACACAGGTCGTGCCAACTTGCAAGCAACTAATTTTGTACTCAATAAGAAGTTTATAATTATTATCGTATAATGAAGAAATAATAATGTTGTTCATATGTTTCCAATTACTAATATGAAGAAATTCAATATAACATCTTTTATAGTTTATCCAGCATTACAACATTCTGTTGATCTATTTGATATAAGGTGGAAATTATCCTAGTGATTCCATACAAAGATTAATATTTATTAAAAATAGCATTAGGATTCTTGATTCATAGAGTAAAGATTGATATAATAATTATAATTATAATTTATAATATACCAAATAATTAATAATAAAATTAGAAAAACGTAGAAATGATGGGATTTATAAACGGCCAGAGACATCTTGTATTTGTAGTCAAGTTATTAATATTATTTATGATGTCATTATATATTACATTTTAACCAATTTGATAAAAATTGAAGAATTTTAGTGGTTAGTTGATTTTTTGATGACATCATAGTGTGATTCTTAAATTTTATGTATAACATAAGATAATCTCATATCATTATATCAACTAATTCATTTAGTAATAGTTTCATGAGTTTGGTTTAATGGAAAAGGATAATAAGATGTGGCTGTCTTGACTAAACATCTGTATATTAACTAAAGTTGTATAATTACATTCAGTGTTACATGCTATTACTAAGTTTCACTAAAACTTGATAATCTTATAGGTTTTTGCTAGACAGTTATTGTCTTTATTCTTACTTTCCTAATAACTTCTGGAATTATGGTTATTCTAGATTATAGATAATAATTTTATCTGTGTAGTGTATTATTGAGCATGGTGCACTCCCGTGTCTGCTGAGCTTGTTGACCCACAACCACAAAAAAAGCATCAAGAAAGAAGCCTGCTGGACAATCTCTAACATAACTGCTGGAAACAAAGAACAAATACAGGTGTCAAACAATATGAATCCTGCAGCTTGTCTTTTCATACTATTGTGCATTGCTATCAAGAAAATTTATTTGTAAAGATTTTATTAATATATTTTGTGTTTTGTACTGTCAGTCTGTAATCGAGGCTGGGTTAATTGCTCCCCTGGTCAATCTGCTCCAGACAGCTGAATTTGATATAAAGAAAGAGGCTGCATGGGCGATATCAAACGCTACTTCTGGTGGTAGTAACGAACAAATCAAGTATGTAGTCCTTTATGATCTATGTAAACCTGCGGTCCTATGTAGAGCTGGCTGGATGGTGGGTCTGACGGGTTGGGTAATGAATGTGTCAGAAAAGTTTTAAAGATGCAATGAATTAGGCTTTTGTGGGTCGAAGTGGGCAGGGTTGCGTTGAGCTGCTAACACTTTTGTGTCTTTTTTCTTTTTATTATTATTTTCTTTATCTTATAAGTTACGAATTTCTTAATTTATGATTCTAAACACAAGATCATTATAACTATAAGTGATAGGAAACTACATATAACCCTAATTGAACATCAGAAAACGAAGAACCTACAACCATAATGGGTAGACATCTACATATTCATCCACATATTTGCCTTGTATTATGAAAATGTGGTGGGAATAACTACCCGCTGCTATGCATTAGCACCATGTGACGAAACTGTTGTAATTAACCTATAACCCCTAACTTTGACTGGTGGGGATAACCTATAACCCTAACTTTGACTTGATAGAGGTAAAACACAACTACTAACCAGATGGACCTATTTTTAAGTGAAAGGGTTGAAATTACCACTTCTAAATCATGCACAGTAAATAAATTGACTTCTACAACTTTCCCTTGATTTGTAGGTACATGGTGACTCAGGGCTGTATCAAACCATTTTGTGATCTCCTTGTATGTCCCGACCCAAGGATCGTTACTGTGAGTTTGGAAGGGCTTGAGAACATCTTGAAGGTCGGAGAAGCTGAGAAAAACTTGGGCAACACAGGAGAGGTTAATTTGTATGCGCAGTTGATAGATGATGCAGAAGGGTTGGAAAAGATTGAGAACTTGCAGAGTCATGACAATAATGAAATCTATGAAAAGGCAGTTAAAATTCTCGAGACATATTGGTTGGAAGAGGAAGAGGAAGTTGTGGAAGATGGTGCACAGCCTGGTTTTAACTTTGGTGGAACCAACTTCCAAGTTCCGCCCGGTGGATTTAATTTTAACGGCTAAGGTAATTGCAGATATCACCTTTTTATGGTTCAGTTTTTTCTCCGTATTTTGTTGGCCACCCTCAGATGGTTTAAATTTGAATGTGCAGGGGGTTTTGCCAGGATAATTCAAGGGTATATCAGGTCAGGTCAAGTTTGGTCAGGTTAAGTCTGGTCATATAATGGTGGTCCAGGTCAGGTAATGGCGGTCCAGGTCAATAAACGAAGGGGTTGGCGGAGATGGGTTTATATAGTAGTAGTTCCCCTAAAGGTCTGTGGGATTGGGTGGTGGGTGGGGGTAATTGTTTGGTTAAATTTTTACCTCGAGTCGTTGGATGTTTTGGAACAATGTTCGAGGTGTGGATGTCATCTTTTGTTGTGTGGTCGCCTGGTCGGAGCGTTTGTTTTAAGAGTTCATTGTGGGGTGTCAATGATCTTGAATCTATGCCATATTGTAATGGTGATACATATTTTCCCCCCATTTGCCTGGGGATAAAGTCGCAACTGGTTATTGTAATGGTGATATACTATTGAGTCATGAATGATTTGTATATTAAAATTGATGAAGTGCTTTTTACCTAGTTTTCATTTTTCAAAATAAATGGGTATACGGTGAAGCTGAAAGATTCTGTTGACTAAATTTGACCTTCCCCAACTTTCTTTAGGACCAACAAATTAACAATAAAGCTAACACATACTTCATATTTCTTTTTTGAAATTGTATTCTTTGATTTATATTGTATAATGCATATTTATTTACATGTAGTTTTTGGAAAGACGGAATAGTATATAAATATGTGAAAAGCTTGTTATGAATCATGACGTTTGATGATATCTTTTGTAATCGTGCTTGTAATACACTTGGTGTTCCGTTTATGGCATATTTGACCATTTGATACACTTGGTATCCATTTATGACATTTGACACACTTGCTATTCTATTTATGACACATTTGGCATCAAACATCTATTGTAAAACTAAACTCAAAATGTTTTCATCATGAACAAAAGTGTTTTGTGAAAAGCATAAATCATAAGTTTATTTTTCTAAAAAGCTTCTTTAAATTTTTTTTTTTAAGTTGAACACAATTTCTAATTTTTCAGTTTTCTTGAAAATTCTTTTAAATATTACGAATTTTCAACCACTAAATGCACCCTTAGTTTCTGAAAAGAGTATTTGGTGACGTAAAAATGCCGGTTTGGGTGACGTTTTGAACCATATGCTGTCAACTACTCCTTGTATATTTTGAATACTACCTCATATAGTCATATCATACCATCCCGATATTACATCCCAGAAAAACAATCATAGCCCTTGTCTAGGTTGTTTCATCTATTAACATCAAGGGTAAAAAATTTAAATTTTAATCTTTTAAAGACAAAAGATTTGAATAGCTTTAGACTTCCTCTCTCTCAAAAAAAATATCCCCTACTATTTTTTCATTTATTTATGATAGATTGAAGACTTCGTCCCAATAAGAATGCCTTTTGATAGATGGACAAATGTTAGTTTTTCACTTTTGACCTTATATTTAGAGCAAGTTTGACTAAAAATTATAAAGAATTACAATGATTACTACTCATCCGTCTCAAAATAACTGTCCACTTTTGACTTTCTGAAGTCCTCATTTTTTAACTTTGACCTTTAATATTTTTATTTGTGTTATATAATACTTGATGCAAAATATACGAATGAATTGAGTTTTAAATGTATTTTCATTGGTATAATTTTCATCAAATATTATATAATACAAACAAAGATATTAAAGGTCAAAGCAGAAAAATAAGGACTTTAAAAAATCAAAAGTGGACAGTATATTTGGAACGGAGGGAGTAGTAAAGTAGTAATAACTAATAAGTGAGGGTAAAATATTGAGTTTAATGATTTTTAGTAGTTAATTAATTTCAAATGAACAATTTTTTAAGTAGATAAAAATAGGTGGACACTTTTTGAAACGGAGGGATTATGTAGAAAGTAGTTCAATTACAAGTTAAATAAATTTTGCTCAAAAAAGTATGAGGCAATTTCATATATGTTACTGAAAAATTTGATAATTACATATGACGCAATCAAAATTATCTTAAACTTTTTTGTTGATAAAATTTAACTTAAAATCTTTTCCCAGACATATAAACTCTTGAAATATTTTCGGTAATATGCAACAAGTACGACTATTCGCCATTCTTTAAACTTGCTTTGAAAAAAATAAAAATAAATATCTCATTATCTTGTGATATATTTTGAGCTACTACTATACGGAGTATTTAGTATTGACATTTACACACTCTCCCTCATCCCAAATATAGCAAACACAGAGGAACAACAACAACTTAATGACATCATCACCCTACAAAGAACAAAAAAATCAACAATCATTCCATTGGTGGAAGTCTATTAATCCAGAATCTAAATCTACCGAAGACCCATCATCTGTTATGAAAGTATGTAAAGAAATGGAAAGGTTATGCATGATTAGTGAACATGGAGTTGATGAACTTAAACATAAGCTCATGATCTATAAATCTGGTGATTTTTGGCTTCCTGTCGGTGGAATTAATAATAAGGAAGATATGGATATACCACTAGTGATTACTGTTTTATTAGTTGGATTAATTGGTTCTGGTAAAAGCTCACTTGTCAATCTTATGTATAGTGTTCTTGGCAGATCTGGACTCATTCCCTTTTCTCAAACTTCAAGTATGCTCTATACCCTTCTTTTTTGTTTATATAATTATATATAATTTTGTATATATTCTATGCTTTTGTTTGTTTAGCCTCATAATCCAAATATTCAGACACCTAATTATATGAGATTGAAATGTTCTAACTTGTAGCTTAAGTGGGCTAATAAGCATTTATTCAAAGTATAATTTTTCATAATCGTTTGATGTTATGCATATTATTATACATGCATGAATGAAAATTAGAGGATTCTGTGAATTTTTATTTTTTTTTATATGTGGAAAATGTTATTATTTTTGAACTATTGATTATATTGTAGATGAATCGTCGAATTTTTCGACAATGATTCTTGAAGAACATAACGTGCTAAGATCAACACGGAATGGTTTTTGTATTTACGATTCAAGGGGATTTGATTACAATCAAATGGAAGAAGGTTTAGAGGAAGTGACATGTTGGATGACAGACGGAGTCCGCCACAATCAACCGTGTGGTTTTGGTGGAGCTGAGGTTGATAAGAGGTTAAAATGGTCGTCCGACGGATTCGTGAAGCGAAAAGTCAATTACACGGTGGTGGTGGTCGATTTGACCGACGTTCATAAGGCGTTTTATTGTGGTGGGGATTTTAAGCCACTTGTGGCCATTAAATCGCTCTTTCGTTGTCCTTCGATAAGGACCTCAAGTAAGTACAGCTAGCTATGCATTATTAGTTTCTTGTATTATTGGTATCATATCTTTAATACGAGTTGACTCATTTGAAGTCAGACTCAATTCGAGCTATTTGACCCCTTGAGTACGTCTAGATTAAATCATTTTTTAGTCGAGCTCGAGTGCAAGCTTGTCGAGATAATTATGAAGTGATTAATTTTAATAACTTCAATTTACGTTTCAAATGTTCATGGTAAGAACTAGAAGTGTTGCTTCTAGGAGATGCATGATCAAAATTTTGGTTCGTTTAGCTACATAAATACGAATCTTTGATGATATATATGTTGCTTATGATTGTATTGTCAATAATTAGATGCAGACCCGATTGTGATCTTAACACATGGTGACATGCTACAACCCAACGAAAGGTTAAATGCTCGAATCAAAATATGTAGCTATCTTGGGATACAGGTAACCACTGGCGTATACGACATTCCATGCCTTACCGAGCAAGGTATATTAGCCGAAGAATGTGATCCGGTCACATATTTTGCATTGACTGAAGCGCTTTATCGGGTTCTATTACAATCAGATCGAACCCATTCGCCAAAGAAGACATATAAAGACTGGATCGTTGAATTTTTGTCGCGAGTTATGTGTTCACTTGCTTACTTCTTTGCAATGCTTTCGCGTATCTTTCAAGAGTGGGGTGATAAGCATAAAGTGGTCGAATTCGTCAAAATATTACCTAAAAAGAGACACTAATATATAATCTTTTTCGTCATCACCATGAAGGTTCAAGTTATACTTGTATGATTTTTACTAAGATATTTCTAAAAATGTTGAGTTATGTATTGTATGCATTTGTTAGCAGCGACTTGTTTGATTACCATCTTATATTGTAAATAAACAACTTAATTGTATCTATCGAATTTGTTTGCGTTTCGTGATAAAATAGACTGCAATTCATCAATTAAATTGTAATATCTCTTTTGTTCAAACAAACGTTAGAGATCGGAGGGAAACGGTTTTGGGGCTGGGGAATCACAAGTGCGTTAAAATCACCGCGCTTGGAAAATTAGTTTTAATGTACCTTTATTAGTTTCAAGTCATTGCGATGAGAAAGATTAAGTGTTTGACTTGTGACAATGAGTCTTCACATACATACAATTAGATGTAATAGTTTCTCTTGTGATGTCAAAAAGGACTCAAGATCACTAAGGTACCAATCTATGACGAATATGGTAGCTCTGAAAATATTACTACCCCCGTCTCTCAAATTTATTATCCAATTTTGACTTTATGAATTCTTTCTTTTTCAACTTTAACCTTATATATATTTGTTTGTGTTATATGATACAAAATATATGAATGAATTGGATTTTAAATGTACTTTCATTGTTATAATTTTCATCGAGTATTATATAACACAAACAAATATATTTAAGGTCAAAGTTAAAAAAAAAAAATCAAAAAGATAAAACTGAACAATAGTTTTATGACGGAGATAATAAAACAAATATAGTATACAAATAAGTCAGTACTATGACAAATAAGACTCCATTCATTTCCTCCCCCACTCTCCCCCTAAAAATAAAAATAAATAAAGATAAAAAGGACTCCATTCATTCAAATCCTAGACTTGTAAATTTGAAACAATTTGCCTTAATTCATTTCAACGATGAATATTCCAAGTCTTTACATAGTCCTCGATATGTCGTTAATATTGTACTTTGTTCCTTTTTGAATTTTAATAATATAAATGAGTTCTATAAATCTAGATTGGTTCCTACGACATTTTGATCCTATGAGTATAACTAAAATCACGTATAAAAAAATTAGAACCTAATTAAGTTAATTACTTAGATTTTGAAGTAATTCATACACCACTTATTTATAACTATACACCATTTAACATGTTTTAAAGTATTATACAGTACAACAATGTATAATATGTTTGAAAAGTGATTCATACACCACTAAATGTGTTACAGTATTATACAATACAACACTTTATAACATGGGATAACATCATAGGATTTCGGTCCTATTACGTTGGCCTTTGGGATCGGAGTAATGATTAACATGGACAGTCAGGGGCATTCGTATTTCATAATCAGAGGTGAAATTCTTGGATTTATGAAGGACGAACAATTGCGAAAGCATTTGTCAAAGGATGTTTTCATTAATCAAGAACGAAAGTTGAAGGCTGGAAGACGAGTTTGGTGAAGCTAAAAACAATGGTTAATAACTTAATAACCATTTGATGAAATATCAACGGCAGGGATCATCCCAACCTAATTTTGTACTCAAAAAACAAACCCTAGTTCCAATAATATGCAGCCGCACACACCCAATCCCAACTCCCAACATTTAATAAAAATTTCAAAAAATGTCCCCAAAATCAAAAAAATAATAAATTCGATGGCGCTCTTTCCCTGTTTTTGGCGGGGTACCAAGGCTATTAACGTCCAAAAATATATTTTTCAAAAAGGGCAATTTTGTCATTTCAACGTTACCGCCTCCTAGGGTATTCAACACCCTTAAAATCTTTTCATTTTATTTTGCCGCTTTCTACTTCTTCGGCTTCATTACACACACTAAAAACACACTCTCATTCTCTCTCTAAAAATCTTGAATTCCTCCCCTGCAAATTTGTTAATCAAGTGACTGGGTCTTGCTTAATCAGTGAAGTAATCATCTGGGTATTCAAAATCTTGAAAAAATTTCGAATCTTTTTTGGGTTTTTTGGTGTGATCACTTGATTTGGGCGTGATCTTGATAACAGTCGAGCTTTTGAGTTTGATCGATTGATTCTGATCGGGAATAATGGGTGGTGATTTAAGTGATAAGGTATGTGATCATTGATCATTATAAAAAAGTTTTATTTTTTAAATCAATTTAATGTTGATTCTAACTGTTTGTTGGTTTTAGGGTTCCGATTGCGATGATATGATGAACTGCAAAAGTAGCCCAGAAAGAGGCGGATCAACTTCATCGGACGGTGGTAGTTTGATCAAAACTTGTGCTGATTGTGGTACCACTAAAACCCCTCTTTGGAGAGGTGGCCCAGCTGGTCCTAAGGTATTTTTTATTTTTATCTTTAATTTTTGAAAATATTCTTGTTTTATTTTTTCAGATTAATTTAATATACATCTAACAGAGCACAAGGTTAATAAGCTTTATTATGTACAGTATATATATTAGGAAGTTTAGGGTTTAATTTTAAAAAATATTAACACATTGTTTTTAATTGGTGATTATAGTCTTTATGCAATGCTTGTGGGATCAGAAGCAGGAAGAAGAGAAGGGCACTTTTAGGAATAACAAAAGATGATAAAAAACCAAAGAAAACAAACATGACTACATCAAGTGGTGATAGTCAAACTAGTGGTTTGACCAGTATTAATAAGAGTGGTAAAATGGGTGATTTTTGTTTGAAGAAAAGGCTAAGGGCACTTGGGTCAGAAGTTGTGTTGCAAAGACCAAGATCAAAGATTACAAAACAAAGGAGGAAACTTGGTGAAGAAGAACAAGCAGCTATATTGTTAATGGCCTTATCTTGTGGTTCTGTTTTTGCTTGATCAAGAAATAAATGGAAACAAAATCAAAAGCAAAGCAGTTTGATGAGGGTTTAGACAGTGATGAGTCAAGGAAGAGCGAAATGTTTAGATTGTTTTTAAATTGTAACTTTTGATTTTGTTTCTGGAGTTTTGATGTTTATGTTTCTGTTTGTAGGAGAATGTGATTAGTTTAAATTCAATGGGAAAATTTAGTTTAATGCTCAAAATTATTTTTATTGATCGCGTTGTTATCATGATGAAATATGCATTACTAGTATCTAAGGTTTACCATTTCATTTTTGAATCATAAAGTACTGAAGGATGCGACATAAAACTATAGATAATCTTTACTAGTCGAAATGCTATCATCTTGTTTTCCTTATTAAGGCCCCTTTCTTTGGATACGAAAGATGTGGTACGAATTATGGTGTTCTAAGGCCATTCCCAACGCTATGCATCGGTTTCAGTTGGTTGGGACCGACGAGTCCGACAAGGATGGGACGAATCCGTCGGTTGCCTCCATCAGTTGTGAACTTCGGATAAGTGAAGTTTCGTCGGGTTTTTTTTCTTTTTCTTTTTTATTTTGTGTGTATAAAATGAAATGTAAATTGGTAAATGCGAGACCCAAAAGTTAAAGTGACAGAGCAGGGATGAGAGTGGTCAGTCAGTTTTAGTCGGTTTTGATCAGTATTCTGTAAAAGCTGATGTGACGCTGACATTGCTCCGTCAGTTTCAATCAGTTGGTTTTTGGGTTGGAAGTGGCCTAAGGACATCCCTTTTAGCCCATTTAAATTATCATCACCAATTTTGTCACTAGCAATCACATCTATATTTATGTCTTGGCAAATAAATTTTCTTTAGACTTTATATTTTACACTATGTTAGACTGTAATAACCCGTCCCACATCGGTTTGAGATAAGAAGTTTGAGTCCTTTATAAGTCTAAAGTTGTGGCTAATTGATACCTTCTACCATGGTTTTTAGTTGAAACCTGAAAATATCTGGTTAGTCACTGTTTTTGGCTTTGCGGAGGCGTTTCATATGGTATCAGAGTCATAGCCTCTCGGGGTGTGACGGGCACGTGGCTCGTGCATCTCCTGGGGTATAGATCATGGTTATGTTTCGGCCTGACGAGGACGTCAGGAATTTAAGTGGGAGAGTTTGTAACAACCCATCCCACATCAGTTTGAGATAAGAAGTTTGAGTCTCTTATAAGTCTAAAGTTGTGGCTAATTGATACATTCCACCATGGTTTTTAGTTGAAACCTGAAGGTATCCGGTTAGTCACTGCTTTTGGCTTTGCGGGGGCGTTTCATAGACTATCCGCAGTCGTAACACCATAACGCCCCTTTTTCAGTCGCCTCATCAGCATAACACCACATCACCATTCCAGAAGTTTGGTGGAACGCCCATTCTTGATGGTCTGTCTGCTACACGAGTTCTAAAATCCCGTCGAGGCCGGTTAAAAGGGTCGTCGATCATCTCCTGCTCGATAAAAGATATTGCGAAACCGTTATCCTCTTGTATCATGTTATGTAAGATGACATAAATGTACAACTGTCGTCGCATCTTGTTAACACAATTAGCTCTCCCCACAATCTTTAAAATTGCAAACCTTCCTTGAAGTACACCAAAAGTCCGTTCAACATCTTTTCGTGCACTTTCTTGAAATTTCTTGAACTTGGCTCGTTTCTCATCAGTAAGGAGTGAAAAGCTTTGACGAGTGTACACCAATCCGGATAAATACCATCGGCAAGATAATACCCTTTTTGGTCGGCTTTGACAAGTGTTCACTCATTTGTAAGTATTCATTGAACATATCAGCGGCGGTTCCATACGCCAATTGGCGTATGGCAGATGTGCACTTTTGTAGTGCGGTAAAACCAAGCCGACCAAGTGCATCTGGGTTTTGTTTAAAATAAGCAAAGTGGTCGGGAATAGGTTCAAAAGAGTAATCGGAGAAACCTTGTACGATTCGAACAAATAATTGTCGACGCATGCGAAAACGTCGCTTGAACAAGTTTGAAGAACACTTTGGGTTGTCCGAAAAGTAGTCATCCCACAAGCGTTGTTGGGTACCTTCACGATCTCTTTGAATGTAGCTTCAACTTCGTGGTGGTCTAGAACTTTGACCGGCCTCACTATTTTTTTTTTGCCCGGTAAGCTTGAAAAAACTCGATAACAACTTCATCTTCCGAAGACAATTCACAAATAAGATTAATCACATCCATTTTTAAGTTTTAATGTGTATTTGGATGTGTATTATGAGTGGATAACTTTTTGTGTGGAATGAGTATGTATGTATGAGATATATATATATATAGAGTATGAAAAAGGAAAAAAAATATTAAAAAAAAAACCGTTGTCCAAAGGCAAAAAAAAGTTTGAACTTTTTTTTTGTTTGTTACTCCGCTCCCCAACGGCTCCAACATATTTATTTATTATTTTTTTATTAAAAAGGATGAAACATACGAGTTTAACAATTAAATAATCGAGTGGGTCCCACGGTTTCATCGTTCTCGTCCCAATCTCGCACCACGAACGCCCTAGAACGTCGCGGTGCGGGCGTTCTGGGCGTTCAACCCGTGCATGATGCCCGTTTCCATCCATATTGCGGATGGTCTTACAATGATTAGTTCATTAACATGTTAACCTAGTGTCTTGATGCAACTGTATGTTACTAGTGGCTGTTTGGCGTTATTGCAATTATGTCGTCTTTAATCCAACAAATCCAAGATGAATTTAAAGGCTTATCATTTTTGAGGATATATCTAATAAAAAGGAAGATTATGTTAAAACCTGCGTGGAATACGAGCGGTATAAATACTAAATCGGGTAACTCCAAATTACAGTATAAGCTATCTTTCCAATCTTTTCATGAAACAATGATATGGATAATTTGTGCGTATAAGAGCATACGGTGTGGGGGAATTTTTTTCGCTGTTCAAGGATGAGAACGCCGACAAACAGCGTTCAGCCGCACCGTCTCGGCATTCTGGTCGGCGTTCAAGCCTCGTCGTCACATTCCGAACCCTGTCCACTTAGTCGTTTTCTTTTTTTTTTCTTTGCTTTTTCCTTTTTTCTTTAATATGTTTTTGTTTAATTCATATAGTTTGTGTGTTTTTCGTATATACGAGTGTGTGTTTTGCACTGTAGAGGAGAACAATTGAAGTAGTTCAAGAAGATGAAGCAAAAAGATGAAGAGATAATAGCAATGTTTTGAAAATCGGAAACCGGATCGGACCGGATTGCCATCCGGTTCCGGTTCAACCGGTCCGGTCGAACCATCCGATTTTAATGCCACGTCACCGTTTTTTAAAAAAAAAAAATTAAAAAATCCGGTTGAACCGTTCGGTTTTGACCGAACCGTCCGTTTCGTTGACCGGTCAACTCCTGATCAAAACCGGTTTGTTCCCGACCGGAAAACCCATTTTACCCGGTCGAACCGGTCGGACCGGACCGGTTCAACCGGTTTTCAAATCATTGGAGAATAGGGTTAAAAGTTAGTAGGCCAACTTTTTTTATTATTGGGCTAACTAGTGGGTGTATTTTCTTTTTCTTTTTACTAAATGGGCTAACAAAATGAGAACATGTATTTTAACAAAATGATTTTGTAAGTTTTTTTTGTTTGTTTTAATGAATAAAATGTTGTTATTTAATTTATTTATTTTTTATATATTAATTTATATAATTATCTTTATCAAAAAAATCAAATAAAATAAATAATAAAAAACTCCAAAACATTGTCCAGAACACTGTGAATTTAGTTTCACCACACCACAAAATTCTCACTTTCAACATTCTCCAGATGACTATCCAGAACACCGTGGTTTCGGTGTCACCACACCCTGTGCTCTAAATGTTTCATGTCATACATCGAATTAACATTATGTTAATGCTATTGCAAATTTTATTTTATCCATTTTAGTAAGTGTTCATGATATCTTATTTATTTATAAGTATTTATCTGCTTAAAAAATAAGTATGTTTGGAGATGCATATTTTTCATTCACCCTTATAATTTGTATAAGCATTTTCTTTATTATCTTACAATTTCAAGAAACTCTAATGACATAAATACTCTTATACTACTAAGAATATTTTTACCCATAATAAATATTGATAAAAATTACCACTTCTTTAAATTTACATAATAATTAATCTTAAAATACATGCTCATATAATTATTAGCAAAATTTAAAAGACTTTAGAAAGTAAATTTAAAAAGTGTACATATAAAAACAATATTCAAACATAAATAAAATACTTTTTGAGTATTGTTAATATCTTCACCGTCGCAATGCTCAGGTGCTCTTCTAGTAACAATTAAAAGATATGCAGTTTTCAGAAGGTGTTTGTGTTTGCTAATCTACTTTTAAAGTAAGGGCAAATGACCCGAAAATGTAATCACTATGTCAAATTTGACAATAAATGGAATCTTACTTAGACTGATGCCCAAGAAATATCTATGTTTGAAAATCGTGCCATAAAAGAACTTGTTAAATAAGTTTTATTAATACTATTTCATTTTTTATCTTTCGATTTTTGATTGGTTTTATCTGATGTGGACTTAATTCTCAAACATTCAATTAATAGGTGACATTTGTGACATAGAAAACATAGGCATAAACAATAATTTACCTTTTGAGTGTTTAACCCTAATGTTTATTTTTAATATGATTTCAAAATGTTTAATCCTTTTATGCAATGATTTCAAAATACTAAATCTTTTTATACCACATTCATAAAAATGAAACGGTAATTTTACCCTTAACTGAACTATTATGACAAGTTAAATCATTTTATGGTATAATTTTAAAATGTGGGTCATTTTTAGACATCTACAAAAATCATATTTCCTTTATTGTCAAATTTTAACAACTTAATTACCTTTTTTATTGACATACAAAAAATGTGGTGCGAGGTGGTTCAATAATTTTATTGAAGAAGCAGAACTTTTTGAATATAATATGGGAGGATACAAGTTCACTTACTCACTGGAAAACGGGTCAAAAATGAGCAAGATTGATCGTTTCCTAGTATGCTCCTCCTTTTTGGATAGGTGGCCTAATGCTTCACTAATGGCTTTGCCTAAAAAGTGATCGGACCATCACACGTTAGTGTTAAGTGTTACAATGAAAAATTTTGGACCAAAACCCTTCAAAATAATTTCATCTTGGTTATCAAAGAACGGACTAGATGAGGTGGTCCTTGAGGCGTTTAACAGAAAGGTTACATCTGGAAGGCCAGACTATATGCTGCATCTAAAGCTCAAAAACATTAAGGAAGCAGTCAAAGAATGGTTTGAAAAGGAAAAACGAGTTGCTGGAAATCGTGAGACGGAACTTACAAATCTCTTGATTGATCTTGAACTGGCTGCGGAGTTAAGAGACTTATCAGGAAGTGAGATTATCGAGACAATCAATGCAAAAAAGGAGATAATGGCAATAAATGATGCCAGAAGGTAGGATCTCAAACAGAAAGCTAGAATTAAATGGGCTATTGACGGGGATGAAAACATTGCCTTCTTTCATGGTTGCCTTAACGCCAGAATTTCGGTAAACAAAATTAATGGTATTTGGGTAGATAACAAATGGATTGATGATCCAAAACTAATCAAACAGGAAGCTGTGGATTTTTTCACCAACAAATTCAGGGAGCCATTAAACTATAGACCTAAAGTCATGCTAGATAAAATTAAAAAGCTTTCAATCAATGAAACTGGTGATTTAATCAGGCCTTTCAGCAAGGAGGAGATCAAATTAGCAATATGGGATTGTGAAAGCAATAAAGCCCCTGGTCCGGATGGGTTCAATTTTGCTTTCATAAAGCGTTATTGGGATATACTACTGGAAGATTTCATGAAAATGATGGATGCTTTCCATATGGACGGTATAATTAGTAAGGTATGCAATGCTTCTTTCATCACGCTAATTCCAAAAACAAACGATCCCTTATACTTTGATGAGTTTAGGCCCATCTCTTTGGTTGGGTGTCTACCGAAATTGGTTTCGAAAATATTAGCAAACAGATTAAAGAAAGTCATCGGGTCTGTGGTCTCTCAGACCCAATCTGGATTTTTGGAGAAACGTAGTATTCTAGACGGCCCTTTAGTCGTTAATGAAATCCTATCCTGGGCAAGGAAGGTTAAGTATGAGGCAGTTATGTTTAAGATTGATTTCAACAAAGCCTTTGACTCTTTAAACTGGAGCTTCATCGATTCGGTTTTGGAGCAAATGCACTTTCCACAGAAATGGAGGAAGTGGGTTTCAGGTATTCTCTCATCTTCATCTGCTTTTGTTCTTATTAATGGATCTCCCTCTAAAATTTTTAACTGTTCACGAGGTGTTAGGCAAGGGGATCCCCTGTCCCCTTTTCTATTTATTATTGCAATGGAGGCACTCAATTGTATTTTTGTTAAGGCCAACGATCTTGGTATATTAAGGGGAATAAGACTACCAAATCAGGGTCCCATCATCACTCACTTCATGTTTGCTGATGACCTATTAGTGTTAGGTGAATGGTCGGGTACAAATGTACTAAATATCATGAGAATTATGCGGTGTTTCTCACTGGTATCGGGTTTAGAGATGAATACGAACAAAAGTAATATTTTTGGTATCAACTTGGAATCTGCTGTGGTTAAAAAAGTTGTCGGGCAAATCGGTTGTAGAGAAGGGAAACTGCCTTTTGATTACCTCGGGCTGCGAATTGGAGCAAACATGAACATAAGTAAAAATTGGTCGGAAATTATTGAAATATCCAAGAGCCGGCTGTCATCTTGGAAAGCAAAGACTTTATCAATGGCGGGGAGACTTATTCTCATCAAAGCAGTACTTGATAGTCTCCAAGTGTACTATTTTTCTGTATTCAAAGCCCCAGCACAAATTATTGAAAGCTTAGAAAGAATTCGAAGAAATTTCTTTTGGGGAGGGACGGATAACAAATCAAAAATAAATTGGGTGAGATGGTCTAAGGTAGTAGCACCTAAGGAGGTGGGTGGACTTGGTATTGGGTCATTAAAACAGCTCAATATTAGTATTTTGTTAAAGTGGTGGTGGCGTTTTCATCAAGAAACAAATGCAGTGTGGAGCCAAGCAATTAGAGCAATTCATTCGAATAAAGTTGCCTCTCCATTGTTTCCTGTCAAGAAGTGCTTTTCGAGTCCATGGGTTAATATAAGCAAGATACAAAAGGAATTATTAGATAACAATCTGGACGTGTCACAACTTATTGTAAATGAAAATGGCACATGGGTTTGGAAGGGAGATTCAACTGGAATATTTTCGGTAGCATCAGCTAGGCGCAAAAACAGTAACTCCTCTTTACGAATTAAAGATTTCTGCTTCAAATGGAGCAAGTGGGTTCCGGGTAAGGTTAATTTATTCTTGTGGAGGGCGGAAATGGACCGATTGCCTACAAAATCTGCCTTGATTCGCAGAAACATTCAGGTACCATCTAATCTTTGTCCATTATGTAATCAGCTAGAGGAAACAATCAACCATCTCCTAGTATCCTATGAATTTGCTAATTTGTTATGGTGCTTTATAAGCTCTTGGTGTAAAATAACTCTCATTTTCGCTTTTTCTATCCAAGATCTTCTCTGCATTTCGGAGAATGTAAATAGTTGGAAGACTCGAATCATTCAAGTAATCATATACACAGCCTCTTGGTGTATATGGAAAGCGAGGAACGAAGTTTGTTTTAATGGTGCTTTACCCTCATGGCATCGTATAAAAACAGAAACGCAAAGTCTCTCCTATTTTTGGTTCACAAGTAGAGCAAGAAGAAAAAATCTATCATGGACAAGTTGGTGTGAATTCAGTTTGGAAGGATAAGCATGTTCGATGGCTTCATAATTCCAGAACAAGGTTTAAATCATGAGCTGAAAATGTCATTCCTGGAGAGTGTATCCGGTCTGAAGGTTGAATGTGTACTCGGAAAATGAATGCACAAAGTGAATGCGGGTTGCTGCTCATGGGTTGTTGTCTCAATACAGATTGTAGTTCAACATATTTCTGTTTTCATTTCATGTATCTTTTATCTATATTGATTTCAGTGGTAGGTTATAGTTATCATTCTCTGGATCTGTTTGGGGTTCTATCAAAAACGAAGTAGGGTGAAAACCGGTGGCTCGGCCCTTACTTTCGGGGATTTTTTCCTGGGATTCCTCAGGTTTTTTTCATCCCTTTTAGTTCCTTCGTAGTTAAGATCCAGAGTTTTGGTGACTAAATTTTTAGAGGTGTGTTATTGGCGTTTTTGTATGATGTACTTTGGTGTCTATCTAGCATCTTGCTAGTAGTTTTTTATATATAAAATTATGCCATTCAAAAAAAATTTACCTTTTTTAATCGTTTAGCCTTAAAATAAGCGGCCTTTAAATAAGCAAATCATAAACACTCCTCCCTTCAAGCGTTGGCGCTAATGTAATGAAAGTGAAGAATATGAAACGTCGATGCGGACAATATTATCCAATGGACCGCCAATGACCTTTGAAAGGACCCTTGAAGAAAAACAAAATAGCATTGAGTTATCAATTTATCATGCCAAATGACCTCTTGGGCTTTGAGATTGGCCCATCTTAATTAGTGGGCTGCTCCACGTTCATGTAATCATGGTGAACCGGTTTGAATGAGCACGATTTGGAAACATCATAAGTAGATAAGTAGGGATGAAAATGATCATCCGATCTAGTGGATATTCATCCGATCCATCCACTAAATGATGGATATAAACGATCTAAATGGATGAATAATGGATATGGATATGGATGTGGATGTGGATGAATAGTGGATCGGATATGGATGAAAATTTATCATCCATGGATTTATCCATTTCACCCGAAATATATATACATATATACATATATATATATATATATATATACATATACATACATACATATACACACACACACATACATATTAATTTACATATTCACATATAAACCATAAACAATTAAGGAGTTATTGAATATATAAAGTTGTAAAATTTTAAATATCTAATGTATATTTGAGGGGTTTTTTGTATTTTGATTTATATAGCAAATCTTAATGCATGAATATATCGTGCTGGGTGAAGTTCCGCTTACAACCATATAGTGAAGTCACAATCCACGATATATAACAATTAAAACACGTGTTATTAACCTATAAACAAGGAGAACACGTACATTTACATTTATCTACGTATATGTTTACTTGTAAGTGTAACAAATTATGCTTCGTTGATTCATAATATTGTTTGAACACTTTTGTGAATAGATTTGTGTTCCCCCTATACAACATTGTCAGGTGAAAAGAAGATATGTTACGTTATATTTATTTTTTTACAATATTTGTTGGTTTCATTTCATATTAGGAAATTTTTTCAACATTTTTTGAATTTCCAATAGACATCCATTAACCCGCTTAATCCATCGGATATGGATATGGATGAATGAATTGAAATTAAATGAATATGGATACAGATATGAACGAAAATATTTTATGGATGTGAATATGGAATCATCCGATCCATATCTGATCCATTGTCATCCCTAATCATAAGTTCATAACTATACAAGTTACGTGTTCACTTAATTAAATTGTTTATATCTTAAATTGTCTTCTTCTATACGGGAATGAATTATATTTGTTATTACAAACATGTCAAATTGTCATTCTATGAGCTCTCTTAACGTTGACATTAACCATATTGAAAAAATTGGTTATTTTAGCTACACTGAAAGTCTGAAACCACAATATATTCAGATTTCCTTACGAGGATCGCATCACATCACACTGAGATCTAAGACTAATTATGTACACTCATTATGTAATTGAAATAGTAATTATTTTATATTACATAAAAGGCATGCATATTACATTAGTTAAAAAAAAGAATACATTAATACAAAAAATAACATTAACTATGATGTAACATAATTTTTTTTGCTTATAATTATTTGTATTTCAATGAAATAAGAAGCAACTTAACACTCTAAAATTTCCCAATAAACTCAGAATTATTAAAGCTTATAGTTCATTACATGATTTTAACAGACACAATGATAATATTATTTGCTCTTGGATGACTATTACCTAAATGTTAGCAATTAGAGTGTATTAGATAATGTTGTTTGTTTTAGAGCCAAATGGGTAACGGAAAAGAGCGAATTGTGTATTCTTGTTTACATTAGAGCGTGTGTGTAATGTGAATAATTCGCTCCAATTAATGATTTAGAGAGCTTATAGAATTACTTATTACTCTCTGAATGATTTTCTCGAATTAGACCATTAGAGCAAAATAAACAAACATTTTTATTACCATTTTGCTCTCGTGTTGTTTTAGAGAGCGAAATTTACAGAAATCAAAATTTTCAAAAAATTGTGTCCATAATAGGATACTAATGGTCAAAAATGACCATTTAAAAAATCGTGTTGAGTTATTCATAGTTACTGAACACTCAAAATAGTTAAAAAAGTTTGTGTTGTATTATCGTTGCAATATATAAAATATGAAAATTTCTAGACTAATTTTATATTACTTTTAATTAGATGTCATTTGAATATTTTCCTGCATAAACGTGCAAAGTCAAAAGTTTAAATTGATCCACATGATTTTCCACTTTATATTAAAAGCAAAATTCGATCTGGAAAGCTAAAATAATACTCCAATATGAGTAATAATTTAAGTAATCAGCTCAATCACCAACACACAATTTAATAACTTCTAGAATTTAGCAAGTAATGTTGAATCGCAATTAATAACTGAATCCCACATCTAAAATTGTACGTAGCATATCAATTTTCTAATAATAAAATGATTAATAATCATAAAATAAAAAATAAGCTAATGTAGCTAAAATAACATTCATTGCGGATTAAAGACTAGCAAATTGAGAGGAAATTTTGCTATATTATTCAACCATAATTAATAATGTACTATTTAAAACTTAATAGAGAGTTAAATTACCAAAAAAGACATAAAAGTGTCATGAATTTACAGATTACTTCACTGCAGGTATGCTTTCCAGTTTCCACTTTCAGCCATCATCATCATCAAGATTCCTGGTGAGATCACGAATTCGTCGGTAATTTGATATAAATCCTTGATGGGTTTTTCTGGGATTTCATCAATTACGAATCTTGTTCAATCTCTTTGTAGATCTGTGAACTCTTGGCACTTTATTCTTCACTTCAATTTTTCATAAACTTAAAACAAGAATAGAAAAAAGAAAGAGAGTAGAGGCTCCGGGAAGTGAGACGGCGGCGGCGGAGCGTGCCGGTGGAGGACTGTAATAATAGTAAGGATAATAAGGCATAATGGGGTTAGGCGGTTGTGGAGTTGGGTAGTTGTTATTATTGTTGGAAGGTGGTGATGGTGGTGGGTAGGTGAAGTAAGGACCTTGAGAGGTTGATGGTGGTGGATAGGTATAACCACCGCCGCCGCCGCCGCCGGAGGAGGAGGGTGGTGACGGTGGTGGTGGGCAGATGGGTGTTGACTGTTTGGGTGGTGGTGGTGATGATGGTGGTGGTGGTGAGTAATTAGTAGGCTGGTTGCATGGGTTATCACAAGCACTACACATTGTGCATTCAATTTGGTATTTAGAACCAGCCCATGAGGTTGATTTAGTTGCAAGTAAGAGATGAGATGCAATGAGGATGAAGATCAGAATGTTGACTTTTTGGTACTTGATCACCATTTTTAGCTAACAAAAAGGTCTTGCAAAGAGAGAAGTAGGAAGAAACTAGATAGAGGGAGTGTATGTGCAAATGGGTATGAAAATTGTTATTATTGAGGGTAGTAAACACCCAATAGTAATAATTAGTATCATTATAAATACTTTCTATTGTTATTGAAAAGCATGGTCATACGACTTCAATGTCATATGACTAAAGCAATATCTTATAGTAGTACTAGTGTTAAATTCGTGCGATGCACGACTAATATTATAAAATGTCGTAAAATATATGAATCACAAGTTAAAATGATATACGAAATGGTGAAAACTTTCAGATTATAAAAGGAATTTTTTTTATTACTATAACAATTTAGACGTTTTATTGAATAACTAATGTACATATATATGCACAAAATATAAATCATTATACAACAATCAAATATATACCTACATTATATAGATTTGAAAAGTAATATATAATTAATAGAAGTACACGTTTTACCATTCACATACTGAATTGTAATTAAGTTGCATGAGATTAAAAAAATAGAAAAAAACTCTTTAAAAAATAGATGATGACATTGATCTGCTTATCCATAAAGTTTGTATTCAGTTTACTAAATAATGGAAGATGAATCCCCTTAATCTGTAAGATGATGATAATTTTTTTTTAAATTAACAAAACTTTAATGAAAGATATAATTACGTTAAAAGTAAGTTCTCATAATTTACTAAAAGTTTATTTATTTATATTTTAAAAAAGAAAAAGTTAGGGGAATAAGAGTTAAGATTAATATGAAAAAACTAAAAGATTAAAATTAGAAGGAAAAAATAGATTAAATGATGTCATGAGTTTGAACTATAATAAAAAATTACAAGTGTTATTATATGACACGTTATTTTGAATTAAAATAGTATAATTTAATTTTATTAATTACTTTATTAAATGAAAATAGTTATATTATAAATTTTAATTGAATATTACTTTATTTGGAATAAGGGTGTAGGAAAATCCACATTATCAAGTTTTTTTTATATGGTGATGACATATAGGATTTGTATGATGTGACATGTGTATATATTTGACAAATAATTAAGGGTCTCCTCCCTTAGTTATAACTAGCATTAAATCATACGATGCACGGCTAAAAATATATAATGTCATAATATGTGGATCATAAGTTAAAATGATATATATAATGTAATAATCATATTCAAATTTATGTTGTATACACTTTATATAAAGGTGATGATTGGTACATTCTATTTTTTATCCATACACCATCAATTATATTTATACTTAAAGATGTTGTATGTAAATTATGTTTGTGATGTACGGCAAAAAAATGTGATGTACAGATCATTTATCTTTATATAATCCTTTTTGTTAACATTTAAAAAAATGGAAAATATTGAGTAAGTGGGTTGGGGGTGGGCGGAACTTTGTATAAAAGATACATTTTTTATTAGTAATATTCTATAATATTTTAACCCCTTAAAAATAAAATAAGAATAACAGTTATATCAACAAAATAGGAAGTTTTTAAAAAATATGCATATGCTATGAAATGAATATTTTCTAGCTAAAAATAATTGTCTAGTTATTGTAACATTTTCATTTCTAATAGTTATAATATGTTAAGGTTGCAACGATTTGATGAACAATGCGTATATTCATAGTTATGTAAACATAAATTGTAACAATTACTATAACAAGTTATACATTTTATTGAATAACATGTACACACACACACACACACACACACATATATATATATATATATAACATAAATTGTAAGTGCATAATTCAAATTAAATTGGTTATAATTCTAATTTTATCAATTACCTTATTAAATGAAATTAGTTATAATATTGATTTTAATTAAGTGTTGACTTATTTAGGGTAAATGTGTAGGAAAATTCACATCAACAAGTTGTTTTATCTGATGATGACATATAAGATATATATGATGTGGTATGGGTAAATGTTTGACAAATAATTTGGAGTCTCCTCCTTTAATTATATAGATAGAAGATAGATTAAAGATTTACATAGGTACCTGTTTTGAGTTTTGACACGTGAATTTACAAATTTACAAGTAATGTTACATCAATAGTTGAGCTTAAAAATATACAGTGTTAAAGAAGAAGAAAAAAAAAACAAACAAACAGATACTCGTAGTTACCATTTTGATAAAAGGGCCTTCTGTATGCAAAAATTGAAATTTGGTGAACTTAAAATAAACAATAGAAAGTGACCCGCATAGTATAAATACTGCGATAGTCAACATAATTTAACGGTAACATAAGTAGTGTTGCTTGTATTATATTATTATGTTATAATTAAAATTATTACTACTATAATATAACGTGCCATATAAAATGTGAAATACTTGAGTAATAAAAGAATAAAAACGAAAAAACCTTCATTGTTTACCGACATCCTAAACTCCAATCGCTGTAGGAGTACTGTAGGTAAGTGTGAACGCACAAACGGACTCGTGGTCTCAATGATATTAAAAAGGTGTTTGTGATTGTTTATTTTAGATGATTATCTGTTTGATTTAATAATATGAACACTCTTTTTAATACTGTTTATCCACGTATCTTTTATGAAATAATCACTTATTTTATACGCACTTCCAACACCCCCTTGCCACTTTTTTCACTATTTATGTGTTATAAAACTTTGTTTACGGACATTTAAATGTAGAATACATTTTTACATTGAATTATGTGTATAAACCTACTTTATAACAATTTATTATAAAATATATGAAATCAATTTGAAATATAGATCAAGAAGTGAGTTTAATTTGTAGGTATGAGTTGTGAGGTGGAAGGATACGGCAATTATTATTTGTTAAAACTTATAACAACAAAAGAAAAGGCAGCGTGTACAATGAATGTATTTACGGAATCATGTAAACCATGACACGTGGAATTTAAGTCGGTGGTTTTGTAATCTTGGACCGGAGCGTCAGGTGCTTCACTAAAAACCGGGCGCTTTTACATTATGAATAAAATAAATATTAATTAATTAAAAATGCGGATCACAATAAGTCGTGTTTTACTTTTATGTTTTGTAATGGTAGGACAAACCTAATCAAAGACAATGTGCGTGTTTTCATTTAGATGTTACGAACCAATCTCACACTAGATTCGTATCAATTTATAAAGTTGAGAATAAAACTCACCTTATAAAGGACCTAGACCGATAAATTACCAATCAAATTTATATTTGGTTGATATGGGATCGTAACATTAGTTTGAGCTTGTAGCTGAAAATTGTGGTTGTTGACAAAGTCGCGGAGCTAGAAAGTTCAGATAGAGTAGGCAAAAAAAATATTTATTTTCTTTTATAATTTTGTTGGGCTAAATTTAAAAATGTCGTTAATACTTATATAAAAATTACGTAATTTAAAGTTTCTTGTTGAAGCGGGTATCTCCGCTGCCCTGCATGTTGTGACTTATTTTGAGAATCTAGTTAAAAAAACCCATCATTAATAAAAAAATTTCTCAAGAATTCTCACCTATTTATGTTGTCAAACATGGCTAAGAAAATTGAGATTATTAAAACTAATATTCTAATCTTAATCTTTTATAAGTTTCGAGAATCCCATATGAATTATGTGTTAGCGTATGAGAGATTTATTATATTAGCATTAGCTTAGGTCCGTGTTAGTTTTGTTTAGTGTAAGCCCTTTTAGTGTTTAGGGTTTTATAAGTTTTCCTATTGAGTAAATTGCACAGATCATCCATGTGTTTTGACAAAATTGCACGGATCATCCTTCAAATAACTGAATAGCAATGGACATCATTATATTATGTATATTTGATCAATTGACATCCTTTTGCACTCTAAATGACATATATACCCTTATCTTCAAAAAAATTCAATTATTTCTCTACTTGTTTGTGTTTAATATTTTCCTTATTCAACTTTTAATTTAAGAATGCAAACAATTACAATAAATAATTGTTATCCACTTTTGGGCTCACTAAAAAAAGTGCATAACGTTTACCAGCAACAAATTAATTTACTCATCTATGTAACCCATGATTAGCTATACATGAGCGAATTAAGCACCATGAGGAAACTTTTGTCAAATTCGAACAATCAACATATATGTAGGAATAACCCTATCAAAACTGAGAGTAAAAGTAGTTATTGTTATAAAGTAGCAAATGATAATGAAACTTACAATTTTTATAAAACCTAAAAACCAATCCAATTCTGACCAAAATGGTGCCGACCTGTTGTGGTTAAAGTAGGTTCAAAATTTAGAAATGGAAAAAAATTAAACTAAAAAGGAAAAAACAAAACTATAAAACTATAATATAATAGGAAATCTATTTTTTATATTAAGAGAAACAACATTGAGGGTATATTCGTCATTTCATGTGAATAAGGATGTCAATTGATCAAATATACATAACATAGGGATGTCCACTGCTATTTAACATTTTGAAGGATGATCCATGCATTTTTAACAAAACACAGGGATGATCCGTGCAATTTGCTCTTTCCTATTTAAGTATTCGATTTCTAGCTTTGTAATCGCATTCATTAATCAATAAATTCATCATTAGTTTATACATCATGGATTATTGTTAATTAAATGTGTTTGTGACATGTTAAGCGAATATCATATCAGATTACGTATTAGCAGTATACATTAAACATAATTTAAAGTTATTTGTCATCTAGCAAATCGAACAATATCCTGATCGTGATAAATGAATCGGTACATATGATTCAATAGTCATTTTAATTTTCCTCTCCTTTGTACCAATTATTTATTGTGCTTCTATTTCTTTATATTAGGCTTTTATATTGCTTAGACATGATACTCATATATATATTTTTTCGTATAAAGGAAGAAAAAATAGTAACTTGTAATGATTATAAAGGTGGAATTTATTTATTCCATAGTGCACCCTCATATTTTGACAAAAAAACACAAAGTGGGCGTAAAAGAATGAGGATAAAAGGGGAAAAAGGGGGATTAATGACCGACACCTAAAAAATCATAACTTTCCAGGCTGTTTTTGTGAAAATGTTCCAACACATATTCGGTTATTTTTTACTTAAATGATCCTTATGGCTTAAGTAAAATTCACTTTCTACCCTGATTTCACATTCTGATGACACCTATTGACGCTGTAAAGCAAGTCACGTGTCATTCACGGTCCATAACGTGTGTATTAGTCGATAAAATTAAGTTTAGGAGTTGATCTATGACTTAGCTGAGCTAACTCATGAGATACTGATGATTACCTAAAATACATTTTTTAAAATTAAGTTGAGTCGAGCCCAAAGTACTCAAAATCGAGCTCGAATATTCAATACTTGGCTCGTCGATTAAGCTCACCACTCTTATCATGTATGTGTAAATTCGATTAATGTTATAAAACAATTACTTACTACTACATATTACTATTATGATGATAAAAAGAAGAAAAACAACAACAATAAGAGAGTAACACATCGCAATTACGTATCATTTTGCATTTATATGCACCGTGATGCGTAATTTGTCACCGATCACCCTCACTATTTCATATGTTTGTTTTATCACAGAAAAATCTTTCTAATTAACCAACCTCATTAATACAAATCTTAACGACATACATTGGAATTTATTTGATGTTCACGATCAACATTATACATCTTCCGACTTTCTTGATTCCGCTAATATGTACTTCTCACGCTTAAATAGGATTAAAAATAATAAGTGTTTACTGGTGACATTTTCATTTTGTTATTATTTTGTATACAATATACTTATGCTACATGTTACTAAGTGCATTCACCTGCGTTAGTTAAGAGTTTTTTGGTTATAAAATGTGTGATTTATAAGAGTTAATACAAAGTAATTTCAAATATATAGATACATTTGTAAAAGTGTTACACATTGAACTTGTAAATCTTGTTCCACCATGATATACTCAGAAAGCATATTTGTAGAGAATATGTATGTTACAGGAAGCAAAACATTTATAAAAGTGAGAGTTATCTGATGAATCAAAAGCCTCATATCAGACAGTTCTAAGAATCAAAACATGATCATTCACACCGTTGAGTTACAGTTATCTGCTGTATTCTTGTTTTAAAACTTCGCATTCTTGAAACTTTGTATAACCACAAAGTTCTCAAAGGATGTATGTGATTACTCAAACAAGAGACATGGTTGAAACTTGAAAGTTCAAATCTTGAGTCTAGAAAGGATAAAAAGAAAACAAAAAACCTAAACATCCAAAACCCATGTATGTACATCAGCAAACAATAGAGACAACCCCCTACACTAGACCACAAAACTTGAATTTTTGAATGTTTTTACCAACAATTTGTTGCCTGTAAAAACAGTCAAAAATTCTAGCCCATATCCCTTTGTATGCTATGTTTTTAGCCACAAGAAGTCAAGAACCATATTAATCACCAAGAAAACAAATAGGTACCAAAATCTCAAAAGACTACAAAAACGAGCCCTAGGTTACCCGCGGAAGATCATCCAAAGCATTCCCACCAAATCCAAACTCGTTTTCTTGCTGTCTAAAGCTTCCTTGCTGCGGCTGCTGCATCACAAATTTCAAGATTCATAAATTTATTCAGGGTAGTTAAAGTCATTCATTGTACATAAATGTTTGTGGAAATTTTAACATCATAGACAATGTACCTGCTTAAAGATTGCATTTAGGAGTTCATCTGGATTGTCCCTGAAGCAATTAATGTGGGTTCCACTTTCATCATCAGCAGAGAATGGCGCTGGGAATTTCCTGTAAGAACAAGACAACCCACTGTTGAAGGTCACATCTTGAAAGCCCGAATCCTGTGGTCTAAACTGATTTTCGTTGAAACTATTGTAGCTTGGAATGATCCCGCCTCCCGAAACCTTCATCCCTAAACCATGTGGCAACATTCCATTGGGCAAGACTGGCTGGCTTGACTGACTTTGACTTGGACACCCAATTGGTATTGGTACTTGACAACTAACATTGTTAAACAAATGCTGCTGAGACTGATGCAAGCCCGCCAACTGCTTTGGTTCCACATTTGTTATGCCATCAAACACATGTGAAATTTTGACTTCTCCATATCTAGAATTTGGATCTTCGAAGCTAAATATGTTCCTTTGATTTGAAGGCATAGAAATCTGTGATTTTGAGTTATTTGAAGAGCCAAGAACTGCAGCGTGGAGTGTAGCAAGGCTTTGACTCGGGAGTTGACCACCAACCATACCTTGTAGATCAATCCCGTTGAGTGACGACATTGACCCATAGCCCGCATCAGGGCTACCCATAAATGGGGTATTGATCGATCGCAGTTGTTGCGACTCGTTGAGCCGTCTAAGATAAAGACGGTATTTCTGCACCAAATACTCACTTCTATGAACACTTTGTAAACCATACGCATAACAATTCAGCAAAAAAATAGAGATATAGTTGCATTAAAATGTTACTATCTCATTAAGTTCGGCTCATGCTCGGTCTGAGGTTACCTGAAGATGGCTGGCAACGTTTTCTCTGCTTAAACCTGGGATATTCATCAGCTCCAAAATTTTCTTCGGAACAGCTTCTGCATTGATTTTGTAGTTATGTTATAAATCATAAATAAGTAATTCAGATTGGCTTGGTTCTGAACTTGTATATTAATTTATCACTAAGTTTATGATTTTACGCAGTTAACCTGTTAGAGATTAAGCATAACCCAAAGGACCCATTTATGAAACCCCGAGATGTCTATGTAGCAAGGGTATAAGTGCATGCATGAAGATACCAGGTAGAAGTGACAAATTTTGGGTATCATATACAGAATCTATATACAGAATATAGATAATACAATATAGTCAGAATCTAACAACTTTCCGAATTTGGTCACAGATCTCCGCGAAAGTGGGCACAAGGATTTGTTTGGACCAACATTAAGTTGAAACCTCAAAAGCCAATCATTGACACTTAATGTTTTTCTAAATGGCTTTTTTAGTGTTCTGCGGGCATAGAGCGGCATAAGTAAGGCAAATGTCGTTTTACAATCACAGAGAACTCGACAACAGAGCTTTATAAAACCACCTGGTTTTTTATTTTTTTTTTAATATGAAAAATCTGTGACCAACTTGTAGAGTTTTCATGATTCTTTCCATGTGCATGCTTTCATAAAAAGGTTGAATGACACGGGGTTTGCATGATATTTTCCTCGGAAATAAGAAAATTCCACGTCATCCTTGTGATCATTTCCGTGGGATTTGTGAACAAATTAGTAAAATCATTAGATTCTGACTAATGTATGATACCCAAAATGACCATGTAAATATGTTTCCCTAATCAAAAGGTGGTTCAGAAAGTGCTTTCAGATCAACCAGACCCGACTGAACCAACCCTTACTTATAAAAAATAACTGGTTTAGACCCTAGTACAAATCAAATGGGGCTTAATATTAGTATTTTATTAGTTGGTTTTCGTTTAATTAGTTTCCTATTATTGTAATAGCTCGATAAACACCATTACTTGTAAACCAAGCTAAGGTTGTATGGTAAGTCTAGGAAATCTCAAGTATAAATAAGGCATTAGGCTTAGGGTTTATACATACAGAAAATCAAGTCAATAGACATTAGGAGTTAACCTACATCTCGAATTGTAGGTGCTACCATTGTTATTTACGTTTGTTTCGTCTATTAATAAATATTTAGACTGATTCGTATCAGATCCGAACTGTTAGTCTGTTACCAAACCCGGCTGCCCAATCATTTCACTACCTCTATAGCATTGTTGACAAATGGTCCAGTTTTATGGAAAGAAAGTATAATTAAAAAAAAACTAGTGAAGAACTGCTTACTGTCGATCCCCAGCGTATTAACGGCAGCCACAAACTTTTGATGCAACTCCACAGACCAAACTACACGAGGCTTCTTAGAAGAAGACCCATCACGTTCCTCATCTTCATCCTCATCGTCTTTCAACCTCTTTGAACTTTTCCAGTTATGCCCTTCGTTTGCAGACGAAGAATGGTCAACATCTTCGGACACTTTCTGATGCTGGTCAACATCATCAGCACTTGCTAACGGCTCAATATCTTTCCATTCTCGTCTCCGCCTTCGAACCACATGCTGCCATATGTTGCGCAACTCCTCGATACGAATGGGCTTTATTAGATAATCACATGCACCATGAGTAATGCCCTTCATAACCAGACTCTGGCCATCATCCGCTGACATCACTGTAAAATTCATCAGATAATGAGTTGAATGTTAACAACACGCAGAATATCAAATGAACCTTATTTGGCTTAAAAGAGAATAACATGGATCATACAAATTTCTTTAATTGTTCAAACTCTAAAAACGGGAGACATCAAACGAAGTATTAATCAAGATATGCAAGACACAAAACAGATGGTTTCTGGATGAAATATATTATATGGTTGATAAGTATCATAAATTGAGAGTCAACAACATTAAGAAATTTTAAATGAGATTGGCTGAGGTATGATGAAGTTGACTCACTATATACTAGATTATGAATAAAACCATAAAACATGAACTCTACTAATTTAGAGTCAACAAAACTAAGAAGTCGAATGAAACAGTGATTGAATGCTGATAATTCCTTCTAAAACTTTGATTATGCCCAATTAAAACCAATAATTCAAGGATCAACATAAACACAAACATGACTCACGATTAACAATACATGCATCAATTTAAGTCAACAAACACCAAAAAATTCAAATGAAACAGTGGTTGACTTATGCTAATTTCACTAACCGCTCAAGAAATCAGTCATCAAACCAATAAGTACATATACAAACTTCAACAGAAGATTCATGCAAAATACTATATATTCGAATAAATTTTCGACTTACTGATGACAGGGAGGTCCATCTCTAGACCAATACATTCAAGAAGCTTGAATCCATCCATGTCTGGCATATGAACATCACTTAAAACCACATCATAACCATTTTTATTTTCTCTTAGCTTTGATAAACCAGTCAGAGCTCTACTGCATGTAGTTGCTGCAGAAAAAATTAATAAATAATAAAATAAAAATTATTTTCCATCAAAACACAACTCAATAACACATACATGAAACTAAATTAAGAATAAATAGAATAATTCATTGATTCAGCCAAAACTTAAACCAAAAAATAAAAGTTATTTTCTTTTAATTAGATAAAGATATCTTTGATTTGATTATGAACCCTAAATCTGTTTAACAGTTTATTTTACATATTCATATATCATACCATAAAAATTTTAGACACAATGAGTGTGTATGTGTGTGTGATAATGTTACCTTCATAATTGCACTTTTTTAGCATCTGTTTTAAGATAATGAGACAAGTGGGGTCATCATCAACAACAAGAACCCGGAGACCTGCTGGAAACTTGTCCGGTACAACGTCGGCGACGGCGACAGCGCCGGCGGACTTCAAGGTGGATGAATTTGAAGAAGGCATTATTAATCTTTGAATTTCAAGATTATTATTTTAAAGAAAAACTCAATTACACCCTCAAACATATATGGCTTATATATGTTAATTTTGGATTATACCCAACTGAATTTAAAGAAAAAAAACGCATAACCGTTGAATAAATTTGAAAAAAATACAAAATTTGAAATACCCAGAACGTTAAATTCGCAAATTTTCTGACTTTATCAGAGAGAAAATTAGAATTTATAAGAAAATGGTTTGTGGTTTAATGGGGTTTGATTTGTTGAGATTTATGGGTTTATATGGCTAATAATGGCTCCAGGCTCCTTTTTTCTTATGGAAGTTAAGTTTTGTTTCCTATTTTGTTTTTGATTATTTTAATTATTTTATTTTTTAGGAAAGATATTTAATGCCATTTAAGACAAAGGTTTACATTAATTTAATAATAACAGATTAATATTAATATAAAAAATTACTTAATGCTTATTATTATCCATCTAACACAGAAATTTAATAACTGTTATACTAAACTAATAATATAATATATATATTTAATATAATATTAGTTTTGTAATGAAATAGAATTATCAACCATACATGTTTAAAAAATTATATTGAGATGCAAATTTGAATTTCATCATTATGGATATAAAATATTAGATATTCAAATATAATTAATTGATATTGTATTTAAGAACTTTGTCTCGATGTATTTTGATTATTATTGATAAATGTATTATCTTATTATAAATCTAATAATCATTATAAATTATTGGTGATGTATATAAAGTTAATATAGAGAATTCTGAAATTATGGTAACACAACCTTAATGGTGAGTCCTTATGACTAGTTACCTAAATAAAAGGCAATGATGATATGTATTCGACATTATTTGTAATCTTATTAAATTCTAGATTTCGTATTGATGTTTTTTTTTTGGTTAAGGTATTTGCGAGTTTTTAGTAAAGTATTTACATTTCAAACTTGGAAGGAATGTGTTTACAAAACTTTGCATTCTACTGATTCATGAATTCAATTTATGCATTAGATTGTATTTAATTATGCAAAACCCTGTAATGAAAGTAATTGCAAATAATATGGGAATGTGTCATAAATAGATATTCAAAGGATTACAAAATGACGACAATGATAATATCCGTCATTTTCCTGTACATTGTTAATCCAAATAAATGCATATATTTATAATCATATGCACATGTAAATTATCCAGATATATTTCATAGGCTTAAAACATATGCCTCAATAAAACATCTCTAACATTTTTATTTGAAACATAAAGTTATGCTTTTAGTTATATATTTTAGATACATTTAACATTACTCATGTATATAACTTACTAAATGTGTGATGTACCCATATATGTATGATTCAGGTAACAGTGCCAGTAGCTAAACGCCTAAAGGTTCATCTATATCTATATAATTTTTGAGTAATGCTATATCAACCTAATTACATAGACCTACTTATTTTATTAGTTGATTTCTCTCTCTCTCCTAATCTCATCCAATCAAATTTTCAAAGCAACTAATTACATCATTAGGTCTTTTTTTAGGCTTACACAGTTAGTCAAACCAATCATTTTTACAGGATGTTAAAAGGGCTACATACGAAACAGAGAGCATGACTCCAACCTAATAAATATAACTTTATAAATATAAGAAAAAGGGATGTATACATACATCATTGTAGTTATTAATACGTGTTGGTAACAACCAAAACAATATTGTTTTATTTGTTTTCGTGAGAAAAGTATAAGGAAGTACAAGAATTTTTGAAAATATAAAAAAACCAATGAAAATGTTTCACATGTACAAAGGGAATGTTTTACATGTACAAAGTTCATTTACACCCAACATCGATTATATTACATACGGAAAATCAAAAAATTATGAAAATTGCACTATAAATTTCAGCGTTTTCTTCTATTCGATTTGCCGTCTCTCAAGGCATACTTTCGACGATTTTTTTCTTTCGTTTTTTTAGTAGGGTTTATAAGTTATTAATAAATATATTATTGTTTAGTTGTACATTTAATTTAAGGTTAGGGTTTAGGGTTTAGTAGGGTTTAGGCCAAAACACTAAACCTCAAACCCTAAACTCTAAACGCAACACTTTAACACATGTGTTAGTAAAATGAGAAACCCACCAAAAAATAATAAAATACAAAATTCGTCGTAAGTATGCCTTGAGGGATGGCAAATCAAAGAGGTGAAAACGCTGAATTTTATGGTGCCATTTTCGTAAATTTTAGATTTGTCGTTTGTGAGATAATTGATGTTGGAAGTAAATAGATTTTGCACATATTCAATATTTTTTTTACACATGACACAATTCTGTAAAGAATTATTGTACTCTAATGATCACATCTCTCTTGTTTTCATAATGTAAGTTTTACTTCATATTACTAATTTCTATGTCAAGTAGTTATCAACTTTGTAGCTAATCTAATCTTAATTGTGTTGTTATTTCGCTATATATGTTTGATTATTACCAAGCGTTTGGCATCGTGGTTTCTTCGTTGCTAGTTGCCAATGTATAATAGCATTAATTTTTTTATGGACTAGATGTGTTGTTATTTTGCTAGGATTACTTTGTCTATCTAAAAGAATTTGTTGTATTAACTTTGAACATGATAATGAAATAAATTGGATATATAAACTGCTTTCATGTAAAACAATTAAATATTCTAAGCATGTAATTTATTGTATGGAGTTAAACAAAATTCTCTGGCTATCTATCTTAAAAGAATTATTCGTATATAATTTAATCATTATATTTATCAAATATGCTACAACTTCCAATACCTTTTTATAAAGTAAAAAGTAAAGTAAATAAACTAAAATAAAGAAAAGTAAAAAGTAAGTCATAGAAATGCATATACAGGAATCTGTTTAAATATGTTGTCTTATACGTATTGATTAGTCCACATGTTATAAAGTGATCATTGAGAAAAGCAGTATATCCAAATAAAAAGATCTTTACTAAATTCACAAATATTAATTTCGTATGTTGTAATTGAGTTAGTTTAACAAAATTACACACACCTGCAAATGCGTTAAAACGAAATAGTTTAATTTGAGTATAATCAATTTAATTAAGGGAAAATTTCATTTTATGGTTTAGCCCTTTGAGTATTAAAATAAAACATCTAACATATATACTACGAAGTAGTTTAATTAAAGGAGAATTCCATTTATATCCTTGTAAAACTTTGATATTATGTCAATATCCTAGTGAAAGTTGATATTACATCAATATCCTTTAAGAACCTCATAATACACGTATATATCCAAAATGATAAATTTAAATATAATTAAATATGATTTTAATAATAATAATCTTAACTTAAGGTTATATCATTTAACAATTGTTATGACTCATTTACCCTTCTACTTATTACAAAAACTAATTCTTTTTCTATTTCTTTTTCCCGGAGGTTAATTATTAAATTCACGGCTCAAGTATTTTATGGAAGTAAACCATGTTAAAATCTCAATCCAATTAATATTCCCTTCAAAAATCTCAATCATAAAGCTTATACGCTTTTGAAAATTGCTCTGATGCTAATTGCTAATTTCACGTGCTTTTGGAATTGATTTACGGTTCCATAAATTGGAGAACCACAAAATTATATTGATCAGGTAATCTAGTTTATAGGCCTAGTAATTCAAGTTGAATATATGTTAAGAATTTATTCCATTCGGTCTTGGGTTCCCGACTCATCCAGCAAATTAACTTCACTTCTATGGTTATTGGCTAATGCAACTGTTTATATAATTTGTTGATGATAAAAAAAAATGTATTTATGAAGTAGCGATGATGATGGGCATATTCATTAGAAATGACATTAAGCATACAAGTAATACAAAATCTAGTTGCAGGGTTTAATAAATCTACATCAAGTAGAAGATATCAGTCGTTTAAGTGTTCTTGTTATTAGTTGAAGGGTAAAAAGATCATTACCTATTAATCAATGTTTTTAAAACCGGAAATCGAATCGGACCGGAATCTTTCAATTTCCAGTCAAACCGGCCGGACCGGTCCGGTCCAACCGTCCCAAAACCGGGCAAAACAATTTTTTTATAAAAAATAAAAAAAAAATTCAAAAACCGGCTCAACCGGTCCGGTTCCCGGTTGAACCGCCCGGTTTTGACCGAACCGTCCGGTTCATTGACCGGTTAACTCTTGGTCAAAACCAGTTTTCAACTGGCCGAAAAACCTAAAAATCCCGGTCGAACCGGTTTTCAAAACATTGCTATTAATAGATTTATAATTAGAGTTTCAAATATCAAAAAAGATTATTTAGATATTTACATGTATATTGAGGCTTTGAAAGGGTATTAACGTAATATTAACTTTTTTAAGGATAAGGATATTGACGTAATATTGATATTTTGGAAGGATATAAATGAAATTCACCGTTTAATTGAAAACAACCTAAACATCTTTTGAGACCTTAAAAAACAGCCCAATCTGACTTTAATACACTAACGAAATAGTATTACTACGTACTACGTAGATAACATCATTAAGATTTAAAAACACTAATTTGATAATAGTAAATTCATATTCAAAACGTTTACGACTTCCATAAAACTATTTCTTAATAGCAAATTTGATAACTACGTAATTTTCATAACAATCAGAGCAAATTTCCAGTCTATTCGCTGATGTACGTTACATGTAAGGTATAGGTACATAAATGTCGATCCATATGTCTGGTAAAAGAGGATAAGTGTTTAAAAATATTGTTTAGTTATTAACTAATATGGATTACGGAGTATAAATTAGCAAATTTTCAATTAGTGGTTTAGTCTGGGAGCTGAGCCAATAATATTTTGGGTGACGGAATCATAATTAAGCTCTCCGAGTCAAGATGACGAGTTCACGTTTATAATGAAGAGTTCCATCTAGTTAGTTACATAAGTTAAGGCAAACAAACATGTTACATGAATTTATTCACTAGTGTTCTTCTTTTCTTTTGGTTCTCTGTTGGCCGATTTCATATGGCATGTAGCTTGTAGCTTATTAATCACTACTAATGAGGGGTGAACGGTTGCAGATTCAGGATTTGGTGTGATCTGGACACAAGTATTTTAATTTTTATTAATCCGTAGCACAAACAGTGGCGGATTTAGGAATATAAAGTTGGGTATGCATAAAAGCACTAGCTAGATTAAACGTTTTTTTCCCGCGGAAAGTTAGAGGTGGTTTACCGGGTCGAGTTTCGGTCATTCGATTAAAGTTTTTGGTTATAATTTTTGGAAACTGGTTAATCAAAATTAAAATTAATCACTTTTAAATAACCAACCAAATATTATCGGATCTATTTCAGCGACAACTTCAACATTATAATCGTAATTTAAATTCGCGGTCCTAATTTTCGAAGACTATTAATTATAAGATAAATTAGTATTAATATTAAAAAACAATTGTATCAAAAGTTTTGTCAAATTTCACACATTTTACTATCATATGAGATAATATTTCAAAATTTCTATTATATTTATTAGGTTATAAAATCTTTATTGTAAGCACTTTACTTACTATTATATGTATAAAACCTAAAACAGAAAAGTTATATATAGGAAACACAACAAAAACCATACAAAAATATGGTTACAAAACTTAAATACTTACAATATAACTTTTCAAAGTTCGACTGATAGAATAGTAACAAAACATTAACATTATATGCATTTAGATATGGATTAACTATTTTCCCTTCATCCCATTTATATTATACACCTTACTATTTTTGTTTGTCCATAAAAAAGTGTCCACTTGCAAAAATTAACTATAAAAATCATTAGTTTTCTATTTTACGCTCAAATAATACTCTCATTCATTTAAAAAAAATTCAATCAAATTTGCATTGAATATAACAGCAAAATCCAACAAAAAAAGTTAGTTGACCGGGACATAACAAGTAATAAACAAGCTAATTACCGTAAATAAAAGCCATAGTATAGCTGAGTTGTCACTTGCTAATTAATTATAATGTCTTTTTGAGAGATGATTTAAAATAATTGCATAGGGAGTTCATCTCTCTTTTTAAGGGTATGCATTTTCTAAAAACTCTATTAACAATATATATAAAAATATTTTTTAACAATACACATGAGAACCTAAGGGTATACAAGTGCATATCCTTAGAATTATGTACATCCGCCCCTAGCACAAAGAATTGCAATAAAATTACATTTTTATATAAAATTTATACTGCATGTAGCGAAAAGACTCATAACAACTGCTATCCCTACTTTCTGGTTCCGCCCCTGTGGAGACAGGCTAAAAGGCAATGTAGTTTGCCCTCCCTCAGTGAAAAGTTTAAATTTTTTATTTTTATGGATTAGATATTTTGTTATTTTGCTAGGATTACTTTGTCTATCTAAAAGAATTTGCTCCATTAAAATTTAAAATTTACATAAAGATGTTTATGATATCGCATCTTATGAAAAATGTGTCTTAAGTTAGTCTCTTCGAAACTAAATTTATGACTCTACTCCTCTACCCCTGTTAATCGAGGGGAAAAATTATTGGTAGATCTAAATTTGAAGAACTAAATTTTGATCTAAAAATGTGATTGAGAGAAAAAATTCAACCAATAAGATGAGCATGTTTACTTTTAGGTCTATAGAGTGATATAGCATTACTCGAATCTTTGAATTACATGTTACATTCAGTCTCGTTAGTGAAATATTAGGCATTAAAAAAATACAAAAAACGTATGGTGCTTTAATAATATTATGTCAAATAAGTAACTAAGGACAGTTGATCCTTCACTACAAAGTTTGATCCAAAAGCTACTTTAGACTACTTCTAACCTCAACTTTTTCACTTACTTCTTCAGTTGTGTAAGTTCAGCGCCACGTCAGCACATTCACAACTGATGAAAGACTGATTAAACACTTCCTACCCTCCTTTCATTACTTCGATTTTTGAGCTCCACATTTACCAATATACCTACATTTACATACCTTAAACAAAAAATAACAATAAATTAAATATAAACTAAGCCCCACATTTACCATCTCTCCCTTTCGTCGGCTAACCGAAGCATCAAGCATGCAAACAAAAGATACAACCGAAGAGCTCGTGGCAATGCTATCAGTTTTGAAATGCTTTTTCGGTTCAACCCGAAGAAGCCCACTGGTATCGGTCTTAGAAGTCCCTGTGTTGGCACCCCTTGAGTACCTATAAAACAATAACATATATATATACTATAATACTCCTTCCGTCCCATCCAAAGTGTCCACTTTGACTTTGCACGCAGTTTTAGAATTCTCCACTAACTACACTTTTCACCAATCAAATAACATATCTACCCACTAAAGTCTCTTTCGATTGGTTACAACATGAAAGTGGACACTTATTTGGGACAACCAAAATAGTAAGGTGGACACTTGGGATGGGACGGAGGGAGTAATAATTAGTTAATTCATGTCCAATGATTAAAAAAAACTTACAATTTTGTTTTTTATTTTCCACATCATATATTATCAAATAGGCTTTTAAGAAATGTTTTTGCTCCAATATGTCAAGCTATTCAAAAGTTTTTTATGACAAGAAAAAAGGATTAAAATAAATATATATTGGTTAAAAAGTTTCACATCAAAATCTTGACAAATTTTAATATTTTGATTAAAAAAGCTTTTTCATCAATGTAGAAAATATTTTAAACAACTTTATTGCACAAAAAAGCTTTATAGCACTTGCACCCAATTCCCCTACACTCTCACTACAATGTATCTACAGTTTTTTTTCCTCGTAATTTTAAAAAGTGTGTGAAATTATGTTAAATTATTCACGATAATAATTGTGTTGAAAATTGTTACATCACTAAGTGTGAAAATCACTGCAATATTTTCATATAGCAGTATGATCAAACAAAAAAAATACACTCATAAGTATGGAGAAATCTAAATTTATCCACATTTATAAGTGTGAACTTAAATTTGTAACACCAATTTATCTACACATCCTCTTCGTGAGATACATTGCAATGAAGGGCCTCCATAAGTGGTTGGTTTTAGTGATCCCAATTGGACTGGTTGTCCCAATACTCGTTGATCGGTCACTGGTTGGTGTAAGTTCCCTTAATACCATGGAAATACGCAGGGAGGGATGTTACCATTTTTTTAGATTAGAACCAAAGATTATGAAAAGCATGATAATGACAATTGATTAAGAGAATTTGAGAATCAAATTTGATTTCATTGTATTGAATTGAATCAACAAATCTGTTACAAAATATATACAGATTAACTAACACTAACAACCTTCTAACCACCTCTTAACTATTTACATTCTCTCTCCTCATACTTTCAGATGTTTACATATTCAGTCCCTAAACTTTCTTCTCTTTCTCATTACACTCCCCCTCAAGTTGTGAGTGTAAGGAATCTGCAACTCCCAACTTGGACAACAGTTTGTAATGTTGATTAACATGAACTACTTTAGTAAATACATCTGCAATCTGAGACTTAGTATGAACATAAGATGGTTTAATAGTGCCACTGTTGACTTGATCTCATACATAGTGACAATCTACTTCAATGTGCTTGGTCCTAGCATGAAAGACAGGGATAGCTGACATATACAAAGTTGCTTGATTATCACAAAACAAGTCTACTGAGCCTAATTCTTTTAGACCAAGATCTTTCAACAAGGTTACTAGCCAATTGACTTCACAACAAGTCATTGCCATAGATCTATATTCTGCCTCTGCAGATGAACGAGAAACAACATGCTGTTTCTTTGACTTCCAGGATATTGGTGAATTACCCAAAAGAACACAGTATCCAGTAGTTGATCTCCTTGTCATGGGACAAGTAGCCCAATCAGAATCACAATATGCAGTCAAATGAGCTGCATCTTTATGAGCTAACAATATCCCTTGACCAGGTGATTGTAACAAATACCTTAACAAGTGCTTGATAGCCTGCATATGAACAGAAGTTGGAGACTGCATGAACTGGCTCAAAACCTGCACTTTATAACATATATCTCGATGTGTAATAGTGAGATAACTCAATTTCCCAATGTATCTTCTATATACTTCTGGATCTGCTAGAGGTGAACCCACATCAGCTTATAATTTTAGATTCTGTTCCATTGGAAGTTTGTAAGGTTTACAATGAAGAACACCAGCCTCCTTTAACAAATCCATTGCATATTTCTTCTGAGAAATAAAAATACCTTGATCATTTCTAGATATTTCTAATCCTAGAAAATAATGCAAAGGACCTAAATCTTTCATATGAAAGCTAGCATGTAACCGAGACTTTAAGACATTAATTTGATTAAGATCACTGCCTGTAATAAGTAGATCATCAACATACACTAGAACATCAGTGAAATGACAAGAATCAAATTTTGTGAATAGGGAGTAATCTGCTTTAGACTGCTTGAAACCAAAAGACACCAAAGCAGTTGACAATTTGTGAAACCATTGTCGTGGTGCTTGTTTGAGGCCATACAAAGACTTAACCAATTTACACACCTTGGTATTAGATGATTGTACATCTTGTATACACTTCCCCTTACCTACATATCCAGAAGGTAGTTTCATATATACTTCCTCAAGCATATCTCCATGTAAGAATGCATTAAAGACATCCATCTGACAAGTATCCCAACCTTTCATTGCTGCTACAGCTAACAAAGCCCTCACAGTAACCATTTTGGCAACTGGAGCAAATGTCTCTTCAAAATCAATACCTTTCCTCTGTCTATTACCTTGTACCACAAGTCTAGCCTTTTTTCTATCCACAGACCCATCTGCCTTGAATTTGGTTTTGAAGATCCAATGACAACCAATAGCCTTTTTTCCAGGAGGCAATGTAGTTAGCTCCCATGTACCATTATCTTCTAATGCTCTTAATTCAGCATTCATAGCATCACACCATCCTTGATCTTTGACAACATCTTTGAATGATGTTGGATCAATTTGAGTAGTAAGAGCACACAAAAAAGATTTAAAAGTATCATTGATGATAGGAACAGAAACTTGATTTGCCCTTGGAGTGATAGGATATTTGGTGACATAATCTTTTAACCACCCAGGTTGTTTAGGAATTCTAGTTGATTTCCTAATTGGATTTGATACTGGCACATAAGAAGCAGAAGAAGGGTCCTCAGTAGAAGATTCGGAAGGAATATTGAGATTAGAAGGACTAGAAGATGATTCAGAAGGAAACTCAAGATTTGAAGGAATGGAATCTGAAGTAGAACTAGTAGTTTCAGGATGAGAATAAAGTATATCATCATGAATAGATGATACAGGAGTAGGCATGGAAGTAGGTAATGGATGAAGAAACTGATTGAAATTCTTATGAGAGTAAGGAAAAATGTGTTCAAAGAATTGAACATCTCTTGACACAAATGTAGTTTTGGTGAGAAGATTATACAACTTATAACCTTTTTGATGTTGAGGATAGCCTAAGAAAACACAAGGAACCCCTCTTGGAGCAAATTTATCACTTACTCTAATAGGATTAGCAGCTATACTTAGACAACCAAACACTCTCAAATGTTGGTATGTAGGTACTTGTTTAAGTAACACTTCATAAGGTGTTTTGTTGTTAAGAACAGAAGATGGAATCCTATTGATCAAATAAGTGGCAGTAAGAACACAATCACCCTAGAACATTAATGGAAGATGAACATGAAATCTTAAGGCTCTAGCTACTTCAAGTATATGCCTGTGTTTCCTCTCTACTCTACCATTTTGTTGAGGTCTATCCACACAAGTTGTTTGATGCACAATGCCTAAGTCATTCAAGAGTTTACCACAAGGACCTTTGACAAATTCAAGAGCATTGTCTGATCTTACTATTTTAACTTTGGTATCAAATTGAGTTGTAACAAACCTCAACAAAGACTTTAAAATAGTAAAAGAATGATTTGTGCACTAACATATATGTCAAAGTGACTCTGCTACAGTCATCAACTATAGTCAGGAAATATCTAAAGTTTCCATTAGTTGGCACTTTGTATGGACCCCATACATCAATATGAATAAGATCAAAATTATGACTAGAATGTGAATTACTCAAAGGAAAAGGAGACTTAGTCATTTTAGCCATAGGACAAGAAGACAAGATGTTGTATTATTAACAGTTGCAACATCATTACAAGAAATATATTTCAATTTGGAATCTGAAATATGTCCTAATCTATGATGCCACACACTGTAATTATGTACAGAAGAATTAACAACAACATTTAGAAATGACTTTGAAGAAAATGAAGCTATACAAGTACCACCTAGACCCACATTTGAGACAATAGCAGATTTGAGACCAGCATTGAGTTTGCGAAGAGGTATATTGAGCAGATAATATAGGCCATCTCTCTTCTTACCCAGGCCCAAAATTTTCCTTATAATCAAGTCCTGAATCACACAAAATTGAGGAAAGAAAATAACAATACATTTATTTTCTTTAGTCTAACTTTGGAACAGAATGCAAGCTAAATTGGAAAGAAGGTACACACAAAACATTTTGCAAATGCAAATTATTTTGTAACTCAACTGTACCAATGTGAGAAATACTAGAAGTTTGACCATTTGGAAGAGAAATTCTAGGAATATTTAAAAGTGATTTTGGTTTAAGAAGTGATTTAAACAATGGTGTCATGTGATGAGTAGCACCAGTATCTAGAATCCAACCATGTGATACTTTAGTAAAACTGGATAAACAAGTTATACCTGCAACAAAATGATGATCAAGTTCATCATCAGTGTCACCACCAATACCCTTTTGTGCAACCAAATTTCTCATAAGTTGCTCAAGTTGATCTGCTGTAAACATCACATTTCCACCTTCAGCAAATACATTACCAGCAAACCTTTTACCACCATTTCCAGATTTAGCCTGAACATCTTTTCCCTTAGTCTTGTTCACTTGGCTTTGCTTATGTTTGTAATGCCAAACTGGATAACCTATCTTCTCCCAACATTTCTCAGGTGGATGCCACTTATATCCACAAATATTACACTTACTCTGCACATTACTTTTACTAAGCAAGGCAGTAGTATCAGCAGATAACAAATGACTATTAATTGCATCTTTATGAGATTCTTCCTGTTGAATTTATGCACATACACTTTCAACATTAGGCAAACGAGTACTCATCAAAATTTGACTCCTCTGAGAACTATAAATCTCATCAAAACCATTCAAGAATTGAAATAGTCTTTGTTCTTCTTTCTGTTTCTCAATTTCATTTAGAAAATTAGTAATCTCGGGAGTAACATTCTCAATTCTAGGCAGTTCATTCATAGAATCTAACTCCTCCCAAACACATTTCATCACAGTATAATATTCACTCACTGGTCTACCTTGTTGTTCTATTTCATATGATTCTTTATGCAGTTTATACTTTCTTGAACCATTGCTCAATGCAAAAAAAAAATTCTAGTTGTTTCCAGATTTCACTAGCAGTTCCCACAAAAATAATAGACTTGCTTATTGAATCAGAAACAGAACTCATAATCTAGCTAATGACCATACTATTACAAGTATCCCATTGCTCAGCTTGAACAGAATCTCTAGGTTTAGGGACAGTACCTTTGACGAACCCTAGCTTTCTTTTAGTAGACAAAGTGATTTCAATTGACCTTCCCCATGACCTATAATTCTGTGCGCCAATCAATTTCTCAGGAATAGGTAAAGAACCTGGTCCTTCTGACGGATGTAAGAACAACGTATTCTGAAACATAGTTGAATCCATTTTCAAGATTGCGGAAGCGAAAATACACAAATCGCAGCTAAATCGATGAAATTACACAATCAATTAATTGATTTAATCAACTATATTGATGAATTTACGCAATCAATTAGCTAATTGATACAAAACACACACAGATTTAGATCGATTTTGATTATTACGCAAAATCAAAATACGCGACCTAATTAACAATCAGTCAATATGGCTCTGATACCATGAAAAGCATGATAATGATAATTGATTAAGAGAATTTGAGAATCAAATCTGATTTCATTGTATTGAATTGAATCAACAAATCTGTTACAAAGTTCTAATATATACAAATTAACTAACACTAACAACCTTCTAACCACCTCTTAACTATTTACATTCTCTCTCCTCATACTTTCAGATGTTTACATATTCAGTCCCTAAACTTTCTTCTCTTTCTCATTACAGATTCATATATGTATGTATATGTGTCTTTGTACAAAAAAGATGTGAATCTCCTCCAACACCCTTTATCTTACCTTTGCCAACCTGCATACAACAATAAAAAAAAACTTAAGTAGCTTCCTTTCCTCATTAATTAGGTACCCATGTATGTGAGTTACACATTGATATATGTTATATATATAACAACACCTATGAAGTACAATTCGTAAGTGTTCCCTTTGAATTTAAGTAAGGTGTAATATAGAGGAAAAAGTAAGTACGTACTGTTCTCTAATCCATGTATACATTCAAGTCAATATGACCCAGAGTGTTAGCATTGGAATCTATTTATAGGAAAATAATAAGATTCGGTTACAATTTTCAAATGAATTCGTCTAAAGTGAAACTCATTTAGTATATCCTAAGTCTATGCTTATCCTTGCACCGTCCGACTTAAATTGTTTTCCGGCTTTAGACTTTGGTTCGGCGTAATGACTCGGTTAGGCTTCAGCATTCAGTCCACTAGTTGTTGCCAGTTGTACTATATTCATTATGTTTTATATGTTATATGTTCAATCCTTTTTATTTTCAGTCCATTTGTTCTTGTTAATTGGCTTTAGCGTTCAACCACTTGTACTATCATCATGTCTGATGTGTCGGTGTGTGCTGAAAGGTGAACTGGACACAAGTGCACATCAAAGTAAGCTAACAGAAGTTTTCATTTGTTTTCGAGTATATTCACATGTTATGAAACACGGCCGATGCGTCAGATTGGAAAACAAATTCCAGTTATGTATAAGCAATGTACGAGTTTCACATCAGTTACTACATACAACAGTTTATTTAGGAAACTTGTTTTATATCACAGACTTTTAAACGATACATAGAACAGAAACTTGAGAATAGTTTCGGTACATTTTCAATAAATTCACCCAACTATATCTAAGCAAAACCTAATGTCAACCAGTCTCTGTCTTCGTCTTCGTTAACTCCTTTTAAAACCTCAAGAACATGGAAATCAGTTCTCTTTGATTTCGTCTCTTGTTTATTATATATCTTACATAGAGCATAATCAACCTGCACAAAGTAATCCAAGTTGCATCAACTGTACTGAAATCCTGATACTCCGTATAAAAAATACAGATAACTGAGAAAAAAACAAGAATAAAAAGAGAATAAACAAAAATTTCAATACCTTCATGTCATCATCTCTATAAAATTGTTGGTCATCGCCTTCATTCTCGTATTCTTCCATGATCCATTTTGTTATAGTCCCATTTGGTGGTTTCCCTTCAAAATAAACCAACAGTGTTTTCACAAATCCTTCTTCATAACAATCATCATCTACCTCCCGACGTACAACTTTCCAGTAACCACAATTCGCTATTCGATTTGGTATGCTACTATCGACAGAGATCATGTTTCTTGGCGTGAAAACATACCAATAACTTCATCAGTCTCTAGGTAATTCGTTGTATTAGATATATAAAAAATTTGCATCACATTATTTTTGGATAAAGAACTTGTTGTATATTTTAGTGCAGTGGCGTTTTAGTGGACTCGGGGTAGGTGATGCGGAGTACATACCCGGCTAGTCACTAAATACGGATACGACCAAATTGCGGGGGTCAAGGGGGCCGCGCCCCCTTGTGGGGTCCAAGGGGCAGAGTCCCTGGCTGCGGTCCCGCTGGCAGGTCAGCGGGTGGGGGCAAGGGGCAACGCCCTTGCGGGGTTCGGGGCAACGCCCCGAAACAACAACGAATTTTACTATATTGAGTGACCCGGAAAAACCTGTTTGGATATATTTGACCCGAATTGGTTAGGACATATAACTGTCCTATAACTTCCATTTTTTTGGAAATCTTGATGATACTTCTGCATATTCCATACACAGAAACACATACACAGACACTTGATTCTAGATTTTGATTGCCATAAATCTTGAATAACTCTTGAATTATCCCAATACGAATTTCGTGTAACCCGGGGCAATAACAGGGTCGAAATATTGTATTTGGAAAGTGATTTCCAAACACGATTCACAGAGTATATCCGGTCAATTGAATCTGTATCATGTTCATATTTTCCAACAGAACTTACATCACAAACAATGAAAAATCAACAAAATAGGTAAAGAAAGTTCCCAGAAAACTCAACATAGGAAACGTAAGATCATTTGAGCACATTGAAAGGAATGTAAGTTTTATTTTCCTTAAATGAATAAAAAGTGAATGTTAAAATATATATGTAAATAATGGTAACAATCTTGGTTACCTACAGTGAGTTTCTTTTATTTCATGTTACCATTCTATGAGCAAAAATGAGCTTACATCAATGAACTTATGTTACTTATATCAAGCTATTCTGTAACGATTCATTTCAGGTAATTTCTCCACAAACAGATAATGCATACCTACAATGTTCTCAGGGTGATTTCTATATACATTAACATTGCCAATCATGGGGGTGTACTGATTGGCATCCTCGATCTTTTTCCTTAGCAAATTCATGGGGTGGAAACGGTAGTCAGCTGACAAATTAGATGCAGGATGAGCTTCCGCGTACGCCTTCAGCTCTTTTGCCATTGTCTTGGTTACTTTATGACGTCGGCAGTGAGAGAAAACTTGTTCTTTTTTTCTTGGTGATGACGAAAGTAGTTGTAGTTCACGATGGTTAACAACATGAGACGCAGCTTTTTCATGTGTTTTGGAATTCATGGAGCTGTAATGATCACTCAGAGCTTTCTTATTAATGCTGAAATCAGAATAAAAAGTAGGGCTGTGCATGGTCCAGAACCGGACCGAACCGGCTGATTCCCGAACCGAACCGAATCCCGAATTGAAGTTCAAAGTCGGACCGAGGACCGTACCGTGAATCATGGGTCTGGTCCGCTTCGGTCCGGTCCAGTTCTGCTCGGTTTGGTCCAAATTCCCGGACCATTTGAAGCTTTAATGTCTTGCGTGTAGCCAGTGTTTAAGAGCATATTTCAATGAATAAGTTGACATATACTAATTTATAATCTCATTGAGTATGCCGGTGCTCCAACTTGACCTGATATTTAGACTTGTTTACAACTCATTCCAACAATGGAGAGCCGTCTATTAGTAATAGAGTGCATGGTCCAATAAAATACATGTACACAATCTTGTGATTACAAATAAATTGAATAAGGAGATCTAAAACATGTTGAAAATAAGTTAGGATCCACGATATATAGGGAATGTTTTCTATATTTTTCGGTTATGGTTCTGGTCCAGTTCTCGGGTTTTTCGGTTCAGTCCAAGAGTGTCCCGAAGACCGAAAATCAAGAAATATATGGACTATGTACTGTCCCGGATATGCTCGGTTCGGTCCGGTTCCTGTTCGGTCCAGTTCGGTCCTCAGTTATTTTCGGTTCTTCCCGAAAAATGTACAGCCCTAATAAAAAGAATAGATACAAAAGAAAGATTTTGAATGGTATAAATTAAGCTACCACAAACTCACAAAGTGATGAGCATAAAAAGAAATCGGGTAAGTGTTTAGAATTGTTATTTCTAAAAGCATTCTCAATGTAACATACTAGTATTAGCTAAGGAAGGATAAAAATGTATATTTAAAAAGGGGATGGTAGTGATGAACAGGGAGTGTTTGGACAAAAAACAGTGCACATAACTTACACTGTTTGACAAAGATTAATGTTTCATTAGCAAACAAATGTGTTTTAAGGGATTTTACTTTTGAGATTTAGAAACGTTCGTACAAGTCACACAAATATGTTATAAGTATTTTATTTGAGACGAGAAACATTATTTATTTAAACAATAAAAAATTCGGAGTGTTTCATGTATTGACATAAAACAGAAGCAGGGTATCCACATAAGTTGAATTTTCATTCTCCGCATTAAATCTCCTAATCTTTCTGAGAATGTCCCCTGACTGGTTTAAGAATTTGTTACTAGTTCTATGCAATTACAATTTACAACAAGTCTGATCGACCCAACTAACTGTAGAGTCAGCCGCTTTTCATGGATCAAAAGGCCACATTGTTGATTGATCTTAGTTGTTATTTTATATGCCAAAGATGAAGAGGAGATAATCATCCAAGAAATAATCTATTATGGTTTTTTTAATGATAGCGAGTATAATTTAACTTTAACAAGAACGTAGCACTTATTAACTTTAGTTTTTATAGGATTCAATCATCATCTCCTATATCATATGTATGTATATGGAAGATTGGAATCATTAACTAATTGTAACCGTTTTAGAGACGAGATATACCTTTTAACAGCGACTGAAATTTAAACTCACGACTACAAACTTCGTGATGGATGCTTTCGATCTCCCTTGGTTTCTTTATTCGTTGTGGCAATAGGTTTTGGTTAATTGTGAGATATGTAAAACTAAGGGCATGCTTCTGAGTTGATTTTTCGAAAGAATGGAAGAGAATTGGAAAGAAATGCAAATAACATTGTGTTTCGGAGTTTTATTTACGGAGAGAAGAGAAGAGAAGTGAGAGGAGGATTTGGGCTTCTTTTCTCTCCAAAAGTAGGAAGAAATGAAAGGATGAAAGATTAAACAAGTTATAAAATGTGACTTCCTTCCATTTCTCTTCAACTCAGGAACACCAATCCGCATAATTTCCATTTTCCTTCTTTACAATTCTTTCCAACTCGGGAACGTATAAATATTCTTCCTCTTCTCTTCTTTTCTATCATTTTTAATTCTTTTCTCTTCTCTTCTTTCCCTCAAAAACTCAAGAGCGGGCCAGCATCTCCGTTGTGGCAAAAGCTTTTAAAAGTTTTTTCTCATGCCGTATCATCTTTCAAAAGAAAAGCTTTAAAGAAAAGCTTTCTCTTCAATGTACAAAAGCTTTTCAAGAGCTTTTTTGATCCAATTTTATATCTAAACTAGTAAAAAACCTTTTGCCTCAAAGCTTGATAAATATCAAACTTCTGATATATAAAGTTTTTTCCCCAATGATATAAAGCTTTTCTAAAGACTTTTATACATAAAAAAAACTTTAGATAAAATCTTCATTGGAGTTGCTCTAACTTCCTCGGTTCACGTTTCTCATAATATATGTCATTATCATTATATACCCCACTACTTTACATACTAATCACAAATAACCCCATAACTTATTTACCCTAGTAGGACCGGTTCATTATGCATAGATTGATTGAATACATAAAATCTTTTCGTGAGGTGTGGATATCAATGTATCACACGGATATGGGATTCTTTAGGTTATATATATAGATATATATACCCGATCTTCATCTTTCACAATTTATTAAAATAACTGATAACTGATAAATTAATTGCGTGAAATTAGGAAAATAAAAATCAATGGCGGTGCTTGTCCCTGATGTTCTTGAGAAGGTAATGATAGGATTCCATGTGAAGGATTTGATGAGATTCAAGAGCGTATGTAAGTCATGGCATTCGTTTATCTCTAGTTCTCGTTTTGTTAATGCTCATCTTAACTGTAGTTATACGCAACAATAATGATTTTGATCATAGGAGGATCATTAGGGAATGGTCACCCTTTGGGACTACACTTTTCTTTACGAAGACGGTTTTTATCTTATTGGTTCTTCCAATGGTTTGGTATGTGTTTCTCCCTGCCATGCTCAAGTTTTAGTTGCCAATCCTTGCACCCGAGTGGTGAGAATACTGCCAAACCCTCAAGTTCATGACTTTACCAACAGTTCATTATGTTTTGGTTTTGGTTATGATTCATCAACAGATGATTACAAGGTTATAGTAGGGTTCAACAAAGGTGGTATTCGGACGTGTTTTCAAGTGTTAACATTGAAATCAAATGTGTGGCAATTTATTGGAGAAGTGAATTATACCTCTATTGGCATTAGCAGCATTGGCGTATTATGCAATGGGGCGCTTCATTGGATTATGAATGATCAAAATAATAACAACAAGAAAGTTATTCTTTCTTATGATTTATCAAGTGGCGAGTTTCAAGAAATCCCCCCTCCTGATGATGATGATGAGGAGGAGGACGATTATGTTGATCCACCATCAGGTTTGGGAATTATGGATGAATGTTTATGCATATACCGTCGTTCCATTGACATATGGATAATGAAGAAGTACAACGTAAAGGAGTCTTGGGATTCTGTGCGTTATGGAACTCAAGAGAGTGTTCAAGCTGTACACTGCTTGAGTGATCTAACGCATGACAATACGCCATATGAGAGGTCTTTGTGTCATGATGTTTGGTTTTGCAAGAGTTGGATATTTATAACCGCCTCTGTATTCGTACGAAGCCTTGTATCTCCTCATATTCACAAAGTAATGTAATACTACTGATCCCAGAATAATGAGATGATGTTATTTCATACTTCCATATAAGTATACAACATATAAATACATATTAGGAGTTCCCAAATTAGTTTCTTATTTAATTTTTAAGGGAGGTCATTCAGTTGAGCGAATACTCAAGCAGTACTTTATAGAGCATTCCAGTTTTTCCTACCATTCAGTGATTCATGATACTTAATTTTCACCCTATTGTTATAGTTCTCATAAGATATCTACTCATCTGAATTGATAGTTACGTTATATAATTGATGAACTGAACTGATCTAGTACTTTTGCTCTTATACTCGATATGCTTGAGTATATAAGGACGATCAAAGACAAAGTGGCTCTTGTGCCCTCATCGCACAGCCTAATTAGTCACCAAGGCATATCAGTTTATGTCCCTAATAAATACATTTAGTTGAAAAGTTTCATAGTCAATGTGATTATAGGTTTACTACTTTACTGGTAACAGTCTGATACAGTAAATTCGGTGATGGGGTTAGTCGAGTTAAACTGTACCCGCATGGCTAAGATGTTGGAATTTCAGTTACTTTATGGCGATTTGTTAATCGATAATTTTGTTTATTTTTCTAATCTCTAATATTATGACTGGGCTCTTGTTGTAGGCTCTAAATCGAAAGTAATTTATGGTGTTGAACTCATCATATGTTCTTAACAAGTATTTAGATTGCCAAACTCTATGAGATGGTAACTTTCATTCTAAGTGTATAGAAATTCTTTTATGATATGTATGGTTTAGTAAGCGTTTATAAGTGTGAGTATCTGGTGCAGAAATATCATCTTTATCTTAGACGTCTCAACGAGTCGCAACAACTGCGAATTAGAGGTGTCAAAAAAACCCGACCCGACCCACACCCGACCCGACCCGACCCAAACTCTATTAAAACTATTCGGGTCGGGTTTAATAGGGTTAGAAAGTTTAATCGGGTTATGCGGGTTAACCTGATTAACCCGAATGCTTATTAGGGTCGGGTTACGGGTTAAAATAGAGAAACTTACGTTGGTGCGGGTTGACCCGATTAACCCGATTTAATCAAATATTTAATTTTTATCGTTAACTTTCGTTTAAAATAATATAATTTGAATATGTTAATTTAATGTGGAGACATTTTTCTATATATATGAGTCTAATACTATAATCAAAATGTAAGCATGACTTACATTTCAAGTATACTTAGATCCGCTTTGAAATCCAATAGTTATCTTCAGTTTAAAACAAAACTCACTTTTTCTAGACTATGGTTCTACTACGTATACATAATTCATGTGGTTTCAACTTCATATATCATTCAATATTTTGGTGTACTATCCCAACATTCAAAGTCATCTATAATTCTATATATTTACTTTAACAGTTATTAGAAAACTGTGAAGTTATACGGGTTAACCCGCTACTCGAATAACCTGACCCGACTAACCAGCTACCCGATTAACACGAACCCGATAACCCGATTATCTAATAGGGTCGGGGGGTTGCGGGTATATATTTATTTCTAAAAACCCGACTAACCCGACCCGACTAACTCTTATTAGGGTCGGGTTAACCCGATTAACACCCCTAACTGCTATTGATCAATGGCCCATTTATGGGTAGGCCTGACGCTGGCTATGGGTCGATGTCGTCACTCAACGAGCTTGATCTTCAAGGTATGGCTGTTGGTGGTCAAATCCTTGTGACACTCCACGCTGCAATGCAGTATAATTGTACCAAACAACAGCCGCACATAGCCCGAACAGCTGCAATGAAGCCCGAGTAGCGGGTAAGCGATATCTGGATAGCAGCAACAAGAAGCAATCAACCAATACGATTACGAGTCTTGCAGGGGAAGAAGTTCCCTGTCCTTAAAAGGTGTTTACGCGCTCAATTCGCTGCAAGCCTTATGCGTAACGACCCCAGGATTAATGCAGACCCTTGATTTAATCGTCAGCAAACGATTACATCGCAAATTCGCAATGACAATGGCGGTAGCTTAAGACCAAGTTTGCAAGGCTCAAACAACTGTGGAATGAGTTTATGTGTATGTTCGTATATTTTTTCTCTTCTCAAAAAGAAGTGTTTGATCCTCATATTTATAAACAAATAATGCTCTAGAAAATGGGATCATGGACCATTACTTTAGGCTAAAAACATGGAAATCAGGAAGATGGGAAGACGGTTGCAATCTCTTGATTGCCTTCCTAGTCCAACCCACGGAACCCTATTTCTTTGTTTTATCAAGTCCATAAACTTCATCTTAGTTGTTAGTGCTTTAACAATTTGTACCATGAGCTACATAGTTGTACAATAGTCACTTAATAGACTACTTGTACATTTTGAATTGTATATGCATAAACTTTACAAACTCATTATAAGGCCCCTCCCAACGGAGGTCAATTGTTCCCAATCGGTTGCAACTGATTAGCAAACCCGTGCCATCGGTTGCTAATCGGTTGGCAACCTTATCGTCAAACCGATTGGTAATCGGTTCTGAAGTGTGGGCCCCTGTACTTTGTTTTTTGTTTAGTGTATAATAATTGTGGTATATTGGTAATTGTGAGGCTCAGAAAAATGAAGTGATTATTCATTGATGGCAGGGAATAATAGTTGTGAATCGGTTAATGGAAAGCTGATGCGGCGCTGAGATTGCAGAAGTGATGAGAAAGTAATCGAGAAAATGGTTGAGAGTGGCCTAATACCAACAGTTTGCGGGCTTGCATCAATCTCATCATCATTTTGTTTGACAATGTTAACGATAGTCAAGTAGTTATACCAATGGGTGGTCCAAGTCAAAGTCAAAGTAAGTCAAAACAGCCTGTTTTGCCTGATGGAATGTTGACACATGGGTTAGGGATGAAGGTTTCGGGGGGTGCGATCGATCCAAGTTACAATCTTTTCAACAATTCAAATCAGATTACACCACGGGATTCTAGTTTTCAAGATGTGACCTTCAACAATAGGTTGTCTTGTTCTTCTTACAAGAAACTCTCTAATTCATTCTGGGCATATGATGAAAGTGGGGCCCACTGAAATGGCAACAATCAGGATGACCTCCTAGCTGCAAATTTTTAAGCAGGTGCGTTTTTCTATAATATATTAAAACGTCATCAAACATCTAATTGTAACGACTCTAACAACACTGGATATTATACTTTTAATGGATCATGAAATTTGTGATGCAACAGCAGCAGCAAGGAAGCTTTAGACAGCCAAATAAATGAGTTTAGATTTGTTGAGAATGCGTTGAATGATCTGATAGGTTTACTAGTAACAAACTGGTACTGTCAATTTGGTGATGGGGTTAGTCTAGTTAAACTGCACCCAAATGGCTAAGATGCTGGTATATCAGTTCCCGCGTTGTGGTAATTAGTTGATCAATCATTTTGTTTATTTTGCTAATCTCTAATATTACGAGTACATAATTGAAGGGATGTTGTTGTTGTAGGCTCTAATTCGAACATGTTTTTTAGTTTTGAACTCATCATATGTTCTTATTATTAGTTGGTTTCAGTAGCTTAACATATGATGTTATATATCTGGGTCATTCCTCTGTTTTGTGACCTACAAATGCAAGTGCTAGTGGTTTTTTATTTATGTATGATGATATCAATGTTTAGACCATTTTAATCAGTTTGACAGGGTTCCCACTCTTTTATGGTCCATTTACTGAAATTGTGGAAGACAATAACATTGATATAATAGAAAATTGTGAAAGAGAATTATAACATTAACAAGATCACTAGCTTTAATAAAATGTGTGTATGTCAAAAGGTAAATTCTTATCTTATTTGTATGGGTTTAATGTACAATTATGAGTTTAGGAATTATAGAATGCTAAATCAAAATCAATGAATCACGATCATAAGTAAGAATTATCTATTTAGCAATATATATATATATATATATATATATAACAAACTTCAATGTAAATGAGACGTGATGAAGAAAAAAAGAAACATCATTGGATCAAATTAATCACTTGCTATTTTAACCAAAATGCGTCTTTTTACCTTCAATTATCCCTTGTATACTAATCTCATGAGTATTTGCTTGCATATCAGTATATCACGGTAAATTGAACAATTTCTCATGATATAATTATTACATTGAAGCATTTCTGATCCGTAATGAATTACGAACACGAACATAGTAGACGGAATAATAGAATAGCAGAAACGAGAATGGGAACAAGATAAGAATTGGAAGAACTTCGTTTTTATATGTTATTTTCTCTCAAAACTTACAAAGCTCAACGTTTTTACAATGGGTTTGTGCTTTTGTTTGAGGCTATCGCTTATTCTCTTCTACCTCTCCTATTTATAATATTTTTTAATAAATAAAAGGATAGAAGGCTAATTCTTAATTGAATGTTGTTTTTGCTAGGTTGTTGGGGAATCTTTGAGACCATTTGTAACATCCAGATTTTAGGTCTAAAAATTTGTAGTATTTTTCTAAGTTTTAAATTATTTATATTTGGTTTACTGGAAATAAATGAGTAAAAGAGTCACATGATTGATTGTGACTAATAAAATGATATTTGTTTTAAATTAATATCGTTGATATTAAAATAAAAATATTTTGTCTCGCGGGTATTTTCGGGTTCCAGACAATATGATTAGAAGGGGATAAAAGTTACACATATATAGTAAGGTCGATTGTGTGTGAACCGACTTATGTCACCTAACTTCTCAAGAATTTAATTATTTTCTTCAACTCATTTCATATCATTTCTTTGAAAAACTTGTAACAAGAAATCATAAGCAAAAAAATTAATATAACTTGAAAGGTTGTGATTTGGAGATTACATCAAATTATGCTCATCATCTTCATCTTATTTTCTCCATTTGTTTGTAAGTATTGTGTTTATTTTATATGAACTTGATGTTGATTAAATTATTTGGGTTAATGATTTGTACATGGAATTCAAGCTTAAAAGATGGTTAATTGATGCTATATGATGGTACTTGATGATTATATGATGATATATGTTGTTTACATGATGATTCTTCATGTTTTAGGTTGAGTAAAATAGTTAGGGTTTGAATTGATGATATATAGATTGAAGTGAAACAAAGTGACTATATGATGCTATACTTGATATTTGATGTTGTTAGTGTTTGTTGAAGTTATTTGAGGTATAAAAGTTGATTATTGTAGCTGGGTTATATGTTTATGGGTGTTAGGTTCGAGCTGGGAACTTGCAGAAAGTTACAAGGCATCTGGGTTTGGGTAAGATAGTCGATCGGCTATGCTTCAGCCTATCGGCTATGCTTCAGCCTATCGGCTACTTTTAGCCTATCGGCTGAAATAGAACAAAATGATGACAGCATGTTGAATTGAAGCAAAATCTAAAAATTAGTCTTATAACCGTTCGAGTATGTGTTTCAATCCGATCGGGTACGGGTTAAAAATGGGAATAAGTTAGTTTTGATATTATGCTATACTTTCTATATATATGTTTAATGAATTCATTGAATGATACATAATGTTATACTACATAATGAGTGGTGGATAATTATGATCCTTATATTTAAGTGATATGTTTTGAGACGAGTTATATTAGTATAATTGAATTACTAACTCTGTAACACCCACTTTATGGGTCCAGTATTTTACTATTATTTCCTGACTTGAAATGGTTAATTGAAATGTTAGGAAATATTGTAAATTGGTAATTGAAAATAAATGGGTAAAAGAGTTAAATAATTTATTGTGGTTAATAAATTATTAACTGTTTTAATTTAATTCAGTTGACAGTAAAATAAAATAATATTTCCCCGCAAATGGTTTTTAAGTTCCAGACAATGATAAGTACGGGGAATGAGATTTAACCACTTCTAGTACACTTCCAAATGTTGAGTCGGTTGTTTGATTCTTATCTCCACAGATACATACATACATCTCGTACATACATACGTATCACTTGAAACTCTAGATTGATTCAAGAAATCACTCTTTAACATGAAATTGAAGCTTCGTAACTTGGATTCAAGCTTCTTTAATCGTCCTAATCAAGGTATAATCTTGTGTTCTTCATTTTCTAAAACCTAGAATTTGGGGGTTTTAGTGTTCTTGGTTAAAATCCGAAATTAGGGTTTCAAATGATTAAATTGATGTTAGTTAAGCTTCAATAACATGTATTAATCATTCCATCATCATTATAAACATGTTGTAATTGTTAATTCTTGAATTTAATGTGAACCCTAGAAAATGGGTTTTGGGTAATTCTATGAATTAGGACGAATTTCATGGAATTAAAGCTTGTATTAGTGATATGATTACTAGATATTGCTTAATACATAATTATAGGTTAAGCCATAACCTAGAATTGAAGATTTAAATGTATGTTCATGATAAAAGTGTATGATTTAGTTGATAATTCAAGAATTGAAGCTTCTAAGCTTAGAATAATGATGTATGATTGATAAGTATTTATAAATGGTGATGATAAGCATAATTCAAGTTGAAAGTTATAGAGATTATGATGATTTGATGAGTTATATAATGAAATCGGTATTGGTTACTAATTAGAACACTTGATCGAGTTAAATACCATGTTGTTTACATTGTAGTATTATGTTGTAAATACTAAAGATAATAGTGATTAGTAACTATGAAGGTTTTAGTTACTAAATGTGTTAACATATTGATAATTGTGGGGATTGTGCTAATTCATGTGAATTGAGTAAGTTAGATTTGTTTGCGTAAATCTATTGATAAGATGTTATATAGAATTTGAGACAAGTGACTAACTTGTGTATTTTATTGTATTCTCAGATATGGAGAAAGACTCAGTGACATTAGACTACTGAGTGGACAACTGAGGTTTCGGTGAGTGGATCTTAATCCTCAGTGTAATTTAGTTGTAACAGGTTTGGTTACAACAGGTAATCGTATTATTACTGCTTGTGGTTTGCCATGATTAATTGGTTTAATAGTAATAATACTGTTGATAGACTGGTTAGTCTGATATGTTGACTTGATTGAATATGTGAATACGTGATCACTTGATATTTGGCCTTCGGGCATCAGTGTATTGAGGTCAACTTGTTGGTTGGTTGGGTTTGGTTACTATTGTAAGACGACAGGAATTTCCTTGTACATATCGTTAATAGGAAATTAGGTCGTATGAGATTAGTACCAAACTATCGGTCTATTCTGTAATGGCCATACAGATTGTGGGTAAGTGTTCTGGGAGAATCCCCGGGTATTATGATATCTCCAGAACCACCGATCCTCATTGATATGTTGTGTATTGAGATGCTATCTCATTGATATTATGTGGTTATTGTTGGTATTCTTGGCTGAAGGTTTCCCCAAGAACCATCGATCCATTGTGATGTTATTTGTTTACGATGATTTGCTGTAAACAAGGTTGTTATGCTAATTTAGACTGTTGGTTATGTATTCTCTCACTTAGCGTTATGCTAACCCCACCACCCCACTTCTTGCAGGTTATGGTTTTTATATAACGGGATTGTCAAGAAGTTGTTCGGGACGGAATGTTTGACCCAGCCTACTCTGATATTTGTTTATACAAATTAATGTTATTTAGCGGTTTGGAAGTAACACCCATGTTAATAAACTATGTTTTAAATTTCGTTGAAATTGAAATGTAACTTGGTATTGTTTAAAGTTGGACTAACGCTTCCGGATTTATTATATTTAAATGATGTAAAATGAGGGGTGTTACAAGTTGGTATCAGAGCATGAGTTTGGGTGAATTGGACATTTTAAAGATGTTCAATCCCAAACTTAGAATTGTGTCAAGTCAAACATTCCAGGGTGTGGGGATTAGTGGTTGTATGAGAAAGTGGTTACTAAATGTGTACTAACCTATAACAAGTTGCAAAAGTGTTATTTTGGTTGCAGAGACGGAGGAACATGAGGAACCGTCTGGTATTCTCAATGATTCCTCAATACACGTGGGCTTATGTATATCAGGTACTTTTCGATAAGCTTGATGTATTTCAATAAGCTTGAATTATTTACTTTGCTATGATATGATTAGTAGTAAAGTAAGTTGAGTCAGACTAATATGATTCCCAAGTGACGAGTCATTGATGATTATTACTTGTTAATATGAGGATAGGAATATTAATCGGTAATTGTGAATAAAGTTGATATGACTCCATGTGATAAAATGAATGAGATGTTAGTATACCTCCAATAATTGGTTTGGAGTCATGTGGTTGTTTAAATGGGAAAGTGTCTAGTGTTGCAATGTGTGTTGTTGACTTGGAAAAGTCAAAGTTGAATGTGGTCGTGTCAAACTTGTTAATTGCAATGTTATAAAATGATAAATGTGGCTAGATGCTTGTATGTTTAATATGGATCATGATTGTGGTTGGATTATGATCTAGGTATTAAAAGTGGTAAATAGAAAGTCAAAGTGATCATGAATTTGAGAAACTTGTGGTAATTGGTCTAACAAGATGATTTTAATGTGAATTGGTGTTTTAAAGTTATAGTATGACACCAATAGTGAAAACAATTTTGTTTGACTTAGAATAGTCAAAGAAGTGTAAATTGGGTGCTAGAAAAGTAATCATAGATGTTAAAACCCAAATGGGTTGTTAAAGTGCCCAAATGGGTCACTTGATGGTTAAATGGTTAAAATAATTAGTGGTTTGGTTATAACCAATGTCAAAGTGACCTTAAGTCCTACATATAGTGGGAATGTGTGTTAAAAATGTTATGGTAGTCAAAATGGTTGAATTGGGTAAAAGTGTCCAATTGGACCCTTAAACGGGTCAACGAGTTAAAATATGATAGAATGGGTATATGAGGGTGATGAATATGCCCACACATCATAATTATATGTATAATCATGTTGTTAAAAGATTAGAGTCAGAAACCATGTGGATTGGATTTTGACATGTCCACCAAAATGGTCGAAAATGGCCTAAAATGAGTTATACGTCCGTTTTCTCATAAAATGTGTAAATTGAAAAAGTGTAAAAAGGAAAAGTTGTATTTTGATTATATGAAGGTGCCTGCAAAATTTCAGAACCTAACTCTTTACGGTTTGTGAGATATGCTCGTTTGAAAATCGAAAAACTGCACATAATGTTGGCTCTGAAACTGAGCCGATCGGCTATGGTTACTGAGCCGATCGGGTATGGCTTGATAGCCGAACGGCTAAGTTTAGCCGAACGGCTGAAATAGTACAAAACATTTACAGAATGTGACATCGAAATAAAAAGCCTCGAACACGTTATGTGAGCCGATCGGCTATGAGACTGAGCCGATCGGGTATTAGTAATTCAGCTGATCGGGTAAAATGAGCTGATCGGGTAATTTAGTGTAAAAACATCACAGAACGTAAACTTCGAAAATTTTAAAGGGTAACCGATCGGGTGAACTAGGTTAGCCGATCGGGTATGGTGTCCTAGCCGATCGGGTAAGGTGTCCTAGCCGATCGGGTATAACATGTTTGGTGAGAAAATCGGATTTCCTTTTATCCGACGTTTAAAATGACGTTTAACGTAGAATTTTCCGCTACAAAATTTTGGTGTCCGATTGAGATGAAATTTACAGGGTCACTCGGAAACGGCCCAACGGTCAAAGCTCATGGATTTGCCATGAGCCCTGGCAGTTTTGGGCAGTTCGGGGTCGTTTGGGGCTCGAAAATGACATTTTATTGTTTTTCGGACCTTATTTTGGACTTTTAGTTTACGTTTTGTATTGGGCCTTTGTTTCTTTAAGCCCAGGAATCGTTCCTATGACTATATACAATAGTAAAACTTATTTTAAGAGGTCTACCTATGTTATTGTATATAAGTTGTGTTCAGACGGTTTATTTAACTGCCGAAATATACCAGTAACTGATATTGTTGATTGTTGCTAACAAGGGTTAGTAACTATTGATTCTAGAGTTATGTGGATCATATATGTGAATTAATTGAAACATGATAAAGTATTTGAATCATGTAGAATAATATACAGTGTTAAATTGAGCATTTTAAGAAATTGTAAACCAAGTACATGAGTTTATAACTATGTGATAATTGAACATGAAATGCTCAATTGTGATTTAAATAAGGGTATATAGATTTATGATTATATGTTGAATAATACACATGATGTTGACAAGATATTAATACTAAATGTTCTATCCAGTACTCTAAGTATTAATTACCATATTAGTGATTAATATTGAATCGGGTAATAAAAGTGTTGGATTGATGTAATTGTGTTGGATATTACATCTGCGATAATGAAATAGTAAAAAGAATTATATCTACCTGATTTTGTGATTAATTAATTGTTCAAAGTGATAAATGAAATTGATATCAAGTTAATAAGTGGTCATATAACTGCTACAAAGTGTTCTTATACGTGTGATAATTATTAATATCACCTTGTGAGATATGCGAAAGTAAAAGTTAATCACTTTGGAGATTGATGGTATGAAGTAACCTGAAAATAAAGTGTACCTGACATAATATGACGACGTCTGGCCAACGTATTCATATTATGCCATTTTACATGGAATTGTTGAGGTTACCAAGTACCAGAGAACTTAAAGTGATTTTGAAATAACAAGTGAGATATGTTGACCTGTAGTGGAGGAATAGTCACTGATTAACTGAAATAAAAGAGTACTAGACCACTAATCTGTTGTTTTACTATGGTACAAGAAATGTATATGTGATAATTGCAACTAGTATGAATTAAAATAAGAGTTAAGCAAAGTGGAGGTCAGTTGATTTTGAATAACAATGTGTTGAATATGTGACTAATGACAACACCTTATGTTGATGTGTTGAAAGAATTATGCTGATAATGCATAGTGTCAACTGGTGATGATTTAGTATCCTATTCGATATGATAGGATGCTAATTGATTAAGTAAAAATGGTTTTGACCATAAGATTTAACCTCTACATATTGTTTACTCTTATGTGTTTATGGTTATGTGATTTGAATTAAGTTAGAGTAAAGAGTTCATATAACCTTGTGATGTTTATAATTACAAGTTGTAAATTAGTAATACACTAGTTGCAAAAGTTGAAACCAATTGTTTCACCACTTAAGGTGATATGTGGATACTAGTTGGTTACTAGTTATGACATGAATTTGAAATTCATTGTTAAATATGTGTATTGTGGTTTTATAACCACTGTTATTGATATTGTTTTATACTTGTTGTTAAGAAGATACGTGTTAAAGATTTTAGCATATTGCTAATTTCTGATTATCAGAATATCATAAGTATTTATAATTGTCAATGATTCTGGCCTGTTGCTAGTTTCTGATTGTAAGTGGTTTTGTATTCCACTTGTTAAGTAATTATATGTTTTAAAAGGTTTGAATGACTGATTAATGGTAAACGATTCATATAAGTAATTACTTTATGAATGGAAATAGGGTTTATGCACAGTATTTGTGCACGGGAAAAGACAAAAGCATGTACAGTTGGATATATGCATTTGGAAAGAATTGAAAACATGTATTAATATTTGTAAGTTGCTCATGGAAGTAACATTTGATATGTGTATATTTTATGATCAAATAGTTAATAATATTATCCTTTATGCGGGATATTGCATTTGGTGATATATATTATGTATTAATATGAATTCAATGGTAATACACACTGGTGGTGTGTAAGTTGATGAAACAACATATATCTAAATAAATATATGTAGATGCATTGGTGTTGTATGATTAAAGATAGGCATAATGATGATATGCATAAGTAAATTAAATTATAACCACATCTTGTGTATTAAGAGTAATGAATAATTATGTGGTTAGGAGTATATGAAAACTGTAAGATGAAATAAAAATGAATAAGTGATTATGCCACACTAGAGTGATTAAGTGCGATTAGATTTCGGGGACGAAATCTTTTAAAGGGGGGAGATTTGTAACACCCACTTTATGGGTCCAGTATTTTACTATTATTTCCTGACTTGAAATGGTTAATTGAAATGTTAGGAAATATTGTAAATTGGTAATTGAAAATAAATGGGTAAAAGAGTCAAATAATTTCCCCGCAAATGGTTTTTAAGTTCCAGACAATGATAAGTACGGGGAATGAGATTTAACCACTTCTAGTACACTTCCAAATGTTGAGTCGGTTGTTTGATTCTTATCTCCACAGATACATACATACATCTCGTACATACATACGTATCACTTGAAACTCTAGATTGATTCAAGAAATCACTCTTTAACATGAAATTGAAGCTTCGTAACTTGAATTCAAGCTTCTTTAATCGTCCTAATCAAGGTATAATCTTGTGTTCTTCATTTTCTAAAACCTAGAATTTGGGGGTTTTAGTGTTCTTGGTTAAAATCCGAAATTAGGGTTTCAAATGATTAAATTGATGTTAGTTAAGCTTCAATAACATGTATTAATCATTCCATCATCATTATAAACATGTTGTAATTGTTAATTCTTGAATTTAATGTGAACCCTAGAAAATGGGTTTTGGGTAATTCTATGAATTAGGACGAATTTCATGGAATTAAAGCTTGTATTAGTGATATGATTACTAGATATTGCTTAATACATAATTATAGGTTAAGCCATAACCTAGAATTGAAGATTTAAATGTATGTTCATGATAAAAGTGTATGATTTAGTTGATAATTCAAGAATTGAAGCTTCTAAGCTTAGAATAATGATGTATGATTGATAAGTATTTATAAATGGTGATGATAAGCATAATTCAAGTTGAAAGTTATAGAGATTATGATGATTTGATGAGTTATATAATGAAATCGGTATTGGTTACTAATTAGAACACTTGATCGAGTTAAATACCATGTTGTTTACATTGTAGTATTATGTTGTAAATACTAAAGATAATAGTGATTAGTAACTATGAAGGTTTTAGTTACTAAATGTGTTAACATATTGATAATTGTGGGGATTGTGCTAATTCATGTGAATTGAGTAAGTTAGATTTGTTTGCGTAAATCTATTGATAAGATGTTATATAGAATTTGAGACAAGTGACTAACTTGTGTATTTTATTGTATTCTCAGATATGGAGAAAGACTCAGTGACATTAGACTACTGAGTGGACAACTGAGATTTCGGTGAGTGGATCTTAATCCTCAGTGTAATTTAGTTGTAACAGGTTTGGTTACAACGGGTAATCGTATTATTACTGCTTGTGGTTTGCCATGATTAATTGGTTTAATAGTAATAATACTGTTGATAGACTGGTTAGTCTGATATGTTGACTTGATTGAATATGTGAATACGTGATCACTTGATATTTGGCCTTCGGGCATCAGTGTATTGAGGTCAACTTGTTGGTTGGTTGGGTTTGGTTACTATTGTAAGACGACAGGAATTTCCTTGTACATATCGTTAATAGGAAATTAGGTCGTATGAGATTAGTACCAAACTATCGGTCTATTCTGTAATGGCCATACAAATTGTGGGTAAGTGTTCTGGGAGAATCCCCGGGTATTATGATATCTCCAGAACCACCGATCCTCATTGATATGTTGTGTATTGAGATGCTATCTCATTGATATTATGTGGTTATTGTTGGTATTCTTGGCTGAAGGTTTCCCCAAGAACCATCGATCCATTATGATGTTATTTGTTTACGATGATTTGCTGTAAACAAGGTTGTTATGCTAATTTAGACTGTTGGTTATGTATTCTCTCACTTAGCGTTATGCTAACCCCACCACCCCACTTCTTGCAGGTTATGGTTTTTATATAACGGGATTGTCAAGAAGTTGTTCGGGACGGAATGTTTGACCCAGCCTACTCTGATATTTGTTTATACAAATTAATGTTATTTAGCGGTTTGGAAGTAACACCCATGTTAATAAACTATGTTTTAAATTTCGTTGAAATTGAAATGTAACTTGGTATTGTTTAAAGTTGGACTAACGCTTCCGGATTTATTATATTTAAATGATGTAAAATGAGGGGTGTTACAAACTCATTACTTTGTTGTGTTCTCAGATAAGCAAAAGGAAATTCAGTGATATAAGACTACTGAGTTCAGAGACTGAAAATATCAGTGAGTGGTAACTGTAATTTTCGGTTCAACCCAGTTGTAACAAGTTTGGTTACAATAGGTGAACATACTTGGCTATGAATTACTGATTATTTAGTCTTTTGGGTTATGTTTATTGTTAATTGGTTGTTTATATTATGTATTGGCATGACTATTGTGCACTATGTGATTATTGGCCGCTGGGCATATGTGGATTAATGAGAGGTCAACATTGGTTGGGTTTGTTGCTATTGTTTGGCTGGCGGGGTTTCCGATACACATAGTTGATGGATAAACCCTAGTCAGTAAAGATAGCTTCAAACTATCGGTAAATCACTGTGATGGTATACCGGTGGTTAAGGTGTTCTTGTGATGGCATACCAAGAACAGCCGATCCTCTTAAATGCTGTGTGGTTATTGTTTATGTGTTGTAAGATTTGTTATTTCTGGATTGAACTGTCGGATACAATTCCATTCACTTCGCTGTGAGCTAATCCCACCATGTTTAATATTTTTGCAGATTAGGTATGGACTTTTGGATTGGGGTAGAGATTTATGGATGGAATGTTTGACTATGACCGCGCCTACTCTAATCTTTTGGAAAATTAAAGTCTTGTTTTGATAGTTAAAATAACATCCGATCTTAAGTAGATGATTTTGTAATATTTATATAAGTGTGGTGTGTGAAACTTGCCACATTTTTGGTATATGTAAAGATGGTATATATATATATATATATATATATATATATATGTTTTGGGACTCGCTTCCAGTATTGGAATATAAATACGGTTTTAAAATATGGGGTGTTATACCATTTTTCCTAACAAGTGGTATCAGAGCCAAGGTTTTGGAGGAGGTCTCGGTTTTAGAATTTCATAGTATGCTCTGTGGTTGCAGTTTTGTCTGAACTTCCACATCAGAACGAATTCTATTTATCGTATTGGGGTATCTTGGTTTTATTGATTGTCTTGTACACGATAGAATTATATGTGAGCCTGAAGTATTTACACGTGTAGAATAGGTTCTGGGTAAGGAAAGACTTGGTACTTAATCGTGTCCATTGTGACCCACCACTCTTTTCTGCGATCCTTTTTTCTCCTGGGTGTATTACTAATTGGCTGAAAACATACTTTTCTAGTATACAATACTGCTAAATTTTTGAGATACAGATACGATGTCAAAGTTCAGTCCAATAAGGTTCGATGTAGAGAAATTTGATGGAAGGATCAATTTTGACTTGTGGCAAGTTCAGGTCAAGGATGTGTTGATTCAATCCGGGTTACACAAGACATTAAGGGGGAAAACCAACCCCTGTTTCTAGCGGTGATTCTAGCAAAACCAGTAAGATCGATGATGAAGAATGAGATGACATGGATTTGAGAGCGGTAAGTGCTATTCGTTTGTGTCTTTCAAAGAATATTCTTGCAAACGTGCATGCGTTATCAATGGCGAAGGAGCTTTGGGATAAGCTTGAATAGTTGTACCAAGGCAAGGGCATCTCAAATCGGTTGTATCTCAAGGAACAGTTCCATACTCTACGTATGGAAGGAGATACAAAAATTTCAGATCATCTGAGTATTCTAAATGGTATCGTTTCAGAACTGGAGGCTATTGGAGTTAAGGCTGATGATGAAGATAAATCATTGAGACTTATATCATCTTTACCATCATCCTATGAGCACATGAAACCTATTCTGATGTATGGGAAAGAGACCCTGAAGTTTGAAGACGTTACTAGCAAACTCCTATCTGAGGAGAAAAGACTGGATGGTAAGGGCGGGACTGCATCAGAAGGTACGGTTTTGGTAAGTAAAGATAGGAAGAAAAAGAACTCCAAAAAAAATCTAATATGTTGGAAGTGTGGGAAGTCTGGGCATGCCAAGATGGATTGTCCAGGTGGATCGGATTCGGCAAAGGGCTCCAAATCTGCTGACAATGTCTCCGTTCTCATGGAGAATAATGAATTCTATTAAGAGATAACATCCTCATGGTGTGTCCGCGCCACCATGGGAAAGGGATGGTTGTCAGCGGTTCCATAGGTATTTACACATGAGCATTGGTTTGGCTTAAAATGCAAGGTGTGTGGTGGAAATTGATGTCGATGGCTGAGGAACTTCCAGGTGAGCAAAACAGGGGAAGTTGCACCACAAACAATTTCAACAAGTTTTTTCGACATGTGCCGAGGTGAAATGCTTAGAATGGGTTATTCTGAGTGGAGATACTCTTTTATGGTGGAGTATGATAGTTATCTTCGAATTATGATTGTCGGTCGAGACAATGGTTCTGATGATGGAACAAAGTTATTTTTATTTTATCTATGATGGAGATTGTTGGTTTTTGGCTAAAGTAAAATGGGAGTTTTGTCGCACATTGGTGGATGGAACAAAGGAGGGGGTGACTCCTTAGTTAGAAAAGGAGGCCTAAGCCTTAGTTTCAAGATGTACCAAATCAATATACATCTTAAGTATTTGATTCTTTTTTTTCTCCCTTTGGTTTAAAGTGTCTAAGGTGTGAGTCCAATCCTTGGAGGGTGTGAGTGTTGGTTGGGCGGTGGCTTAAGAGATTAGTCTATGTGATTGTAATAATTTTTCATACAGTGGAATCTTTTCTCTTTGGAGGCCCGTGGTTTTTTCTCCGGTTGTGAAGTTTCCACGTATATTCTTATGTTCATATTTCTTTACTATTTTCATTGGGCTAGGTTATTGGAAAATCTGTGAGACCATTTTTCCCAACATCGAGCATGGGGAAAAAGAAACGTGAGCATTCATGAGTCACTTTTGAAATGAAGATTCACATCCAAATACCTCATCACGTTTATTTCCTTCTTTCTTTGAAAAAATTTGTAACTTTTTTTTAACGGCATATATGTATTAAATTTTACCCTAGCAAGATGCTAGGTGCAAAAAGTGTGGTACAATGAAACATCTATCACTTGAAGGGGTTACAAATCCAATCCGCCCACTTCAAAGTACTTTTTTATCTCTACTACAAATCCAAGTGTAACAAAGAAGTTTAACTTCATCGCAAATTGTGTCATTACTAGGTCTTTTTAAGTTGAATGTGATTTGATTCCTATGTCGCCATATCACCCAAAAGAGAAGTTTGAATCACCGCATCTAAGTATGAGTTATATCCGCCATGAAAAGAAGATGCACACGAAATTAATGATTTGATGTCATTGAAATTTCGTATGTCGATGTGCCACCAATTAGAGATATCTATCCATAGCTTTTTTGCGATTTTACATTCCATAAATAAGTGTGATTCGGTTTCTTGATCTTCATCGCACACCGGACATCGTGTAGAGTTGAGATCAATACCTCTATGGTTGAGATTGACTCGCGTGGGAAGCCGCTCTAATCCAATTCTCCATGACAAAATATTGACCTTTTTAGGAATCAATCGATTCCATCGCACCTTCTCGTTGCTTATAATCAATGTACTTTTCTCAATATGACCCCTCATGGATTTAACCGAAAATTCATTGGTATTATCTAATAAGCAAACCCACACATCTTCCTTTTCTCCGAGAACCATATTAGTTAGAAAAGAGTCTAACTCAATGTATTGTTGAAGCTCCAGTCCATCTCTAATGGGCCTAGCCCAAGCCCAATTCAAAGATAACTTATTATTTCGAAGAATGAATCTCTCACAAACAAGGCAAGAAGGATTTGAATCTTTTGCATAGAGTCGTGGGTACCATTGTGCTAAAGTAGTCCCACCCAACCATATTTGATCCCAAAATTTGGTATTTTTTCCATCACCCACTTTCTTTTTAAATAAAGAGAAAAAGTTAATGGAATGATTAGAAAGTACCTCATTCAAGTTAATTATTTGTTTCCATGGCCCGGATGTGATGCATGTATGTGAACTAGCGAGTATCCCTCCTTCGTCTCCATGTAAAAACTTAATTAATTTGCACCACAATGCATTTGGCTCTATTCGAAATCTCCACCACCAGATTGCCAACATTGCAAGATTTAAAGCATATAAGCTTCCAATTCCAAGGCCACCATTTTTTTTGGGGGGGGGGGGGGGGCAAGAACTTTATCCCATGCAATCCAAGTAATTTTACGGTTATCCATATCACCACCTCAAAAGAAATTTCTTCTCAATCTTTCTAAAGTATTTATGATCTTTTTAGGAGCTTTGAAAATTGAGAAGAAGTATGTACCTAGACTTCCAAGAACGGATTTGAGAAGTGTTAGACGACTATCATATGATAAGTTTTTTGCCTTCCAAGATGTGAGCTTTTTTTCGAATTTATCAATAATAGGGTTTCAAGAAGATGATTTTATCATGTTTGCACCAATTGGAAGTCCCAAATAAATACAAGGAAGAGTAGAGGCTTTGCATCCGAGTATTGAAGCGAACCTTTAAACTTCAGTATGATTCACACCTACACCAAAAAGTTTACTTTTTTTATAGTTAACTTTTAGGCCCGAAGCCATGTAGAAGCACCGAAGGATACGAATTAAGTTATTCATGTTGTCAAATGACCAATCCCCTAAAAATCAAGGCATCATCGGCAAATTGAAGGTGAAAGATTTGGAGATTGTCATTGCCAACTTGAAGCCCATGAAAGATGTCTTTTTCTTTTACCTTCAATAATGTTACGTGGAGTGCTTTGGCCGTTAGAATAAAAAGAAATGGCGATAGAGGATCGCCTTGCCTTAAACCTTTCTTTAGTAACGAATTCTTTTGTTGGAGATCCATTTACTAGAACGGATCCGTAGGCCGAATAAAGACAACCCTTAATCCACCATCTCCATTTTCTACCAAAGCCCATTGGGACATCACCGAATCTAGGAAGTTCCAATTTAATGAGTCAAAAGCTTTTTCAAAATCAATCTTTAACATCATGAACTTTTTCTTATTTTTCTTTGTCCAACCAATGATTTCATTAACCATCAATGGCCCATCAATGATTTGTCTACCTTTGATGTAGGCGGTTTGCACTTCGCTAACTACCGATGAGATAACTTTCAAGAGCCTATTAGCAAGAACTTTTGCAATAATCTTGTATTGGCAACCAATAAGGCTGATAGGTCTAAAGTCTTTGATGTACAGAGGATCTTTAACTTTTAGAATCAATGTAATGAAAGAAGAATTACATCCTCTTCGAATGTTGCCCGAGAATTCGAATTTTTTAACAAGGGAAATAATATCACTTCCAAGAAGATCCCAATGTTTTTTAAAAAATTTGAAAGTGAATCCATCCGGACCCGGTGCCTTTTCTCCACCACAATCCCATACTGCTTGTTTGATTTCATCCGTGGAAAAAGAAGATTCAAGTATGTTGCTTTCATCATTCGAGAGAGACTTGAACAGATTACTTGAGAAAGGAATATCACATTCATATTGGCAATCATACTTTGATTGAAAAAAGTCAAAAATATGGTTTTTCACAAGTAATGGGTCTCTCACCCACAAGCCGTCTACTGTTAACCCATGAATTCTTGACTTTTTAGTCTTGTTGTTGATAATGCCACGAAAGAATTTAGTATTTTCATCCCCTTCAATCGCCCATTTGACTTTTGCTTTTTGTTTAAGATCTCGAGATTTTGTCCGTTCCAAATCTTTCAAACATTTTAAAAGATTGATCCTGTCTTCAATGTCGTTGGAGTTTAAAATGTTCATTTCTGCCTTGGTGTCAATAAAATCAATTTCCCCCCTCAAGCTATTGATCTCATAAGCATCTTTTTTGACTTCTTTGTTTAGACCATTAGAGATTGTTACGGATCAAATTCTGAAATGTCTTTGTGATTGAAGGCATCGAAATATGGTCGTCACTTATATAGTCGGGTGGTGGCCGCCGCCATCCATATACACCTGGATGAGTACTAAAGCAATCGAACCGCGTGCTAAAATAAAATCAACAGACGTATTTTGACTTTTATCTTTAATATAAACAATAAATTCTGCACCAACTAAAAGAAGATTAGCCAAGATAGAGAGGGAGATGCGATGATGGTGCTTTGACGCAATGGTAAATCACGAAGGGGATAGGTGATCGTCAACGACGAAGAAATGCAGTATCTATGATTTTAGTGTCACGCATTCTGAATTCACGAAAGAGACGATACAGATGGTCATTAACACAAGTCGTTGGCAATAGATAATCAATTTAAGTTGTACTCTAATAAAATGAAAGGAAATAAACATAACTGTAGAATAGTTCTAATTCGGTTATATCATCTTTTATGTTACGGTCAAAAGTTTAAATTAGTTTTAATCTAACCCACATGAAAAAATAAAATAAAAAAGATATCTTGATTATTATGGATAATAGCAAACTAAAAATAAATAACATAAAGTAAATTTGGTTAGATAAATAATCCTGGGCAAATTGTACCTCGTTTGAAGTACTGTTTCACTTAAATTGTACAACGCGATGGTACCTATTCTAGAACTTTAAACCTGTAAAGTGTTAACAATATATTGAACTAAGAGTACAAGCATATCAGTAGATGTCATGTAATGTGTACCAAAGGTGGAATGGGTAGAAGAAACTAGTCTTTATCATTCTTATGATTATTTGCGTGTGTTTTGTTTTGTTGTATTCACTAAAAATTTCAAGTATATGTTATCATGTGTGTCATTACTCATTAGGTGATCAAGTCCAAGTTGTGGATAGGGATGGCAAAAGGACTCACATCCGATGGGGATTTTTGAACCCCGCACTTTTTGGATCGGGTTAGGGATGATATTTCGAATTTTGGGGTGGATTTTGGGGCACAAAATGAGGATTATAATGGGGTTCCGATTGGGTAATGGGTACTATCATCCTCGCTCCGTCTCGCCCCGAAATATATACTTATACTCCCTCCGTCCCAAAATTATTGTCCACCAACAAAAAACACACAGTTTAATAAAAGTGGGACCACAACACTTTTTAACCATTCAAATAGAATCTCCATCCACTAAACTCTCATCCTATTGGTTGAAAAGCAAAGTGGACAATTATTTTGGGACATCCTAAAAAGGAAAGGTGGACTATAATTTTGGGACAAAGAGATATATATATATATGTTTTTCATTTATATTTATTATTATTCTCATTAGTCACCACGTAAATTATTAGTATTCATATAAACCTGAAATCATTCTTGTTGTTTTGATTACTGTTGTTGTATTGATTTGGTCTTGTGATTTAGTCGGAATATTTTAAGATCATTCTATAATGATTTTGGTAATTTTTAATTGTAAACCTATTACTATATTTTATCTTGATCATTGTGTTAATTTGCTTTTAGAAGAAAAAAAAGATATTACTAGTGAGAATAGCTAGATAATATTGTAAAGAAAATCAGTAAGAACTTCTGGTTAATTTAAAATACTATCAATGTGGAAACAGCTTTAAGGAATTGATGTCCCCAGTGGGGGACACCGATCCCCGTTAGGGTTTGGGTGAACTTATATCCTTAATGGGGTGCCCCGATAAAATCCCCGTTGAAGTTTGGGGAGGGTATGGGGATATTTTTGATTAATGGGTTTGGGGATGGGGTTATCACTCTCCGCCCCAAACCTGTCCCGTTGCCATTCCTAGTTGTGGACGTAAAGCTCAAAGGCGTATCTCATGAGTAGTTGGATTTAAGATTGAGGGTGAATGTGACCAAGCTTGATAAATATATATCAGCTTGTGACTACTTTTTTTAAAAAAAAAAATATAAGTTTTAAAATTTATCATTTTGAAAGCAATAGGTGACTCGCCTTCACGAGTAATTATTGACTGTTTCGTAACTTTGACCAGTTGGATCAATTGAAAATAACTTTATGTATGACTTTTGACCGGTTGACTTAAACTATATTCTAAGTTTTCGACGCATCTTTTACTCTCCAATCTTATTCATTTTAAGGAAAATACAAGTGTAACAAACTTGTGATATATTAGGAAAAAAGAAGAAGATAATTTGGAGAGTACCCTTTGGAATGAACTTATGGAATTATGAAGGGTTAGTTGTTTGATTATGTATTTAACTTTACATTTTTTACTATAGTATGCAACTAACTTTCAAACGTTCTATTATATGTATCGAACTTTTAAAAATGTCTATTGTATGTATTGGGTGACCTGCTCAGCAGGTATCCGGCTTTTCTGTGTGTGCAACCAAATTCCACGTAAGATGTCAAATCAGCGTCATGTCAGCATGACCGGTGCCACGTCAACAAACAACAAGTTTTAGGTCATCCGATACATACAATAGACATTTTTGAAAGTTCGGTACATACAATAGAACGTTTGAAAGTTGGTTGCATACTATAGTAAAAGAGGTCAGGTTAAATAAATAATGAAACAATTAACCCAATTATGAATGATGCCATGATCTTAAATTGATTAGTACGAAGAACATCATTATTCAAAAAGATGATTATGGTTAAAACGGTCAATGAGTTTGTTAGGTTGAGAATGATAGCTTAATACGTGGGTAGAATTATTAAGAGCCAAAGTTAGTACGTAATATGAACTTACTTCGACCCAAATGGGTTAAACAAGCCAAGTTGACTAAATTGACGCTAAAATGAGTAACAATTTATATTTAAACATACTAAATATGTCGTTATCAACGAATAGATAGGCTAATATGATTTTGTATGCAATTTAGTAAAAAAAGTTGGATTATGTTTATCATTTAAAAGTTGTGGTAGGGGACTGATTCTCGAAGTATGGAACTTTCATAACGATATCACCCGAAGTTACAACGAATGAGAAGGCTAGGTTGTTCTAAAAGAAACATATGCTAAGAATATATTGGAGCATGCCTTAAGTGACGGTATAGAGACCCTCGATTTGCATGACGGTTTTGGAATTTGGACGGAGCTTTTCAAGCTAATGGGTTCAGATCTCAATTTTTCGAATAGCTTCCCTACCCAAGCCGATGGGCAAACATAGATCATGAACGTGTTGGGAAGGTGTCTTATCGGCTTCTCCTACCATCAAAGTTGAGCCGTTGAGTCTTTCACGTGACCATTCTTAAGCCTTAGCATGAAGACGGAGAAGACTGTGACACCCGGTCAAAAAAGGGGCTAAATTAGCTCCTAATTTAAACTTTAATCATTCGTACTTGGTACGTATTAAAACGGAAGTATTCGGATAATATCTATGTATATACTAAGCGAGTAGTAAAGATAACTCCAGAATTTACCACGTAGACAACAATGACACGTGGCAACTTCATATCATTCCAATTAACAATTTATTAAATAAAATAATAGTAAATATTATTATTATTATTATTAATTAATACGTAAAATAAATTAAGCTTACGCAATTTGAATAATCATACAATTCCAAACTAAAATATACAAAAACTAATATAATAATTATAACTTTATATTAAAAAACGTAAGTGTTATACAAAATCACAAAACTATACCTTCGACTATGACTAATTGAGTTGGATAATGATTATGTTCTTCCAATATTGAATAAAAGAATTTGACGAACGTAATGCTAGGGATATATAATAAACAAAAGGTCATTTAGTTATAATGTGGGATTCTGAATCAAAATTAACGAGAAACTTTACACTATTTACAAGCTTTGGATACAATCGATTGCTATATTGTTCCCATGCAGCCTAAGATTAGCAGGTATGGGTATGCTTATCATTATAAGAAGATTATATTTATAGGGTGAGGTTCAAATGAGATTAAAAATTTGTGTGAGATTAGGGGAATCAATGATATCATGTCATATATACAAAGAGAATGTTCCATACTACAAAACCCATTTACCCCAAACATCAATTATCTCACAAACGACAAATCGAAAAATCATGAAACTTGCACCATAATTTTCAGCGTTTTATCCTCTTCGATTTGCCGTCCCTCAAGGCATACTTCCGACGAAATTTTTTTTTCATTTTTTTGGTGGGTTTCATATGTTACTAACACACGTGTTAGAGTGTTGCGTTTAGGGTTTGGGGTTTAGGGGTTAGGGTTTATGGTTTGGGTTTTGGGGTTTCTCCCCGAAACCCTAAACCCTAAACCCTAAACGCTTTATAAAACTCTAAACCATAAATCATACTAAACCCTAAACCCTAATAAACCCTAAACCCTACTAAAATATAAAATCTAAACCATGAACCATGAACCCTGTTAAATCTAAACCCTAAACCCTAACCATGACCGTAATAAAATGTACAATCAATCACTAACACATGTGTTACTAATTTATAAAACCCACCAAAAAACCGAATTTTTTTTTATTGAAAGTATGCCTTGAGGGACGGCAAATCGAAGAGGATAAAACGCTGAAAAATATGCTGCAAGTTTCATGATTTTTCGATTTGTCGTTTGTGAGATAATTGATGTTTGGGGTAAATGGGTTTTTTAGTATGGAACATTCTCTTTGTACATGTGATATGATATCATTGGTTCCCTTAGTCTCACTCAAAAATCATGAACTTATTTGAACCTTACTCTATATTTATAAACTATGAATTTTGATATATATGTGGTCATTATATATATGTGGAGTATAATTATCAATCACGATAGTATTTAAATTACATCACGAGTTTTGTTTAATGCAATTTTTTTTTGTATTGAAAATTTTATAATTATATCTCATGGTTGAATATAAGTTTTGTGTTTCATTGATTGCTTCCAGCTTTTTTGTTGTTGTTATTGTGTTCTTATGATCCATTGATTATCAGTTTATCTTTTTCTTATGTTTTAAATTAGTAACCCAGGTTGTTGCTTTTAACTTATTTGTTTTTAACATGCATATTTGAAGTAGATGGCAATTGAATTATCGTTGTTTGAAGAAATTTTTTTAAGGACAGTGCAAATCTTGAAGAGGTAGAATGTTATATTATTAGGACTTCGGAGTACTATATTTGCATATGTGTTTATCATAATTTATTGTGACAATGTCACATGTTTGAGTATCTTATTCGTTATCAAAACGATTAATGTGGTTATCATAAATGCAAAATATGAATTATCATACATCGCACGGGTTTACATCTAGTATATATATATAACGTTAGATGATTATTTAATAATCATTATAAATCAATCTGAAAGAACGTAGAAAAATCAAATATGGGCGTTGGTGACAAACTTTATAAATAATGTGGAATTATCCAAACAAAACATTATTTACTTAAATATATTACAAAAGTATATCACACGTTATACGTTTTGTGTAAAACGTAACAGTACGTGACGAAAACGCACGAAACGCGCCCGACGAATGAAATAAACTAAAGTTATATTTTATAACTCATTAATAAGTATTTGGATAAAATACTTCAACTCAAAATATCTAAAGTTCATTCGTTATCTAAAAACGTACGTATATTATATAACGTCTAATTATACGTTTACACGACCGGGGAAACGAACACCGCACGGAGCGCAAACACGAGGAACAAATTTGATACAAACCACACCTTTGTGGGGCCCACTAGAGCTGATTTTCTCCAGCCCAAAAACAAGATCCACAAATTGTGAATCTTGTTTCTCGATTATTGAATATATATTACATACATGTACACCACTTTCCATCTAACTCTCTCTCTCTCTACTCTCTCTCTCCCAAACGAATTGGGGCTGTCCCCAGCCACCACCACAACCTCCTAAAACCACCATAAGTCCACCATATCACCACCATAGTTCCACCACGAGCCGTCACGCCGGAATTCAAGAAAACGTGCAAAAACGAGCATTCGACTTCGTTTCTCCTTCTCCTCATCATTTCTTCGTAAGAACTCTTAATCTTTTACTAGAATTACTTGTAAATTATGTATTTACATGTATATTTACTCATCTAACTAGATTATGTCCAAAACATAAGCTAAAACTCGTTTTTCATGAACTTATATTCACACTATTTTCTGCCCAGAAAAATCGTCTCACCAAAACGACCATAACTTAAGTTCTAGGTTAAATAAACGTATGATACCACTTGGAAAAGTTTGGTATTTTTGTCTTCTACAAAAAGTTGTTCTTTGGCTACTTCCAGAAATACACGGATTTCTGTGTAGAACCCGATCTTTGAGCAAAGGTCTGTTTCGAACCAAAACCGACCACTCTTCATGTTGATTTTTGTTAAAAATAGTAAATGAACATATAAAACTACCATAAAGTGCATATCTACACTATACATATAGTAGAACATGTGTGATTTTTGGTTAGGCTTGATTCGGACCAAAAAATAAAGAAAACGAGAGATTTATCGGGTTAAAATCTGGAAGACATATGTACTAAAGGCAGTAATAACAAGATTATAACTAGCAGTAATAACGGGATTATAACTAGCAATAATAACGAGATTATAACTAGCAATAATAACGAGATTATAACTAGCAGTAATAACGAGTAATCAAGGGCAGTAATAACGAGTAATCAAGGGCAGTAATAACGAGTATTCAAGGGCAGTAATAACGGGTTATCAAGGGCAGTAATAACGAGTTATCAAGGGCAATAATAACGAGTTATCAAGGGCAGTAATAACGAGATTATAACAAGCAGTAATAACGAGATTATAACTAGCAATAATAACGAGATTATAACTAGCAGTAATAACGAGCGACGCAACCTCTGTGTCACAACTATAACTAGCAGTTATAACTAACTGTGACACAAGCCCTATGTCGAACCTCACGTAACCTCTAATACTTATACGATACAACATTTAAACACTTCAAATATACTTTATAAGTATATCATTTCAATAACATAATAATAATACTTTTAAACAACCTTTAAACACTTCAAATATACGTAACCTCTAATACTTATACGATACAACATTTAAACAACCTCTGTGTCACAACTATAACTAGCGGTTATAACTAACTGTGACACAAGCCCTATGTCGAACCTCATGTAACCTCTAATACTTATACGATACAACATTTAAACACTTCAAATATACTTTATAAGTATATCATTTCAATAACATAATAATAATACTTTGGAATTATTATTCGAACTCACCAACGGGCCATACTTATTTTCCAATCATACTAATCAAATCATTGGACATTACTAGTTGGATGAACAACTAGCATAGATGATCTGTTGAGACATCTAATCATTTTAAAACCTTGCACGTTTAATACGCCCGCCAGGTTTCAGTTGTTGGAGACGACATCATTACTCTTGAACAACATCATTATTGCTTGTTAGCAACTCATTAGGCTCAGGTGAGTCTCACGGCCCCTTTTTACTGTCTTTACTTTGGGGGAGATGCATTGCTTGTTTTACTTGTATACATATATATATATGTATGGTTTTATCGACTTGTAAATTTACTACTTGATAGACATACTACTTTACAAACTTGCTACTTTACAAACATACCGACTTATTGACAGACTTTACTTACACACATATTGTTTTACCGACTACAGACTTACTGTTTACCAACTAACAGACATACTGTTTTACGGACTATTTTACTTTACGGACTTAATACACTACAGACTTACAGACAGACTACAGACTTACATACAGACTACAGACTTACAGACAGACTACAGACTTACAAACTTACCGATATACTGACCTGCTTGAGTTACGATTAATCCAATGAAGGCCTCTGAATCATAGTTGTTAGTTATGGGATAAGCGCGAGTTTTAGTATATGGATCCATATGGGACTGACAATCCCCGCCTGGGGTGGTAGCGCCACCACGAACCGTACTCGTATAAAAAGGTGTTTTCTACTTGTTACGTATGAGTGTTTTTGGATTAGCACTCACGGAGGCAAATTACAGACTTGTTAAGCTTCGGCTATGATGGCTCAAGGCAGACTACACCGACCTTACTATACTTGTGAAGTCCTTACTTACGGACTTACTTACCCTATTACATTGTGTAATTGGGCATACTGCTATACATACTCGTGACCCGAATTACTTACTGAATTATCGTTGTGTAATTGTTACTTACTTACCCTATTACATTGTGTAATTGGGCTTACTGCTATACATACTCGTGACCCGAATTACTTACTGAATTACCGTTGTGTAATTGTTACTTACTTACCCTATTACATTGTGTAATTGGGCTTACTGCTATACATACTCGTGACCCGAATTACTTACTGAATTACCGTTGTGTAATTGTTACTTACTTACCCTATTACATTGTGAAATTGGGCTTACTGCTATACATACTCGTGACCCGAATTACTTACTGAATTGTGCTAAACTTTCTATACTATTTACTACAAACCTGTGAGATTCACCAATCTTTTGGTTGACGCTTTTAGTGATGCATTCTCAGGTACACAACAACAGTAGGGTTGCTTAGTAAGGATGGCCCGCATGATATGCTAAGCTAATACGAGTCGCATGCATAAACACTTATGAAGATTTTATTTGCACTATCTTTTGTACTTTGATTATGCATTTAAAATCTTCTGAATCATTTTGCGAACTCGCTAATGATGTATACTTATGACTTAAAACTTCGTATTACTCATGTAATGTAATGTATCTTCTAAAACATCTCATTTAGAGTCGTTTGCTTAATCTTTGTGCTTGATATTTGATTAGTCACGCCAAAAAACAATCGCTTCCGCAAAGCATGAAATTGGGGGTGTGACAAAGACCTTGAATGAGAGGTGTCAAAACAAGCAGCAATAATGACACATCGTTTAATCAGGTGTTAGGAGATTTTGTCAGATCAAACAATAATAAAAAGAGGTGTGCCGAGCTATAAAGAGTACTAGGTTAAGTGGCGCAACATGCCAGATAACAAAGCAAGTTGGGAAACGGTATACATGCTATATTGCTATGGCAATTTGTGAACAAGATCAAGAAGTATTGTGTGAGTGGCACGACGAGGACATCACGAGCTTAGGTGGAGGAGAACGTAACTACCACTAGTTTTATTAGACACCATGCTTAAGATTCTGGAATCTTCTATGCTAATGTTGGAGATATGGGAGCCTTGTAGAATATTTCTGAAGTCCTTACCATTGTTCTCCCTTGTAAAGTGTAAAACACTCTTGTACATCGTAGATGGTAGAGATTTGCAGCTGATTAGATCTGCCCATCAATCTAATTTGGTCTTGGCCATTCATTTTGGATTCAAAGTAGTATAAATAGGTGGATGCCTTATTTGACAAGCACTTTTCAAATAGTTCTTGTATTCTCTTGTAAAGTTATTTTTAACAATCAAATATTTCCTTTGTTCCACTTGTTCTTTCTCATGTGCTCTCATTTAAGGGTTTATAGTTTCGTTATGTATTAAATTTTACACGTTTTACTATTGTATGCGTCAAACTTTGAAAACTTCTATTGTATGTATTGAACTTGTAAATATGTTCTATTGTATGTATTATTTCCTTTTTGGGTATGTTCAAAAAAAGAAACTTTCCTTTTTTGGACATACCCAAAAAGGAAATAATACATACAATAGAACATATTTACAAGTTCAATACATACAATAGAACAAATAAAAGTATGTCGCATACAATAGTAAAAAGTGTAAAGTTTAATACATAACGAAACAATAAACCCCTCATTTAATATCTTGACTCACTAGTTGTTTTGGGAAAGACTTGCTTAGTCGAGACTAAGTCCACACAGTGAGCTTATCGCGATATTTTTATCACAAATAGACCAATCTGAAATAGGCGGTAGGTTTATTGCTCTATATTTTAGCTTTTTAAGGGAAAAAAGAGGAAACACATAATCAATTTCAAGAAACTTAATCACCATGGTATTTCTTTCAATTTGCATGCTTTTACAATGATGGCATTGAATCAAATACGCTCCTTTTTGAAACTATCTTTTGTTGATCAACCAATCAAAGAAATTCATCAACGAATTCCACAAGTAAATTTGGATTTGACGTTGTCCTTTAACAACATCCTACTGTACTCCATGAACACAATCTTGAACCGCCACTACCGCTACTAGTCGAAATACAACACCAACCACTACAAAGTGTAGTAAATTTGGATCTTGCAGCTTCAAACACCACTTGGAGAACACAATGTTATAGCATTGTCACTCCTTCCTGGAACTATTTTTAATTCACCAACCAATCCAAGAAATTCATCAACCACTTCCACAAGTGAATTTGGATTTGACGTTGGTCCTTTAACAACATCCTTCGGTACTCAAGGAACCGAATCTTGAACTACGCCATCACCAATAGTTGAAATACAACAACCAACCTTCTAAAAAGGAAAAGGAGAAAACTCAAATCAATTTTAAGAAAACCACCACCATAGTCTTTCTTCTTTCTACCCTGCATTTGCAATGGCAGAATTAAATTAAACACGCTTCAAAACCCGCTCCTTCTTAGAGCTCTTTTCGATTGTACAACCAGTCTTACGAATTCATCAACTACTTGCACAAAAATTTTTGGAGTTGTTGATGGGTCTTCAACCACAACCACCACTCCCCGAACACTGTAATGAAGAACCCCGCCGTCAATAGTCAAATACCATAACTGCCTCCACAACCATTTGTTGCTAATCAAATACAACCTCCGTCACATAATGCATTAAATTTTGAGTTGGCAATGGGTCTTCAACTACAACCACCACTCCACTGACACAATTTAGAAGCACTGTCGCCGCCAATCGTCGAAAAACCACATAGCCTCCACAACCATTGGTTTTTAAGCATCTACAACTGCCACCACATAGTGTAAAATTCGTAAAGTGGTTCCGTTTTATCCCGCTGATGACGACATTATCAACGATTTCATTATCGTACGAAATCACAGAGAAGAATCCGATATCGGATTTTATATTGTCAATGCTAGTGTATACTACCAACCACCGTCAATATTCAACAATACATTTGTGGATGCAAAAATGGCATTTGGTTCATATTTTGACACTCGCACATCTCTACGAGGAAGCACGTCGAAAAGAAAAGTTGGCAACAATCAAATACATTTGAATATAGTTAAGACGATCCCATTCTTAACAACGATGGGGGTGCTTATCGGATTATAAAATGAGTTAGTTTGAATGATTTGTGTTTTGCTAGTTTTTTATGTGTTGAAAATGAAACCCCCGTGAGTCATTTTGTATTATTCGTCAATAATGCCGTGTGACACGTGTTTTAAATACTTATAATTAAAATGGATATTAGCAAGTTATAAGTATCATACGATCCAAGCAAGAATACACGATCGTAGAATAATATAGCTAAAGTAAGTCCGAGTATCTAACAAAGGGAACAATAGTTTTATTTAATTAAAATGGAATTTATAATGAAACTATTGAAAACTAAAAAATGGAGCGTTTTAGTTCCGTACGAATGTGTTAAGAAAACTAATTTTACTTATTAAAAAGTAAAATAAATTAATAGTTTGTAAACAGTCAAAAGAGAAAGATGCATTCACTTAGACTATCTTCCCTAGATGTCGTATATTTCTTTATCCATTTGCTCGTTTGGTTTGTTCTATGGTGAATAAATCTAGTGTACAAAAGCCTTCCCATCAAGGTCAACTAATTATTAATTATTGAAAAGACACTAAACTCTATTGAGTACGCTAGGAGTCCTCCTACATGTTGTCCACATCAAATTATGCAATAAGAACCCCAGAGTTTGTTATGATTTATCCTAACAACTTTGCGTCAACGATAGTCTTATAATTGTCCTATTATTTCAGTAACAATTATCATGTTCATCATAGATTAATATTTGCTAGTTCTCTAACCTATCACCAGTCACACTATCAAGCCATGATTACCTAACAAAGTAAATAACCACATATAACTAATAAAACTAAAGAAACGTCCGTTATAACTTAATTTGATTAATCACGTTAAGTAGACAACTATCAATCACTAATAAACATGGATCCACGGATAAACACAATAGACATTCATAGAATAGATTAATCCAAACGTAGATTAATATTCAAACCATCATCTAGGTATCTTTGTCTAAGCGATTACAATAATAAATTAGCTTATAATATAACAATCTGGAGAATCAGTACTAGATTCATAGTAACAAACATGATTCTAATGAAAAGTAGTAATGATGATAAAATTGAAAAGAAGAACGAATCTTCAAACAAGTGAAATCCTTCAATTGCTTGATTTTCTCCTCTTAAAAATGTCCCAAAAGATGCCCCAAAGTGCCTCTAGTCAAACTAGGGTTTTTTCCAAAGTTATTTTCGAAGTTGGGGTTTATTTTCCTTTTAAACAATTCTGGCCGACCTTCCAGCCGCCGGTTGAAGTTCTCAGCCGGCTTTATAAAATTCTCCAAATGGGTTGACTTTTGGATATGTTGTAGCCCAATCAATTTAAAGATCGTGGGCTTTGGATTCATGTCATTTGGAGTCCGGATGAAGAAGTTATGATCAAAACCGTGAATCCTCGCAGAAAACTCACATTTTATCTATTTCTTGGCCGACCTTCCAACCGGCGGTTGAGATACTCAACCGACGATTGGCCCAGCGCGTGCTTCAGCCGTGTTTCATTAATTCTCTAACTGGTGGTTGGGACTTCAAACTCCATTACTTGGACTAATTACTCAACACACCTCAAATTTCTTCATTTTAGCCTTTTTCCGTTCATTTTTTATCCAAGCTCCATTTAAACTCCTATTTGCAAATATAAACTATATAAGTATCAAAAATCAAATAAATGCAATAGAAATTGACATAATTGGAAAAATATTATTAAATAAATGTAGTCGTATTTGATGTTATTACTCTATCAGTCAATTATAAATAGATACATCGTAAGCAACCCTAATGGACCTACACATTTTTAGGCCGAGCCCTAATAGCGTAACCTATTCTCTAATATTATGGTCCATTTACGAAGGTGATGTGTGGTCTTGATATTCGTATTTTACTTTAGATTCTTGATGATATATAACTAGCAGTTTACCCGCGCGATGCTGCAGAATGATATACAAAAATTGGTAGAAAAAGAATAACTTTAAATTGGTAGATATAGTAATGCAATTTGATCAGTTCAAATCATTTTAATGTAGTACGGAACATATTGTTTTGTATATGTCTTAAGAGTTGAATGCATTATAGTCAAATGTAGATAATGTTAGGAATTTAGGACCCAAACAACGCACACAATTGTACCCACAATAATAAACGAATAATCAATTGCTAACAAAACAAGATAAATAAATATGATACGAGAATGTAAATGACACAAAGATTTAACGTGATTATGTCCAATCTCCAGCTTGGAGATTGGTTTAATCCACAGGACCAAACCGAGAAAGTTTTCTTTCTTATTTTTGTGACTTAGAGTTTCTACAATAATAGGGTTACAGTTTATATATTAATCGTGAAAAAGGAATAAGCATAAAAAATGAATTCTTGCCGCAAGCCAATTTCGATTCATGAAAGCAATTAATGACGGCGCAAACTTGATTCTATTACCAAATGGAGATAATCACGTGACCATCTAAAACAATTAATTAGACATCACGTGACCAACTAATCCCTTTGTTCGATTTTCACTATATCTCAACAATCTCCCACTTGAAGATCGGATAAACCCAAAATTATTAAACCCTCAACAATTCCCTTTCAACCAATTCGAATCCGCCTCTCCATACCGCCAATACCAATTGGGACACGCACACTGATTAAACACGAATCAGATAGACTTTCGATAAAAGGCTCTTCAACTACACGTATTGAAACTGTGAATAAGACAACACCTTTAACGCCCCTTTAGCATGTTCTTAGCTCAACCAATACCGCCGGAGAACCATCCGAGACACGCTTACTCGACCTCACAGAATCGGAAGACTTTCGATATACAAAGATAACTGAACACCACTACTAAACTGGGACCACTCTCCGGTTATCCACACCACCATCTTCTAGCCCAAGAAGATACGTTGAAGTGTGCATCGACTTCAACCACAGGATTCTTTCAAGAGATACCCATATCCTCAACTCGTCGATAACGGCCATATCGGATCCTGCCGTCGACATGTCAACGACCAACCCGTACAGAATTTCATCCATCCGATTTTCCTTTCCAGTAATCAGAAAATCGTCGATAAAACATACCCGTAGATCATCATCAAGGTTTACCCGTCAGAACGCAGTCACAACCTCGAAAACCTACATTACAAACTTTCACTTTCCCGCTGGTACACCGACCCAAACACGTAGCTATGATTTCTATGAACACATCTTCTCCCCCTCAGCCCGCTCCCACTGTACAGATTAAATAAAAATCATCGCGGCTATCTGAGAAGACTCTGGTTCATAACCCACGGTCAGACTCAAATTTCTTTGCCATTGGAGAGTAAAAACAAAGATCCGAACATTCTAATGTTACCCGGAATTCACAAACTAAACCCGTAGAAACTGAGATTCAATTGTTGCACAACAATCTCCAAAGCTCCCACTAGTCGTCAAACTCCCACTAGCTTCGATACTTCCACCGGTTAACAAACTCCACCAAGAGAACCCGACACTCTCAATAATATTCGAAAGCTCAAACATTAGGACTTACACACTTATCCACCTCTAATCCTCTTAAAGAATCGTTGTATCCTTGAACCAAATGTCAACTAATACCCAAACCCAGTCGAACGCGTTCTATCCGACATCTTCGACAACCAATATCTTCAAGAGTAGTAGCTCTAACCTGCCTAATCATTCCAAGGACATGGAATACTCGACCAAAATCCTGGTCTCCCGTTTCAACCCACAAGTGAAAACAAAACTCCTTCTGACACCCATTACTATTGATTACCAAAACGGATGTGGTACCGGTTATTACCCATTTACCCAACCGAGAAACCATCCTCTTGAGCACCGTAACAAACCTCACATCTTTGAATAACCTAGTATGTATCAATGAAGTTTTCGAGACATCACATCCCTACACTCGCAACATCAAAACCCTAAGTTTGATAACGTTTATCTATTCTTTTGCACGGGACCGTAAGGAATGATAAACTCGAATCTAATACCAGGATCCCAAAAAAATCTCTCCGCAACAAATCACCGATCGAAACCCGATCACCGACTCCATTACCACCGCGAACAATCACTATCATAACGTAATCGGCCTCCTTCCGTGTCGTCACGTCACAACCCACCAGACAAAACCCTAATCTTGTTCAATCCGGATAACAACTCTTCGAGTTCGTCGCGATCTAACACAAAAAACGAGCCCATCGATCTCGATCACATGTTGCCAACAAATCCTAAAATCGCATCGTTTTTTCAATCGTTCCCCCCGATGATTATCTTCAACTGAATGTAGATCCACTATGATTATCTGGCCACAATAACCTTAGCTCTCCATCCTTCAGTAAAACCCTAACCATCAACAATCCATCTTGATCGTGTTTTCATCCTCTATTGTTCCCAATCGCTCAACCTTGAGCTCTGATACCAGTTGTTAGGAATTTAGGACCCAAACAACGCACACAATTGAACACAATTGTACCCACAACAATAAACGAATAACCAATTGCTAACAAAGCAATCAAACAAGCAAAACAAGATAAATAAATATGATACGAGAATGTAAACCACACAAGGATTTAACGTGGTTATGTTCAATCTCCATCTTGGAGATTGATTTAATCCACGGGGCCAAACCGAGAGAGTTTTTTTTCTTATTTTTGTGACTTAGAGTTTTTACAATAATAGAGTTACAATTTATATATTAATCGTGAAAAATAAAGGAATAAGCATAAAAAACGAATTCTTGCCGCAAGCCAATTTCATGTCCTGAAAACAATTAATGTCGGCACAAACTTGATTCTATTACCAAATGGAGACCATCACGTGACCATCTAAAACAATTAATTAGACATCACATGACCAACTAATTCCTTTGTTCGATTTTCACTATATCTCAAAGAGATAATGTGTGATAATTGTGTATTTTTGTAACTTGTACATTGTGCATAGAAAAAAGTTTTTAAGTTTTTAAGAAAAAGAATGCAAATGGTTTATAAGAGAGTATATATATAAAGGGGGCGCTAATGTCTCTTTCATGTAATATGCTTTTTTATGTTGGTAATATTTGATGTTTTCCAAAAGTGTACATTTATCATATTCAATTAGAATAAGCGCATAGAACTAGATCAATTAGAAGCATGCATTAATCAACTACAGTAGAATCTGTCAGGGCCGGCCCTGGGCATGGGCAGGCCGTGCGACCGCCCAGGGCATCAAATCGATAAGGGGCATCATGTTTTCGGTAGCTATTAGTTCATACTAGGTTCATTAGGAGACCTGGCGACCTGCTGCACCTGCAATAATGCAAATTTTGAGGAAGAAGACGGTGGTTAGCGACTGGAAGAAGAAGATATCATCAGTTGGGCCTAATCTTGTGATAGACTACTGATAGTATGTTTTATATGTTATTTGAGCCCAACAACTTAATTCAACAATTCAGTCCAAGTTACCAGATGGTTAATTAAATAACTCAAGCCCAATATAAGACTATAACATGGGGCAACTTAAACGACATAATCACAGAAAGATTGAAACCTACGCTCGTAAAAATACGCGCATTCAAGTATTCAGGCATTAGCGCCTTAGCGGAGGTCGAGTGATCAAGCATCAAGGATTCAAGGGCGTCAAACTAATCAATCTTTTTTTTCTCTCTTTATGATCAGGTGATATTTTTCCTTGCTTGTTGTTTTTGATTTGAATTTGTTTCAGATATATAAATTATCATGCTTCCACGTAAACAACCGTCAGGGTCCCAAAATAGGAAAAGAAAGAAAAACCAACAAGAAATTGCTTAATCTTTACGAAGATCTTTAGATAGGTATTTTGTTAGACAAGAAAATAATGATAATAACAATATTAATAGTAATGAAAATCATGGAGTTCACGAAGAAGATGGATATGTAGATGGATATGTTTCCTAATGTTTTACTTGCGTACAAGATTTTATTAACCATACCAGTCACGGTAGCATCTGCATAAAGAAGTTTTTCAAAGTTAAAGCTTTTGAAGTCTTATTTACGGAGTACAATGAGTCAAGAGAGGCTTAATGGGTTAGCAATTTTGAGTATTGAAGGTAAGTTTTTAGCGAATGTTGACTAGGATAAGATAATTGATGTTTTTGCTTCAAGAAATGCACGACGACATCGTTTTAGGTGATCAGTGATGTGGAGTACATCGTTTTAGGTGATCAGTGATGTACTTGTAATTTGGAGTTAAACTCCTCATATTGTAACAGTTTATTTATGAAATAAAAATCGGCATGGGGATGAGCCGCCTAGCTTGACTAGGTTTCAAACCCCTTATAAAAATAGTGTGTTGTATCGTCGTTTGCTCATAAGGGCATTTTTTAGTCGGCTCGCCCTGAGCATCAGAAAACTCAGGACCGGACCTGGAATCTGTTAACCTAGGAAGGTCTTGAAATTGCCTTTTTCATTATTACATAATCTTAGATTTGGAGGGGAAGTGTAACCTTGCTCCTATGTAGATTAACGTATGTTTGTTACCTCAAACGCATAATAGTCTGATCATTAGTGGACAATATATTCTCAAACTACAATCTGATCGAGGTGGAAGTTTATAGATTGGCATCGATCGAGAAGGATGAAATCAAAGTACGCGACACTGGAAATGACTAAACAAGTTGACTACCACCTAATTTTTCACCAAGTTTTAAGATGATTGGAAAAGAATGCCTTGTAGCCCATATATGTTCAGTATGTATATACAGGCAAGTGTCTGATGCTTATGTTGCTAGGAGAGAAACAAAATGTTTCGGATGCGATTACCGATTCCAAACTTGAAATGTGAGTCGTACCCTCTACGGGCTCTACCTAATAACAACTTAACGTCATATAACTAAAAATTTATGAAGCAACCCACCTACCTAATGTAGAAGATTTTATATTATTATGTATGATATAATAATTAGACAGTAGAATATTGTTTATGTATCACACCAAAATTGTAAAAGAGATTAACATTGATATAAAAGAAAAATGTGATAGAGAATACCCTTAAGAAAGTAGAATATGTATTTGTTTCACACCAAAATTGGCAACCTTTAACTGGAACCTTTTATGCTTGTTAAAATATGGTCATGTAAAACATAGACAGTCATATGTTACTCCTTTTCAATTTCAATTTCAAGGTAAAAAAAATAAAAATAAATAATAATAATAATAATAATAATAATAATAATAGTAAGATATCCTTTGCACATGTAACAACAACAAAAAAAAACTCTGCTATTAATTTCTAAAATTATCTTATCTTATCATGTTATAGTTATCTTTCACATCTAACATTAGAAGAGTTAATTATTTATATTAGGCTTTTGTTAAAGGTTTCATGCATAAAAGATTTTTACCTTTATCAAAATTTAGGGGGTTAATATAAAGTAAATTCTATGGGAGATTTTTTTTTTTTTTTTTTTTTGGTTTTTTGTTGTTATGGTTACTAGAATATAACCCGTGAATTCGCGGAATTAAACATATATTAATTATATATATATGTAACTACAATAAATCTTTATATATATAGCTACAGAATATGAGCCTCTTAACTATAAGATCCACACAACACTATAGAAAGGGACATAACAAATAACAATATGGAATTGACATAATACATACACAAACCTATGAAAATAAGACCATAACAAATGCAGCCTGAGAAGAATGAATTCTAATAGATACATTCCAAAAATACCCTACTCTATTTGCTACAAATATATTGGTATAACCACTGAAGTCAACACTTCAAAAATAGATCATTGTACATATGAGAACAAAACAATTACGCTCCAAAACATCCAAAATCAATACGATCAAAACCATTTGACGGAGGATCTAGTCCACTAAGATTTAAATCAACAATCAGTGCTTGATCCGTATGAAGACAAGTAGCAAAGCTGGAATTGAAGTACTTGTGTAGTGTCTTTTATTTTGCAATGTTGAAGACGGATAACAAACTGTCCACCCTTTATTAAACTTCAGTTCCTGATCAAATAATCCAAACGACCATTCATCCTCTCCATAAATATGCTAATATGAGCAAACTAAATAAAAGCACAAAATACTACACCTTATATTAGAGGGGGAAGAGACCCTTTTATTGGTCTAATGTATATCAAACGTAAACATTATCATACTTTGTGAACATATGTTAAAAATGCCCAAATATGATGAAAAAACCAAACCCGTCTCAACCTTGCAACATAGTTCAATAGTACAGTTTGTGTATACATCTGATTGCGCGGGAGACAACAAATTTCATATATATGAATAACAAAGTTAAGTACTAAATATTGTAACTAAAAATTGTCATCAAGATCTTAAACATGAAGTACTTGTGTAGAAGTATAATTAAGTGATTAATGCACATAATTTGTAAATAAACAAATTATTGGTCAAATAGAAATAAAAAAAGTATATAAATATGATAATAGTGTCTAATGCACCTTATAATATGATGTAAATTATTCCCAAATCAAAGCTTTACCCTTACAATTCTAAAAGGATGATAATAGTATTAAAGTTAATTCAACATTGGTACCAATAGATAATGACCAAAATAAACAATTGTCAAGTATTTTTGAGGAATTATAGTTTAACAAAGTCTGATAATGTGAGTGAAGAAAGTGACTATAAATATATAATCTTTTGTAATTTGTAAATAGATGATGTATTGAATGATATAATTCATATAATAAGTTAGTTTCTCCTGGGTAAGATATTTAGGACATCAAATGTCCTTCACCCCTTCCCCTTCGTATACATAGGCAACTTTTGTCTTTTTATATGTCAACTCGTTTCATTTTAAGCCACTTTTCATATATTATACCCATTATCGATAGCTGATTGCACATGTAGTTATCACAATCATAAACACGAAAAGTTTGAGATAAAGATTGACACTCACCTGCATATAGTATTCTTGAAGGGTGCATTCCCAATAAATAAATAATCATCATATCAATGAAACCTATAGCTTTAGTAGCACGACTTCTTAATGGTCCTGAATAATATAACAAACGTTAAGCAATATTTAAAACATGTATAAGAAGGAAAATATATAATTAATCGAATGCGAAAAAATGGTGCAATTTCCGATCCTATGTTTAAAAGAGAAACCGATCCGGTTCCCAACTAAAAAAATTTAGCTCTTTAATATAGGCTATAAAGTTATATCATTCCTATTATATAAATTTGAAATTCATGTCAAATAGAAAATATAGTTTCTAGTTAGCAATGATGACAAAGGAAGCTAATTACTTGTAGGTGACTATGGACGGTCAACATGAAGTCATAAAAATGAATCCTTATTTTCCTCCACGTGCGACACCAATGATATGTATGAAAAGGCTACACCAAAGTGCTATTTAAATTCCTATACATTTTAGAAGCATACATATGTTATGATGCTTACAGTTGGTCATAAACATTGTTTATACTTGAGATGTAGATATTCATCTTGGCCACTTCCTAATACTCATTACACTTGTGCATATATCCAAATCGTTCATGTGAATGAAAAAGGAAAAAGAAATTAGATATGCACAACCATCAAACAACAATTTTTCCTTATATGCAACATGGTAGAATGCATACCTATGAAATCAGAAAAACTGCAGTTGCCATCTAATGTGCCAACAACGCATCCCTGAAGTAAGAAAGAACAAAACACCATTAGTTAGTATTTTCTTAAATTTGATTCAAACATAATAGATAAATGCTATAGACGAGCATAAAACGCCAACCTTTCCATTTGGATAATAGCAAACATCAGTCACAATTTCTTGAATATTAATATAGTTTATAACTTTACAGCCACTTACTTCCCAGATACATACTTTTCCATCTATGGATTGAACAGGATAATGAGTTTCTTACTTAACATATGGTTTCAAAAATATCAACAGATCATACAGAACCTATGAATAAAAATAAAATCACCAAATCAAACAAAATTATACAAAACCTATGAATGAAAGAGCAATCCCTAATTTTTGAAATCAAGTTAAGAGCATCAAAATTAAGGTTAAATAAATTCACTTACACAAATACACCTAAAACTTCAAATGTAACACCCGGACAAAAGGTCAATTTTCGCGCCAAATTTTTACTTCAATTAATCGTACTTAGTACGCAATTATAACAAAGTATTCGAAAACTTTATATATATATATATATATATATATATATATACAATAATATATATGTAATGCCATATGATTATCTCATAATCACTAGAAAACAAATCTGATAAAATGCATTCTAGTTATCTGAAACCGCGCGAAAATAAACTATTAAATTTTGGTTCCTAAATAGTATTTTTATAAAATACTTTCACTCGAAAACACGTCAAAAGAATGTTAATAAATTTTTGGGATTAAAAACAATACATTATTATACGATCGGGTACGCGAACACGGGCTTTTAACGCAACAATTGGGGACAACCAACCCCCATTAAAAGTGAGGGCCAACCTCCCCCCTTCCTTATTTCTTTATTCTCATTTCTTTCTCACCAAAACACATCTCTAACTATCTCTCTTTCTCTCTATTTCTTTTTCCATCAACAACAACAAATCATAACAATAACAATCAACAACAACATCATCATCATCATTTTCGGAATCATCATCATCATCTCAAGGAAACGGAAGCAAGCTTCATCATCATCTTCAACTTCTTCATCACTAAGTTCATCATCATCATCCAAAAACCCTCAATCTTCAAAACGTAAGGAATTACTTACTTTTCTTTGTTATTCCTTGTTAAAAACACTTAATATATCATGTATTAATATTATATCAACAAGATTTAGTCCAAAAATAGGTTAGATCTTGATTTTGGGGGAAAATCGTCGAACAGACGTAAGTGACGCACGACCAGATCCAGTATAGCGTCATGATGCCTGTGAAAGCGTCATGTTTTATTATTTATAACTGAAGATACCTTATTAATACTATCACACAACCAGGCAAGAATACCCGATCGGAATAGTATAGCTATGGTAAGTCCAGGTCGAACACAAGGAACACAGGAACGATGTTATTCAATTAAATTGGAATTATTAATAAAGCAGTAAAATAGGGGTTACGTTTTAGTTACGTAGGAACGTTCAAGATGAACTAAATAACTAAACCAAACAACATAAAACAAGATAAGAGGAACAGATAAACAATCGGAGATAGACATGTAATTGCTTAGAGTCTTCACCTCAGATTCCTATTATCCGGTTCATGTGTTTTGATTGTCTGATTGTAATTTCTTTTATATTAACTTAGATACTAATCAAAGAGTCCAAGTTAAATGTAAATTAGCCAACCTTCCGGGTCCAACTAATTTCTACAACCTAAAGTCCCACATTAAACATCGATCCGATGTCGCAAGAATGTTGCTCTATTGTGTGCGTTTCCCTAGATTGTGCATTAAGTATTCATAACTTGTTATGATTAACCATAATGGTATGACTCAACAATACCCAATAATTTCTTATTGTCTTATTCATTTTAGATTGTCTAGTTCTTATTTTCTTAACCTATCAAACTAATATATTTAGCAATGGTCAAAAATTCTAAAATTAATAACCATAAATAATCAATAATATTAAAGGAACTCAATCTCCTCAATATTATCAACCATGTTAAGAAATAATGACTAAGAATCACCAATAAATAAGGATTCACGGATAACATAACAATATTCAATTAGACAATTGATCCAAAACATAATTATAACTTTCAAACATTCATAATCAAAGGTTATTAAAATAAACAATTAACAATAAGTCTAATCCATGATTCGATTATACAAAATCAGATTCATATCCCAAAACAAAACACATATACATGTTTAGAATTGAAATCGGAAGATGATACGCAAACCGAATCGTGAACCTAATGACATAGAATCGATAGGAATCGATCCTAGCTTTTTACGCCTCTGAATTGCCATCGTTTCGCTCCCAAAATGGGGGGAAAACCCCTCTGGTCGTCTCTGGTCGAATTAGGGTTTGTAATATGAAGTTCCTCTTTGAAAAACCTAAAAACGGACTTAAATAGCTGAAAAAGTGATCCATTTGGCGGATGAATTATTCCATCCGACGTATGGATGTAAAAGCCCATAAAATCCCGTCCGCGTACTTTGTCAGCCCACTTTTTCAATCCATCCGCCGGATGGATGCAAAACTAGTCCAAGTGGTCAAAATGAAAGTTGTAGCCCTCTCTGTTAGCTAAATTCTCCAAGTTGACTCACCTCAATCGGAGTTCGTATGAGGGAGTTATGGCCAAAATACTAACGGCTGTCAGAACACTCAGATTTTACACTTTTCTTCATTTTCAGCTCATCTTTCATTCTTTTTCCGATTCGAGCTTCATATACACTTCAATCCAATCCTCTCATGTCTATCTTCACTCTTTTAGCTACTTTTCTTCACAAAAAGCTCATTTTCTGTTTCTTTTCGATCCAAGCTCCATTTAAATTCCTAAATGCAAATATGAACGAAATAAGTATCTTATTCATACAAAATGCATTAGAAATCTATCAAACACGGGGTAAATTAGTACTACAATTTAGTACATTTTGACGTTTATCACGTCACTTCCTTAAGTGACGCATTATGTGTCGCATAAAACCCTAATCTTGCGTCACTTGCCAAAGTGTCGCATAAAAACCTCTTTTTGCGTCACTGCCTAAGTGACGCAGATGCAACAACCGACACTTGAATCAGACACTTACACCCGACACTTGCTTAAGTGTCGCCCTTTATGCGTCACTTCCCCAAGTGACGCTAACACTTCAGAATATCTCATTTTATGCGGCACTTCTTGAGTGTCGCATAAACCCCTAAGTGACGCTATAAGTGTCGCTAAAAACTCAGAAAACACACATTTTTCATTAAGTGTCGAGACTCAAATTTTACCAACTAATTTTACCCCGAAATGGAATTTCAGAGCGTTTTTCACTACAGCAACCTAATAGAAATAAAAATTTTCCAAGCTGACCTGGCAGCTCGACCCCAGCCAGGGGCTCTACCCCTTGGACCTCGCCAGGGGTTGCCACCCTTTGGACCCCGCTACCAGGGGCGCTGCCCCCAAACCCCCGTACACGGTTTCCAAACCTGAACGACAAATGAATACTTACACAACTCGCTTAGACAAACTGATTTGTCTCGTACTCATATAACCTTACGTGTTTAGGACACTAGGAGGGTAACCATCGAACGACGCGCGTATCGTAGGATCGCTAGCTCCTCAGGTGAGTTCATAGCCACACTCTTTCAACTATTTTACTGTTTTTGAGGTGAGACACATGCACAACTACTGTTTTCGAATTATAATGATAAAACCCTTATAATTCACACTCAATTATGTTACTGTTATGTAATACAAAATGCGTAATACTTAGGAGTACACCCACTATATTGTTGTAGAACAATATCATTACTTAACCTAGATAGGTTGCCATTGTAAATTGTTAGATTGTTGAAAAACAATCACCGTCACATAACTTGACTAAGTTATCATTATGCATTGACCATATTGTCGCGGGACAATACTATCAAACACACTAGAACTAGTTAGTTCTACTTACGTTGGACAATGACTAGACTTTTACAGGATCAGTTTTCCTTTTAGGAACTAAGACTGTTGTTACATTTCATTATTAATAGGATGGAGTGTACTTAAGTAAACATTAACCACGGACCTCATTATACTTGTTAGGCTGAGGCTAGAAGTATACGTTAGTAGCATACGTTAGTATAGACTCTTTATACTAATATAAAACAACTAGATGATGAGTTATTCATACCTAGGCTTATCGTGCTAGACCTAATATTTAAGTATTGTATATACATGCTTAGATACACTAAATCACCATCATGGGTTACATGATACTCGGTAGGACGTGTTTGTTGATTTGACCTATATATACACACATACTTGTACTCTATCTCGAGCACTTGGTGCTACCTACAATCTACATATGTATATTGGTATACATACACTTATACAAACTGAATTACCCTAGTCGGACATGTCGTAGTACTGTCGGCTCTCAATTACCCTAGTCGGACATGTCGTAGTACTGTCGGCTCTCAATTATACTAGTCGGGCATGTCGTAGTACTGTCGGCTTTCGATTTTATACATTGCTTGCGAAGCAACCGGTCGATGCCGAGGAGGCACAAAACGATGCCACGGTAAAGTGGGCACAAAACGATGTCACGATAAAGTGGGCACAATTACGATATCGCGGTAAAGCGATACAATCAATGGATCAGCGAGCTTACACTCTGGGTTCACACACAATCGATGGATCAACGAGCTTACACTCGGGGTTCACACTCAATCGATGGACCAGCGAGCTTACACTCGGGGTTCACACTCAATCGATGGATCAACGAGCTTACACTCGGGATTCACACTCAATTATAGATCGGTGAGCTTTCACGCGAGGTCGTTAACTCAGTATTTAATATAAATACTCAATCATAGTCCTGCGGGACTACAATCTCATGTTGCTGGAGGCAACACAATATGCCAAGGGGTACACTAACACCTTACTACTGAATAAGTAATATTAATACTTGTTACCATATGACGTGGTCATACACATACTCAAATTGTACTTAGGCATGGATTGTCATACCCTCGATATGACTATGTCATACACACACTTATTAGTATCTAGGCATGGATTGCCTGACATCATCATAGACATACTATTACTAGATAGGTAACAAGGCATGAATTGCCGTTTTCCTCGATGTACTTATGTACACTACTAAATCACTTAGGTACGAGATACCTCGATAGGTGTATTACTCACGGATTTTACAATATTATAACAATACAAATCAGAATCGTAGATTTAAATCAAATTTTCAAAACATATAAGATTTATACTTTATGTTAACTAATAATCCTATGAACTCACCAGCTTTATAGCTGACTCATTTTAGCATTGTTCTCAGGTGCCAGCAGGATTAGGATTACAACAAGATATGCTAGCTCGAGTCGTATGTTTTCAAACATCTGGATTTCTCTGCATAACTTTTGTATTACAATTATGTACTGAAATTATTTTGCGAACTCGAAACTTGTATACACTTTTATTTTGGAAATGTATAATTATTTTCAAACGTTTCATTTAGAGTCGTTTATTATGTACCTTTGTGCTTGTGATATTTGATTAGTAACACCCCGACCCGACCGCTTCCGCAACCCAAAATTTGGGGATGTTACATCAAATCAGTGGATTTGAAATTAATTACGAATCATAACTGAATTGAAATCGAAATTGAATCAGTTATATTCAACCAAGAAAAATGATTAAAAACTATAACATCTGACTCAACCATATAATCGTTAAGGATTCGATCTTTTTGGAAATTGTATTTTATTTTCTCCCCATTAATTAAATATATTTTAAATTAAAAGTTATTTTCGGGTAACCGATTTGATCTTATCATTAATGAGTTAAAGATTTAGTTGGATATTAGATGGATATAATTATCACCAACGATCGCAAAAATTAGAATGCGAGATTAACCTGATGTACATCGGACGTTCATGGTAAAGTCAGTCATGTTTGCCGGAGTTCTTGGTGGAGGAAGGTGGATCGCACTGTTTGTCAAGCCGGCCATATCACTATTTTTTTGGTTGAATTTGTTAAAAAAAACTTTTTTATGTATACGTGTTTTCATAAATAAATCCCTCATTAAATTTATTTATAAATTAATTTATTCAAATTGGCCGATTAACTCATCCTTTCCCAAAAATTTGAATCCTTATCCAATTTAATATGTAATATTAAATATTAATTAAATTAATACATCCCTATTATTTAGAATGATATTTTGCTAATAAATAAACTAAAAATTCGTTTCCGGCGATTGAATTAGTCAAAGATTTGATTTGAAATTTAATTTGTTGAGAGGGTAATTAAGTAAATTGGTGAACACAAACAATACTTACTACATGGACATGGGTAGGGATTAGGATCAAGGGTTATGAATTAATTAGGCTAATTCATTGAATGGTTAGGATTTAATTAGGGAGGGTTTAAGTTGGCATGTCTACATAATTTTAGTTATGTTATAAATATAACTAGATACAAGACCCGCGATAACGCGGGCGACTTTAAATTCTCTCTCTCTATATATATATATATAGAGAGAGAGAGGGAGAGAGATGTGAATTAAAATGAGAAGGCTAATTTTTGTGAGAACGTGAGAAACATTTCAAAGTTACTTTTTAACTATTCGAAACACATCTTTCTATAAAACTTTTTCAATGATTATTATTAAAATAACTTCTGAAAGCTATGATATAAATATAAATATAAATAAAAAATATTAATTTTTTAAACTTATTTTACAGTCGTTACTGTTGTGATTATTTAAGATAATCACAAAATATAACATGACAATCACATGTGATTATTCTCTATAATAATGTGATTATTATGTGTTCGCGATAATCACAAAATATGGCATGATAATCACATATTATTCATGTGATTATCAAGTTATAAAATGTGATTATTATGAATAAAAAATTTAACAAAAAATAATAAAATGTCGAAATTTTTTTATTAGAAAAATAACTTCAAAAAGTTATTTAAAAAATAAGTTACGAAGAAAACTTTGTGAAAAAACATGTTTTGGATAGTCAAAAAATGATTTTTAAAGTGTTTCTCACATTCTCACGAAAATTAGCCTTCTCATTTAAACCTAGGACTATATATATATATATATATATATTTGAAGTTTGTATATGTATAGTTTTATGTATTAATTACTACGTATGTTATATTAGTATGTATATCCATGTATGGTTTCCGTATTTTTAAAATTTTTAATAATATGGGGCGTTAAAATTTAGGTAATATAATAAATTATGTTTTGTTTCGACTGGTGGTTCACAAATACATTAGTATCTACTTGTGGTCATATTATAATTCGCATTTAAAGGTAGGTTTTTGTTGTGTACGTTTTCATAAGTAGTCATGTAGATTTGGAACCTTTAAAACACCAAAGCATAAAATTTCCATTATGACTTTTAAAACATTGTAGTGGACTACTATTTTGAATCAATTTATAAATAATTTATAAATAACTGTAATATGTAAACAATCGACTACCATAAGCATGGTAGCAACTAAATACTATATCAACTGCCATTTTTACCTAGAAAAAAAATGTAACATCGTTACCAAACATGATAATTGCATAATGTTTTTACCTAATAGAAAATCATACGTTCAATGAAATATTATAAACATTGAATCGGTAAAAAATACATGTCAATACAAACTTGAATGTAAATCAAACCTTTCCATTAGGATTATAATAACACACTGAATCCAAAATCAACATTCAAACAATCAAACTGCAAAACAAAGTTCATAAAGAAAAAGTCATAGAGCTTTAAGAAAATATCGAAAATCATAATGTAAATAGATCATCCAGAATGTACTTACAAAAATTGTAAGCATATATCAAAACAATATAAACTGCACAAATCACGAACAAAATCGATAATTAACGAAAATAAATACCTTAACAAAAATATCAAACAAATTAAGAGAGGTGATGATATCATAAATTGAAACCCTAATCAATATCAATTGATGCACTTGTTGGTAAACTTACATGTCAAACTATAACTTTGTACGAAATCATCTCACATATTCATGGAGAATAGGGTTGAAAAAAATTTACATAAAAAGCGTTGAGCATTACGAAGATGTCAAGTTTTTGATATCATCTAATTTTATTGAATATTTATAATCATTTATATTTATATTATTTATTATATTGTTAGCCGATGGAAGCCTTTTTAAGAATCCTTTGCCTATTTATTTGCTATTTAATATATAATTGCCGTATTTTTTTTTAATTTTTTATTATGATTTTTAATTTAATATTAATATTAATTAATATATTTTATATAATTTTTAGGGGTTTTAGGGTGGTAAGTGTAACTATTAAGATTTAATTTTAATCATTAGATCGATATGAAAAATCCAATGAAGGGTCAAGATTTCGTCAAGTTATTTAGTTTTAATTATATGTTATTATAAATAGATAGGGATAGGGATAGGGATATGGATAGAGATAGGGATAAGGATAATGATGGTACAATATTTAATGGATGTCTGAAGGTCTTAACGAAAACTCTAAGGGCTTCCGTTATCAAAACTCTTTATTTTTACCTGTCTAATTATAAGTTAAAATTGACACATAAGATGTGAGATCGCTCGAAATTTTCTGATTAACTTGCAACACAGTAATTATTGGGTAATCTCACAACATAAAAAGTATAAAGGTCCAAATGTAACGTTATTCAAAACATCAGGGACTTGTACGGACGATAACATGATAAAGAATGAAAGAGTACATACCTTAATCAAAACAGGTGAGTTCGGTGGAGAGTACCTTTGCGCTCTCTCTCTCTCTCTCTCAAAAAAAAAAAAACCTTTACATACACAAATATCTGTATCTATAATCAAAGCCCCAATTCAATTTCCCTAAAAAGATTGTGAATTTTTCTCAATTATCTGAGATTTATTATTAAACACGAATGGACCCTAATTCATGGACTCGTCTCTCTACTGCCAATTCATCTTCACGGCGTTATCAATCTCGATCAGGTATGTACTTCATTATTTTGTTAATTTAATAAATTTAATACATTTATAGTGAAATTGATTTAGGGTTTCAGTGTCTTTGATGATGCAATTAAGTAATATAAATTCATTTCATGTGTGAGGTTTATCTGTCCTGTGTAATTTCACTAAAGAAATGCTATTGAAACATTTTGTACTTTTTAGGGTTTGGAAAGTTGGATTTTTTAAGTGTGCTAATTGGATGAGATTATGATTAGTGTATAATGTTTGGGCCATTCTGTTTCTTGATAGTTTGTAATGGAAAGTTTATGACTTTATGTGCCCTCTTGAATTTTTTGATGATTTTAATGGCGGTCGAAGTAGTTTTGAATCTCACGGTCATGTTTCGTTACAGATGCATTTCATTACGTCGAAGATACTGATGGTGATGAGCCGAGGCCTGAGTACTTGTGCCCATTCTGTGCAGAGGATTTTGACATTGTGGGTCTTTGTTGTCATATTGATGAAGAGCATCCGGTTCAAGCAAAGAATGGGGTATCGTTTTTTTCTTACCACTTCATTCAATAAACGTCTGAAATATTAATTCACTATCTTATTTGTGCAGATGTTAGAAATACATAACATAAGATCATGAAAAGCTCGATATAGGGAACCAAAGATCATACTGCACATCAATAGTACTCGTCTTTAAATTCATTCTAATAATAGGTTTTGATTGTTAATGTGTTACAATAATAGGATCAGATGTTCAATTTTGCTATAAAAAGGTAACATCTTGAAGTCAAATTTTGATATAAAAAAGGTAACCATTACCTTTTTTTTTTATAAAATTGAACATCAAGTCTTTTTATTGTGCAATATAATCTTTGGTTCCCTATATCATGTTTTTCTCTTTAGCCATTGTTTTATTTATTATTATTTATGTTTTTTGGCATTAGATTAACTCTATATAGTATTAAACAAGCTACGATCACTAAGTTTTGTTTCTTTATACGAGTATATATGTTTTATTTGATGATGAAAGTGAATCATGAGGTAACATTTTCGAGGGTTATAACTGTTCTATGCTGCAAGTGCAGGTATGCCCGATATGTGCAAAAAGGGTGGGGACCGGTTTGGTTAGTCATATGACCATGCAGCATGGCAGTCTTCTAAAGATATCCTTTTATTGAAGTCAACCGCTTATAACATTATGGATGCTTTGCTTCTAGTTACATTTTTCAAATGTCAAGTATTGTTTAAATAGGTTCTCTTTGTTTTGGTTGTTGATCATTTCCATTTTGCGGTTCCCGTTGATGTTATAAATGTCTTTTCTCCCTGGATTGTTGTTATTCCTTGACTAGATATATTACGTTCAACGCAAGAGGAGATATCGAAGAGGTGGATCAAACTCAACTCTTTCTATATTAAAGAAAGAGTTACGAGAAGGAAACCTACATTCTTTTCTAGGAGGTTCATCATTCCTGGTTCCATCATCCGTAAACACAGAACCGGACCCATTGTTATCTTCTTTCATATACAACACTGCTGATGAACTGTTAGAAGATGAAACTCATTCCTCTACAGCAGCAATATCAGTAGTAGAAAGCTCAAATAACGATTTATTTGCAAGGTAAGAGGCAGTTCTTGCATTACCTTTAATTGCAATCTTCATCCTTTGTCAGTGACCTAGGAAAGTTGCAGGTAGTTGTTTTACGTTGTAATTGTTACTGCGAAAGACAAATATCTTAGGTGTTAAGATGGATGGGGTGGGTAACCGATCAAAATGGGTTTCGGATTAGAATGGGTCACTTTTTAAGTACAGGTTGCAACAAGCCGGGTCAGGCTGTGTTGACCAACAAACATCTTTTTGTCCATCATTAAACTTATAATAATGAATTAATGCAAACAATACTATTGCAATATCTAACATCCAAATCTCTGAATAAGTAATTTAGGAGGTTATATACATCAAAATAAATAAGTATAGGCCAATTATAACCTGTCTAACAATGCTAGTGAACATATATGTTTGTTCATTTATATGTTTACTTTCTAGTTTCTACACAAATGAGATTAAAGACAGCCCAAATTGAACCTTGTATATGGATTAAATTTGTCACCTCTTATATTATATCTAATAACCATATTGCGTTTCTGTTTACCTATCTAATCTTCTTTATATTTTTAATATGTTCTTCAATTGCTTAGTATTGTTTGAAATTCCCATCTTGTCGCTAATCTCACCTGTCATGCTTTGAGTTACCTTCTCATAAGTCAAATTTACAGAAATTTCAGAGAATTTGTTGTAGTACTTGCTACATTCTTTGTTTATTGTTATGGCATACACATTGGTTTGCTATGTATAATTCATGATAATTGCAAGTGCAACGACTTTATGACCAGTTATTTTCAACTGTCATCATTATGTCGTTACTTAGCATGAGTGTCTACCTTATTTTCAGCAGTGAGAGACAGAAGGTTGTTACACTTTCTGGTGAAGATCAGGAGGAGAAAGCTCGTAGAAGTGAGTTTGTGCAAGGGCTGCTGTTGTCAACTTTCCTCAATGATGATTTATAAGCTTACCCAAACGTCAAACCGCTACCTAATATCTTGCTATTAAGTAAACGGTCCAGAAGGAGAGAGAGAGAGAGAGAGCTACCATGCCTTAAGTATCCGTTAGTAGATGTATAAACCAAAGGAACGAATATCTCTTATTGTATTACAAAATCTTAATATAATATATATGCTTAATTGATTATAGTTGTTGCAGACTTGGCTGGTTATGCATTCTTGTCTGGTTTTCCCTTGACCTAAGTCTGTTCTGTCACTAGGTTCGATCTTGCTGGGCTTGATCGAACCAAAATATTCATGAGAGTCAAGTTGCTTTAAACAGGTAACCGACCCTCTAGCGGCCCCACGGACCAGTCATATGGTAACTTGGAGAGGTCAAGTGTGTAAAGCATGGTTAAAAGACATTAAGATGAGAATTGAATTAAGGACCTCCGTTTTATGATGCATGGTTAAATCACTTTCATTACTATTACCTGGTTTTCACTTTATTGCTTTAGTGCCAATTTGGAATCATCTGAGTATTTATTAAGTTGGTTGCATAATGAGATGTCCTTTGATATAACCTCCAATATTTCTTTCTTTTCCTTTGATATGTGGTCTTGCTCTTTTCCATATATGGATTAAGTTTTATTTTTTTTTTGCAGAAGCTATACTTATTATTGATCTATTTTCGTTTGTGCAAGGAGGATAATTTAGTTTATAATAACCTTGTAAGTTAGTAGAATATAATCTATTGTTGAAAACAATTCATCATTAACTGTGGAATAGGGGAACACAGATGGGAATTCTATATTAAGTAACACTGCTGTGAGGGGTCGTGTCATGTGTTATGGTTAAGCTCAAATGGGTGATGTTATAACAGATAATTTAGCTTTTCGTATTCCCCAACCAGTCGTGTGATGAGGGCAAGTCCATGTATGCGGTAAGTTTTTTTTTTTCTTTTTTCTTTTATGCAGAAGCTAGAGTTATTGGTGGTGTATTGTAACTACTGCGGGGAAGTGAATCTTTATTAGCAATAATTGCATTGTCTAATCTAAGTCATGTTTTTATTTCATTCATGAATTTATTGTGTTGATTTCAATGTGACATCTCAAATACAACTGTTACAACTTATAAGTATCAAGTGAATTATAGTTATGCGTGATGCATATCCCTCAATCTGCTTAGATGCTACCAAGTGATCAAAATTCTGAGCATTCACTCCTGACTTTGTTTGAGGGTTATTGGCTACATGAGCTTTTCAAGCTTTAGATGCTATATTTAGTTACCTATATGTGCATGTACCAACAGAAATAACGGTGATTCTAGATATGGAAATCATTTTTGTACTACATTATTAAACTGATGTGTCATTAAGATGTATATTGATCGACTCAACGGTGTAGGTTCACTTATAGCTCCATTATCTTATGGAGGCTTACAATTACTACACCTATTGTTGTCATTTAACTAGATAGAGGAGTGAATGTATTAAGAGAACTTAACCAAAACGAGGACTTGATGGTTTGGGTCGAACGGATGAACAACTCGATCTCATATGGCTTGGGCAGGGGATTAAAAGGCATATATATAGAGGTGCTTTATCCTTTTAGTGAAGTACATAGACAAATATAGAGTGATTTAGATCGTCTAAAGCAGTCATGCAAATGGAAATACCTCGGGTTGTGCTTTGTAAGTCAACATGTAGATATATAAAATCTACAGAAGATTGGTTGGACTTAAGCTTATGATGACCACTCAGGTCATCATGATCTATATGAATATATCAAATATAGTTATTATCTGTGAAAAATAACTATTGAATGGGCTACTCTTAACATAAACCAACTTTCTGTTGACTCTTTATAGCGTTGCATCCGATAACTTGAACTCTCAACCATACATCCCTAAACGATGATGTATAAATAAAAATGTATCAGAGATGTAATCTTTGTTGACAACACAAACTTTATGTACAACGGATGCTAATTCTTTTACCCTTTTATACATGTTATGCTCAACTTTATGAGATATATATTAAAGTAATGATTGTATCCTTTTAGCTATCCTTTTAGCCTTACATGTTAACTATGCCTATCATTTTTTTTCTTTGGGATACATGACGAACACTCTCAAGTTCTATATTGCGAATACACAGAAAAAATCATGACAAAAACCTCTGTATATATAAAAGGATAGGATATGAATAAGAAAAGTTTAGGTATTAATACGTACAAATGCATTTAACTTAAGTTGAATCTATATATTTTGTACTCAACTTTATATTGGTAAGTTATATGTGAGTAACTATCACTTTTGATACATTGTGTGTATTTGATTGAGGCGACACCCATTTTTATTTTCTTTGTGTGTCAATGAAGTGTCAAATCACTTGTTGAATTATACGGTTACAACATCATCATAAGTTATCCAATATGTGATTATACGGTTACAACATCATCATAAGAATAGCCTTACTATGTGATTGTACGTACCCTCAGATATTTGTAAAATTGGAGGAGGTTGTTAACTTAATGCATGATAACAAATTGATTATATAAAAGATGTGTGTTTGCAAATTACAATCGAAAACTTATTACAAATTTGGAATCTAAATAATTTAAATTATTGTATTGTGTGTATATAGATAGATAGAGATAAATCATAACATTAAAATTGCAGAATTTTAAATTTTGGATCCGGACGAGTCGTGGGTCACCCATTGGATATCTTATTGGATCCATGGGTCCAGTATTATGACCCATTGTATTTTATAAATTGTCAGGTTGGATCAGGCATTATTGAATTCTGTATTAAATTCTCGGGAGAAACCCCAAAATTCAAACCCTAAACCCCAAACCCTAAACTTTAAACGCAATACTTTAACACATGTGTTAGTAAATTGTAAAACCCACCAAAAAACGTGAAAAAAAATTCATCGAAAGTATGCCTTGATATACGGCAAATCGAAGAGGATCAAACGCTGAATCTAATGGTGCAATTTTCATAATTTTTCGATTTGTCATTTATGAGATATTTAAGTTAGGGGTAAATGGATTTTGTATTCTCTTTGTACAAATGGCACCCTCCCATTGGTAATTCCATACTTTCCATAATTCATCACATCTCAGACAATGTATATAGAGTTAGGGTCTATTACTCTTATTACAATAAGAGCATCTCTAGTGCTTTGAACTCTAAAAGGTTCAAAGCACTGCCATATCAGCATATTATCTTTACATCTAAAACTTCTACAGTGTATTGAACTTTCAAGATTCTTTACACGGACACATCAACGTACTATTTTTAATTATTTGAAATTACATATATATATATATATATATATATATATATAATCTTCTTTAATTCAATAACTACTGAATTATTACTCAATTATACATATTACGGCTTAAATTAAGTAACTTGAAATTATGTTTTAGGCAATTACGTTTACGAAATTACAGTTTGTAGTGGCAATAACTAGTTAACTATTGAAGAACTTTATGATTGAAAAGGTTTCCATTGAAAAAAAATAAAACAAAGAAAGTGGAAGAATACATTGAGAAATAAAGTGCAAATATGTTTATAGTGGAATGGAGATAGAGTATATAGAAATAAAAGATACAATACATTTAGTACAATGGGTCCCACCCTCACCATCTATATTTCGTTGAGGCAGTGTTAACCTCATTTTAAGCGTACAAAGGTTACAATGGAAATATTCTTACCACCTCATAGTTTAGAGTAACTTTGCACCATGCCACATAATACCATTGTGGATGCTCTAAGTCCTGGCCTAAATGGGTATAGATGACATAATAGATGGCTATGTGTATTTATTTGTGAATGACAAATTATTACATCCTTTGTGCTTAATGCATTGACTGGATGACACAAAGTCCTTTTTACCCTTGACAAATAGCTTTTCTTATCATTCTAAACATTCGATGAAAAGAAAATCTAAAGCTGAAAGTCTTACAAAAATACTTTAATACTCGTATATTCCAATTCCAGTCCTAATATCATGTTTCTATTTCTTATTTAAACAATTAATAAATTATTACTCATGGTCATGATGAAACATCCATCTTATACATCAAAAAATAAAAGACATTTCGTTATATTAACCCATGTTCATCAATAAAAGATAAAACCACACTACTTGTATGTTCAAAGTCAGGGCATTCACAATTATCAATTTCCATCAACCATGTATAGACTTTAGTAATTGTATTCTTTATTATATTGCTCTCAGTTTGTCCTTGTCAATTTTTTTAAAGATTTTGCTAAAGTTACAAACCCCGATTCAATAGATTCAGAGAAAATGTATCACCTATGTCATGGTCGTGGTTGCGACATAGGTAACCGCAGGAGAAAAAAAAAAAAAAAAAATACTTCCAAGAATTCTTTCTACCAACACCTTGTAACTTATCATCAAAAGAAATTAAACACGTCTGTAATAACAACATTTCTAACTAGATATAAAGCAATTATAATAAATAATAAAAAAAAAATGAAACCATCAATGTTGGAATCACACTAAGCACGTCTCTCTAGTGATTGATTATCATAAATTCATCAAAAAGCAACTAATATTTAGACGCCTAGTATCACTAGATTGTTGGCTTATATTTTGTATTTATTGAATAAAAGAATTTGTAAACAAAACGGATAAGGCACTTTATATAGCATTCACTAGATTGTTGGCTTATATTTTGTATCTATTGAATAAAACAATTTGTAAACAAAACGAAAAAGGCACTTTATATAGCATGGGGGTTACTCCCCCATCCTATTTAAAATATCTACAATATTAGTTTGGGATGTCCTATTATAAGTATCTATTTTAATATTTAATCAATCAAAAAAACTTTACTGTGTATATTTTAATATTTAATATTTGATTGATGAAAAGTGTACCTAATGAAGAATTTTAAAACTATGTGCAAAATCAAAGTGAATATTTTAAATAGAACGGGTATAATAAGTCGTAGTCAATACAATAAATGGATGGTTGAATCAGTAGTGTTGGATCTTGATCCAGATTCATCAAAAGAGTTTTTTTGGTAGTTATAATAATGATAGTATATACTCTCCATGTCCATGTTCATATTCAAATATTCATTTATTGCATAAATTCTTGACTTTTACCTCTTATATAGACTCTAAATTCATGTATATATACGGACCATTGATTTTTAATATGAAATTTCGTATTTAATATCTTGTTTCTAGGGTGGAGTTCTGTAACACCCCCAAATTTTAATGTTTTGCGGAAGCATAATTTGGGTGTTACTAATCAATAATCAAAGCACACAGAGATATAACAAACGACTCTATATGCGTCGTTTTAACAAAATATATTGATATTAAAAGGTTTACAACAGTTTGAACTCGTACATAGCTCGTGTTCGTAATATAAGAGATTTAAATACATAATTAGTTATACAAAATCTAATAATGCAATGAAATCTCTGAAGTTTGCATGGAGACTCGAGCTAATATGCATCCTGATGGGCAGTCCAAATCTACTGCAGAGTACCTGTGATACATGCTAAAATGGGTCAGCTAACGCTGGTGAGCTCACAGGTTTTGATATCAAATAATAGTGTGTGAACCGCAAGATTTAAATGTTGATTTGCATCCAGCAAATGATATTGATAGTGTATACAAACATGAGCGCATAGTCTGAGCTTAACTCGAGGGTCGGGTCCCATATAGAGAATTCCGAGCGAGGTGCCTCCACGAGTGCCTAATCTACACTCGTTTTCCCAAATATTAGTACGTCCGTTGTAGAGGTTAGCGCGATTAACCCGGACGAGGTGTGTCAATCCTATATGGTACCATATACTAATATTCACGCTACTTTCGTATTACCAGACTATACTGACGGAGGACTTTGATTTGATTAGTTGAAAAAAACTCATGTAGTATATTGAAATATGTACTCATGTTCACGTGTTAAAAACAAAGCAATGTATCACACCCCTAGTAAAACAGTAAAAAGAGGGGTCATGAGACTCACCTGAGCCTGAAGAGTTTATCTAAATAAACTGAGATTGATTAGCCAAGAACCGAAGTCCAAAGATTTGTAACCTGAGGGTGTCCACGACACGCGATGGTTATAAACATGTGAATGCATCTAATAAGACTACCTTGTAGTTGTTTGTCCAACTAGAATGTCCAAATGATTACAATTTGGTTGATTGTTTAAGTGTTTGAAAATGTGTACGGCCCGTTGGTGATTGTTTGTAATAATAATCCCACATTATTATTTTGATGATTTTGAAGTGTTATACCTAAAAGTAAGTTCCAATGTGTTTTAGAAGTTGTGTCGCATTCGTGTTTGATGTTATACAAGTTTAACACCTTATGTGAAAGTTTAGATGTAACACCGTTACTCGTGACCCTAGGGTAAGGGCGAAGCCCGTTAATGACGGGAGTCCGGGGGCAGCGCCCTTGGCGGGGTCCAAGGGGCAGAGCCCCTGGCTGGGGTCGAGCTGCCAGGTCAGCTTGGAAAATTTTTATTTCTACTAAATTGCTTTAGTGAAAAACGCATCTGGACTTGAATTTGGGTGAAATCGAGTGATAAAATTTTAGGTCTCGACACTTAGTAAAATTTGTGTTTTCTTGGTTCTGTTTCATGCGACATAGCGTGCGACATACGGCTTTGTGTCGCTAAGTGCGACATAGTCTTTTGTGTCGCAGATCATATCTGCGATATAAGGGCTTGTGTCGCTAAGGGCGACATCCGCAATTCAGTGCGACGTAGGGCGTTGTGTCGCTATATGCGACGTCCGTAATTTATGCGACATAACTATTTATGTCAATATATGCGACATCCATTATTAGTGCGACATAGTGGCTTATGTCGCTATATGCGACATAAGGTCTGATTTAGCGACATAAAGGCTTATGTCACAGGTGGCCTGGAGCCTCTGCGACATAACGCGCGGTTGGCGGGAAAATGAGCCGAAAAGGTGTTTTCCGGCCTCTGTTTGACCTGAAACTTTTACCCAACCCATATTTGGACATTTCAAGCTTAATTAAACAATTATAAGTTGAAAACAATAGAAAACGAGAGGTGTCGGGATTTGTCGGAAACTTACAAAGTGGTGAATCGAGAATCCAAAAAGATGGAAACGTAGATCGTGATGCGGTGGTTACTTTTCTTCAAATGGGTTTCAAGATTTAGGGTCGTTTGGTGGTGCGTTTTAACGATTTGGGATGATGGAGGTGGTGGGTTTGTTTTGAGAGAAAAAGAGGAAGAGAAAGAGAGAGATAGAATAAGAAATGAGAAAGTGAGAGTGAGGGGATGGGGTCCACCGGAGTGTGGGTCTCCACTTTTTAATTCCGTGTATTCTATCTCCGTGCGGCGTTCGTTTAAATGTTAAATAATTATTTTATACGTTTAAATATATGTTTTAAAATACAAATATTTATTCAATATTTTTGTTGAAGTATTTTACCAATTACTTAATAACTTAAATGATTTCGTTTGTTTGTGTGTTAAATGTCTAAGTCGCGTTGACGTTTATTATACGATACGAAATGTAGTTGTAATATTATCAAAATAATATTTTGAGTATGATATCCTTATTAAATAATTTTATATTATTTAATAAAATTGATTCACCAACGTCCGTATTTACTTGAACCGAATTACATTCGATTTGAAACTTGTACGATTTAATCAAATCGCATATTCGTATATACTCAACAATATATATATAGGTACATTAATTAGCCTAAAACCAACTAATTACATGTATTAACAACTGATTAGGTACTAATCACTAGTCCTAATTTAGCGGGTGTTACAAGTTCAAATGAGAATAGAAATTTGTGTGAGAATTGAGAAACCAATGATATCATGCCATGTATACAAAGAGAATGTTCCACATGTACAAAACCCATTTACCCCCAACATCAATTATCTCACAAACGACAAATCAAAAAATTATGAAAATTGCACCATTAAATTCAACATTTTCTCCTTTTCAGTTTGTCATCCCTCAAGGCATACTTTCGACGAGTTTCTTTTTATCTTTTTTGGTGGGTTTCACATATACAAACACATGTGTTAAAGTGTTGCGTTTAGGATTTGGGGGTTTGGGGTTCGGGGTGAAACCCCAAACCCTAAATCCTAACCCCTAAACCCCAAACCCTACACCAAAAATGCTTTACAAAATTCTAAACTCTAAATCATACTAAACCCTAAACCCTAACCCTAACCCCTAAACCCTAGCCCTAAACCCTAGCCCTAACCACAAATCAAATGTATAACCAATAACTAACACGTGTGTTACTAATTTGTAAAACCCATCAAAAAATGAATTTTTTTTTGTCAAAAGTATGTCTTAAGGGACGGCAAATCGAAGAGGAGAAAACGCTGAATTTAATGGTGCAATTTTCATAATTTTTCGATTTGTCGTTTGTGAGATAATTGATGTTGGGGGTAAATGAGTTTTGTACATGTGAAGCATTCTGTTTGTACACATGATACGATATCATTGGTCCTCCCATTCTCACTCAAAATTGATGTACTCATTTGAACTATACTCCTTGTTTCTAAAAAATAGTGTGTAAGTTAATATGTACATGAAGCATTAGTTGGATTCATGATGATATTATCTTATTTTAATGGATTATATTAGTATAGATTAAAGAAATAAAGAATTTTGAAATCAAGATAGTGGGAAAAATAAATATTTTAAGTCTATATTAAGCATTGCAAATAAGTTTATTCTTATATGGTGAATTGAAAATATAAATATTATAGACTGATTTATATAATTATTAATTAATGGATTAAATTTCTTTTTATGTGTAAGTTAGTTTATTATTTTTTTTATGAAAATGTTAGAGATCTTATTTTAAAAATCTACTAAAATTAAAGGACTTGTAACACCCCCAAAATTCGTTGATTTAGTTTAGCGGAAGCGTTTAGTTAAGTATGGGGAGTGCCACAATACCCAGTACATGCATACGTATCAGAGCTTATGATTACAACAGAACATAATATATTAAGATGCCAAATGTAATAGTTACAAGGTTTACGATTTATCGAATCGTACAAGTTAAAAGTATTAAGTTTACAAAAGTAGATTTCGTAAATATGACTGAAACATATTAGTTATATAAAAAAAATCCAGTTGTCAAAAGTTGGCATCCTAGTTTCATCGTGGGTCGCCTAGAATCCGTATGTGCAGGCGGTTCTTACATGCGCAACTAATTCCCTGAAAAACATAGTAAAAGTCAACAACGAGGTTGAGTGAATTCACAGGTTTTATGTATACAATGATAGTTGGTTGTTTCAAAGCGTTCACAATTTGTTATCGTCATCACGATCAAATAAAGTTTCGTGGAGTGTTATCCAATGTGTACGTTTAGTGGGATGTAGCCCAAAGATGTAGTTACGTGGGATGTTACCCAAAACATAGTTTAAGTTTTGTAGGAAAGCGGTATCCTATTAGTATTTGTAGGAACGTAAGTATCCTAATGGTTGTTCGTAGGAATGTCAGTATCCTAATAGTTGTTAACGGATCCATGTCAGTAGGATCGAGTACCCATGTCAGTAGGGTTCACCTAGTGGGGAGTGTCAGTATCCCCTATTCTACAAGTATAACGGATCCATGTCAGAAGGATCTAGTACCCATGTCAGTAGGGTTCAAATAGTAGGGAGTGTCATTGTCCCATGTTCAATAAGTATAATGGATCCATGTCAGTAGGATCTAGTACCCATGTCAGTAGGGTTCAAATAGTAGGGAGTGTCAGAGTCCCTTGATCCATGTCAGTAGGATCTGGTCCATGTCAGAAGGACCCATTAGTTACCTAGTCAATTTCGTAGAAGCGTTGCTGGTCGTTCTCCAGCGTTTCCAAAACAAGTTTAATACGTTTACAGTGTTTGTAGTATGAAAACGTTTATTCATAAACGTCAGTTTGTGTAACAGATTAACAGTTCAATGTACTCTAATTGTTCGAGTAAATCAGTATACAATCATGTATTTCAAACGTTTGACTATGTTTTCCACCCCTGTTCAAAAGCAGTTAAAACAGTAAAAGTAGGGGTTGTGAACTCACTTGTCGAGTTAAGTAATGTGCGAGTGCTAGCAAAGCCTAAAGCCCAAGTATAGTCCGGAATCTCCTAACGCCCTAAACGTAAGAGATTTGATAAGTATGTGGATGTCTTAGTTTGACCATCCATGCTAGTGTTCGTTCAACCAAATTATGTCCAAAGTGTTTGTTTGTCGTTTAAGTTTGTAGCTTTAGAATGTATACGACTCGTTGGTAGCGGTTTATAATAATAATTTCTGAAAACATCATTATACTCGTTTCGTTTTATACTTAGCAAAAGTATCTATCTTGGTATGTTAATCATCATTGTAAGAAGTGTAACTGTCGTTACGCGAACGTCGAATCGTTGTGCAAAACTCAGTTTGCAGACCAGGTCAGTTCGGCTCGCTCGTTCGACTCGCTCGTTCGGCTCGCAAGCTCGGCTCGCAGCTCGGTTCGGTTCGCAGCTCGTTCGGCTCACAGCTTGGTTCGGTTCGCAGCTCGTTCGGCTCGCAGCTCGGTTCGGCTCGCAACTCGTTCGGCTCGCAGCTCAGTTCGGTTCGCAACTCGTTCGGTTCGCAGCTCGTTCGGCTCGCAGCTCGGTTCGGCTCGCAACTCGTTCGGCTCGCAGCTCGGTTCGGTTCGCAACTCGTTCGGCTCGCAGCTCGGTTCGGTTCGCAACTCGTTCAGCTCGCAGCTCGGTTCGGTTCGCAGGAAGAACAGATCTCAGCTCGCAGAACGAGCTGTTCGTGTTTTTAACTTTTAAAAACGCATTTTAAGTCATTTTTGGACATAATTATAAGTTGGTAGAACACTAAAACATGAAGTATTAAGTGTTTTTAACAAGAAATCATAAGAAAAAGTTAAGAAATCCTTACGATTTGAAGATTGGGGTTTTGAAAATGGTGATGATGAACTTTGAAGATGAAGAGGATGAAGATGACGATGATGGATTGCTTGTTGTTGCTCTTGATGATGATGATTCCGAAATTACAAGTGTTGGTGGTGATGTTGTTGTTGATTTTGAGTTAGAGAGAAAAGAGATGAGAGAAAGAAGAAGAAAAGAGATAGAATGAGGATGAGATTGGGGTTTGGGGGTGTTTGGGAGTGTTTGGGGCAGATTTTTGGAGTCAAGAAAAAGGGAGGGGACTTTGTCCCTATCTTGTGGTATTTTACCCGTGTTTATTTACCCGATCGTTAAATGTTAAAATGTTTTTAAACGATAGGTTTTTAAATATGTTTTCGATTATACTTTTGTTTTAAAACAATTTAGTTGAGTAATAAAATTATAACTTTGTTTTATTTTTAGTTTTACAAATGGGTTTCGAGTTGTTTCAGTCGTACGAAATAAATGTTATTTGCAACAAAATGGATTGTAAATATTATCAACATAATATTTAATAAATAAATAACATTATTTAATAATTTCATATTATCAAATAATTTTGTTCACCAACAGTCGTATATTTTTGTCGCGTTTGTTCCAATTGTCGTGTACATAATTATAACTATTTATGAATCGTAATACTACGCGTATTAACTAGTTGGGCTTTGCTAGACTTACCTCTTAAATGTGTTGTGAATTCACTCAGGTAGGGAATTAGCCTAATAATGCAAGTGTTTAACGTTTATAATCGCGCTTAAATTTGCGGGGTGTCACAGGACTCAATTGACAAATTTAAACATAATTAGAATGATAACATTATAAAAGTATGTTCCTATATATAATTTATAAGATTGGTTTGTTGTGATATGAAATTGAACATATATTTAAAGAAAATTAAAGATAATTAGATGTGAATACTTATAAAATGATAAGGACCAAGTGAAATATAGAATATATGGATAAATATCTTATTCCCTATTAGGTAATGCAAATGAAAATGAGCATAGTTGTTAACTCGTAATTCGATACGTGACTCGAAATCTCGATTTTTAACTTGTGATTCGTGATTTGACTCGACTCATAAAAGTCACTATTTAACAATACATACAAATATATATATATATATATATATATATATGTGTGTGTGTGTGTGTGTGTGTGTATGTGTGTGTGTGTGTGTGTGTGTATTTTTGTATGTATGTATGGGTGAAGGTTCAAATGAGAACCTTGAGAACGACAAAAAAAAAACATGTTTGTTCACATGTGATTAACTTCAATCATATGTGACCATTGATGTACGTTTAATTGTAAAAGACAAAAGTCAAAAAATACGTCTTAAAACACATTTTAACCGATTTGTTCATATTATTGTACACAAGTGAACACATACACACACATATATATAGTGCGTTTTTCGATATAATTTTATGATTTTGTACATCAGTGTTCACATATGATTGAAGTTAATCATATGTGAATAAACATGTATTCTTTGTGGTTCTCAAAGTTCTCAACTAGAGTGGTTCTTATTTGAACCTCCCACTGTATGTATATGTATATGTATATTATCGTTAAAGACTTTTATTGTTAAGACAAGTAAAAATCTGATGAGGGTCATTAATTAAGTCAGTGACCGCCGATCAAAACAAATAAACTAGAATATAGTCATTTATCTTTGTACCTTGCCCTATAATTTTGTGTTTACATTGCATGAAAAAATTATCTGATTATATGACTCGTAAGAGTCGTATAAGACTTGGAATGTCGCACACGATTCAGAAGAGTCAATAACAACTCATAAGAGTCAAATCCATTTATGAGTCGGGATTCGAGTCATCTCATTTTTAAAATTTTTACTTCAATCATAACAGTTTAACAACTATGAAAAATGCGGATATGAGTTACATATAAACCCCAGGTGCAAATATGTAAATTAGAATTAAGGAAGGTTAAGAAAATTACCCGGGCAAATATCATTTGATCACTTTATATACTCGTCTATCGTTTCCCTAAATCTTACCTTTCACGCTACCAAATTAAAAACCCTAGCAGTTGCATCCCCAAAATCAAAATGTCGGACCACATTCCGTTTGAAATTCAAATTGAAATCATGAAAAGGTTCCCAGTGAAATCGCTGATGCGATTCAGAAGTGTCTCAAAAGGATGGAATTCATTGATCGATAGCCATCGTTTTGTTTCCGATTGCAATCTCCGTCAAACTCAACCGCACCTATTTGTTACGTATGAACATCCCGTTGAGGATGCTCTGAAATATGTTTCAATTGTTGATGATGATGATTTCCCAGAGCACAAGGTTGATATGTCTGCGATTCTTCCGAATTCTGTTCAACAGATGATCGACCCGAAACATTTGACCGGACCAATACTTGTCGGTAGCTCTCAAGGTTTGTTGTGTTTTTATGGTTGTTCTCGTGCCGTTATTTGGAATCCTTAGATTAGAAAATCCGTTGATGTTACTGTGCCTGATGTTGATTATCGCGTGTATGGAAGTGTTGTTGGTTTTGGGGTTTGTCCCAAAACTAGTGACCCTAAGCTTGTTAAGATTACGTTTCCTCTAAAATCGTTGGGAATGGAAACTTGGCAAGTTGAGCTTTTTTCGTTAAGTTCAGGGTTTTGGAGGAGTAGTTCGTATAGCAAAATAAGCAATCTGCTATGTAAATCGTTGAAACTTTCATCAACCAATGTATGTGTAGACGGGTTTATTTATTGGTGTGCCTTTAATAAGAATGATGCATTTTGGGTAGTTATATCGTTTGATTTGACTAATGAAGAATTTGGGGTAATATATCTTTCGGATAGTTTTGCACGATAGGCCACTCCCAACCCAAAATCAAACTGACAGAAACCGAAAGAGCCACGTCAGCGTCACGTCAGCTTTTTCAGAAAACTGATTGAAACTGACTGAAACTGACAGACCCCTCTCATCCCTGCTTCATCACTTCATTTTTCTGGGGCCCGTTGGGATTTTTTAATCAAATAAAATACAAAACTATTTAAATTAAACACAAAATTTTAAATTAAACACAATAATTTAAATAAAAACATTCCATTAAAAATAAAAATTAACACAATTCCTAAAAATAAAAATTACCACAATTCCTAAAAAGAAAAATTACAAGAAATCCTAAAAATTTAAAAGTACGATAATTTAAAAACTACTAGAATTATAGTTCATTTATCTTTGGATATATTAAAGAAGATGTTTAAACTAACCTCTAGATAATATCCAAAGTTTAAAGTATAAATTGTTTACTTAAAAGCATTAATTATGTTTTTAAAACTTAAAATAATTAAATTAGCAACCAATAGTCCACTATGTACGCCTTTTTAGTTCAACATCGCATGTTATCGTCTGTGTAAAATAAAACGGAGTATTCAATATTAAAATTATGAGGCTAAATTGTAACTTTGTAACAAAAAATTCAAACTGATCATTTATTTTCTATTATATGATATAGGGGCATTAAAAGAAAATAAAAGGACTAAAGTTGTTACTTCTATAATAGATAAGGGCATCAAAATGAAAATTTAATGTGAACGTACAGGGTCATCTTCTCCAAATTTTCCCCTGCAACTCAAAAGGGGTTTCGAGATAACCAAAATTAAAGCTTTAATTTTAGGGGGGAAAAAAACCAAGTAAATGCGTCCCACGGTGGGAACCGACGATCGTCGTCAAACCGAAGAGGGGGCAACCGACGAGCCAACCGACGAGGCCGTGCCATCACCGTCGGTCTCGTCGGTTCCAACCGACGCAAACCGATAACCTGCGTTGGGAGTGGCCGATATGGACTTGTGTAAGCATAGAGAGTCTCTTGTTTTGCTTCCCGACGATTACAACATTGCCAAAGATGATTATGACGTATGGACGATGGAGGGTAGTGCTACAAAATAGTTTAAAAAGCTGTTCACCATAAACTCAACCTATGATTGTGTGAAGATTATGGCAATTAATTACAATGGTGAAGCAATCTTGGAAATGCTACAGGATTATGGACAAGATAATGTAGCATTGCTTAAAACTTATGAACCCTCCTCAAAACGCATCAAGTGGACTGCGATTTCTGGAATTCATGGATCATCTTGTATGAGCTCTTACATGGAAACAATGCTTTTACTTGGTTACTAGGATTTTAAGCTGAGGATTGCTAGGTGGAGCAGGCATCCAAGCTTTTGGGTCAGGAATAATCACTCTCATTACTCTTAGCTATTTTTCACTTCATTGCTTGACTCTGGAATCATTTGATTTTTTTTTTTTTGAAGTTGGTATGGATAATGAGATGTTCCTGCTTCCTATGATGTAATGTCAAGTATTTCTTTCTATTCCTTTAATATGTGATCTTGCTCTTTAACCATTTGTGTATGATGGATTTTCGGATTGAGAACCATATATGTTTGAAGTCTATTTGACCCTTGATATGATAACCGATTGCGAAGCTGGACTTATTTGTGATGTATTTTCGTTTGTGTAGAATATAATTATTTAGTAATGAGAGTAACGAGCAGGCATCCAAGCTTTTGGGTCAGGAAAAATCACTCTCATGATGGGGGATATGTTAACAAGTCCTTGTATGCGTTAAGTTTTTTTATTTATGTAGAAGCTAGAGTTGTTGGTGGTGTATTGTATTTACTGTGGGCATCTATGGTTCCACTCAAGTGTTGTTGCTTGGATTTTTTTTTGTACAAGATGAAAAACTATGATTAAAGGTGTGTTAGTTTAATGAATTTTGGCAGCAGGAAATGAGTTTGGCATGTAATAATGGGTGGTTGTTTAGTGGTTTGAAGTATAAAAATGGGATTCAAAATCCATAGAACTCAAACTCTCTCCTTTGCTCACTCTGTGTCTCAACTTTTTGTCCCACTTTTTATATTATTAAATCATTTTAAATAACATAAATCTAGTTCTAACTTCTAACAAATAGTTACATGTACAATTTTGATTCATTCCTTTTAATTCATTTCTTTTGATTCATTATTAGTTTATTACTATCTTTAAACTAATATACTCTTGCCTAACCTCATATACAAACCAAATGCAGCATAAGAGTAAGAGTTTGCAAGTTTTGTACAAATTTTCACACCTTTGTCAATCATCTGCCAATGTTTGCAACCTGAAATCAACTTGTATCTTCTTTTATTTCTCCATTTTTCTCAATTCACAAAAAGATAAAAGGGTTAAGTATCTGAAAATGCATTCAACTTGTCCTGAATATCTATTGTACGTATCATACTTACGGAAGGTGTATTTAATGCATCCAACTTTCAAAAATGGTTTATTATATATATTTTGATGACGTGTCATCTTCACAAAAAGATAAAAGGGTTAAGTATCTGAAAATGCATTCAACTTGTCCTGAATGTCTATTGTACGTATCATACTTACGGGAGGTGTATTTAATGCATCCAACTTTCAAAAATGGTTTATTGTATATATTTTGATGACGTGTCATCTTCCAAGGACGCCACGTGACATCTTAAACGGATGACACATCATCAAAATACATACAATAGACCATTTTTGAAAGTTGAATGCATTAAATACACCTCCCATAAGTATGATACATACAATAGACATTTGAGACAAGTTGAAAATACATTTGTGGATACTTATCCCGAGATAAAAATGCATATCCATTCATCGCTGTAACTAAACTTCATGTAGATGGTAAACAAAAAAAAAACAGAGTTATCAACAAATAGAGCTAAAATATACCTACTAGTAATTCATAAGATAATATTTATTAAGTTTCTTTATTGGTATTTCATGGAAATTATAGGATAATAATTTTGTTTATCTGCATTTCATAGACAAGAAAAGTACACAAAGCATCAGCAATTAGTACTGTCACTAATAGTAATGACTGATGAGCCCACATAAACTTCTATGCACCAACAGCTCAACAAGATGACAATTCCTAATAATTTAATTTTCAATTTTTAGCACATAAAACATTAGTTTACACATGCTAACAACATAGTTTGTACAGTAACTACATCATATCTGCAAGGTTCCATCATTCAAAAAAGCCCTTCAAATTCATCATCCAAAAGCCCCACCATGGACTTCTCTTTTGCTCATTTCCTTGTGTTCTTAGACCGAAAAAAACAAAAGCCTTTGGTCAGTTTTACCTATGGGCGTAATACTGCCTACTATCCTCGCCAAAAGTCATGATTTTTGAAAAACATGAAATCTGGGTGATACACATTCAAACTCCGCAACCAATTTTCAGTTGACTGAATCAGGGAGTCAACTTTTTCGGTACCATGAATGCCACTTTGAGTCCAGTCAGAACTCTTGAACTTGTAAACAGCGAGCCCAAAAATTGGTAACAATAGCCGACACGGCATCCCAACATCATGAACCTCAACTATAGTTGTTCCATGAAGATGTGGCTTATCCCCATTCAAACCTGGATCACAAACAAAATTTAAAAAAATTCACAAACTTGGCCTAAGCACAACTTTGTTCATAAAAGGCACTGCGCGTAAAAGCTCTGCCCCACATAAAAATACAAACTTTATGTCAACCAACCACACCTACATCGAAACGGTAACTGTAACCCCTGTATAAACAGGGCAAGTCATATGACAGCTTCCACAAATTTTTGGCATTTTTCTATTCTCTTAAGTATAATTAAAGCTTTTATTATGATTAACCAAATATTGTAATTAATCTAAATCTTTGGGGTACTTCAAACCAATTAACAGTTCCTCTTTTTTCGTGCTTATTATAAGAAGAAGAAAAAATCTTTAGTGACCCATTTGGAAACACAACCCAGATGGCCAGATCAACAACCCATTCATAAGTAACTAAGTAAACGTGTCCAAAATTCAACCTCTACACTACAAGTAGAAAGAAAGATGGAGGCATACTTCTTAATGGTGTTGACAGAGAATGAAAAGTCAAGAAACTGGCATCCAGATTCTGCAGAGATGGGCCAACCGGAATTCTGTAAATGGGATACCTGCAAAAAACTCATACAACTCGATTCAAAATAAAAATTCTAAAATGAGTCATGTTTACGCAATTAAGATGCTCAAACTAACTTACCAAGCAACGGAAACCCAACTTGATTGAGTCAGATCGCAGCTCCGATAAGTCTTCAGTTCTGGAAACTTTGAGGCAAGATCTGATATCTGTTAAGATCAATGCCAACCAATGAATTATGACATTAGTAAGTAGCAAATTATAATGAGTGCTTCACATATAAACATATGAGTAATAAGTTAGCATAGTCTTATGGATACATTTAGGTATCAATGATCAATGGAAAGGTGAATCAGCAGATCAATGTTCACGAATCATTGTGATGACGAGAACAGGAAAATAAGTAGATGTTCCATAAGGGAAATGTAGAGGTGATCCATTTAATTATGAATGGCTCGTTTTTCCAGTTATGTTTTATCCTACAAAGTTAACATGTTATAATCATATTATTAATTCCACAACAGAAAGTTGCAAAAGTCACCCAATGTGTATTTTGAAAGTAAACAGCCTCCTAAACCACTTCATTTAAAAGAGAAAAATGATATTTTGGTACATTTTTATTAAAAGTTAGTGATACTAAACTTGTTTTTAGCACCTATGAAAAGCATTTTTGACTAATTGAGCATGTTACCACGCTAGATGGTCTTGGTGGATGGTTACCCACTTAATAGGCAGACACCTTGTTGCGGTGCCAAACACAAGTAATAATTTTACATTTGTTAACAAAAAAATAAAAAACTGTGTGAGTACCTCAAATTGGAAACTCAGAAATTGTAGATTATTTCAGTGCAGTTTGCCCTATTCTAAACTACAGTGTCATTATAAGATGACATTTTTGGGCTCATATATGACATACTCTGCATATAATAAGATATTATTCTAAACTACTGAACAGAAAGTGTTTCATCCAACTCAAGTTTGGACGCATTATACAGCCTGTCAATTGTGCCATCTCTAAAGACAAGGTAATTTTCATGGGATGCGTAAAGCTATAAAACATGCATGACGAGTGAAGCTACAAAACATGCATACTTATATGCATTACCTTGTCAGCTAAAGGTGCACGATGATAGGGCAAAGCACGTTCAAAGTACTCAAAGATTAAAAGCCCAGGAGGGTTTCTAATCTCGCTTTCCTCCATACCATCTCCCACAAAAGGAGCCCCTCTGAGCACAAGCTTATTGAAGCTTTTGGTAATAGAACCAGCACTGTTTCCATAAACCCGAGGTCCATGACCAGCTGATCCAGGCTCATAGCTTCCATCACTACTAGTGGCTCTGGATGAATCGGAATCACTTTCCTCACCAGGCCTTCTGTTTAAACATGGAGAAATTTTATTAAAATTCTATGAAGAAATACCATTTAAGACAGTTTCCTAACTGACTACATCCCTCAAGATAGATGCTCTTTGGGAATAGCAAAAGATTGCTATTTGCTAGTGTGACAGTTGCATATTTCAACAAGACAACCATTACAAAATTAAACATGAATCTTCTTTTTATTAAAAGTTCAAATGCATCAGTTTCCATTATAAAGGTGAGAAGATACTACAGAAAATCAATTCGATGTTCCTGTATCTGCATAAACTCAAAGACATTCGATTCAGATTGATCACTAGCAACGTTATTAAAGGGAAACTAAGAGACAAAACGCAGCAAAAGGAAATTTTCTTATAGGAAGCCATAAATGCAAACAGTAGATTAACTCACTCTCAAGAGCTAAGTAGGTCTCTGAAGAAGCCTTTCTAGTTTCTATATTATATATCTATTCAACATTAAAAATCAAATATTTGTAGGCCGTATTCTTAAATCTTAAGATCATAATCACATACAATACTTGCATGTTCCCTTTATGCTGTTCATACATTACTGAGAATTACTAACTTGCGCCCTCGTATTCCCCTTGAAAATGTAAATTCACATAATTAAAGACTGGTCTTTACAAGAAAGCTAGAGGGTAAGTCCCTAGCACATACAATCAACATCAATACATGAGATATGATATGAAATTAATCCCCCAACACTCTAGCCATTAGAGCACTGTGAGAAGAAATAAATATCTAGTTTTGGGTAAAGTTCATCAGATCCCAAAATGAACAAAGATGGGTCCACGAGAATGAAAAAACGGTTATAACCGAAACTATTGCAAGACACAATCTAGACATATGAAGCAATCCCACTCTCCCTATGCCAAATTAAAACAAAAAATATACCACAAATAACCAAAAGCTATAAAAAAGCTGACCTTATGGTGGTTACGGGTGCTGATGGATCTACATATAGCTGAATGCCAGATAAGTATGGCACATAGTATTGCACAACCGAGTCACTTTCGTTCAATACAAGTGGAACTCCAGCTCCATATGCACTCCATTCTTTTAATGATTCCCAAAGATCACCAAGAATAAAGTATGGGTGGTAATCATTTTTTTGATTCCTCCATCCCTTCATACTAGTCTACATATCTCGAAACAACTACACATCAAATCATGTCTTTCACATGATTTAAGAAACTTCTAAAGACGATTATATATCAATAAAAAAAAATCATCTTGGTTTACTACTCATAATAATTCTTATGTAACATAAGCATTATCCGATTTAGCCAAAAACAGGAAGATAATGCTATTGACCATGTGGTAATTCTAAGGGATGTAGAATCCTGGTAATAAAATAAACCTTTTTCTTAAAAGTATACTGCATATTACTCAATAATTGTTGTTAAACCTTCTATTATAATTAGGACAAACATCACATGCAAAATCATTAACAACAACTTAAAGAAACAGAATAATGAATTATTAATTTCAGCATTCCTCAATCTAGTCAAATACAGTACATCACAAGCAAGACTCCACTCAGGCCTTAGCAAAAACAGACTCTAAAAATCATCAATACGTTTCACAACACAGCAACTTGGCATTCATATCAATTACCCACAAAAGTTTAACATTAAAGCATGCTTCAATAACAAGTATATGCCATACGGATAGGGTCTAAACTCTAAAGACACACAAGCAACTTTCACATCAACAATTAATCTAAATACTATAAAAATATCCACAATCAAAAAAAATATTCATGTCAATTGACAACCAACAAACTAATCAATTACATGTAATGATCAAAAATGTACAATTTCATCATTATAATAGTTCTTTCTTATTTTGAAATCTTGGACAAACAAATACCCTTACCATCAACAATTAACCTACACCCAAAAATATCACATTTTGTCAGCTACCCAAGTCATATAACATTGAAAAATTACATGGGCAAGTTACAATTTCTTCAAAATATCAGTGCAAATTTGTTTATAATACCTTAGGAAAATGTTGAGCTGTAACAATTGGAGTTGTGTGTTTCATAAACCGGTCCAAATTAGTCACCAAATCATTACTAGTGCTGCTACTACTACTCATCAAAGATTCCGATTGCTGCTGTTTTTCTTGCTGCTGTTTGTGATGTAATTTACGCTCTTCTTGTTGTGCTTGCTTCTGCTGTTGCTGATTGTACCTTCTCATAGCCGGTGGACTGTAAAATCTATCCTCCCTGACCCGACTCCGACCCAAATTCGACATCCCCGAATACAAAATAAAACAAATTTTCCGGTGATCACGAAAACTCAGATGAAATATTCAATTATACGTATTGATTATAAGCGATTTTGACACAAAATTGATGGGGTTTTTTTTATCGTATTAGAAAAGGGGGTTCTTTATTGTAAAATTCAAGAAATTCAAGGGTATTGTAGGGTCTGATATGCGATCAAAGTTGTATATAATTTGTGTAATTTTAGGGTTTTTGAAGAGAGAGAAAGATTGAAGAAATGGGTCTCTGTTAATTTTGTTTTGACGAGTGGAAGACGAAGGGGGAATGAATAAACCGACTAAAATAGATGGTCCAGCTTTACTACCGTGTGACTTGTTCCACTTGATTACTGTTTTTTCTTTTTTTCTTTTTTTTGGTTACTAAAATGACCTTACCTTTTATGTTCAACAAATGACTTGGATTTGGTTTAGGTATATTTACATAAATGGTCCTGCAAGTATCGTTTTGCTACTCTATAGCTTTTACATTTCATAAGAGGTCCTATTTACGTTGTATATTAGAGGGTGTTTGGGATAGCTTATTTAAGAGGCATTTTAGCTTTTTGTGGTATCATAACGTAAAAAAGTTTTTGTAAGTATTTGGATGTGCTTTTCAGAAAAAGTTTATCACTGTTTTAAAAGGTAAAATTCTGAAAAGCTAAAAGCCAATAATTTTTTAGGACTTTTTCTTAACGCATAAGTTAAAAGACTAACGCTCTATCAAACACCCCCTATGATATTTATACTTTTGATTCAATTCAATTCGATTTATTTTATTATTTATTGATTGAAACATAATTAATCATAATCACATAATATTTATATATTTTCTGGTTTTTATATTCTACAAAAATTCGGTCTAGTTCAATTTTAGTTGTACATATATGTTACATTCTTATATATTTGAGGGTGTTTGGGATTGCATTTTCACATAAGTTTTTGTGTTTGAAAATGGCGTTTTAAAAAGTATGTCTCTACTTGCTTATTCAAAACTAGGTTTGCTCTCAAACATAAACATAGGGTGAGGTTCAAATGAGAATAGAAATTTGTGTGAGAATGAGGGAACCAATAATATCATGTCATGTGTGGAAAGAGAATGTTCCACATGTACAAACCCATTTACCCCCAACATCAATTATCTCACAAACGAAAAATCAAAAAATATGAAAATTGCACCATTAAATTCGGTGTTTTTTCCTCTTCAATTTGCCGTCCATCAAGACATACTTTCGACGAGATTTTTTTCCCCGATTTTTTTGGTGGGTTTCACATTACTAACACATGTGTTAAAGTGTTGCGTTTAGGGTTTAGGGTTTGGGGTTTAGGGTTTAGGGTTTGAGGTTTGGGGTTTCTCCCAAAACCCCAAACCTCAAACCCTAAATCCTAACCCCTAAACCTTAAACGTTTTATAAAACTCTAAATCCTAAATCATACTAAACTCTAAACCTTAAACCCTACTAAACCCTAAACACTACTAAACCCTAAACCCTGCTAAACCCTAACCCTAAACTCTAACCTTAACCCCAAATTAAATGTATAACCAATCACTAACATATGTGTTACTAATTTGTAAGACCCACCAAAAATGGAAGAAAAAAAAGTTACCGAAAGTATGCTTTGAGGATGACAAATCGAAGAGGGAAAAACGCTGAATTTTATGGTGCAATTTTCATGATTTTTCGACTTACCGTTTGTGAGATATTTAATTTTTAAAAATGTGGAGGAGGTTAAAATAAAGTGACACATGACAGAAATCTGTGTGTTTTTTCATTCTCACTCAAAATTAGTGTACTCATTTGAACCTTACTCCTCAAACATAAACATAAGTACACAGTGCAGATAATAACTTTTTGCAAAATACTTAATATCTGATGGGATAGGATGGCTACAAAGCCATGTAGCGAACTAGCTACAAAACATTCGGATATACGACGCCGTTTAGTTTAAAACAAATATATCTCCCTTTTCTACCGATGCGACATTTACATTTATGGGCTTCTCTTTTTTTTGTTTTTTATTATTTGTTTTTATGTTTTGTACTACTAAATAGTTAGTTAATAACCCCATGTTCAATTTTTTATACTGCGAAATATCTAATCTAATATTCATATGTTCACAAGATTAATATTTATTTCGTTTTTTTTTCTCTGAGAAAATTGTATGCCCACATCTATGTGCTAGTATCATTTTCTTTATTTAAAATTTGAATTGCAATTGGGCAAATTACGAATGTTACTAACAGCAAATTGCTAGTACCTATTTTACTCAGTGATGAGACGGTTGCTAGTTTCATTCTTAACAAAATAAAAGGTACACATACAACAATAAAACAAATGACGTAGAACCACCAAAATACGCAGTAACAAAGTAGTCTTTCTTAGAAATCTCATAGCTGCTCAACCATATTTTTCTTTTTTGCTTCATTCATCTGAAATGAAAATAATAATAATTCCAATTAGAAGTCATATAAATAAAGATAATAAGATGTCAATAAAAGCTACAAAATATCAACACACCTTTTTTTTGGGGCATCTAGTGATGTTGTGACCTTTGCCTTTACAAAAGCTGCAAGTTTTTTTTTTCTTTGATTCCATAGCCGCTTCCATGCCCGACTTAATTCTTGTAGCATCCTGTGGACGTCCTTTTGTTTTGACAGGAACTAGGGGATCTGAAACTGAAAAGTGTTGTGATATGTCCTCATGTGTAATGGATGGTTTGGTATAGTTCTAAAATTTTACCGCCATTGCTTCTATTGGATGATCACTATGTAATGTTGGTCGAGAATTTATAGTTCTAAAATTTTGGTCTTTCTTCGGCATCTCTTCTCGCTTTGTCGTATTGTACACAAAATCATTAAACATAGTTTTAGAGTTAACGAAACCATCAAAAAATGAATGCATACTTTCACATCTTCCACTTGTTGTCATGCCAACAAAAAATGTATCTTTCATATATACTTTTACCCAATAATGACGCAGGTTATACATGTGTGGCAACCAACTATTATCAGGTACCTCGTACTTTGCCTTCAATTCTTCCCATTTTGATTCAAAATCTTCAACATTTCGGCTTTTTACCCATCGATTAAACGTATCCTTAAAGTCATCATATCGAAATCTAAATGGTTGAAGATGCCCCAAAACATGTTTTTGAACATGCCATGCACAAAACCGATGCCTTGTCTTTGGAAAAACTTTGGGAATTGCTTTACATATAGCCAAATCTTGGTCAGTAATGACCGAAATAGGCGGACACTTGTGCATGCATTTTAGAAAGTTCTTAAACAACCATGTAAAATTCATTTCGGTTTCATTTTCCAACAATGCACCTCCAAACAAAATAGATTGACCATGGTGATTTACTCCAACAAATAGAGCAAATGGCAAGCTAAATTTATTCGTCTTGTAAGTTGTAACAAAAATAACAACATCACCAAAATGACAATAAGAAGATCTCGATCTTCCATACCTAGTATATTATATATACTAGAAGAGCACTCGCGCATTGCAGCGGTAAAGATATTAACAATGGTTTAAAATAATGTAATCACGTGTTTGAGAATATTGTGTTTGTGAGTATTTTCAAATGACCTTTAAACTATTGTAAAAACTTCCAAACGTTATACCTTCTTTATAAATTTCGATAAATATTATAAAATATGATTTTTTTGTTTTTTCAAGTTATTATCGATTCTCATTCACATGTAATAAAATCATTAAAAATTGAATGTAATTAATGTAAAAATAAAGAAGATCACTTTTAAATTTCTTCATAAAATAATGAAATATATAAAATGAAAAGATAAAAATATTTATTTATGTTTAAATATTGTTTTTATTTGTATGCCTTATAATTTTACTTTTTAATTTCTTTTATTTTGACTAATAATTATTATATAAGTGTGTATTTTAGGACTAATTATTATGTAGGAAAACAAGAAATGGTAACTTACAATCAGTATTTATTATGGTTAAATATATTGTTGGCAGTTTCTATAAACAGTAAAGGGTAGTTTAGTCCATTTCATTAAATATAGGGGTATTTATGTCATTAGAGTTCTTTAATACTGTAAGTTAATGAAGAAAAAGTTTAAACGAATTATAAGGGTGTATGATTTCTATATCTACACCTATATAATGTATTTAGTCATTTTCTTCATTGGTTTAGTAGTTTAAAGAACAAAAATTACAAAAATACCCCTATCTACAACTAAAAGGACTGACTGACTCTTATGTAAGTTTAGGAACAATTTATGTAAATGAAACTACCTTGCTAATTTTTATTCACGTGAATGGAGTTGATTTTTAATGTCAACAACCAATTTCTATTCAAAGAAACTATTTATTGTTATTGATTGTTTTAACTTTTAACGACGAAAGTCAAAAATTTACTTTTAGAAACAGTAAATCTTAACATTACACTTACTTCACTTTAGTATAAAATTTGACCGCTTTATATTCATATGCACTTGACCAATGTCTTCAAAAGTTCAAATAATGCTCATAATTATGCTATTTAATATGATTGTTTATTTATGTTGTTGCTACAATTGTTCATGCTCCAAATTTCCACTGGCATGGCTCCAACACTATTGACCGGGTGACATTATAATATGTTATTATAATTATAGTTACATTCTTATATACTTAGTACTTACGATTATAACTGTCAAAAACTTTTCACCACTAAAACAATTTAACGTTTGTTTTAACATGAGAACTCTCCAGGTAATGAAAACATGGAAAGATGTTGAAAACAACTAAGTTTTTTTTTTTTTTTTTTTTTTTGCTTGTTTAGAAGGTAAGTTACAAATAACATAATACTATCGATATTATAGTACATTTTCATTCTTTAACTATAACACTTTGTTGGCAAAACACTTAACCGCATCAAACTTTTTGTCAATGCTAAAATATTCACCGCTGCAACGTACAGATACTAAACTAGTTACTAGTAATATAGATACTACAACTTAGTGTTAATGATGTAGATCAAACTATGCAAATTGGTACCATATTAATGTTATACTATAGTCTTACATTTAACACGCAACAATAATAATTATAGTTACATGCTAAAAGATGTATATATAATTATTATATAATTACATTGATAGGGGGCATCAATCATTTATCATTACTTAATTTATTACAGAAGTCTACCAATACAACTCTAAAACCTCATTTAAACTAACACCAACACATTATTTATATATTTTTGCTTGAAGGTCTTCTACTAACATTTGAACACTATGATAATGATTAATATATTCCAAAGAGGCAAAGACACATTCAACAAAATCAGACTTGTGAAAAGTCAAATTCTTTCAATTGGCATTTCATTTTTTTACATGGTCAACTCTAGGGTACCACAGTTGTAAGCAACAATACAACACATCAAAACGACATCGTTAAGCCAGTTTTCACCACTAAACTATGTCACTTTCCCTTTCTCAATTCACACTGCTTCTTCAGTTGATTTAAAGGAGCCTTCTACTCCCCCAAATCCATCTTCTCTCTCTTCTTTAGGGCTCTCCATGTTCAAATCCGTTGACCCCTAAATTAATCTCTAATTATTTCAAATCTTCAAAAAAGGAATCGATTTCTAAGTGGGATTGATTCACAACTTCAAGATCTGTTCAATTAAACCCTAAATAATCACGAAGGTAACATTTTTTTGCATCTTTCGCTTTGATCTTCAAGATTTGTTCAAGATTCTTGAAATCTGTTGATAAAGATTGAATCTTTTTATGTTTTGCTATATGGGTTTTGACTAAAGATAGGGTTTTTGTTGTCTTTGTGTGTGCTTTATTGCAGATCTGGTTGAATTTGGCCGAAAATCGAAAACCCCATTTGTAAAAATTTGAACTTTTAGCATGTCTATTGTTTTGCCCAAAAGTGATTCTGTTCAAATTAGAGAAGTATGGAATGATAACCTTGAAGAAGAATTCGCTTTGATTCGAGATATTGTTGATGCTTACCCTTATATTGCTATGGATACTGAGTTCCCCGGTGTTGTAATTCGTCCAATAGCACAATTTAAGAATATTAATGATTATAATTATGTCACTTTGAAGGAAAATGTTGATATGTTGAAGTTGATTCAGTTGGGTCTTACTTTCTCCGATGAAAATGGGAATCTACCCACTTGTGGAAGTGATAAGCCGTGCATTTGGCAGTTCAATTTTCGTGAGTTTAATGTGAGTGAAGACATCTTTGCTAATGATTCGATCGAGATGTTAAGACAGTGTGGGATTGATTTTAAGAAGAATAGTGAGATGGGTATTGATGCAAATCGATTTGGGGAGTTATTGATGTCTTCAGGTGTTGTTTTGAATGATAATATCTGCTGGGTTACTTTTCATAGTGGCTATGATTTCGGCTACCTGCTTAAGTTATTGACTCATAAAGACTTGCCAAAATCCCAAACCGCGTTCTTTGATTTGATCAAGATTTATTTCCCGATCGTTTATGACATCAAACATTTGATGAGGTTCTGTAACCATCTTCATGGTGGATTGAATAAACTTGCGGAAATCTTAGAAGTGGAAAGAATCGGTGTTTGTCATCAGGCGGGATCAGATAGTTTGTTGACTTCTCATGCTTTTAAGAAGCTGAAAGAAAATTACTTCAATGGAAACACAGAGAAGTATGCTGGTGTGTTGTATGGTTTAGGGGTTGAAGATGGTGATAAATAAGTAGGAAATGTAATTTGTGAGGTTTAAGTTTGTTTCAATTAGTATGTGTTGTGTTTAAATCTTATGTACACAATTGGCAAAAGAGTTGCCTGTTTGATGGTCTTCTTTTTTCAGATCTTTTTATGTAACCAAATACCTCATGGGTCTTGTAGTTTGAGTACTGTAAATTATTACAGTTAGTGTTATAATAACAATCTTAACTTTTCACTTTGTTTTCTTGTTTTATTCTTGTTTTCGTTATGTTGTCGATGTGTATTAGCATCTTATTATTCACTTAATGCGAAGTTATTGATGAAGTTATGATCAAGCTGATGAGAATGGTTATGACCAACGTTATGGTGAGTGAGTCTGAACATAGTTATTTGGAGGGTGGCAATGATCGTTCATATTGGTGCATAGTCTGCATACTGTATAGAAAGATGGAGATGGTTCTGCTAGCTATTGTAGTAAGTGGATTAGTGATTAGTGATTAGTGAACAGAGCTGTTTTACTTATGTGTGGCAACAATGGCAGCGAGATTGACTATGGTGGTTGGGAGTGGGGTGTCAAAAATAACCAAATCCAATCGACCAAACAAACCCGAATTCCTTCTGAATTAAAGGGTTTGGCCTTTTCAGGTCTTTTATTCAGTTAATCCAAATAACATGGATGTCATTTGGATTGGTTCAAGGGTTGAGTAATTTGGAATTGGGTGAACCCAAGGACCAGAAATGTGGATTAATAAATCTGATCATTTAAGTTCGAGTTACATTGGAGACTTCAATATATGTATCTCTTGTTTGAGATTGGATCATTAGTTCAAATTGCTGCTCTCAGAGAATAAAGCGAACTAAAAGCATGCACTATTGTACATGAAATTAAATTACAAATCGCTATATATATGAAATTCGACTTTAAATGAAAATTGGATTTGTATTAGTAACATCCACTACTAGATCCGAACTGACCCGAATAATAGACACGATTGATCATAGTTTTATCTTTGTAAAAGGGTGTGGGAGTGTTGGGAAAAAGTCTCATTTGTGGAACATTGTAACTTTCAATGTTTTAACTGTTTGGGAGTTAATCAGTCATTAAGAGTATCTGAAAATTGCCAACAACTCTAATAAGAGTGTAATTTCGCATTTTTGGATTTCCCTAGGAAAAGAGATGCAATTTCATCTTGGTTTGAATGGTGCTCGAATCCAGCAGAGGCTTGCAAGTAATTATCGGATGTAAAGGGTTATTTCACTGTTTTGGCACACTAATGAAATTTAAATAGATGTCAGTGAGTGTCATAGATGTCTAGTGAGGGGGTTTCAAAATTTTGTTATTCTTTAGAAAGCAACAGGTATCATTAGGACTCATTAAATTGTGAAGACATACATGTTTAATGAAAATACATGGGCAACACTTTTTTAGTTCAATAACTCATGTCAAACATGATATTTTTTAGTTCAACAACTCATGCCAGGCAAGATTGTATTGGATTATGATAATATGTTTAGAATAAGATCTTGATACTAAATACTAAGGTGTCTCAAATTATTGTTTACATAAAAAAATACACAGTTTAGAAAAAAATGTATTCCTTATATCATTCTCTAAGACTAATAAGAATTTGTATCTTACCATAGAGAATTGTTCTGATAGGTTGAAAATACAATTTCGACAATAAATTTAGAACATATCAAAATGTAAAGATGGACTTTAGATTTGAGACAGAAGGAATATAAATTTCAAAATCTTATCAAACATGATTTAACATTTTAACCTACTTAATTTCTTTAATGGCATATTATCATTCGCTAATTAATTTGTTATCATTGACATTAATTTACACATTATTAACCTAAATACTACCAGCGATAACTATCATTGACACGATGCGAAATCATCAATATGAAAACAAATGAGTTAGGATCGAAATTTGCAACCTATCAATATATTTTTACTGATTCGATTCGGGTCAAGATTCGAGTTAAACATTTCAACCCATTATGCCATTTTTTTGAATCCAACTCATTAGTCCGCAACTAATATCATATTTAATTTGAAATTAATTCGCCGACTCAAAACCAACATACCGACCCAAAAATAGGTAAATTTGACCAATTAACCCGAGTCAATCATCTAACACATCAATCTATTTGACCAATTTATTTTTACCGGGTCATGCACATCATGTTAGGATTGAATATCTATGAAATTCAAATGAACTCGATAACATGTTTATCAAGTCATGTCGGATGATACAACTTGTCAACTTAAAACCACAACTCGACCCGACATGAGTTGCTACCCCGAAACGATACCAAACATTTTAACATATGTCGACTAATTAATTCGTAAAAACAAATCATAATAATCAATACTCAGTAATCCGTATGCTATATTTTGTTGACAATGATATAGATCCAATAAATAAAGATTTAAAGTTAAAATAACATTTAGTTCTCATATTTTTAGAAACATACACAGAAGAATCCATGTACTAATCAAACAAATACAAGGAATAATTTTGCAATTAGCACAAATTTTACCTAGTTACCTTTGGTCTTCTTGAAGCATATTTTTGGTCTCTCACAATTCTCAACAATTTCTGTACCCATCATCTGTCATCTATCATCAATCTCTTTCTTTTTCGATTTAAAAACAAAGGAACAAAGATTTAAATCCAATTAATCGGGAGGAACCCAGTTTCCTCCCTTTTCTTCCAATTCTCCATGGATACGCCTACCTCTTGGGATTCCTTGCGAAAACAGGTTATTGATTCTAATTAGATCATGTTAATTATTCATCTATTTACATTTATGAATACCAATTTCTTAATTTGTATAATAATAATCATATTATATACATTCTAATTCTATTATATGTTTGATTGGAGCTACGTTTGACGTATACACACGTTTTTTGTTATTGATTTTTAGATTTGTTAGGGTATGTGGCTGATGATTATATTAATTAGGGTTTTGTATATGATGAGGAGGATCTGTAATTGAACAATTGCTTTTATTAAATTCGAGAATTGGTATGCTGTATGATATATATAATGTGTATATGTATATGTTTGTGTTTTAGTTTGTATTATAATGTATACGAGTTGTACTTGAGAAAGTTTCGTTTTTGAACAATTTGGAGTTAAACGTTAGATTGCTGTGATTGATAGGCAAGGAATCTTGAAGCAGAGTTGGATGATCAAATGCATTTGTATCGTAAAATGGTTTCGAACAAAGTTGATGATGGTAACAACGAGACTAATCTTGGATCCAGCATTGATCAGCTACTTAAACAACTACAACAAGTAATTTCACAAATGCAAGCATGGGTGTCATCTGGTGGATCGGAAATATTTTCGCATACATTGACTCGTCATCACGAAATTCATCACGATCTTACTCAGGTACTTCTCTTCTTTCATACTTCATCGTTTTTTGGACCATGTTTTATTGGAGTAGTTTATTTAGGGACTAAAAATGCATGAATGAATAAAGTAAACGAATGTAATAAATCAATATCTGCTTACAGATGAAACTACTCATGTCGACACGTCGTCTTCATCTGTATAAAGCTTTGTGGGAACTTATTGGATGGTTGATGTCATTATGTGAGAAAAGGATTCTTTAAGCAAACACCCAATTGGCCAGTTTTAGGTTTTAAGATCAATTAGGAATGAGAAAAGGATTCTTTAAGGGCTAAAAAGATTCTAGACAAGACTGGTTGGGGTGTGACTGTGAGTGTGACCCATTTAGAACAGAACTATTTTAAAAAAGATCCTAGCATTACAGTTTCATAGATCCTTTTAACAAGAGTAATGTGACATTAGTCTCTTCATCATTAAAATAACTATATATAAATGTTTTATTCAATAGTATATAGATTATTATATATATAGTTTCAAGTTTCTAGTAGTTATAATGATCTATTTGAAGTTATTATTCCTTTTCAAATCCTTTGGAGTAAAATAAAAAATATAACAATAAATTGACATAATAAAATGGTCTAAAAATATATGCTTATAATACATGCCACCAATCGTTTTTCTTGTTAAAAAGAGCCCAGTGTCAAAAATTTGCCAGTTTTTCTTTTCTTTTCGTATGACGGTCGAATTAGATAAACGAGATCATTACAACAACACTATTGATAAATGTTACTTGACTAACTTGTAAACCTATCTATTAGGCTCATATATCATTACAAATATATAATGACATATGTGACTAAGATTACACTAAAAGTTGTGCTTAGTCAATATAATTTATATTGTATCAAGTTTGTTTTGAAACTTGTTGAGTGTCAATCCATATTCCCAAGTAAAGGGCTCCCAAAGGAAGCTGATAGCATAATGACATCAACCATTCCTGCATAAATTTCACAGAATTCAGAAGTAACATAATCAAGTTTATAATTATTGGCTTATTGGATGATTATGTTTAATTAGCCATGATTTGTGTTATTGGCTTGGACTTGCTGGAACATTTGCATGCTCTTGCCTCCTATTTGTGAGAAAATGATAAAGAACTAGGGAATAAATTTAGAATCTACGTTGCGGTTTGCTGAACTCAATATATATATTTTATAAAGAAAAATGGTTCCTTACAACACTTTAGTGTATACAATTTGTATAGCTATAAGGGGAATGATCCCTGTAGCACATACCATCGTACAATCAACAACACATATGTTATCCCCTTAGTTATACGATATAATAAAAAAATCAATCATTTTGCATATTTACATTTGGTTGGAGGATTTGGTGGGATTTGAAGTGTAAATCCCGTGAAATCCCATATTTGGTTAAAGCATTTCAATTGCCAAGAAAATTTACAATACCATAAACAAGGGATCTGCAAATTTATTATGAAAGTAAAGGATTTAAAATCCTACAACATACGGGAACACACTGGACAAATATACCTTCCAAAATAAAGGAAAAAACATTGCTCATCTTCTTCTAATTTATAATTGGCCTTTCCTATTCTGCATTTTCCTCCAAAATTCTCCAACTATACACCTTCATCTATGAAGCTTCTCCTTTATAATTCTGCATGACAGTTCCAGAATACGTGAGATTTACAACAGTCTCTGGCACTTCGATTAATATTTCAATACTGTTCAACTCATCTTCTCCGGCGAGATCTGCAACCACCGCTGCCGGAAATTTACTTCGAAATCGAGTTCTTTCTACGATTGTTTTTTCGATTATCGAAATCTAACTGCAAAATGTTGTATGATGTAATTACATGAAAATACCTTAGCTAAGAACGTAGATTGTGGTGTGGTAGGTTTGTTAGGCGTAATATTGATGATGTAACTACAATGATCTAAGTCATCTAACTTCATTTTTTTATGTTCAATGATAAAGTTACTTTATGTTACAAAATGATGAATATACCTATGTGAATTTAAGTTTGTTTTACTGTTACCTAGAAAGTAAAAGGAAGTGTACAATCTTTTTCATCTTAAAGAAGTTGTCTGCTGTTTGTCAATTGCACCTCAGATCATCGGTGTGAGTTTTGATGGCCCATTTTTGTTAGCTGGAATTTTTTGCTGAGTAATTGAACTATTATCATCAGAAAGGGCAACTTAGTCATTAATCTTGGAATCCTATCAAAACCCATTGAAGTGAAAGTCAAAACACTCTATAGGATTTCCAATTCGTTGGGATTTCAAATCCTTCCAACATTTTAAATCCCGGTAATTCAAATCCCTGAACCAAACACCACCTTAGGTATAAGAATAATGAACTCTATAATGGGTGTGTGCCTGCACGTGCTCGTGCACGCGTATGCATTCGTACGTGCGTGTCTCCTTTTCGATCTTCTTGGCTTGGTCTCAATTTAACACTAAACAAGTTGAAGCTAATTGAATACTTGTTTCCCAAATTTCAAATAAGTGTCTGTGTGCGCGTGCGTGTGAAAATATGAATATATGTAGAGAAATCACATCATAAACATGTCCAATCGCTGATGTCAACTGCTTCCTGATCATTGTAACTTGTTCGATAGGAGTGAACTGGAAAAGAATGAAGGCTTAAAAAATTGACTTACTAGTTTTGTTCATCTGGAAACCATATTACTAAATTAAGATCTTAAATTTTTTTCCTCACTACAATTCTCAAAAGGATCATTGAATTGATGTATTGACGTCATTAAAGCTTTACGCTATGATCATTAAGCTAACTGTTAATTGACTGTTTTAACTGCTATAAGTCATAAATATGTGTATGACTCATTACTAATATACAAGCAAATGCTTATTAAGTTTGATGATTGTAGGAATTCAATCGACTTCGTTCTAGCCTTAGAGCCAAGAGAGAGCATGCGTCATTGCTTGAAGATTTCAGGGAGTTTGACAGAGCAAGATTAGATATAGAAGAGGGTGGTGGGTCCCAAGAGCAGTCTCTTCTTAAGGAGCGTGCTACTCTCATGAGAAATACAGGGCAGGTACGTTCAGCACCTTATGTTCTTTAACTTTTATGTTTAGAATTGTGGTTCTGAATTCAGGTCTATGTTTTAGCAATTAATCTGTAAACCACTGGAAGTATGGGACTGGATTATTTAGAAAGGGTTTATTGTTTGATTATGCGTTCAACTTTACACTAATTACTATTGTATGCTCCCAACTTTCGTACCCTCTATTGTATGAGGTTAACTTTCTAAAAGTTCTATTTTATGCTCCAAACTTTCATACTCTCTATTGTATGAGATGAACTAGGCAAATAAAGTTCTTAAAATGTCTAATTTATATCATATTACTTAAAGTTTTTTGAAAGTTCTCCTCATACAATAGAGGTTATGAAAGTTGAGAACACACAATAGAGTTCTTAGAAAGTTAACCTCATACAATAGAGAGTATAAAAGTTGAGTGCATACAATAGTAATGAGTGTAAAGTTGAGCGCATAACCAAACAATAAACCCATCACTTAGTTGTCGACTTTTCGGAAATATATTAGCCGATGAATTAGTAGTTGTTGTTCTTGTTTCTTTAGTACCTTCCTTTATCCCCTGCTCCGCAGCTGCTGGAGACTTAGTCATATTTTGAACATCTCATAAATTTGAGTCAGAGATATATGGATATATCCATTTCAGGTCAAAACAAGATAAACCTATTTTGACCTTTTTTTTCGATTATAAAATTCAAACTAAAAAATAAAAAATTTCATTATCGCAATTTGAAATGATTTTTCATTATCACAATTGAAGTAATGAGCCTCCCTCTTCAATTAGTCCCCGTGTTCCTCAAATGGATCTCTTAGTTGTTGAGAAGGTGGGCTCCTTCCTTCCCACCGCGTCCTTCCTTGTGTGTCGGAGATATAAAGCGAGTGCACCGGAAGGCGTACCCAGTAAAACTTACAAGTAAACCAGATATAAAGATGGTGACTAGGGTTGCTGTTTCCATTATTATAATATAATTTCAAATAGCAGTGATCTAAAAGTATTACGTTGTTACACTCATTTAGGCAGTCACTTGGTGGCCCTAAAACATGGATGGACACAAAAGGCGGAAAATTGACAAACTTTCCTGAACAGCATAAAAACCATCGATTTGAATAACTGAATGGTTTGGTTTTGGTTTGTTATTGGTGAAAAAAGTCAGACCACTCTTCTCAGTTTGGTCATTTATATAGCGTTAAATCATCTTCTATTTGTTTTTATCTTTATTTTTTAAGTATAATGTAATATTATTATGAAAAATCAAAGCCTGGTAAATATAAATTGAGACCCTAAGGTTGACAAGTGGTCAAGCGCAATAGGAATTTGGTAAGGTTTAGTTGTTTTTCAAATTAGAAAGAAACCTGAACGGTATGGCCTATTCTCAAAGTTATTCTATGGTAGAAAAAACTAAAAAAAAAAAGAAAATAGAATTGCTTGACTTGTATCTCTGTGCCTCTTTTTCATGAGGCATTGACCTCCATTTATAAGGTACTAGGTTTGAAAAAGGAAACTAGGTTAACTTAACTATCTCTAACATGATATAATCTAATTAATAACTTCTTTGATCATCTATCATGTATCATGGATCACTGGATTGTCTTTTGTTATGTGTTGTGCACTTGGACACACGTGTACAAGTAAAAGGAACCACCCTTCTGATTTTCGGCGACAAACATACACTATAGAGTATAGAGTTGGTTGATTCTTTTTTATAGTTATTGCCTTAATTAAACAATGAGTTTAGTTGTAGATATTAGCCATAATCTTGATGGCCCGTAGCGGCGAGCTACTAAATGGCCTTGGTTATGGTTGGTTGGTTGGTTGGATGCTGTTTTAAACCACTGAACATAGGGGTTTTGTCTAACAGATCCAAAACGAGCAGTGTTAAGATCTAATGCTTAATTACACATGCGCTAGTTACTTCCAGTGGCATAAACAATACAAGCACTCTTAGATTATGCAAACATTTCTACTTGATAGAGTTACTTCATTAAATAACTAATTGTGTAACTTCATTGATACAGATGGATGGTGTAATATCTCAAGCCCAAGAGACCCTTGGCTCACTTGTGTTTCAAAGGTCAACATTTAGAGGCGTCAATTCTAAACTTAGCAACGTCAGCAGTCGCCTCCCAACTGTAAGTAGAATATTAGAAGTGATTCTGTAAAAGTTATTGTTGCACCATGAATCTGAATTAGTTGGTATATATTTCATCCCTTAACTAATTAATCAAATCATTTTGTGGTGATATTACAGGTGAATAGCATTATCTCGGCGATAAACAAAAAGAAATCTATGGACACCATAATTCTTTCTTTAGTTGCATCCGTTTGCACATTTCTCATTCTGATCTACTGGCTGACAAAATAGCAACAACATCATTGGAAGATGGCTGCACGAGGTGCGGCGCTGAGGTAAATTATGTGACCAATCGATTGTAAAAAATAATTTTGTAGTTCAGTTATGATTTTAGTTGATTCTTCATGCACAGTAAATGTAATATAAAATCAACATTTTTTTTTTTGCAAAATACAAGACCTGCCCAAATGTTTGGAACAGTGAATCTCTTGAATCCTTTTAACATTGTGCGTTATATATGCTTAATGATGCAAGTTTATAGGAGAGCTTGAAACTGGAAGTTGGCTGCAGTAGTTCGGTTGCGTCAATAAACAAGTTGGTAAGCTAAAACTTCCGACTAATATTTCTGTTTTATTGGCCATTTTGCATATGTTTCATCCACTGTATGAGCCAATGTTCATCTTTTGTTTCATTGTGCAAGTCTAGTAGCTAGTTATATTTTATGTTTTCGTTTTGAACTCTAGTTGGTATGGTATGCTTCACCACATATTTGATAGGATTATGCTTTATTGTAATTTGTTTGTTTTTTAAGGTAGTAGTAATATTTGGTTATTTTTTGTTTTTTCAACAGTAGCTTCCTAGAAATAAATTTAATATTTGAATAGTTGGTGCAAACTTGAAGCCCATTTGGGGTGATAGATATTGTGCCTATTAACAAACCATTTGGGGCTTATGCCAATTGAAAGTTATGTATTAAGAAGTTATACCATGTAGTTTGTTGTTAATGGAGTTTGATGTGACCCTGAAATTAAGGCATGGGGAATGGATGAGATGGAAGATAAAAGGTGATCAATGTACTTTCGATGTTGGTGTAATGGGTTTTATGTTTTGTTTTTGTAAAACAACGTGGGGTTATATTTTGGACATGGAAATCTTGTAAAGAGATTTGATCCACTTTTTGATTAGATTAGAATGCAGTGAATCATGTGGAATCATATGCTATGTTTAGTAACTACTCCCCTTTGTCCCACCCATTAACTACTTTTTTCCTCTTTCCTATCAAATCATGTAACCCCCTTTTGGCTTTTTTATATTTTTTGGTTTTTCTTCTCTCTTTGATGTTTTTTTAAACAATTTGACTTGCAGTTTGTAAAACCTAAGGATGTACTGTAATAATCACTTGAGGAGGAGTTAGGGGATGTCCTGTGACAAAAGCCCCCACTTTCTTGATTTTAGCTGTCACATTAGTTTTTTCTTCCAAGAGTAGTACTTGTCACTTTTTACTCCTATTAGCAACTACTTTATCACTTTTAATTTTTGTTACTAAAAGAATTGTACATTATGCTTTAGGGTTAGTAAATTAACTTTAACAAGGAAAAGGCTGATACGGAGTCTATTCTAGGACATGCTCTTGTAAACCAATGTTTGGGGTTAGATATGAAATACCAGGAAGCATATCTAAAATGAATGAGGTTTCCTTGTGTTTATGTTACTTGAGGAGTGCGAGTTTATTAAGATGTATGTGTTCTAACCGAAGTATCCTCATGATCATCTCCAAATTTTTCTTAGACCACCCTCAAGATGTTTACCTGGAGAACACATTACCTCTAATATGTTTAGATCTAATGATAATAATAGTTGACCCATTTCATGCTCTTAAAATTAAGCAGCATGCCAACATAGTTTCTTCTTTAGCTAATAGAGATGTGTTATTTCATAGGGTTAATAATGATTTAATCATCAAAGATTTTTCTTTTTTTTTTTGTTTTAACACTTCTAACTTTTTTTTTCACGTTTTAACACTTCAAGTTAATGATGACCGCTTAATTTGACCCTTTGTCGTGGTTATGACCTGATGTAGCCGGTATATCGCCAAAGTTTATAATGGTTTAATCACCAAAGTTTCATTTTTTTTTTCGTTTTAACACTTCAACTTTTTTTTCACGTTTTAACACTTCAAGTTCTCACTAATGACGTGTCAGACTCCTTTTCATTCGATTATGTAATGTAGTGGGCGTATTTGGCTTAATCGAATGATATTTCGCATATGATATAGATTACTTCATCCTCCAAAACCGTGACATTTTGACCTTAATTTACTTTTCACGATCGAACTAATCATATCATCCTGTGAATAATAAAAGTAACAACTGTAATGTTGAACACATGTTTTTAATAATGATTTAAAGATAGATGTTCAAACCTCCTCATGCGTGACAATTAGTTCCATAATATGGAACCGTTTATCCCTTCTATATCCTTTTTGTTTTCACGATTAAAGGAGCTTAACTTTGATTGAATTATTTTACTTTAGCAGCATTATATTAGCGACATATAGAATGTTTATATCCGTCAAATGTAAGCAAAATAAATATTAAAATTTGAGTGCAATAAAACATGACACTAAATGCCAAATACGCCCACTATATTACAAATGTTAAAATTTGAAGTGTTAAAACGTGAAGAAAAAAAAGTTGGAGTGTTAAAACGAAAAAAAAATGAAACTTTGGTTATTAAACCATTATTAACTTTGCTGAAATTTGCCACGTCATTAGTGAAAACTTGATCAACCGGTCACCAATTATTCAAAGTGTTGTTTTAATGATCATCTATACTTAAGGGATAATAATTTTGTCAATCATTAACTTGAAGTGTAAAAATGTGAAGAAAAAAAAAGTTGAAGTGTTAAAACGAAAAAAAAGTGAAACTTTGGTAATTAAACCATTATTAACCCTATTTCATAACCAACTTAATATGCACATAAATTGCCATGCATATTCAATAGGAATTGTTGTGTTTTGCCTATATATATGAGTTTTAATTTGGGTTTTTTGAGAAAATCAAGAGCAGAGATATATAGTGAAATTCCTGTTACAAGTCTTTATTATCGGTCTACATGTGTGTGTCTCCAATGAAATAATAATGTAGAAATAAGTTTCATTAGTGCGATTGAATGACGTGTGCGGGTATCGATGAGTGTTGAAAGTAGAGTTCATTCCGGTGATACTCTTCATTTATAGTGGATTTCTATCGGCTTAAGAAAGTTGCAATTTCACCTTGATCTTGAGAGGTTTTCCATTTTGAAAGTTGATGCGTTTAAATTTTTAGTTTCATTTATTATTGATTCACAATTATGAATAATCGTCGGATTTTATTCTCAATGAACCGTACATTTAAACACAACTTGAAAGCATATTAGAGAGCTCCTTATGGACATGTGTTTGGGGTTCGTTTTGGCTGGACCACGAGCTACACCATTGTGAGTGACTCGCGGTGGTGTTTTTTTTTCTTCCTTGTTTTTCTTAACATAAATAAAAGATAAACAAGAGATGAGTCTAACTAGTAAGTTGTGACATGTGAGTTTAATATTATAGGTGATTTTAGTAATTTAGTTGTAAGCAAGTGTTGATGTAACATTGACATTGGGTAAAGAGTAAGCCAAGCCAAACAACCCTGAATGTATAGTAAGTGTTGTTGTTATTAGACTTTTGAAGTGCATGACAACTCAATAAAGATCAATTATTTAATGGTGCAGATAGTAATTGAGGTTATTCTACGTAATTAGATTTTTTTCTTACAAACGTAATTAGAAATTTGGTTTGCATCTATAATACCCCATCCGTCCACATTAAGTGTTGTATTTTTTATTTAGGTCCGTTTCAAAATAAATGTCTACTTTGTATGATAACTCTTATATGTTTTTTTAAAGATAAATATGGTATCTTATTAGATAACAATGTAAAGACTGAAATATCATTTTAACTTTGTAAATTTTTAGAATGGATACGGACACGAAAGAGAGTATCAGTTTAAAACCTTTTGTAACTCTATCATGATTTATGCAACTTGTGTGTATTTCGATATTATTTCTCGTTAGTTTTTTTATCTGAGCAAGTAAGTCTTTCTCAATTTTACTTTATAATTTCTTCAATATAATACCTTTTAATTATAAGTACACATATAGTAGTAGTTAGTAACAATATGTGGAGTCAATTAGCTAATTCTAAGGGTCTATTGGGTGTCTAATCGATCGTTCTCCTAGTGAAGTGATCCCCATTTTCGACCTTCCACTAAACGAGGTCTTGTCATGATAACTTTTAACATTATATAATTTGATGAATATACAAATATATAAAAAAAAATAGACATAAATGCAACGATTTGAAATTTTGAATGAAGGTTGGCAAAAAGGATGGAAGTAATTTAGAGGAAGATTAAAGTAATGAAAAAGCCAAGATCACACTTATCCTTAGGTTTTACTTTAAAGATTTGATGATGTTATTTTAACCTTTAAAAAGTTGTATTTAAAAACCCCCACATTTATATATTTTTTATATTTAATCTATACTATATAAGTACACTTGTATCCACATCGGCATCGTCGGCCACTTGTCATCGAATCAAAATTGACAAACTCCCACATCATGCTTGCCACGTATGCTTCCTTGCCTAACTTTGTTTTGAAAAATAAAATAATTATTAAGAGAGGTGAATTTAACGTTTTTAACGAGATGTAACTATTTATACAAACTTAAATTCAAACAGATCATGACATACGTTGAATTCAACGTATAACATAAAGGGAGAGAGAATTTATATCGATTTACCCACGATGAAAGGATTAGATCTAGACTCTAAATTATGTCTATATAAGTAGGTTTATATACAACATTATGTATTGTTCTACATTTTATTTACAACAAATCTTAAGATACGGAGTAATTAACAGAGAAATCAAAGAATATATAGCCCCTAAAAGACATATAATGGTCAAAGACACTTCATTAGCGGAACATAAACAACTATGTCAAAAAAATTACCCGATACCTCGATTTGTTTGCAAATAGGAGAGAACTTGTACGGTCTATTGAACTTCTAGCCGTAAGCATTTTCTTACTTGCCAAAAAATGTTGACTCCTTTGAAACTGTGCGCTTATATGTTACTAGTACGTTGTTCGATTAAAGATTTTGATGAAGTCACTCATCTTATAGATACTATTCTTGTCAAATCATGCATACATATTGAACGAGATGATATGAGATCTGCAGTGTTTGTGACATCAAATCGCGTTATATTTAGTAACACCAATGATTTATTTCGTTTTCATATTGGCATGGGATTTGCCTTGGTGTTTATAGGACATCCCTCCTTTTAATTTAATTGTGTTTGTTTCTAATTTAGTTGATATAATATAGGGGAAATAAACCGTGCCACAAAACTGTCGGATGAAATTGTGCATTTAGTTATAAATGAAGGACTATTTGTGTAATTGTTAAAAAATTGAAAGACTAAAAATGTGAAATATCTAAAATTATTTAAGTGATGCTAGCACAATTCAATTGTGCTTTCAGCGTTGCGTTTGCTATGCCCATATAATATAGTAATAGTTTGCATGAACTTAATGCATCATGTTTTAATATTTAGAGGAGGTCGTCCAATTTGCATAATGTCTTTGAAAAGTCTAGAAAAATATTAAATAAATTAAATATAAATAAAGCAGTTGCAATCTATCATGGATATGGTTAACTGAAATTCTGAAAATGTATTAATCACATGATATGTGTATCATGCATTTTGTTTCATTAATCTGATAACCAGCTTAGTTAATTAGCATACTTGTATACAACGATCTCGATCAAATTGTTATCACACTTGTATTTATATGGTAATTATGAAAGCACCCAATTCTACCATTTCTCTCATGACAATGTCACTGTTGAATTAAATTCGAATTTGAAATTTAGAATCCAATGTGTGAAATTGATCGATAAGTGACTACATTTTATCACCGATTGGTAATAGAACTCCATATGGACTTATATGTGGTACAATGGTGGCTTAATAGTTAAGATATCGAGTCATAGAAATTTCAACGAAATAATATTAAAGCCAGGTTCATCCCATTTTTATAATGTGGATGGTGTGCCACAGTTTGACAACGTAATGGTTCGTATATTGTATGTACGTGCTGTATGCCTGTATCAAAGTTGTATTGATTCCGGTCCATGTTGAATAGAGAAAAAATTTCAAGGCAAACATATAAGTTTATATACGGATGTACTTAAATATATATTGTGCATGCTATAGAAATCTCAACTACTACTCATTTAAGAAATCGGGAGAGAACATTATTAAAAAATCAAGGGTTGTGAGAGCAACAACTGTGTCGTTAGGTTCCGGTGAATGGGGGCGCAATGCCTAACACCGTTATTTAGGGAGTCGAAGAAAGATCAAGGAGAAAGAAAAAGATTATTCGGAATAATTCGTTCATAAACATGGTTAAGATCAAGTAGTGTTGACTCTTTTATCACAATGAATCGAGTCAATTATTGCTCGTTTCATTTTTCGATCAAACTAACAAGATAAGATTGTCAATCACAATTCAATTCTATTATTCCCGTTCGAAAAAGGATCATCATCGTACATATAACATAAAATTAATATTTTTAATAATATATATAATAAATAAAATTAAATATCACAAAAGATTTAAATTAAAATCAGAATTGAAAGGAGTTAAAGTAGTTGTACCTTATATGCAATTGAAAGTTGTACCCAAAGTTGGGGTAATAGTGTGGATTCTCCTAAAAACTAAAAGAGTGGTGTGTTGAGTTCCTTTTGACATAAATAGATAGATGCTAAGATGCCAGTTAAGTTGTGATTGGATGTCTTCAAAGTTCCCACCTGCTGTTTTGTTGTTTGTCCAATGACAAATGACTAAGAGACACCACTTGTCCCCATTTTATGTCAAACTTTAATCATCATTCTAACTCTAATCTAATTAAATTAAATTAAATTAGATTAAATTAATACTTGTCCCCATTTTATCTCAAACTTTAATCATCATTCTAATTTTAATCTAATTAAATTAAATTAATACTTATAATCGTACCTTAGGGTCTACGAATAGTAGTTGAGGTTGAAGTTGGAGTTTGAGGCTGGAGCTGAGTCATCTATTTAAAAATTACTTTAAAGGGCTTCTTATTTTAAGACTTAGGGTGCGTTTGATGATTACGAATCGTAGTTGAGGTTGAAGTTGGAGTTTGAGACTAGAACTGAGCCATCTATTTTAAAATTACTTTAAAAGGCGACTTGTTTTTATAGGTATTTCAGAAGTTCAAGCTCATAAAAATACTTGAAAGCACCATACCAAACACAGATTATTTAATTACCTCACGTATATCATAATATAAAATATTTTTCTTACGTTATCCGTTGTATCTTGACGGACAACTCGACGTAAATCAAAAGCTACATGCGATATTAGGAAGTCAAGGATACGAAAAGATCTCCATTAATATTTTTAAACATTAAAAAAATACTAACTTCTTTGTTTATCTTTTGTATTGTTTTAATTTATAATAAAAGGACGTAAATGTATTATTTTTCAATTTTCCATACATGTCCCAAATTAATTAAGCACGTGTCTTTAATATATATAGGATAAATAATTAAGTTACTATTACTATTAATATCTTTTTTTTGGCGTACATTTTGTTCCAACTCCACATTATACCTTCTCTTTTTGTCATTGTTTTCCTAATTTGTAACATTTTTTTTATGTCACCATTCCTTTCAAGTTTTATTTATCATTTATTATTCAAAATTTTCTTTTATCATTTATCATTAAATAAATCTAAAAATAATCTTTTTTGAATAATAAATGATAAAAGCTTGAAAATTAAATTTGAAAGAACTTGTACAATATTGATTGTTAGACCTGAAAACTAGGGACAAGAATCAAAAATACATTAGTGAGATAAGAAAAATACATTGTGAAGATTGGGAAAAATTGAAAGCACGTTGTTTTGTTAGAAAATACACCAATTATTTATTATTAGTGACGGATTCAGAATTTTGAGTAACCCGTATCAATATTATTTTAATGTTTCTGAACACTTAGCATAAACCAGGAAACAACTAAAATGTAATTTATAATTAGAAATTACACTTCGTATCAGGATTAGACACGTAGCAACTGCTATCTCTATCTACCCGTAGCAACTACTACCTCTATTTTCTACGTGCTCATCCATGTTTTTCTTACTCATATTTTAGTGGAGTTGTAAATGTGGTTTACTCACATACGTGTAATACAAGTGAAATAGACATTATAAATTTTATTAATGTGTGTAATCATCACTATTTTAATTTTAATGTATGTATCGAAAATGAAAAGAATTGTAATAAAAGTTTATCTAGGGTGTGTTTAATTTATGGAATAAGAATTAAGGTATGAGTTTGATTCACGTTCGAAGTATTTGAATTATTATATACTAGCAAAATCCACGTGATGCAGCAAGTACAAAAAATAAAGTATCATATTTATTGGATTTGTAATACATAAAACTCTTAACCTTTTTTACTTTTAAAAAAACTATAATATGTAATACTATATATAAAAAAAAAATACTACTACAAAAGTGATTAGTTAAGGCGGCGAAAAAGCTCATTGAGGCGATGAAACGCTCGCTCTTTATGTGAGCGCTGTTTAAAATGAGATCATCTTTTAAGGCGGTCAAATGACCGCTCTGATAAATCACTTGTTAAGGAGTTTAAACATTTGTTAAGGCGGTGTATTTTTGGTTCTCGACATTAATGGAAAGGCTTTAGAAAGTCATAAACAATATATTATTACAAATTCAATAATTATATTTTCAATATTATTCTTTTATATTTTACAAGAAAAAAAATTCTCTTACACTTTTCAATTAATAATTCTATGCAGAAAAGTAGATTAAAAACGATCTTCATACAAACGAATGAATCATTCATAAATTAGAATGCAAAGTAATCAATTTCAATACATAACCCCATAGCTTATTTCCTACAAATAGTTGAGATCGCATGGGAAAAGTACATTTATAAGTAATTACGGTGGGTTAAAACCATAAATCACATACTGGCTATTCATAGATTCAAATCTCAAAACATTTAAGGGTTTATTGTTTCGTTGTGTATTAAACATTACACGTTTTACTATTGTATGAGCCGAACTTTGAAAACTTCTATTGAATGTATTGAACTTGTAAATAAGCTCTATTATATGTATTATTTTTTTTTGGATAAGGGCCAAATAGGAAAGTTTCTTTTTTTGACCTTACCTAAAAAGGAAATAATACACACAATAGAAGATATTTACAAGTTCACTATATACAATATAACAAATGAAAGTACGTCGCATACAATAGTAAAAGTGTAAAGTTTAATTCATGATGAAATAATAAACCCAACAAATAAATAAAAGATAGAAAATAGAAAAAGTTGAGTACGTGAAATTAATTAAGATCCTTTATTAAAAAAGATACGCATTCAATCTCTTTAGCTTCAGTTTCATTTCATCTACAAACCACTTTTCGATTTCTTTAATCCATCGACACATTTTAGTTAAGTCGTCATCGTCACGCTAATCTTCGATTGTGAAATTGGGGTTTTTGTACGGAAGAACCTAAAGAAAATGTGAAGACGGAAAAAATTAGACATAAGAAGAACTTAGATTCAAAATACGATATTTACACTTAACAAAAAGATTCTTGGATGTTTCTGTTCATATTCGTTGGTTGTATCACCGATTCATTCATCGGTTACATTGTGAAATTGACTTATGGCCGAACAAAAATGATAGAATTGAAGGTTGGTGAGGTGTTTGATGATGGTGAAGTGGTGTTTTGAAAAGAAAGGTGAAAGAAGTGAGGGTTAAATGTTAGAGTATTTGGAGAGAGATGAAAAAGTTACGTGATGTTTGTCTTGGAAAAGATGAACTATATATATTAAATATTTGAAGGACTTATTAAGTCGGTTATTTGTCTAGAAAAAGATTCAAAGTTTTCATTTCACTTTGACGGGGTATCATTTAATATAACACCCCTGAAATTAGAACCAGATTTTTTTAATATTATGTATGCGAAATTGAAATCTTAAAATTTGATCAAAAAAATTGGGAATCTTGAATACAGGAACTCACTGTATAAAAGTGAAATTAAAATATAAACAATCGCTTAAACTTAAAATTTTATAAAAAAACACAATCAAAAGATCGTTTACAATATCTTAAAATGATTTAAAAACGTGAAAAATTAATCTTGGAAGCTTTAGAGATGGATTTTGACCATAAACGGTGGACCGAATGCCTACAGCAGATTGCTAACACGTTCGTTTTGTTTCGAGCTTTCCGTCCATAATTGACACGTCTCGTAACTCTTTACAGTTAAAAAGTTATGTCACATTTTTTATCACAATAAGTTTAATAATAATGACAGTATAAATAAGACTTTTATTATATATGTAGGAGTATGTTGGTAATTTTAAGTACATTTTTCACAAATTAATAATAATGTTGGGGTAAAGTAGTAAATTCTATCTAAAAAAATCGAAATGCATTATATATTTGTATAGTAAGAAAATTTTCAATTAATTAGAATTTAATGTCATTTATTTATTTCTTTGAAGTTTAATAAGTGTTAATTAATGAGATTTTGATATATGTAGGGGTATGTTGGTAATTTCAAATAGATTTTTAAATATTAATAAAAGTGTTAGGGGTAAATTATTAATTTCATCTTAAAAAATATCACAATTTTTATATCATATAATAGTATAGATAGAACATATGAAAATTCTTAAGCCCATATATCCGTTATCATTCCCATTAAATATGCCAAACAACCCCTAATAATTAAAGTGGCCGGGTATTATTAAACAAAAATAAATAAAAATAAATCAGACGTACAATCTTGAACTATCAATCTATATGGAAAATAGAAAATCTTAAATGTTCTACGATTATAAAACAACACCCTTTATTGAACGGAGAGTTGAAGTTAGCACATGAAATCCAACATGCATAAGGACAAATAATGTTTCCTGATAGCATATATTATCTGGATCGAGTCTTTCCGTTACTATAAATGATTAACGAAAATGATTAAATACATAATTGTAATTTAATTTAACTACATTTAACTAATTACGTAGAAAAAATATCTACATAACAATAAAGACTAAAAAGATTACTTGTACGACATTAATCTGGCTATTTTTGCCTCAGGTGAAATTACCTTTATTTCACAAAAGAAACAATCTGTACACACTAGCTGCTAGTACTAATTTAGTTGAAATCATCTCACCTATAGGGACATGGTAAATTTTCATTGCAAAAATGATTAAGGTACAACTTCAACTGCATAGGGTATAATTTGCAGTAACATGATCTAAAACATGCATTCAACTATATTTGTTTAGTCAGGTGAAAAGCTTTACCTAAAATAAAACTGTATATATGTACTTTAGCTAAAATCATCTATCTCTCTAGCTACCTTTAAGTCTTAATCTAGGATATCTCTTTCACATAGTATTTTTCCACTTAAAGCACAAAGCATTCACTTTCCACAAAACAACTTCTTTTCCCCCTTTCAATTTCACACACCTCTTCAAACCAATAGAGAGACTAAGGAACATACACTACTTTTTTTGTAATTAATGGAAATATCATATGATCAAGAAGAATTACCTTCTTCTTGTGATCCAACAAAGATAGAAACTTTTGATGCCGATGAAGACGAGGAAGAAGAAGAAGATGATGATAACGATGACGAAAAAGAAGAACGAAAAGTAGAAACTTTTGATGAATCAAGATTGAATCAAGAACTCAATCTTATAGATAGTTTGAATAACATGGGTAATTCATCAGAAAGTAGTACAACTCCACAAGCATCAGATACAACTGAGCCTAGGGTTTTCTCATGCAACTATTGTCAAAGGAAATTTTATAGTTCACAAGCACTAGGGGGTCACCAAAATGCCCATAAAAGAGAAAGAAATCTTGCGAAAAGAGGTCAAAGAATGGGTTTTTTTTCAAGTCCAATGATTTCAGCAGCTGCAGCTTTTGGTCATACATATATGCATCAACAACAACAACATCATGATCAAAATTATGGTTCTAGCCTTTCTTCACTTCCACTTCATGGCTATAATAGTACAAACAACAACAGATCACTTGGAATTCAGGTACACTCGATGATCCACAAACCTTCTAAATTCAGCATGTTTTCGAGTACCTCTTCGTCGGGTTTCAAGAGCTTTTATGGACCACAAGGATGGTCATCAAGACCACATGTTGATCAACAACCAGCTATAGGGAAATTGACCTCGGCAAGCTACACCTCAAGTATGGCTGCAGCTCCACCTTCTAACGGTGGCGTAGGTCGTTTTGAGGTGGTTAGGACAGGTATGAATTCATCCGGTAATGATGAGATTGGTGGTTTATGGTGGCCAGAGTTGAAGACTAATCAAGATGAGTCTCAAAAACTTGACTTGTCCCTTAAGCTCTAGTCAATCCCCTTCATTTACCCAATTCAATTACATATTATTTTTTTCTCAAAATCATTTTGGTTAATTAAGGATCAATCATATATACTTATGCTTTGTTTTCTTTTTGGTTTAATCTTATTTTTGAAATAAAATAGTGTGTATATTTAGATCTTGGAAATATTGATTTTAGATATTGTTGTTTTTATGCATTTTATCAATTCTGATCAATTCTAACCAACCCCACCAAAAATAAGTTAATTGGGAAGTAAGAAAGAATCATATATAGAACTATAGATATGAGTATATATATAGTCCAAACAATGAACCAACACTATGTTTCATACTAGTATAATATTCCCCACAAGTCTATTTTTATTTTATTGAAAATTCAAATTCCAAAGTACATTATGATTTTGTTTTCTAGCTTACATATTTTGAGTAACAAAGTGTTGCATCTTATGTTCAACTTTTAAAAATTGGAAGTAAACACTGATATTGATGTTGGGCACAATGTAATACAAAGATAAAAGTGCTATACTGCTATATGTTTGCAACAATTATAATATTTGCACTTATTGGGTTTTCTTGGTAATCAACAAGATATAAACCTATTAACATCCAACAAGTTATTTCAATTATAAATTGAATATATATATATATGTTAGTAGATTTTAAACCTGCATATACAATATACACGTGGTGTTGATTGTTTCATTGAAATACTATTTTTTTTCGTTTAATTTGATTAAAATAGAAGGACTCAATTGATCAATCGTATCTAATTTTAATTGATGAAGTTATAACCCGGCATCTTATATTATATTTAAGATGTCTTTGAAGTACAATTATGTGTAGATATGTTCTTGGTAGAAGGACATCTCTCTTATGTTTTGATTTTTGTAAATTATTAGAGACCGGTATTAGAATGTTAGGGTAAAATTAAAATGAGAAGGACAAATTACATAAATGTGATAATGAATTTCATAATATTTTTTTATATGCAAAATGACTTTTGAAAGTTTTTCGAGGCTTCTTATTAGATACTCCATCCGTCCCATTTTTATTAATTGCTCTATTTTGACTATTTTAACATTGATCTTAAATATTTTTGTTTGTGTTATATAATAATTATATCCAATGAAAATACAAATAAAACTCAATCCATTCATATATTTTACATCAAGTATTATATAACACAAACAAATATATTTAAGATCAAAGTTGAAAAGGAAAAACTTAAAATATCAAAACAAGACATAAAAATTGAACGGAGAAAGTATAACTTTTGAAAACTAGCTATTGAAATATATATAAAAATTTCAATTCTTTTTGTAAACCTTTTTTTCCGTTGTGATTGTGCATAATAATCACATGTGATTGTCACTTATAAAACATGATTATTATCATGTCTTGAAGATAATCACGTTTATAACTCGCAATTGATAGTTGAATGTACGTGATTTATGTGCTTTAATATCGATCAAGTTCTAAAATATATGTGATAGCAGTTAATATAATAACAATTATAATAATAATAAAAATATTGCAAAAGTTTCATTCAAAAATAATGCACAATATATATATATATAAAGCGTATATAGTGTTTTTGAAGTAGTGTTTGTTCTTTTTATCATATAACGTATATGTCCTTCTCGTTTAATAAACCTTAATGTGATGTGCGTAATATGTTAACGTTTAGAACTCACGTTAATATATATAAAAAGGCAATAGATTAGAAAAACCATCGTGAAATATTTTATAGTGAAGTGGTTGTTAGATTAACAAAGTAATATACGATTAAAGTTGCCGAAATAAGGGTTAAACTGGATTTCTATATTACTCCCAGAATAATTAATAACCAAATTGACGAATTCAAGATCTGTTTTGAAATATGATAATTAGGACATTTTACATTTAATAATATCTGAAAGTTGTCTACTGCTTCCTGTAATCAAGATTTACCCCATAAAACATCACAAAAAACAAGATAAATTATGCTTTGAAAATGAGAATCTGTCACAAGAACATGATATGCCCACAGCCCCACAGTCCCTACTGGTCTACTCCCTACAAACAACTAATTAAACAACTGCTTTTATAATATTGAATTTTAATGTAAATGTAATTCTTATAATTTTGATTTTTATTCGAGTTTCCATTGACAAGGTAGTTTCTTTTAAAGTGAATCATCAAAATTGATTATGATTATTTATATCCAATCTATCAGTTGTTAATTACAGTATATAAAGCTACCTACCTTAGATTAAAACTACCAGAACAAGACATAAATATACACACATAATATTATTTGACATATAATTTAAATTAAATTTTATATTTTAGGTTTCAACATCAAACACATGTGATTAAGCATGGGTGTGTGTTTGTTAACAGTTAGCTAGAGTTGGAGATTATAACATACTAGAGTTGGAGTTGAGGATTATTTTTCAAGCTAATTTAAATAGTTTCTTCAAAAAGGGATTCTCGGTAAATCTTTTTTCAATAATTTCTACTATATTTTTGTTATCAAATAGAGATGGGGATTGAGATTGTTATAAAATATAATTTCAATCTTTAGATTTATATAAATTCAAGAGGAGAGATAAAATTTGTTATAATCTTAATACAACTTTATATGCATTTCTTAAAGGTTTAATGAAAACTATAAGAGTTCTTTTATCATTTTCCTAATAAAAATAATTATAAAACTGAAATTGGAAAGTTATGGGGTGTATAGTTACAATAATTATTTCCACTTTCTTATTTATTTTTCTAAAGTTTTGTTTCCCTTAAAACTAAATATAATTCAGAAAACGCATTAAAATGTAAGGAATAATGTATTATTTTTTCCGAATAGAATGTGCAGAAAACTATAAATCGTAATTTCGATCTCCTCTTTTAGAAAACTTATATAGAAAACCATAACTTGAAAATGTTTTTTGATTTTTCAACTTCGTTAAAAAATTTTTACCAAATAACTAAATGAGTTTTTTAAAACTAAGCACTCCCATATTTTAAGCGTAACATGTATTCTTACATAATGTGTAGATAAATAATAGGCTTAATTCATTATTTTGAGAGTGGGTGAAGACATTATCACTAGAATATACACTACTAATTAATTAAGTGGGTTGAGTACCAGATTGTTGAGTTTTTTTTTACAATAAATATAAAGATCAATGCTTTGTAGTTAAGTTAAACTTATTTAATTAAGATATGTTACATAATTGATCTAGGTAGGGTTTGTCATCTTCCATAATATTGTACGACTACATTATAATATTAAGATTTCAATATCTAAGAAAGATTTGGTTTTATTTTTTTAACTTCTAGATATGTTGGTCTACCTCTACTTCAACATTACTTTACCTAATTTAGAAAACTTGTTATAATCCGGTTTTCTAATTTAAAATATTAAAGGAGGTCCGTATTTGTTTTTTGTACTACGGTGATATTAACGAATTTGGTGTAATTAACTTTTACATTATGTGACATACATAGACTTTATAAATTGAATATGAAAATAATCAACAAATAATCTTAAGTTTCCAAGAGCAGACTTGGGGTCCAAAATGTATAAATAATCAAACTATTTATCATTTCCTTCATAATAGGGATCTCTTATGAGGAATATTAAAATAATGGAGTCGAATAGTCACGCGAAGGGGATGAAGTGCATTTGACAAATTCGTGCTCTTTCATTTCAATAGCTTCATCGCATCTTGGGCATTAAACTGAGTGACCATAGATCAAATCACCGCTTGTCTAGATTTTTTAGTTTATCGCTAAATTCGCGCTAAACATTCAATCTTAATGCATCCGAAATTAATTTGAATGCTATAAATCAGATGATCAAGTGAAGATTTTGGATGGAGGGAGAGTTATTACAAATTTCATCTGGCATTTGAAAAGTTTAGAGAATAAATCAAAGCGCAAGGATGGGAAAGAAATATCAAAGAGATAACGTTAACATCACCTTTTAAGAAAAAGTGAAGAGCATAAGTGAATCACTTCACGAATAAGACTGAATCATATTTAAGTTTATATGATTACAAGATAAGTACTTGGGCCAAGCCCAACTAGGCTACTCTACTAATGGGCTAACCAACTACATAAACTTATTTTGATTCTCTACATAGGGGTGAACAAAAATCGGGTTGGGCCAAACCCGACCCGAACCGGGTATTAGTCAAACGGTCAAAAACTCGGTTTTGACCAACCTGACCCGGGTTTTTGACCGGTTTTTCAACCCGACCCTATTTCAACCCGATTTCGAATCCTAAAAACCCTAACCGGTTACGTACCCGCCGGGTACTCCCAAAACCCGAACCGAGTAGGGTCATACCCGGGTACAACCGGGTAGGGATTTCGGGTTTTTTTCGGGTAGGGTATAAAACCTGATTTTTTTGTGCACCCCTATCTGTACACAAAGACATTTTACAAGCTACCAATATTAGCTCCTTGGAATTGGTTACAAAATCTCTGTCGAAGAAACTCATTTTTTTCAGGGCAAACCTACTTAAGCTTTCGTAAACTCTGAATCTTTAATGGCTAGTTTGTCGAGGACACTGTTTGTCATAGAAATTCCTAGAAAGGGGTCAACATTAAGTTTCTTCTTTTAACATTATTTGGTACTCAAAAATTTAGGAACTTATTATAAAATATGCTCTAATAAAAAATTCTCATAAAAAGTAGCAATAAAATCAATCGATTATTCTAGATAATATGGATGAAGTTAAATTGGAGCGAAAATTGAAAAGTGGTGTTAAGATTGTGAATGATTTAGAGATGATAAATGAACTAGTAAATAAAGTCATGATTGATTTCGCGATATCTCCAATACTTAAAAAACAAAAACAAAAAAAAATTAATCGGAAAAATGTAGCAAAATACAATATTATTATGTTTAAAATTAATGAGGTGAAAAAAGAGTATAATGACGATATTTGCATCCAAATCAAAGTTAACACACTAATGTAGCCAACAAATAATACCATTATGCTAGATTATATGGATGAGGTTAAACTTACGTGAAATTTAGAAAGTGGTGGTAAGATTGTGAAGGATTTGGAGATGATAAATGAACTAGTAAGTGAAGCCAAAATTGATTTCGCGATATCTTTAACACATAAATAAAAAATTCATCGAAACAATGTAGCAAAATAAGATATAATAATGTGTAAAGTTAGATGAGGTGAAAACAAAGAGTATAAGGTGGCGATATTTGTGTCCAAACCAAAGTTAACACACTAATATAGCTAACAAATAAGATATCTTAGCGTCGAATAAAAAATAGTTAAAAAGCGATCCTATCAAATAATGTAGCAAAGAAACGATACCGTTATACTTGATAATATGAATAAGGTTAATTTGAAGCGAAATTTTGAAGGTGGTATTAAAATTGTGAAAGATTTAGAGATGATAAATAAACTAGTAAGTGAATCGTTGTTTGATTTCACAATATCTCCAACACACAAAAAAAAAATTCATTGAAAAAATGTAGCAAAATACAATATGATCATGTATAACGTTAAATGAGGTAAAAAAAAGAGTATATGGTGGCGATATTTGCAACCAAACTAAAGTTAACACACTAATATAACCAACAAATAAGATATTTTAGCGTCAAATAAAAAATAGTTAAAAAATTGTCTCTTCATCAAAATGTAGCAAATAAACCATACGGTTATGCTAGATAATAAGGATGAGGTTAAACTGGAGCAAAATTTGAAATGTGGTGTTAAGATTGTGAAAGATTTAGGGATGATACATGAACTAGTATGTGAAGCCTTAATTGATTTCGTGATATCTCTAACACTTAAAAAACAAAAAAAAATCTTCATCGGGAAAATGTAGCATGATGCGAAATGACTATGTGCAATGTTTAATGAGGGGAAAAAGAGTATACAGTGGTGATATTTGCATCTAAACCAAAGTTAACGCTAATATAGCCAATAAATAAGATATTTTAACGTCGAATAAAAATTACAGTTAAAAAGTGTTATCATCAAAGATGTAGCAAAGAAACCATACCATTATGCTAGATTATATGGATGAGATTAAATTGGAGCAAATTTTTGAAAGTGGTGTTAAGATTGTGAAGGATTTGGAGATGATAAATGAACTACTAAGTGAAATCATGATTGATTGCGTGATACCTCTAACTATTAAAAACAAAAAAATATTCACAGGAAAAATGTAGCAAAATGCGATATGATTATGCGTAAAGTTAAATGAGGTAAAAAAATAGTATACCCTGACAATATTTGCATCCAAACCCAAGGCAACACACTAATATTGCTTACAAATAAGATATTCTAGCGTTGAACAGAAAAATAGCTATAAAATGGTCTCATTCAAACAATGTAGCTAAGAAACTATACGATAATATATGTTGGATAATAATGATGAGGTTAAATAGGAGCAAAATTTGGAAAGTAGTGTTAAGATTGTGAATGATTTGGAGATGATAAATCAATAGTAACTGAAGCGGTGATTGATTTCGAGCTCCAACACTTAACAAACAAAAAAAAAACTTTATCGGAAATAAGTAGCAAAATACGATATGATTATGTGTAAAGTTAAATGAGGTAAAAAAACACGTACACCATGGCGATATTTGCATCCAAACAAAAGTTAACACACTAATATATCCAACAAATAAAATATAGTGACGTTGAATAAAAAAATAGTTAAAAAATGGTATCATCCAAAAAATGTACAAAGAAAGCATACGATTATGCTAAATAATATGAATGAGGTTAAATTGGAACGAAATTTGAAAAGTGGTGTTAAGATTGTGAAGGATTTGAAGATGATAAATGAATTAGTAAGTGAAAACATGATTAATTTCCCGATATCTCCACCACATAAAAAAACCTTCATTGGAAAAATATATCAAAATTCGATATGATTATGCATAAAGTTAAATGATGTAAAAAAAGAGTATACGATGACGATATTTGCATCAAACTCACAGTTAGCACACCAATATAGCCAACAAATAAGATACTTTAGCATCAAATCAAAAAATGTTAAAAGTGATCCTATTAAATAAAATGTACCAAAGTAAAAATATCATACTGCTTGATAATATGCATATGGTTAAATTGAAATGAAATTTGGAAAGTTGTGTTAAGATTGCAAAAGATTTGGAGATGATAAATGAGTTTAAGTGAAGCTTTGATGATTTCGCGATATCTCCAACCCATAAAAAAAAATCATTGGAAAAATATAGCAAAATGCTATATGATTATGTGTAACGTTAAATTAGGTAAAAAAAAAAAGTGTATGGTGGTAATATTTGCAACCAAAATAAAATTAACAGAATAATATAGCAAAGAAATAAGATATTTTGCATCGTATAAAAATAGTTAAAATTTTGTCCCATCAACAAAATGTAGCAACGAAACCATACAATTATGCTAGATAATATGTACGATTATGTTAACTTGGAGTGAAATTTGAAAAGTGGTGTTAAGATTGTGAAAGATTTAGAGATGATAAATGAACTAGTAAGTGATGTCATGATTGATTTCGCGATATATCCGATACTTAAAAAACAAAACAAAAAAACCTTCATCGGAAAATGTAGCAAAATTATGACTATGTGTAAAGTCAAATGATGTAAAAAAAGAGTATTCAATGGCGATATATGCATCCAAACAAAAGTTAACACACTAATATAGCCAACAAATAAGATTTTTAACTTCAAATAAAAAAACAGTTAATTTTTTTGTCATCTTTAAAAAAGTAGCTAAGAAACCATACTATTATGCTAGATTATATGAATGAGGTTAAATTTGAGGGAAATTTGAAAAACGGTGTTAATATTGTGAAGGATTTGGAGATGATTAATGAACTAATAAGTGAAGTTATCATTGATTTCGTGATATATCCAACACTGAAAAAAAAATTAATCAAAATACGTAGCAAAATGTAATATGATTATGTGTAAAGTTAAATAGGGTGAAAAAAATAGTATACAGTGATGATATTTGCATCCAAATCAGAGTTAACACACTAATATAATCAACAAATAAGATATTTTATTGTCAACTAAAAAAATAGTTAAAAAATTATATCAAGAAAATGTAGCAATGAAACCATACGATATATACTAGATAATATGAATGAGGTTAAATTGGAGCGAAATTTAGAAGTAGTGTTAGATTGTAAAAAATTTGGAGACGATAAATGAACTCGTGAGTACAACCATGATAGATTTCGCAACTTAAAAAACAGAAAACCTTAATTAGAAAATGTAGCAAAACACTAAAATAGTGCACACGTTAAATATTCTTTTAGTAAAAACACGTTAGAATGTTAATTGGTTTTGAAGCACTTAACAATGAAAACAAAATCTTTTATGCTATCAAAGTATATAGTTGTCCAAATATTTCCTACTTCACATTTCTATTAGAAGCTGTTTCATGTTACATTTTTGTGGACTATATTTGAAAACAATTTTATTTTGAAAAATGTTAGAATCACTAAAAATTGTACGAATACATGTTCACAAAATGATGTAGAATAAAATTTGGACCAATAAAATTGATTTGTTTTTCTTTCCTCCATCTTAATTTGATTGGTACAACTCATTTTATGTAGTTTTTTTTATAAAATTTTTATGAACATATCGTCCCTCATTTTGATTTTAATATTTTAATGAAATTTTCACTTTTTCAAATTTGCTTATATATCTCTGCATTATAACTTTTTTGTCTCTCTCTTTACTCCTAATATTGTTAAAAAACTGCTCATTTAAAATTAATGATTAATCGTCATGTATAATACTTTTACGTGTGTTAAGCCCCTTTAGGGCTACGTCTAGAGTTTTTTTTTAATCTATAAATTGTTTATTGTTAGTCTTATAAATCTTGCAAATTATTTTTAAAACTGCTCATGATCATAAACTGCTTGCTACCTAATTGCTGGAATGACACCTAATTAGACAAAAACTGTAACAAGAAATTTATTGTAGAACTCATGACAGGCTTCTAGCTAGCTACCTGATTAACTAATCCTTTGTTCTTTTCTTATTCTTAATTAGACCCATGTTTAATAATCCTCAAAGCACTAGATACCTTCCTATTCAATTTTTCCCCCCCTTCAATCTAACTTGCTTGAGATCAGTTGATAAATTATAAAATTTATTGGAAAAATAACTTAAGATTCATATGTTTCCCTTTATCATTCTCTTTCATAACTTTATTTAAATAATTATGGTGTTTTTGTTTTGTTTTTTATGACATACTGATCGATATAGAGGTGCGGCTAACCCCTTTAAAGTTGTTGCAGGGAGATATATGCCAAAATCATGTCCCTATGAAAATGGTGAACTAGTGACTCTCAAAGAGTTATACTTGCACTTGCTCTTTGATTTTGGTGTGCTATTACCTAATAGTGCAGTTTAGATAACACCTTCAGTTCAACTAGATGTAAGCATTCGATAACCCATTCAACAATATTGTACACTCTAGGTCCCCTATCATTAATACATACAAGGTTGTGAACTTCAAACAGAAGTTTTAGAAAAGAAATGATAACCGACCATTTGGCGGCCCTTATCAACCAATTTCACGACCAACATGAAGAAGGTAAGTTCTATAAGAACTAGATTCCAAACCTTTAGAGAAAGTCATGCAAATGCGCTTTATAAATTGTCATTTTGAAACAAATCAATCCAAAAATGTTGAGACTTTTTGAAGCAACTAAAGTACAACCTCTCTGAATTTCAACCAACTAGACAATGAAGCAAGATCATCAATCATCAATATTACTAATAGTAGAGGACTCTGTTCATGTAAGTGCATCAATATTTGTGAACTATTACAACTAGATCAATCAGAACTCAAACTGCAATAATTACCCGAGCAATCAAGAAAAATTTTCAACCAATCTAATTATTGAACTTTAAAATGCTATAGCTATATTTTTGCAAGGAAGGTTGCTTTAACTTATTGTTTTCAAATTGATACCAAACTATTAAATGCATGTTATGTTATATCGTACTTCAAAATAATAACAAATTAAACCCGTTGAAATTAAAAACTCATTGGTAATCAATCAATAATGAAAAATGATAACGACAATACTAAACAATAAACACTGCCATTAAAAACTTATTATACATGCATAGCCGCTTGTACCTAAATCAGAACAGCCTTAAGATAATCGATGATACATGAGTGACATACAATTATCTAGTGTGTTATAATCTCTTAATAACAGTTATAAAAGTTGTAGTTTGCAAAATCGTTAATTAAATCAAGCTCATAATAATATGTTTCGTTCTAGTGGTATGTCAATCTAACCGGTTCGTTATGAACCTTCGCAAAACCAAATCAATCATTTTGTTTTTGTTCATTTTGATCGTTTTACGGTTCATGGCTAGTAGTTAGAATAAAATCTCATTTTGTCTTGATCATATTGTTAATATTCACATAAGCTATAAAAAACAAACAAAAGACAGCCTAAAATAGTTTGGCATCACACATTTAAATACACGTAAACTATAGCACAATTTATAAATAAAAGATATACGGAGTACTACAATTCAAGATTCTATAATAAGCCAAAGCAAGCAAAAGCAAATAAAAGCAAAGCAAAAAGCATAGTTTCTTCAAATTAAAGTTTTTATAATAATAGTAAGCCGCCGATGCAACCTAAGCAGTCAAATTATATTCCCACAATTTCTTCACAACATCGACCTCTGTACTCTATGAACAATTATTAAAGAGTATCAAAATTCTTTACCTTATTTTTTTCTTTTCTTTTTTTATTATTATAAACAAACCCCAATTCGAATCCCAATCCACCCACCTCAAATTCCTCTAATTTCCATTAAAGCTTCTAAATTTTGTTGGGATTGTGAAAATGAATGCATACTGGACAGGGTTTGTTTTGGAAATCGGAAAAGTTTGAAACTTTTTTCAAAACCCAATTGAAATTATCAATCTTTCTATTGTAAATCTTGTGGGTTTTGTGTGGGTGGTTGCTTACTATGATGGGTTTGTTTAGATTTTCAAAATTGTATGCAAATTGAAAAATATAAAATAAAATTTTGATCATTATTTTGATAGGAAGTGTTTGTAATTTTGTGGGATTTTTGTTAAGTTTCTAAATTGTAATTAAAAATTAATTTTGTGGGTAGAAGCAAGTAAAGAAAAATAAAGATGTTGTGTAGGATGATTTCTAGAAAAAAGAAAACAGGGACTGTTCCTGTATATTTGAATGTATATGATCTAACTCCCATCAATGGTTATGCTTATTGGGTTGGCCTTGGTGTTTATCACTCTGGTGTTCAAGGTTTGTGTACTTCAATCTTAATTTTTTTTTCATATCTGTAACTAGAGCATTTTTTTTAATGATAATGATGCTTTCTGTATTTTTAATTGTGATTAGGATTTAATTATTTAGTTTATGCTTATTTGTTCTTCTTATCATGTCCTGCTACTGTATATGAATTATGTAAATTGAGATGATTACCTTACAATCAAATACGTATGAACTCTTCCAGTACTTCTGATGGTATACTAAGTTCAGTTCTTGTATATGATTACTCTAAAGATTAAAAATATTATTGCAAATTACAAGATTTGGTTTTCCTTCCAATAACTTGCAGCATTCTGAGTTCTTAGTTCAAACATGCTATGATCTTTTTTTGAAATTTTATTTTGATCGTTTAAGACCGCTGTTGAGTCAGTGGTTAGGCATAGTATGGTAATGGGTCCTAGCCGCTCTACTCATTTAGTTCAAAGCCGGTGCACTAGGTGACTAGATGGGAGGCAGGGTTAGAAAGTTAGAATGTGTGGTGTTTTTTTAATATGTTTGTATAGTTGTTTAATTTTGTCGATATGAGTATCTCTCTGGCAGATCTTAATAAAAATGTAGAACCTTACCCTACTAGGTTGTTGTTGAGGAACATAAGATGATAATTGGTGTCAATCTTCTTTAATGATTAAAAAAATTTTACTTTTGCAAGAATGATTGACTTATCAAAATTGAAAATGTTTTAGATTGAATACTGTAATCATAAGTTCTACATAATAACATAGTTACTAGTTGATTTTTATGATGATGATTATCAAGTTTGTGATAGACTGTGATTCTTAAAATTTGGCAGTTCATGGTGTAGAATATGCATTTGGTGCACATGAACATTCAACGACTGGTATATTTGAAGTGGAGCCAAGGAAGTGCCCAGGATTCACATTTAGAAAATCAATATTGATAGGTAGAACGGATTTTGGTCCCAGAGAGGTTCGAGGATTTATTGAAAAATTGGCTGCAGAGTACTCGGGAAACAGTTATAATCTCATTACAAGAAACTGTAATCACTTCTGCAATGATATGTGTCAAAGGTTAACCAAAAGGCCGATTCCTAGTTGGGTCAACAGACTGGCTCGACTTGGTAAGATCTCAAAACATAAATCATTTGCTTTATTTCAAATATGTCTATTATTCTCCTGGCACTCAGTGAATGTTTATAGTTCTCAGGTTCTGGGTTCTAGTTTGTTCAATTATTATAGTTTGTTGACAAACATAAGAAAATCAAGGTTATAATTTGTCATAGCATTTCTTAGATATAGTGCATTTCAAGATTTATAAATTTATTGCAACGTATAGTTGAACTTGCCTTGGAAGCCATTTGCTGCTTTTTAGTAGTTTGAATTGGACAGCAAAGCTTTATCTTTAAGTTGCAACATTCGACTTGATAACAGTTGTAGCAAGAATTTTTAGTATTTTACTGTGCGTAAAACGTTTATGAAATCATGTTGAACGAAGTATTTGTAATGAAAAAATAAATGTACTGGCAAACCTGAAGTCTTGAATCTTTTTAAAATACTGCAATTTTCATGGAACTATTAAGAGTGCTTTTATTGGATAAAAAGAAGTGTTTGACTTTTGAGGTCAAGTTTGATTACCTATATAAAATTGAAAACGGGAGGATTTTTCACAAAATTGACACAATCTTATTAATGGTACTGTAGTCAATATATGTCAGAACATTTTTATTTTATTTTTTATTTTGTCTATTATGAAGCTGAAATAGCCTTTGTACCAGTCAACTTCGACCTCAATGGAAATCTTTGACAACCTACTTGCTTGCTTTAACATCATTTTGGCATCATAAGTTGTATTGATAACATGTAATGATATGTCATGATAAGGATAAGCTGGTTGGAAAAAATTCAGTATAAAAAGATGAAGCCCATAATATTCACGGGTTATTATACAATACATCAGATAGTATTCTATAACGAGTGTCATTTATTTAATATTTTTGGGTCATTTGGAGTGATATATTTTCATGTTCTTGTCTAGGAAATAAGTTTGGATATAGTTTAGTTGACCGAGGCGAATTCCCACATGATCCCATGTTTATGATCATTATTCATTAGTACCCATGAATCAAGATTAGTTTATTATGCTAAAGAAACATCTACATTTAAGATACAAACGTAAAGTATGGATCTTGGTTTGCTTACAATTATGATGCTCTATTATCAAAGCCATCTTGGCCTTAACTTCTGCTGTCAAAACAGTAAACCAAGTATAAATCAAATGATTAAAAAAAACTATCCTACTTATATAATCTATATTATGATGTTGAATTTTGAAGGTTTTCTTTGCAACTGTGTTCTTCCTGCTGGTCTAAACGAGACAAAAGTGAGACAAATTAGAGCAGAAGATGGTCCTAACACTGAAAAGAAACTTAGAAGCCATTCAAGCAGGTTTGCATCAGCATCTAAACCTCAACCGCCTTTATCTTCTCGTTCATCAAGTTCATCAACAAGAAAAAGTCCGGCTTCAGGAACAAATTTGAAGCCTTTAACCATCAAAAAGTGTAACGAAAATTAGTCGATTCATATGGAGATTATGACATGCTTTTGTTACTGTTTTTGACTAGTTGAACAATAATCCACAATTAATTTCACAAATTTGTGGGCAAGTCTTTATTTCACCGAAAAAGAAAAAGATTTATTTTAAGTTTGTGGAATGTATATGCAGCCCATAAGTAATGGATGTGAATCTAGTCAGAATTCATATGGCAATGTAGTTGCTATCTAGCAGATTGTTATGGGTGTGGTCAGAGAGATGCATGAATATATGGTATGAAAATATATTGATTTTAAGGTATCTTGATTTAATTATCTGATCAAAGGGGGTCCATTTCATCCCCATGATTTGATTATTATTATTATTTAGGCACTTGCAATTTACAATTTTACATGGTCAAGAACCGTCCATGTGATAGTGCATTAATTGTTGTTTCTATGGTCCAAAAAGAAAGGGGCAAGGTAAATGGTTTCAATATTTGTTCATAGCTAGAGTTAGATAAATACAACATTAACACTGTTTAATACTACGTATAAAAATAATATATAATATACTATACTACAATTACAATTACAATTCACCGTACAAATTTATTATAACATAATTTTGATACTTGATTCAATTTCTTTGCTTTATGTATTACCCCTTTTTATAGATTAAAAATATTGTTTAGTGTAAATTTGTAAAATAATTTGTTTATCAGAATCCCAATACTTGTTTCATGTAACGTTTAGTGATGACCTTAATACATTTTCTCATATTTTAAGGTCAAAGGAGAAAGAGTTTGCTAATGGAAGCTCTATGAGCTTTTGATAAGAATCATTATTGTATTAAATAAAGTTAAAAATTCGTTTTTATTCCCAGTCATATCTAATAATATTAAACTCTGTACTTAATACATTCAAATTTTCCTTTTACAATTAAGATTATTAATAAAAAATTTAATGTATTTATGACACCTAATTTTATCGAAAGCACTTAGTACTTCAGTTAGTATAACCCGGGGAGGAATACGTGGAAAAATTAACTTTATGGCAAAGCGGTGGTAATTAGAGGTGACAATTTTAGACCTATTGGTTAATTATGGATCAATTTGGTTAATTTTTAAGAGGGGATGGGTTTGTTGGGTCTCCTCCCCATTTTTTGGATGAGTCTAAATGGGTTTTTCAATATAACATATTATTGTGTAACAATTAACCAACGGGTTTGGATGGGTCTAGCGGGTAACTTTTTTTTTCTTCACCTCATTTCATTTTTTACATTTTTCACTCAAATTAAAAAAAAAAAATTGGTGAACCCGATGACCCGACCCAACCCGAGACCCATTTGACCCAGACCCGTTTAGACCCATCTTTCGAAATGACCCATCTAAACCCGGACCCATTTAGACTCAAACCCATCTAGATCCGAGATCCGACCCGACCCGACCCATTCATTTTGCCACCTCTGGTGGTAATAAAGGGCAGGGATCAAAAAAGACGATATTTTCGTGATCAAAAGTTAACGAAAAAGAGATGAATCAAAACTCAAAAGACAGTTAAGATATTGAAGCAAATAGTCATGTACATAGGGGCAAATACAAAGAAGCCGGACCAAATTTGCAACTATGGTTCAGTTAAAGACCGATTCAGAAGTAGGCTCGGTCTAGCCCATCGGTTAAAGCATAGTATGACCTGATTTCTGGCCCGGCCCAGTTTAAAGCCCGATAAAATGATTTTATTTTATAATATCCTTTTTATCATAAAACTCTTCACATTCCTTTCACCAACTTGTAATTTTATATTTATATTATATTATATGTATGTGAATATGTGATTATGTAGGTTAAATAGCAAAAGTTATAAGCTGTGATATATTTGTGGATAATGTTAATTACTAGTCTAAAATCAACATCTTTTCAGTAACCACCCAAGCTATGATACATGGGTTGCGACAAACAAAGAAATTACCCGTCCAGCCTGAAATTAGATCGACACCAGCTTGACAGAACTAAAGAGCCCACAAAAGTTATGTTTGACTAAAAAGCCCTAAATAACTCTGATCAGTTACTTTTTGTTAATCTTTCTAGTGTTTGTTCGTAGATAAGAACTTTACTTAAGTTGAGGGACCGAAACCGAATATATAACAAAAAATGACACAACCCAATTTTACCTCCTCAGGTTCTCCGATTCTTTTGAAACCTCCCGCTTCTTGAATTCGACAAAAATAAACAGATTTGGAACGCAAAAATAATGCATTTGGGTTTGTTTGGGACCTTTTTCAAATTCATTTCCACAAACCCCAACACCAAACTCAATCGATCACATTCCTGAAATTTGGGGGTTTGTTATGCGTACTCAAAAGGGTCTTCTTTTTGGGAGTTATCTTTGTTTTCTGGATATATTTTTTTTAAAAAATGACTTCAATTGAAAGATTGAAGGGAGCTATTATATAAAATTACCCACAAACCCTGTAAAGATTCCATCAACCCAATTTAAAAACATAGAAAAAGGGGAAAGATTGAAACTTTATTTGTGGGTTTCATGTGATTTGTGAAGGGTTTGTTCAGGAATCTTGAAATATGTTATGTGGAATGATCCGCAAGAAAAATAAAACAGGGACTCCTGTGTATATAAATGTATATGATCTTATGCCTGTTAATCGATACGCTTATTGGTTTGGCCTTGGCTTTTATCACTCTGGTGTTCAAGGTTTAAATTTTAATCTCTTCTTTTGCATTTTATGTATTTGTTGCATTGTTGAATGTTGATGTTTGATTTTGCTAAATTCTATTCAAAGTTGGTCTTTTTCGGCTTTGATATTTTTTATGGGTTTTGCTAAATTTAGGGCTCTTGTTAATACAATTTTACATGCATATTTTATTTGTATATTTGAATTAAAAATTAGAAGTCAAAGAGAGAGAAAGTTAGTTATCATTTTAATACAATTATTTAAGCATGTCTAAAACGTTTATCAAGAACTCTAAGGGCTTTGTTTAGCAAAATCCATTTTTTATAAGTCCGATTTTTATTTAGTTTAAGGTACTTATATTTTGTTTCCTTTACAATCTAATAAAGTCTTGTTAAATAAAGTGATATAGGCATACAGCACTCTGTAGGTTAAAAAGATGAAGCCTTTTTTTACATGTTACTTGATGAGTCATTAAATTTTGAATCGTCAAAGTTTTCATTATGTACTAGTCGAAAATGAGCAACAGTTGCCCAAAATGTACCTTTACGTCTCCAACCTTTTACATTTAATTGAGACATTGTTCGCGCTAAAACTTCTTAGAACACTTGTAGTGGCCAGTTACAGAGTTAGTGATGGGTTCTTTAAGTGGCAGTCGATCATGAACAGTGACCAGTCTTGACTACAAGTGCTCTTGGTGTATTCTGGACAATAGGACATTCGTATCAGATGCTATAAAATCCATATATATGATAGTTCTAAAAGTTGATCACTCAATGCACATGATACATGCAGATGTATATGATTCGTTTATTATATACTATTTGGTTTCTGGACAGTTTATGGAGTCGAGTACGCATTTGGTGGTAGTGACAGTTCGAAACCAGCGGTTGTTAAATTGGAACCAAAACATTTTCAAGGTTTACATGTAAGGAAATCTATATTAATAGGAAGAACAGAACTGAGTGAAAAAGAATGCCAAGAATTTATTAAAAAGGTGGCAAAGGAGTACCCTGGAAATAGTTACAACATAATTTACAGGAACTGCAATCACTTTGCTAATGATACGTGTAAAAGGTTGACCAAAAAGCCAATCCCTGGCTGGGTCAATCGACTTGCTCGACTCAGTAAGACTTTTAATTTTAATTTTTTCGTTTCTTTATGTCTTTACATTATGCAATCTTAGATTCAAGAATAAAGCTTTGAACTTTTTAGCCTCTATATTGAATGTTGAAGTAATTTTGAAAAAAAATTGTGGGTTTTGAAGATTTTCTTTATGCTTGCCTTCTTCCTGATGGTTGGAATGAAATACCGCCTAGACCAGCAGTCGTTGCAGCTACACATAATGGCAAGTAGAAGCTGATTTTTAACGGTCTTAACATATTAATCGGGCTCAACCTGGCCCAACCCCAACCCAACCCGCCCCCTGGCTCTTTAGTTTGGTATTTGTATACGCGATATGGATATCAAAAAGTGCTACAATATGTGATGTGCTACAAATGTGAATAATCTTTTTATTGGTAAGGAAATGAGCTTTTATGTAAATTTTGTTTATACTGTTGATGTGGATCAATATATAATGAGAATTTGCACTCATTTGGGTAGAAACTGTGTATACATAAATACATTGCTCTTATTCTTGTTGTTCACGTATGGAGTCAACGATTATGGTTTGTTGTTTGATAAAAGAGCTTTGAACCGTTACTAGTAGTTTCAGTTTACAATTATTCTGTCAATAGTTTCAAGTTGCCAACATTAGTGCACTTATCATGACAACTAGAAACCTTGTGTTATATACTTATATATTAGCATCGCAAGATGCACTTCAGTTCGATCAAAACATGGTTATAGCGATATCCTGTCTTGTCCTAATTCAAATTTCCAGGTTAAAGTATACACATATATGCTAGAGCTAGATAAACACTTTTATTTTTTTTATCATATAATCATAACATCACGAAGAACAGAAAATTTTTGGACCTTTGGTGCTACCATAATGGATGGAATGATGATATGTTGAAACTTTTCTAGCTAATAGGACTTATAGGAGCACTTTTTAACTAAAGTATTTATTCTTCTATGTATTTAGGATAAGATACAATTAAGGACAAAACCATAATTTTGATAATGAACTGGTCTGTTTATCTATAATAACTTGTTAATTAGTTGTCCTTTTTTCTTCAGCTTAATATCCATTTTCTTTATATACAATCGCTTTTGATGATTAGACCCTAATAGATTTCCATATAAACTAGAAAGTAAAATATCGTTAAATTTTTTCACGACAAATATTGAAGAACAATAAATTTAATGTACACACAACAACCATACTTATATGGTGTTGTATCGTGTACACTTATTCAGTGGTGATTCTCACATTCATTACTTCATTAGTTATTAGTTATTAATAATAGAGTTAACACACATACACGGTAATAAACTCTGTAAAAATGTTGTCTTTTCTATTCGAGATTTATGAGTACATAGCGGAGAAAGGAGATAGTGGAAATAACCCATAAATTAAAGAGATTGTACTCACAGCCTGTTGATGTTTATGGATGGCGAGGAATGATGTGTGCTTTAATGGTGTGGCTTCATCTTAGCTACGAGTAAAGGATGAGATGCAAAGTCGTGCATATTTTTGGATCAAAGGAAGAGCAAGAAGACATGATTTAACTTGAAAAAAATGGTGTCAGTTTAAATTGTAAATTCCATTCGTTTGGGGTACTCGAGTATGTTTTTGTATTATTATTAGGGGTATAATGGTGGTCTGAATCTGTTTGGGATACTATCAAAAACGAGCTAGAGTGAAAACCGGTGGTGCGGCCTCTAGTTTCAGGGATTTTTTCCTGGGTTCTCCCAGGGTTTTTTCATCTCTTTTAGTAACCTCCCAGTTAAGATCTGGACAAAAATGGAGAAAATGTAGTGTAGAACCTTTGTATGTAATGTTCTTTGGCGACTATTAGCGTCTTGCTATTAGCCGGTTGTTAATATAATCCTTCTCCCTTAAAAAAAAAGTACATATTTTATTAATTTACCACAAAGGAAACTTAAAATGTAATTACTCCAAGATAATTACTCTTACCAATATACGCATTAGGTTTCAAATGTAGTTTGGATTGAAGGGAATTTTCTTCTATATGAAAAATAATAAAATATGTAGCACTACATTTATTTAATTAATACGGAGTAAATATTTAAATAATACGGAGTATTAAAAATAATAATCATTTATTCTGCCGAATAATAATCATTTTCAAATGTGATGATGAACCAATAATTACTCGTTGAAATTGAAGGGAGTTTTCTTCTATGGGCTGTAACCGGAGTCCGGATATCTTGTGGGCTTAGACCACCATACTGTTGGCCACGTTTTGTTTAATCTAAGTTGTACGTAAAAGACTACAAGTCTACAAGGTGTATAATGTGTATTTAGGTGTATTTTGTTATACATACACTATGAGAACTTATTCATACACTGATGTACTTTACAGTATTGTACAATACCACTACTATAAACCATAATAAGTGGTGCATTGATAATTTTGGTAGTGTGCAAATCCCTCCCCATTTTATTGTGATACATTATTCTTTTTAAAAACACGTTTTACTAATAATAAGAATTAGTAGCTGACAAATATATAAATTGAAGCAAGTTTAAGTATAACATTTTAAAATCAACTTTAATAAAAATTCCTCTCTTCATAATGAAATGAAAATCGTGTAATTATCATTTGTATTTTTTTTAATGATAAATAGATACTACAAAATATTATTAGTACTAATAATTTATTTATTTAATTTGTACTCATTCTTTATCATCATTTTTACCAATTAGCCGCAACATGTTTTAGTCATTAGGGGTGTTTGGCATTGATTAAATAAGTGTATATCTGCTTATTTCCCTATTTTGACAGCAGATAAGCAGATCCAAACACTTTGAAAACTGTTTATCTGTTTATTTACAAAGGAATAAGCACTTAAAATAAGTATCATGTCAAATTTATTTTTTAAGCACATAAGTGTTTAAAAATAAGCAAACCCAAACACCCTAAATCTATATTTTTAGACATTAGACATATAAATCGTCTTCATTTTTTGATATATCAAACGCTGTAAAACAGGTGGGAAATTTTGAACATTTATAGAAAGTATATAATCATAGTCAAAATGTGGCTAGCTAGTGCATGTGTTCAACCCCTATTGGCACGGTCAAACAAGGTCTTGGTCAGTAAAAATTCTGTAAACCTCCTGGCGCGACACATAAACAAGTTCCAATATGTTCTCATTTATAATTGTGCCATCTTAATTATAGAGTAGAACGAAATGATATATACACCATTATTGATAAATCCACGATAAATATGTATCAATACGATATATATGATAACTTATTAATGCATATTTATAGTAAATTTATCAAAAATGATGATAGGTTTATCATCACCCTAATATTAATCATGTTTTAAAACATTTAGTTGAATATGTAGAGTGTAATACTCCTCCATTTCAGTTAAATTGTTCGTTTTGACTAGACACAAAGTTTATGATTTTTCGGTAACTTCAATCTTCACAATCAAATATCATACATACCCACTAAATCCTTTTTTAAATGGTTAAAATTGAAAATATATTGAGGCAACTAAAAATTGAAATTATGACATTTCATTGGAACGGAACCTAATACAAATTTTTTAGTTATATATAATCAACTATCAATTAGTAATTCCCTTAGATAATAAAAGTAAAAATGTTTTATATTTCCAAATCATACTTAATATGTTGTTTTTTAAGAGCTTATATAATACTAATTAATATTAAATAATATAATATTAGAACAATTTCATATATATCCCTAGAAAAATTAAAAATTACATATATATTTAAAACATGCTTTAAAGTTATTGTACATCATGCATTAAAAACTTGTATTTTGGATATATATATGTGTGTGTGTGTAATTTTTAAGTTTTATAAAAATATATACGTAATTCTCACAATTTATCGCTAATATAAATTGCTGAGTGTTGCAAGTGACCAAATAAATAATCACTTGTCTCATTACTAAATACCGTGAAGATTCAGTCTCTTGATACTTACGTTTGCGATATTATAAAGGGTACATTGAGCAAACCCATGAAGCAAAAAAACTAATGCGATGGATCCAAGATTTGGTCAACCAAATTAATAGTCACATGATTATAATAAGCTTTAACTAAAATCTTAGGATCTTAGAATCCCACAAGTTGCCATAATAAGTAACCATTAGAAGATTAATCTAACAGATCTTAATTTTTTTTTAAAAAAACTGTTTTTGTTAGTCGGGGTCAACTCTTTTAGAAACCCGTAGATTACAACTACTAGAACATAACCCGCGCTGTGCGGCGGAAATTATTTATGAAGTCAACCAAAAATATTGTGATTAGCAGTTTAGTTGATACGATATGTCCTATTGTTAGTTTGGTATTACCGAAGTTTAACTATATGTCAACATCAATTATCAATCTAGTAGGAAAAAATATTTGACTTATTGAGTTATTTGTACAAAACCTACATATTTATCTATTAAGCATATTACATGTCATTTATAGATCTATTTTTAAACACATATTTTTTCCAAATTTAATTATGGGTAATTTTGTCATTTCTATTATAAATAGGGGTACTTAAGTCTTTTTCGTTCTTTAAAATTTAAGATTATAAAGAAATGTTCTAAACCCTTTATAAGGGAGTATGATATGATATATTTGGTTCGTACTTCGTACAAAAGTATTATGAATACATGAATTTCACTAATTATAACACCAAGGGTTATCACTAAACATTATATATATGCTCAAACTAAAACTATATCATCACATATATTAGAATTAGTTCACATCATCAAAAATAATCTTTACAATACATAATGTGCCTCTGATAGTCTGATGTGAAATCAAAGACCAAGATACGTGATTCAAATAAGACAACTTGAAAAAAAAAACAAGGAATCCGCTAAATGAGTCGTTAATCCAGTTTCTAAATCATAATCAACAGATATTAGATATTTGTCACAAATATCCAATTGGAGCTCATGACCGACTTTGCTCGAAACACGGATTACGCCAAAAATGATTTTTCAACAACGAAGTCTCAAATATACACAACCTTGTTGGCGTAAAGTCAGACAATTTTTTTTTAACAAGTTGTACTTCTCCACCGAAATGCAAGTAGTTATGCAACACTCAAAAACAGCAATAGTTCCATTAGAATTTGAATATTATAAGGTGGTTTCAGTCGATGTTTTGAAAATCGAACCGCTAATCTAATTAACCGACATTTTACTTCAAGTGATAATAGCAGCAAATAGAAAAAAAAAATTACGACTCTATAATAAACTTCACATGCCATGGAAACTTTAGAGAATCATCGTTTCATCGTATCATTTGGGATTAATAATTAATAACATATTTATAAAGAAACAAATAAAATATATACAGGTTATAATATAAAGGAACTTTCATGAGGAAGAGGAAGTTTGACAAGGAGAAATAGAATCCCAAGAAAACGAATACTATGTTGCCAATCATAACCAAACAACTCATGCCAACACAACTCTCATTATTTTTTAATCTTTTAATAGTAGCAATAATTTAAATTTATCCTATCGTATGAATATGAGCTGCCCGTATTTTGTATTTATATGTAAGTGCATATTTGTATTTTGAATATATTATAATTATATTATTATTATTTAAGATTTAGGATTTAGGATAGCTTATCAGTATCTAAGGGCTTCTCGTAAATCAAATCAAAATTATAATATGATCCATGCATACTAATGGATGATGACTTGATCACTTAAATAAGAAAATAATAATAATAACAATCGTAATATTAAATATTAATCGAGCAAAGAGTGTATGTCTTAACGATATGTAAAGAACTTATTAATTTAGGGGTTGTAGATTTAAACTTGATATAGGAGGCAAATTTATATAATTATATTGGGGATGTATATGGCACATGGCCATATGGGATATGTGATGCAAATTTGCGTTCGTAAAAGGAAAGTATAATTTTTTTTTTGGAAAATCATGCTATTTTAGAGAAATTACTACTGAAATATATGGGTGATATCAGATTGGCAGCTGCATTTTAAGGCGAAGAGATGTAACATGTATAATGTAGTGTTACGAATTGTGTCGTCGATAATAAAAATAGTAGATGATATCATCTGTCTCTTCTTCTCTTGACTTGTAACATTAATTTTGATAAAAGAAGCTTCACATATTTTTCAATGTCCGTGGCAGAAACCTTGCACCACAAAAATTATTAGCTCCTATTCAATGTCTATCTGCTCCGTACATTTAATTTTTCCGAGTCTCATAGTGTTTAACCCTTACCGAGCTTTACTGCTTAAGATCATACTTGGTGCAAATTGTTGGTATCATGCGAGGCAGCTAATATGTTATGGAGTTTTGTCAGCTCTTGGTGCAAATTGATGCCCATTTTTGCATTCTCGGTTCGAGATTTATATTTCATCGCAGAGAAAGGAGAAAACAGGAATAATCCATTTGTTAAAGCAATTATGCTCACAGCTTGTTGGTGTTTGTGGAAGGCTAGGAACGATGCGTGTTTTAAGGGTGTGTCTCCGTCTTGGATACGAGTCAAGGAAGAGATGCAAAGTCTATCATTTTTATGGGTTAAAGGAAGAGCAAGAAGAAATGATTTAACTTGGGAAAGATGGTGCCAGTTTAAACTGTAAACGTGAATTAGGTTGAGATAAACTGCTTTAATTTTTGTATTGTTGGGGTTTAACGTAGGTCTGGATCTGTTTGGGGTATTTTCAAAATCGCTCTAGAGTGAAAACCGGTGGCGCGGCCTCTAGTTGCGGGGATTTTTTCCTGGGTTTTCCTAGGTTTTTTTCATCTCTTTAAATATCCTCACAGTTAAGATCCAGACAATTGGGTGTAATTGTAACTATGAATATTTGTATTCTTGTTCTTTGGTGGCTTTTAGCATCTTGCTTATAGCCTTTGTATATATAATCTTACTGCCTTTCAAAAAAAAAAAGATCATACTTGGTGACCACTTGATCATCAACTAGTATCAATACTATTATATAATACATATAATATTTCTTCTCCTTAAAAAAAATTTAAAACTAAGTAAAATGAGTCTCACTTAATACTCATTATCCACTAATTAATAATTACATTTTTCATTAATCAAAAATTAAATCTACCAAATAAAGTCTATATCAAAGTGGACACTTATAATGTGTCATTTCAAAATAGTAATGTGCATTTTAAATGGGACGGACGGAATACAATATATTTTTATTTTAAAACATTTATTCGCACATCCACACACCGCCATCACTTTCACCGTTGCATTGCACGGGTATAATGCTAATATAGTCTAATCTATTTTAATAATAGTGATTAGTAATAAGGTATAAACTATAAAGTGATTAATCAATAAGCGTTGTCAAATCTGTAATATAATTAAAATGCATAAACTTTTCCTAGTTTATTTGATATAATCATATATATATAGGATACAAATCGATATTTTCCGTCAATATGAGATCCTAATCCTAATGAATATGATAGCTATTACATATTTCATCTTATAATTATAATTGCATAAACTTTTCCTATTTTATTTGATATAATCACATTTTATAGGATACAAATCGATATTTTCCGTCAATATGAGATCCTAATCCTAATGAATATGATAGCTATTACATATTTCATCTTATTTGGCAATATTCTATCCACAATTTAGGAAAAGATTTAAGTGTCTAATTTTAAAACAAAATTTCGTTTTACTCGTAGACAAATATATAAAATTTATGACATGGAAAGCACTACGCATAAAAAAAATAAAAATAAAAAAAATAACCTTCGACCTTAACATTAGTTGACCCAAGAAGTGAAGAAAGTTGACCAAGACATTAAATCTAAGAAACCATTTTTTTAGGTGTATTGTCTTTTGTAGTAATTAAAGTTGATATCTTTGAATGGTGAGGTTGAAATGAGACTAAAATTTTGTGTGAGATTAAGGGAACCAATAATATCATGCTATATGTACAAAGAGAATGTTCCATACTACAAAACCCATTTACCCCAAACACCAATTATCTCACAAACGACAAATCGAAAAATCATCAAACTTGCACCATAATTTTCAGCGTTTTATCCTCTTCGATTTGTCGTCCCTCAAGGCATACTTCCGACGAATTTTTAGTCCGAAACCCCAAAACCCAAACCCCAAACCCTAACCCCTAAACCCCAAACCCTAAACGCTTTATAAAACTCTAAACCCTAAATCATACTAAACCCTAAACCCTAATAAACCCTAAACCCTACTAAAACATAAGATCTAAACCCTAAACCATGAACCCAGCTAAATCGTAACCCTAAACCCTAACCATTACCGTAAATAAAATGTACAATCAATCACTAACACATGTACTAATTTATAAAACCCACTAAAAAACCAAAAAAAAAAATTATCGAAAGTATGCATTGAGGGACGGCAAATCGAAGAGGATAAAACGCTGAAAAATATGGTGCAAGTTTCATGATTTTTCGATTTATCGTTTGTGAGATAATTGATGTTTGGGGTAAATGGGTTTTGTAGTATGAAACATTCTCTTTGTACATGTGCCATGATATTATTGGTTTCCTTAGTGTCACTCAAAAATCATGAACTCATTTGAACCTTACTCTATCTTTGAAATAAGAAGTACAAATCGAATAGGTAAGAAATTATAAACCTATATGTACACGTTATTTAGTAATTTACTCACGAAAAATAACACAAATCCACTTTAGCCATGGATAAAAATAAACATATGTATCAATCATTACTCATAAATATTTGTACTACAACAAAACGTAATAAACAATATTTCTCAATAGATGCAACCGCAACCAACTATATTACATTGATGAATGAAGTCCTCTTAAATATCTTGCTTACAAGTATTGTTGTTAACAACTCCAAACATGAAATTCGTAATCAAAGAATCAAACTACTTCATAAACATATTTCGCAACAATTCTTACTAAAAATGAGTAAAATCGAAAGAATATCCGACCCGAAAGAAGAAAAAAAATCAATAATTCTCAATGTACATGACAAAAAGACCCAAAATACACCATAAAAGCTATTCAGGATCATTCTTTCTGCGACCTCGGAAATCGCTAAATAAAACTACTTATCTACTTATTTTGACAGTAGATAAACAGGATTATCAACTAAACAGGATTATCAACTCTTCCAAGCGTACACCAACAACGAAAAACCCGATGGTCCTTTCAACTCATTTTCCTCCACACTTTCCCATTCCATCACCGATCCGCAACCCGATGATGCTGATGACAATGACGACGAAGTCGACGAGCTTTTTGCCCGTTTCAACATCCCTTTTTTCATTTTCTTCATCTCAAACCCAAACCCAAAACCCGACCCGTTTCCAATACCCGACCCGGTTGCGTTTAATCGGGCCAGATACTTGTCATCTTCATGGTAATCAAATCCAGATTTCTCGAATCTAAACATGAACAATGCATACCCATCATCGATTTCTTCTTCAGACAACCAATTATGAACATCCCATGAAATCTGAATGTGAACACCGTCAATCTCAACTCTTTCATTCCCCCTAAACTTCCATTGTAAATGTTTAACTACCAATACCCTTTTGTTATCAACGGAAAAGTATAATCTTGCATCATCTCCGGCGCCGGTTCCGGCCCCGGCGACACGGGTACAATCAATTGTAATTTCCCGGGTTTTCCCACGAAAAGTTGCTTTGGTGGTGTATTTTTTATGGGCTATTCCGGCGACGTGTTCGCGCCGGAGAACGGTGATTTGGGTTTTATTGGATTGGATAGATTTAGTTTTGGAGTATGCTTGTTTTGGTGAATCTCCGACGAGAAGTGTAATTTCGCCGGAAGAAGTAACGGCGATGTAGAATCCGGAAATGGGTTCTGGGCCAGATCCGAATTTGGCCCGGGAAAGATCGTAGTAAATGTGAATGAATTCATTCTTGTTATTGGAGATGGGTATTTTCTTGGATCCATGTTTGTTCCAAAAAATCAAGGGTTTAATCTGTAAGTGAAAGGAAGGGACGGTGGTGGTGGCGGTGGAAGAAGATGTGGAGATTGAATCGTCGTCGTCGTCGGTGGCGGCGGTGGTAGCGGCGGCGGAAGGGAGAAGGTGGAGATGGAGAGATCGGCCGAATAAAGTCCGGGACCAAGTGAGAGCAAAGATTCCTATGTGGGTATGGTAGAGGGTGGTGGTGACGTTGGGTTTGGATGATGGTGGTGGAGGTAGTGGTGGCGGTGATGGAGGGGAGTGGTGGCGGTTGGTGGTGGGACGCCGGTGGAGGACTGGGTGGTCCGATGACATCATGGTGTGGATTGGGGTGATAATAATTTTGATTTTTTTGGATTATTGAAAGAAAGTGTAGCTTAAAAGAATGGATTTATAAAGGGAGGGGACACTATGGAACGGTGTGGGAATTTGACATTTTGGTCAAGTGGAAAAATGTCTTAGTTGTCTAAAAATACTCTAATTATATCTAATCTTTTATAGATTTATTAGTGGTAAAAAAAAAAAATATTTTTTTCGTGGTTAGAGTAACTGAGGTTGGTTTCAAGCTAGGGTTTATTATTTTGTTATTCTCTAAATATTAAATTTTATAAGTTTAATTTTTTTTATAATAGATGATTCAAAAGTAGTGAGCATAGTTGAGCGTTTAACGAAATAATAATCCTAGCAAACTATAAGAGGCAATATGATACGTTAACTGTATTACATTATTTGTTTGGAGATTAGGGTTTTAAAATTTCGAATAGTGTATATATTGTTTGCTAGGTTCATTCTCTCTAAATTCCATTTTAGTGCAAAAAAAAACCAAGCCACATCACAATTTCCTATGGACTTTAAATGTATTCAAAATTCAAATTGAAGCCATCTACGATTGTTTCACTTAAACCCGACTATCCCATTTTTTATGTAGCAAAAATACCTTCCCTATCTTTTAACACCTCTTTCCGTTTTCGGATTATTTGGATTTCGAGTTAACCAAATTGAAAAATACTTATCAATCCGATTTTAATAAGATCCGGGTTACTCGGATTCGGTGTATTTGCATTTGATTCAATCCGTCTAACCCAATTCCAACTAAAATCGGTTCAATTATTTTTTACACCCTAACTTGTTACATCTATTAACTCACACTTTTACAAGTACGCAACTCCTTTTTTTTCCGGGTAATTTCATAAGATGCAGTTTTAAAGCTTAAAATTTTATGTATGTTGAAATAAACATAATTATCATATACGTGGGCTAAGAACATGTAAAGATTATTTGATATTTTTTAACCTTTTCCCCCCTTGTTATCATTTGAGTTGCACAATTTGTTTGCCTACCATTGTATATAATACTAGAATATAACCCATTACGGCTAACCTATACAGCATTATCGGCTAATCATGCCATATAAGCAACCTCTTCTTACTATATCATAAAGCACCCATGTCCCAATTTAGCATAGTTCTATTATTGATTGCTTGAACGATGAAAGTTCATATTTCAGAATTAAATACAAGACAATTGCGTTCATAGCACTTTAACTCGAATTGGCAAAAAAACTTATTTCGGATATTCTACGTCGTATGTCCCTCATTCAACTATGAAAAAACATAGATTAATGATATAAATACGATAAACCTTACAATCAATTAATACGTGACAAATATACCCAACATATCTACAATTTGTACGTACTTAAAAGCTTATGTACAAATCGTACATATCAGAAGTGGAATCAATTAATAGCCTTCGCAAATTTGCAAATATGGCTAATCACTAGCCCCGTCAGGACATATACGTGAACATACTATTTAAGTGAAACAAAGTAAATGGTAAGCTAATTAATTTGCACATTTAAATTAATCTAGATATTAATATTGCAATTAAATAATTAATACCGGAATATGATGCAAAAATATCAGATTATCGGATCCCTAGCCTCTATTAGTGCCTCAGAGTATACACATTGTTTGGTCATATAGGGCTGTAACATATTTGATATCTTATTATCGACACCTATATATGTATAATATATTAATTAAAAAGAACGAGACTCCTGTTAGAAAATTGGACATTACCCTTATGTACATTTGCCGTTGGTCAATTGTCGTTTTAATTAAAAAAAAAAAAAAAACGTTATTTTCTACGATTGACGAGGGGTAATTTGAAGACTATCTAGAAAATCAAATAATTATGGACCAAGTGTACAAACATATATTGTACTTAGTTTACGAACTAGTATGTGGTAAGAGATTTTTTTAATTAGTTCGCAATTTTAAGTGAAAAAAGAAGGAAAATGTTATGGTACATTTACTACTCTTTTTTGTTTGTGATTTTTTAATTGCCTATCTATATCTTTTTGTATCCAACATATTAAAATGAAATGTTTTAAAATACTAATATAATCATCATGAATCAGATGCATATAAATATATGTCGATATTCAGTTAAATACCTCATCAATAAATATCATTGTCCCAAGATGTTTAATATTTGTGTTTGGCCAACATCAAACCAAACAAACTGTCCATACAAATATTGAGCAATTCTTGCTTGGCTAGCATTGTCTTGCCCTACATATATAATGTCGCATTGTTCTCTATAATACACAGATGGCTATTCTTCAATATTGCCAGGTTGTACATATTAAGTACTTTGAAGTACTTTCGACTAATCAAATTTCGAATTGACTAACAATTTAGTTCTTGATCGATCGAGTAAATATTGTTGAAGAACTAAATACTCAATGCATTGTTTTAATTTGATTATATCGTGCGTAGGTTACTAAATTTACAATCTTAAAAATTGTTCCAAATGACCAAGATTAATATTTGGTATGCCCAAGATTATTGAACGACATCCTGATTAATAGGGGTAGAACCTTTACCGTTGAGTTGACCTTCAAAATTTGAATGTCAAAGTCAATACGCAGTCGTGTTCAAAGTAAATACAAACGGACATGGTATAAGGAGGAAGAGTATCATTTGACTTGGTAGTTAAAGTGACTTGTTGGGTTTCATCATTGAATCAATATTTTTGTCATAAATCAACATGATATATACTTGCCATTTTGACCATTGAGAAAGTATTAGATCGGGTGTAAACTCATATTCCACCCTAATTTCAATTAATGAGTAAACTCCATAAATGATCCATGTGATTTATACCGATTTTAAAAACTTTTTCACTTTTTCAGTTCAATAATGGTTCATCACCCATCTAAAATGACTAAGGTACCCTTTAGCGTTTAGATCCTGACTACCCAGGAATGATCAGAAAAGGGGTATTTTAGTCATTTTAAGTAGTTGATAGACCATTTTCGAGCAAAACGTAAACTTACTGGATTAAAAAGTAAAAAATATATAGGAGCAGTTTTCGCAAGTCAATGTAAATAATAGAGACCATTATATTTATGGAATTTACTCTTAATTAATTAAGATTAATAATAATAATATAATATTATCATGATATATATAAGACTAGTGTTAGAATCGTACGATGTACGATTAGGGAATATAATTTCATATTAGATTAATTATAATTTAAAATGGTAAATGAAAATTTTAAGAAAAATGTTAACTATAGTCCTAAGAGCTATGGTTAAATATATAACATTATCCATGTTTTAATTATGATATTCAATTTTCTATTGTATACACTTTATATAAAGGGTGATGATTATTACATTGTTATTATTTTATTTATTATTTGTACACAATCAGTTATGATTTTGGGTGTTGTACAACACTATAAAACATATTTTGGGGTATACGACTAAAAAAGTGATTTCCAAATCGATCACTTCCATTTATATAATACTTTTTATAACATTTATAAATAAACAATACAGTATTAAGTATCAAATGATGGATGACAGTTAACCCTTTAAAAAGTTTTCAAATTGCGAACAAATAATATTTTTTTACCGACTTATGGTGTTGTACAATACTATAAAATATATTTTTGGGTATACAACTAAAAAAGTGGTTTTCAAATCAATCACTTCTATTTATATATTCATTTTTTATTACATTTGAAAATTGATAAATAATATAAAATAAATATCAAAGGATGAATGACAGCTAACCCTTTAAAAAACTTTTAATTGTGAGCAAATAATAATTTTTTTTTACCGATACTAATGATATATTATAAGTTTTGACCATTTAAAAATAAAATAAGAACAATATTTTCTTCCCACAATATATCAATAAATTGGGAAGATTAAAATAGATAAATATGTTGTAAAGTGACATTTTCTACAAAAATAATTGTTTGGTTATAGTAACATTTTCGCTACTAAGGTGGTAATAATTTGTTGAGTAATGTCTATGTTTATATTTTTAACAAACATAATTTGTAATGATTAATATAACTATTCACACATTTAACTTAACAACTAATATGCATCTAAATGTACAAAACATAAATCAATCTATAGTGATCAAATATATATATATATATATATATATATATATATATATATATATAAGATTATATATAGATTTGAAAAGTAATATAAAAATTATAAAATTACATCTTTTAGCAGTCGTATATAAAATTATAATTAAGTTGTGTGATTAAAACTAATAAATCTTTTTAGATGATACTATAAATCTGATTTACCGATCAATATATATTGTAGTATTTACTGTTCAAAAATGATGACACATTAAATTAAATTAAGTATAATTTATTTATTTTAATTAAAATATCACCTTATTTACTATGTGAGTGTTGGTGAATCCACCTCATCAAGTTTGTTTAATATAATGAAGACACATAAGATTTAGGTGATGTAACATAAGTGAATATTTGCCAAATCATTAGAGGTTTCCTCATTTAATTATATAGATACTATTAATATACAAGTTTAGTATTGTAGTACGTAATTAACTTAGCGACAAGCCGGCAGTTGTCATTTTTAAGTCCTCGTTTGTTGCTTATTAACCCCCTTGTGTGTAGGCATTTTCTTTATTATAACACATATAATTACTCTTTAAAAGAACGGTAATTTGGAAGGTATATCTAACCTCTGTACTATATTTTAATGGTACGTGTTCGTCCCATCCGTAAGAAGTATCAACGTTGTACAAATCACATATCCACAAATCGACCACATATGATGATGTATGGATTCGAATTTCTGACATGTCGGTCACACACGTATAGTCTGGACGTTTACATTGACGATACCACTTGTGCTATGTACAATTACTCATCATTTTATTATCATATAATAAAGTATGATAGGGATTCTATGGTTGCTTCGAATGGTATCATCAGTTGCAAATCGATTCAACCGATTTGCATTTTGGTGACATCCATGCAATCAGTTTTGCATCATTTCTCAATTAGTTCACTTAATAACCGGATTACCGAATTGCAATCGATTGAAAAAGTATTGGGCCCGCGTGACTTTTTTTATTTAGTGTATAATAATGGTGGTGTATTAAAAAATATAGGGCCAGAAAAATTAAGTGATTAGTCATTGATGACAGTGAATAATCAGTTGTGAATTGATTTTGAATTGGTTTATGAAAAGCTGATGTGACGCTGATGTGACAGAAGTGATGAGGAAGTCATGAGAAAATAGTTGAAAGTGGCCTAATCTGTATATGTATTTAACCATGTCAATAATTTATTGTATGTATTCAACTTTATCTTTTAATAATAACCTTTTTTTATTAAACATCTGGTTATTATTATTTTGTGTATTTGACATCGTATTAGTTACAACATCTCATGTGGCACATATCTTTCGATGAGTGGCTACTTATAGAGTTGTTATATAAAATAGTGACTATGTATTCAAAATCATTTTTTTTAATAAAATGAAGTGAGAATTTCCATGGTGGTTGTTGATGTTTGAAAAGGGTTGAGCATCAACCACTTTGGAACTCAAATAAAGAAAGTGTAAAGGGTTATGAACAACAAAACTCTCCTTGCCCCCACCATGTGCAAATAATGGTTCTTCTACAAATCCTTCAACATCTCCGATTTTTCTATTTCCTACTCATCGTACACTTTTTTTGATCTCTTATGTTCATTTAATAATTAATCAATTATTTTTACTATGCTTGATTAATATATATGTAGACTAAGTAGACTTATTCATTTATATCACATGGAGGTGTAGTTAAACATTTGACTTATTTTAAACTAAGGATCAAAATTCGTTTAAGAAGAGTAAAAGATTATAAACTGTGCATTTATTACATAGAAAAATAAAAATAAAAATAAGTATATTGCAGTTAACTAAGAATGCAAAAAGGTATAAAGTCCATCTATTTTCATAAAATGATAAATGTAAATGCCAATTTCTTTATTATGATGAGTGTGCTAACGAACAAAAATTTAATATTGTGGTTTATTACAAGACTTTTAAAGATGCTTAGATGTTGTTAATTGATCTTAAAAATCATATTATTTAAAACTAAATATAGAGCAATGACAACTAATAAATTGCAAAGGATAATCATTAAAAATAGATTACATAACATTGTCAACATGCTACATGATAAAGGGCCCATGGTAGTGGATGACAACTTAGGTTTTTTTTTCACTTGTCAATCAAAGAAAAGGCGATTATATATGGCTCTCTTTAATCATGATATATGATATCTTTTTAATAAAACGTTAAAAATATTAGGATCGGAGCGTATCCGAATATTTGTAGTCCAATTCGTGGATAGTTGTTTATATTACCGGTCGGAAAACAAATCACAAATGAAAAGCTTTCATAATTTACAACCGAATGAGTAATATCACTTGTTCATTTTGTCTCAAACATAAATGAACCGAACAAAGTAATTTCTACTTGTTTATCTTAGTTATCTCTAGTGTACATGTAGAACTCATACAAGAAACAACACCAATTAAATATAATCACTTTTCTACAAAAAAAAATTACTCCATTTATAATCATTATATTAAGCAGAAGATGGATTAGTGTGATTAAGAAAGGTATGGATGTATATTAAGAGTGAACAAAGACAAATTAGATATAACGGGCAAATATATAAATAGGAATATGACCCCTGTGTCCTATATGTGGTTCCTTTCCATATTTTAATGATAACAACAAGACATATGTACAAAAACGACGTAGCATTTATCTGTAGTTTAGTTTTGTATCCTAAATTAAATTTCTTCTTCATATATATCATATATCCTGCAAGATTTAGCTACCTGTTCTTCACTCGAACTTCTGTAAAACGTAGACGTATATATCAGCACGAATTAATCTGTTCTGCAAATAGCATCATACATAAGTAAGAGTCGAAGTGCTAAGTTGTTACATCATCCTAATTCCGCCCCTAATCTTTAGATGTATATGTAAAACGAACATGCTTTGTACACCAACAAAATTCATTAATTAATACGTTAAATTACATTTCACTCTTTTGTTCTTCATCATGCTAAAGGGATCGACACTCTTGTAAATTCAACATGTTTTACTGGTGTACATCGTATAAATCAATTTTGTCATCATGTTTGTTGTTGGAAAAATCACCTCTCTGTATGGAATTCATTTGTATATACATCCAATAACTTATACGCATAGTAGTATCATTTATTCTTATAATATTAATCAGTGATTATGATAATTGTCTCATAAGGAGTATTAATTTTTATGTTAGATTTTATTTATTTATTTATTTAGTGTTGGATGAAAGTAGGAACCCGTGTTGTAACTTGTTAGTGGTTGCCATCCTTAATTTGGTACACACTTTGGAGCATTTGGAGTTTGTGTTCCTTGATTTGTGGGGATGAGATGAGACATCTTATAATACAGCTAGATTTCTAGTACTCACTTAATTACTGTCCAGCTATTACCTACTGTCCCATCCTTTAATTATATTCCACCTTTTTCATAAACTAATTATTATTTAATAACTTAACTATGAACATCATCATTTCTTTAATGTACATCTCTAAAAACAATTACAGTATATTCTTTATCATAGTAATAAACTGATAACAATCTACTGAACATTGACTACAATAGATAATTCAATAAATACAAACACAGCAATACTAAACTACTAAAGTATGTTACTATGTTATACTACCTTTATGTTAGTCAATAAAATAGTCATAAGCATAATAATATATATCTATATATATACTTTTGTAGAAAATGCTACTGATGATTTAAACTATGCTTAATTACCGGGTTTGAATTCGGATTTTCTCATGTTCAATTTGCAGTTTTAAACAAGAGAGTAATGTTTCATCACATTTGAAAATATAGTGGTAAACAACCTAGTAGTTGATAACATTTTTGAAAATCTAATGCATGTGTGTCTATATATATATATATATATATGGGAGGTTCAAATGAGAACCAATATAAAGTTAAGAACTTTGAGAATCACAACGAATACATGTTTGTTCACATGTGATTAACTTCAATCATATGTGAACACTAATTTATGTTAGATTGAGAAAGAAAAGAGTAAAAAAATGATAAATTTACGTCTTAAAATACATTTTAACCGATTTGTTCACATTATCGTTCACATGTGAACATATATTTGCTTTTTTGCGTTTTTCTATATAATTTTAGGATTTTTTTGACTTTTTTCTTTTTCAATTAAACGTACATCAATGTTCACATATGATTGAAGTTAATCACATGTGAACAAACATATATTTTTTGTGGTTCTCAAAGTTCTCAACTTTAGAGTGGTTCTCATTTGAACCTTCCCTATATATATATATATATATATATATATATATATATATATATATATATATATATATATATCATAAAATGATATGATTCATATACATACATATCTATTATCTATTATCTATTCTATTACTACTTATAAAACATGTCCAATGTTGAAACTTAAAACACTTAAAAATAATTGAAGTTTCTAGAATGCCCCTATCCAATTATCTATTATCTATTACAACTTATTTTCCACTAATTACATTTTTCACCAATTAAATATTAAATCTACCTACTAAAGTCTTTTTTGATTGGTTAAATATCAAAGTGGAAACTTATAATAGGACATTCCAAAATAGTAATGTGGACATTTTAAATAGGACGGATGGAGTATAAATAAATCATATTTGTTTCTATTATATATATTATGTAGATAAAATAATGCATAACACAAGTATCATACAATAAATCTTCAAAAATATTTACATTTATATACTTATTTTAAAATTGTCACTCGCACCTCCATCGACCGTCACCATTTTTACTGCTGTATTGCGCGGGTATAATGCTATATAGAATAATTGTCATGCATACAAAACCGTCCAAAAGTTTAATTTTCAATAAATATTATTTGAAAACAATGCTTATACTAAAGTAATAATAAGATAATATAAAAGATATATTCGTATCTGAATAATGGATGCACGTCTTCTATAATAAATAGCATACAACTTCCAAAACTTCAAAATTGAGAGGATTGTGACAAATTATATCAAATGTGTACATTACACATTTTGTAGACTTTTGATCGATCTCGTAGTATATCACTTACCTGAGTTAGACTCGGAAGTTTAAGGTTCTATTATCATTTATTTTGGCATGCTAACATCACTTGCAGTCGTAATTGTTGGTCGTGCATCAGCATTAGAACGACTAATCTACGACCCTTGACCACGACAACTGCTCCTAAAATCTTAATTATTACTGAACACAATTTACTTTACATAGCCCGACCTTGATAAAAAGAAAGAAAGAAAAAAAAATAACTTTACTTAAGCCGTTATTCTTGATTCTTGATAGCCCATAGCCCCATATAAACCTACGTATTCTTTTATGATCCAACCTGTTTTAGTCCTTTTTACGTTTCGGTGTAACCCAATGATAACGGTCCAGGTTCCGCGTGCACTCAAGGGCTCAAGGCCCAAAACCATTGGGCTTTAACCTAACAATGAGCTACCATTCTTAAAAATGATTAATAATTAATTATAAGGGTGAGGTTCCTAGGAGAAGGGGTAAAAGTGAGGGAAGGGAGGGAAGCCAATGAGAAGGTGACAAGTATCTCCTCATTTCTCCACCTTTTATATTCATTTCCTCACCTTTCTTTTATTTCTCCACCTTTTTTATTCAATTCTCCCTCTTTCTTCATTTCTCTACTTTTTTTTTTTCTATTTCATATTTCTAATTTATTTTTATTAAAAAAAAAAAGATTTTAAACTTAAAAAAAATAATCTTAAACATGTAAAAACTTCAATAACACTTTTATTAAAAAAAATAATTAAATAAATTTGCTAACATTTTTCTAAAAAAAATTATCACTTTAAAAATCTAAAAATTAATTTTTAACCTTTATTCATGTTTAGTTTTTTCTTTTTCTTATATAATTTTCAAATATGTGACGCACCAGATATTATATATAGCGATGCACATGAATATAAAAAACAAGATGCAATAAAACTAAATTATTATTGTGTTCACCAACATTATAACTATGATACACTGATTTTCTGAATATGATGCATCGAGTATTTAAATATCATGCATCAACTTTCAAAATATACTATAAAACATCGTTATTGAATTAAAAAGTGGTGCATCATATTTATAAAACATAGTTCATCATAGTTATAAAACATAGTTCATCATAGTCATAAAAAATTGTGCATCGATTGTTTAAAAATATCATGCATTGACTTTCAAAATGTACTATAAAATATCGTTATTGAATTAAAATGGTGGTCCATCATAGTTAAAACATGGTGCATCATAATTATAAATATGGTGCATCATAATTATAAATATGACGCTCCTACTTTTAGATATACGATAAATATCATTAGTGTATAAATCTTGGTGCATCATAGTGATAGAATATGGTGCATCATAGTTATAGAATATGGTGCATCATAATTTCAAAAAGTGATGCATCATAGTTATAAAACATGGTTTATCATAGTTATAAATAATGGTGCATCGAATGTTTAAAATATCATGCATTGACTTTCATAATATACTATAAAACATTATTATTAAATTAAAAGGTGGTGCATTATAGTTATAAAACATGGTGCATCATAATTATAAAATATAGTGCATCATAGTTATAAATATGACGTTTTGACTTTTAGATATACGATAAACATTATTAGTGTATAAATCTTGGTGCATCACAGTTATAAAATACGGTGTATCATAATTTTAATTGTACGATACATTGAAATTATAATTTTATTATATTAGAATTTATTTTATTAAAAGTATGAATACGGTGTATCACATAAGTGTTTTTTTTATATAAAACTATATATAAAATTGTATTTACATATAATAATTTGAGGTAAAATAACTACAAAAAAAAGGTTAAAAACGCGAAAAAAAAACAAAAACAATTATAAACAAGTCGTGAAAAAAGTTAACTGAAAAGGCTGAAAAACGCAAAAAAAAAAAAAAAAAAAACCAATTATAAACAAATCGTGAAAAAAGTTAACTGAAAAGGCTGAAAAACGCAAAAAAAAAAAAAAAAAAAAAAAAAGGCACAATAACAAGAACTCTAGAAAATGCAAAAGAAATAATAATAATAAATTAATTAAATTTTTTTAATACGAAAAAGTAAAAAAAAATTAATATAAAAAATAAAACTAAAAAAATTTAAGAAAAAAATGGAGGCGAAATGATAATGATGAAGAAATGAAGAAGGTGGAGAAATAAAAGAGGTGGAGAAATGGAGGAGGACACTTGTCACCTCCCCATTTGCTTCTTTCTCTTCCCTCCCTAAACCTCTTCCTTACAAGAACCAATATCTAATTCGGGTCTAAATATGTATTTTTTTCTTCAAAATATAGACATATAAAGTTTATAAATACGTCATACATTGAATGACATTTCCACCTAGGGTTTATTGTTTCACTATGTATTGAATTTTACACTTTTTATCATTTATGAGACAAACTTTCATTTGTTATATTGTATATTTTGAACTTGTAAATATCGTCTATGGTATGTAATTTTCATTTTTAGGCAATGCCATAAAAAGAAAACTTTCCTATTTATCTTTACCTAAAAAAGAAAGTTTACATACAATAGACGACATTTACAATTTCAATACCACAATCAAAGTTTTCAAAGTTCAACTTATATAATAATAAAATGTGTAAAATTTAATATATCACGAAACAATAAAACCTTCCACTTAATTAGTTATTTTCACTTAATTCTGACCAATTAATCTATCACATCCAACACAACGTATAAAAATCCACATTGTTCTAACAATTTATCATGTTAATTATTTCTGATAAGAAAAGCTTATATTGTCCCTTCTAACTAAAAATAACTAATCGACTATTCTGCTGGAGTAATTTGCTTTCAATTGTTTACAAACTATTTAAGTATATATAATACATCGATTTCTACTCACTATATGGAAGTACGTACGTATACGCAGGGGCGGATGTAGAGGGGGCATAGGGCGGATGTCAAGGGGGCATGAGAGGCACAGTCGCCCCTCAAAAATTTTCAAATCATTTAAAAAAGTACGTATTTATAATTCATTATTAGTTTTGCTTCTTAAAGATGGAAAAATATAAAAATAAATTTTTTTTCCCCTAATACATAAATCCCATCTTCGCCCCTGCGTATACGTGTTAATTTGTGTATCTATAATATTCTATATCACCTTCTTCATACACGATGATGCACACTCATAGAACATCGTCACGTGTCACTTTTATTATATGTATTATCAATTTATTCATTTTATGTTAATATTTACCGTACAAACGGCCACTAGAATTGGAGTATATATGTAGATGGTAATAACTATATAGCCACAAGGAAAATCATTTAATCCTACAAAAGCTAAGAATCTCGTTGATGGGGTCGTCTAATCTAATTTGTCCTTAAACTAACATATAGATAGAGAAAAAAGGTCAGGGCATCATGTCGTGAATTTATATTAATATAAAGTTTTTTTATTTTTTAAAATGTAACGGATGCTAATTAGAACCATGTGAATGTTAACATGAGCATGTTCATTCACATGTGAAGAGATGTTGAGACAATATATATACTGTCATATCATACATATATACGATATACTAACCTTACTATATATATCAACTCCTTCTTTGTTTCTAATTAATGATTGAAAAACATACGACTTCTTTAAAGTTGATTGTGTAAATTCTACCTAGTTTTTTTATCACTGGACGGGTCAATTTGAAAATTATTGATAGCGTTATTTTCTTTTTCCGGTTTAAGCAAAAAAAACATCGAGTTAAGTACCTAACTGTTAGTTTTCACGATATTTTATACTACTCGTACTACATATTATAATAATTACATATACGATATTAATCATTTTATCATGAATTCATGATGTGAAAATGTTGTTGAGAGCCTCCGGCTATCATCTGATCGTGTGACCGATCAATGTGATAAATTTGAATGTTTATATACACGATTCATAGCCTCTGGGTGTGTACCCGAGTGGTTAAAGGTATTGCACAAAAAGTGGGTCTCGATTAAATAAATGAGGTTGGGTGTTCGAGATAAAGGATCAGCATCTCTGCATGACCTTGTCTACTCGGTGAGTCCGATTCACCTCTCATGTGTTAGGCCTGGGGTGGCTTTGTGTAGGCCGGTTAGCGTGTTCTAAACAAACACATTTTGAATATATACAATTCAAATGCTCTCTTCGTCTTGCATCATTACTATTTTGGGTTGTCTCACAATAAATGTCAACTTTGGTGTTCAACTAATAAAAATATATTTTAGTGGGTAAATATGATATTTGATTGTTGCAAAATATAGTTAGTGGAGAATGATAAAACTTTTGTATCCTATCAAAGTGAACAATTTGATCGGGAAAAAGAATATAGTTATATATCTTATTATTTGATTAGACTTGAAATTCCACATGTATACTAAATTGATTGGATATGACCACTTTATTTTGATGTGGAAGATCCAACTTCCCGCCTTTGACTCTCACACTTGCATCTACCAAGTTTATCTGTACGTTTTTCATCCATTTTCTTCTACTTTTACAGTCATTTTTAGTAAGATTTGAATGAAATCACGAAAACATCCATAACTCTCTAAGCTATGCAACTATTTAGAAACTTACACTAATATTAACGGGGGTTCGGCAATAATATAATTTGTTCTTCAAATTATTATAGTTGTATAAAAGTTAACATGAACATTTTTATGAAGTATGTAACAGAATACTAATATTGTGCAAACAGAATCAAGATACTTGATATATCACTAGCAAACAAATACACATGGACAATTGATGTCAATACTTGTTTAGTTGTTTTAATCTCTCTTAAGCAGGATACTTGCATTGTTATTACATAGAATTATTCAGTGATTTTTTAATACTATAAAAAGCCTAAACGGAGGATATTTGTACACTCTTGCTTTTTGTGATGACAGTTTTTTTTTTTGTTAGATATATGAGTAATCAAACAATATTTCGGTTATTTTATACAGCTTTCTAAAAACGTAATTAGAAACAATGGTGGTTTGTTAATAATTTCGTACTAAAAATGTAATGATTAAAAAATCTGAAATTGATTAGAATAATAATAAAAAGTAAAGGTTGGTGAGGTAAAAAGAAAAATAAATTGAAAGAAAGAAATGTCAATAAATTCAAACAACCAATGATGGAAAACTCACAAGCATGCTATTATCATTTTGAAACAAAAAAGTAAAACAATATAATGAGAAACTCTTAACCATTTTATGATTGTGGGGAACAAAATCAATTCCCCAAACAGGGAAAACATCATCGCCTAATAACATATTATAGCAAAAATGAGAAACGCCTTACTAATTGTGTAGTAAATATCATTTTTTATAAAAAAAAATAAGCTCAAGTCTTCAAATATAAGCTTCAATTACCGTCTCTAACAACGAACTAGTTTTTGTCGAAGACACCTAAAACCTCGACATTTTTAGCTTAAAAGTCATAAAGTTATGATATAATATAAATTGACCACATAATGAAGTGTCACTGGCTAATTTGTACGTAAAGAGAGGGAGATGAAAGAGGTAAAAAAGAGGATCTTAGAAACATGGTAAAAAATGCAAAAGTAGTAAAAGTAAAGCTAAAATTCCTGTAATCGATTAATCCCTACAAAGTTTTACTGAGAAAAAGGACAATCTCACTCACATCAGTAATCTCATCATATTGTTTGACCAATTGACCTTAAGTAACATTTTTGAAGTATCATTTACAACTAACACTTCAACTTCTAACCCTTTCCTTTGAGAATAAAATCAGGGTGAGTGGTAATATACTAATATAATATTGTGTTTGTAAAAAAACAGTTTGCAAAACTCATGCTCTCATTTCATATATATACTAGGTAAATACTTGTGTGATGAAGTGGCGGTTTTAAGAAAGAATGCTAGATTTATCGGCTACACATATGTCGATCTTGGTACTTAAGTTGAGTATAACAAATCCTTTTTGAAAAGACATACGGACTGAAGAGTATTTCAAATCATGAAAATCTGATAGCCACTCAAAATTGAAAGAAATAATGGTAGAGCTATTCAAAGCAAAGTCAAAACATCGATCATCCCTAAACCTTAAACCTTAAATTGATCATGAAGAATAATCCAAGCATCAAGACGAATCTAGAAATCATGGTAAAGTAATCAAGTCTAAAGAAGAAGGAAGTAGATGTTTCATCAAGGTATACTGAACATGATGATGATGGTGAATCATTGACACTCATAGCAAAAAAATTCCTGATGAATCCCCACACGCACAAAACAAGATATGATCATAAGTACACGAGTGAATACACAAGAATATGATAATCAATTGGGCTGTAAATTATATTTTTAACAGCATGGTATAACCTTTTAACATACGATTTTAAGTGTATGGATCAGAAAGTGTGCTATATATATCATCACTCTATTAACGAACTAGCTTCCGATAATTACATTTTTTGTCTTACAAAAATAAGTCGAGAATGCAGTGTTTGAATTTGACCTAATTGTCTTGTAGTTTAACAATTGTGTAAAATCGTAAATGCTTTTGTTTTAGCATCAATCACAAATTCACAAAATACTCTATTCCTCTCTATAAACAAGTCTCATATCCAATCCTACTCCCAACTAAAGTTACATGTCATTTGCTAGCTTCCGCATATCCTATAGTTAAGTATCATCATTTTTTTGCATCACAAAACCTTAACAATACTGATTCAGCTTTTGTTTACAGAATCGTATCGATTAAACCATCTCTCATACTGATCCAACAACATTTGAACTTTCCAATCGTGGGACTAATTCCCAAAGAAGTCTATAACGAATGTAAAATTTGGTCATTGAACATTAGCCAACCAAGCCTTAACTCATTTTGTCCATATTAAGTAGCTGTATGGGCCTTATATATATACCAATATAGGGGACATACAAAGCTAAATAGATTTTGTACCTTTTTTCAACATGCCATGAACAAATCTAGCCATAATTGCCGGTCAAAGACACAGAAACTAATTGGGTACAAGCATTAAAGCAGTACATTTTACAGCATATGAATATCTGAAACTCGGAAATTAATATCTAACTACACGACTGGCAAGGCAAAGATTGATCTACCTCATTAACACCCTACTCATAATCCGATGGTACTTGGACTCACTTGTTTAAATGGTTCAATCTGAGAAAATACAAATTGTAGAAAGGACCATGAACGTCACCACCGCAACGACACTTAATTACCACGATTAACCCACGGCTACTAGATCGTAGATAGTCATGACAGTACTCTTTGACGAGAGCACTAGCTACAGAGTATATTAGAATGGATATATGCTTCAATTTCATACAAGTCATATTTATAATTGAGATCGTGAAAATTTCCTAAAAATTGTATCCTTCCGACATATCTCATTTTCGATAGTATAAAAATATATATACATATAAAAAATAAATAAAAGTTTGTTCAATAAAAAAGGTAACTCATCGTACATGTTGCAAACAGATGAAATCTACCAAGTTCACAGTACTTAGGGAATATCGATCGATCTTCCTCAAAATGAACAAACCAAAAATTCAACTGTCACATGATGATGTACTTCATTATTTATGTTATACAAATACAAAATAAATAAATTAAATCTATATTTTATAAACGGTAGGTTAACTCTTTCTCTCCTTCATTGCACCTTGTATATCTCTGCCATCTAAGATGCACTCGTTTCGTTATCTTATATCATATCAACAAGATAATATAAAACGTTTGAAACTACAAAGTACACGTACATGATCTAACCTACACCAATATATATATAGGCCTCAATAACAGAAGCTCCAGAAGAATGGGTTAATACTAATACATTTTCCGCACCAGCCATATCAATAGGATTTACATAAAATTTGACAAATAGTCGTTATAAACTGTCTTTTTTATTAAGCATTTATTCTGGATTAATGTAATATCCAGAATAAATGTTATAAAATGACGGTTTAAACGTCTACGGGTCAAATTGTATACAAAACCCGTAGATATGATTGACTTAAAGACACAATCGCATTTTTATTTATGCGATTGACCGATGGAACAAAGCTCGATTGATCCATAATGAAGTAACTCCTCGATCATTTGTTCGATATGTTGATCTTCAAGTTTTGCAAAAAACTGGTGTTGATTCTCAACTTGAGGTTGCATCACAACCGTTGGTTTCATCTCGGGTGAAGATTCGCCGGAATGAGTTGGTGAAGACATTAGTTTTTGGTTTAGCATTTGTTGTTGTTGCTGAATTGATGGTTTACTCATTTGAAGTGAAGTCATATAACATCTATGAAGCTTTGCAGTTAAAGTAGCGGATAGTAACTTAGAAGAAGTTGATTGTGACATGTGAGGGTTATATGGGAAGTTTGTTCTAGCGCGTTGCCCACACATGAGCCTCGCTGCTTCGTCGTAAGCTCGAGCTGCGTCTTCGGCTGTTTCAAATGTTCCTAGCCAAATTCTTGTTTTCCTGTTTTTTAGGGACAAAAACAGAATGTTAAGTGAGTGTACACACAATGATGCACAATGTACAAGTATAGAATGCATTGCGGGAATGTGAACTTACAATAAAGGATGACGAATTTCGGAGACCCAAGAGCCCCAATGTCGTTGCCGTACACCGCGATATCGTTGTTGTGTTCGAGCCATGCTATGTTGGCACAAAGTGTTTGTCAAAAATGTGTTGTTGATGAAGTCAAAAGCTTGAAATTAGAAAGATGAAAGATTTGATTGTGTCACAAAAGGGAAGGAAGGATAATGGAGGGTGAGATTGAGGGGTTTATAAGATGGAAGGAAATTATTTTTTAATTTATTTTTGTGAATAAACATTATGTATGATGATACCTGTATTCCAAATATTCCACATGACACATATAATAAATTAACTTTTTGTAATATAGGATTACACAAAGTTTATTCAAAAGAAATATGTATGACTTTTAAGAAATGAGTTTGTCTATCTATTACAAACTTTTCAATACATTGCATATATATATTTATATATGTTTATATGAATGTTTAATGGTATCAAACTAGCAACATGGAGATACCTAGATTTTACATAAAAATAATTAAAAAAATGGTTGTTCTTACAAAATATATCTTTTAAACAATTTTAAATGGTATGCACTCTTTAAGTCTTCATACCATTTATTTATTTTTAAATTACTTTTTTACTTTTTTAAATCACTCTCTTTTACATTTTATCCTTTTTTCTTAAATCGGAAAATGGTATGACAAATATTAAAAAATGATATGGAGAGACTCTCTCTTTTAAATAAAATTACAATTACAATGATGATCTTTAAAAAAAGGAGTTTATCATTTTATTTTCCTGATGATCCTCTGGCAACCAAAGAGTGGGCCCAATCAGGAGTCTTGACAAGAAATAGGCAAATGACTTAATTGGTTTTATTGTTTAACAGTTGGCTAATTGGCATGATTAGTTGAGTACGAATTTATAATTCAACAAATAATAAATCTAAAGTGGCTAAATTCAATTCACAACACTCCCTTCTTTTGTATATTCTAGCTAAAAGACAAAACGAAGAGTGTGTCATATTATATTTCTATGTTTTGGTTTCATAATTAAATACTCCACAATATTATATATTATACACAAGTTGTCTTTATGTTACTACTTTTGTATGCTACACATCGTAGTCTATATTCTCAAGAAGATAGAATTTCTACGAAGATACTTGGAGAATAGAGAGTGGATCAAATTCTTTTGTCGCTTTGGATCGAGAACGCCGTTCAACAGTGTTCCACGTACCACTCTCCATCGGTGTTCACGGTCGTTGTTCGGCTTGGGATGCTTAAAAATGAGTTTATTTGTTTACCTGTTTTTTAAACGTGAATATTTATCTTTTAAAAAGAATTGAGAACATTGAAAACTCTGTATCCATTATTTCCTCAATTCTCAGCTTCAGTATATTCCTTGTAACACCGAGTTTTCAATGTTACAAATACTCGTGCTCTTATGTAATTTTATAAATTAATTTTTATAAAACCAAACTATTTTAGAAGACATAGGATATACTATAATGTCTTATGGTAATAATATTAATTAAATTGCAAGTTATTCAAGTATTCAAATAAAAATCTAGGGTCATCGTCTATTAGATCCTCCATGTGAGCATATCTCGTAGCGACGTAGCATATAGAAGTTTCAAGCCCCTCATGACCTAAATAACTCCCCAAACCCCCCCTAAAGTCAAGCAACTTGATTTAACTTCATCTTCCATCATTTATTTAACTAATTAGTTTATCATTTGTACATTGTTATACTAGTTGGTTGTTAATATTATATTAGAAGATGTTGTTTTCAGCAAAACTAACCCACACCCATTATAAAGATTAATGTCATAATCAAATGCTGCAATCTCAAATTGTTTATTGTTTAATGTTTTATATGACCCTATAGCAATTTCCATAAACGGTAGTAACAAAGGTTTTCAATGTATGCCTAATTTGAGTGAACAGACTTGTTTCCTAATCTTTTGTTTTTTTAACTTTAACTGCGGTCGTGTTGTAATTTTCATTTCGCTTTTCATTTCGATACAAAATCAGTTTTAGGGAAAATAACAATAATAATGATAAGGTGTGATAAGAAATTATGTTGTAAAAAAGAAGAGGAATATATATTGGCATATAAAAGATGACCAATGATTGAGTCAATCCTAGGTTGAGACACAATGAGTAAAATGATCATGCGCCAACACCAATTCATATTTCATCATTTGAGTACCAATTATTATTTCATTTCAATCAAACATTCAAACCCCTAGCTAGTTAATCTTTCGATTGATACACTATCTGGTTCATCAAGACTAGTTCCGATTGGTTTGTAATTGAGCTTTGGACATTATTCTACGTCATGGTTATCGGACTTATCGCTTTAGAATGTCTAAAGGTTAGTCAGAGGCGGAGTTGGAAACACTAATCAACGGGGCAATTTTTTATTTTTTATTTTTTTTACAATTTTGAAGTGGTAAAATTTTGCAATGTCTATAATTAAATACTTTTTAGTATTATATCTTCTTAAATAAATTCGATTTTTTTCAGGTATTAAGTGACACTCTGCTATCCATTTAAGATTACCTATGAGGTTAGCTAATAATGTACAACCATTTATGCGTAACCCTAATAATTGTGATTAGTAGTGTAGAACTATAATACGGAGTATGATAAATTATACTCCGTATATAGATAGTCCATATGGTTAAGGTAATTTAACTGATAAACACAAGACGTCATAAGCTAGTGCACGGATCTCAAGTTCTTTTTTAAGTTATTGAATGAGTCATGGAGTTATAAATTTTAGAGAAAGCATGGGGTGATGCAATATGGTTGAAATATCACCTTCGATTGATAAAAAAAAACAAACGAAGTATTACACAAAAAGGTGGGCTACAACAATACTACTAAGTGGTTTCCAAATATATACGGAGTATCATATTAGCTATACTAGAGTGTTTTAAACTAATGCACGACTGTTCAAAAGTTGAGAAATAAAGAAGAAAGACAAAAATTTAGTTATTTGAACGGTTTGTAAACTTATTTAAACTTAACTTGCAATTCCAGCGTGTTTTGGATATATAAGATTAGGGGTGGTAATTCGGGTCGGGTTGCCGGGTTTGCAGGTGAGAAATGGTCAACCCAAACCCAACCTGATTTTATAATCGGGTTGATAATTTTAACTCAACCCAAAACTCGATAATCCAGACCCAACTCGAGAAACACGATTTTTATTTAACTAAATAGGTTTTCGGGTTACTTTCGGATTAATAGGTCGATTTTGGGTAAAATGGGTCATGTGGCCATGTGGGTCAATTGTCTCAAAAATAATAGGTAACCATTAATGATTATAAAAATGCTTAACAATCATAAATAAAGTCTCTAAGTGATTTTGGAAAAAAAATGTGAGTTGTGAGGATGTTGGCAATTTGAGGTTCAAACGATTTATTTATTAACTCAAATATAAAAGTTTTAAAATTTTAATTATATTTTTTAGGTTTCGGGTCATCGAGTTGACTTGATGATCCATCGGGTTACCTGAACCTGACCTGGAAAAAATCAGGTTATCGGGTTTCGGGTTGGTGGGTCAATGGGTCAATGGGTCAAAAAATCCTGACCCACCTTGATAATTTTCGAGTCGGTCTCAGGTAATGTCGGAAATTGTCAGCCCTATATAAAATCAGACTTCCTATTTTCTTTCGCATATCTTTTATTAGTAGTTAGTGACATATTGAAGGCGATTTTTAACATGTGTATCTAGTTAAGTATTGATCATTGTATGACGTATAAACTTGTGGATATATATAGTGGCGGATTCAGGATTTAAAAAGACTCCTAGCAATGATATCTCAATTTTTATAAAACCCATAGCAGAAATAAATAATACAACTAAAAATGCTACTTTTGATAAATAAAAAAAATTACACTTTATATTGGAATGAACCCGTAGCAATTGTTAGTCCAACCCTTTACTTGACTCCGTCCCTAGATATATACAAATTAGAGGTGGCAAAAATGAATGGGTCGGGTCGGGTCTCGGGTCTAGATGGGTTTGGGTTTAAATGGGTCCGGGTCTAGATGGGTCATTTAGAAGGATGAGTCTAAACGGGTCCGGGTTAAATGGGTCTCGGGTCGGGTCATCGAGTTCACCAAAAAAAATTTAAAATTTGAGTGAAAAATGAAAAAAATGAAATGAGGTGGAAAAAAAAATTATCCGCTAGATCCATCCAAACCCGTTAGTTAATTGTTACATAGTTATAGGTTATAATGAAAAACCCATTTAGACTCATTCAAAAAATGGGGAGGAGATCCAACAAACCAATTCCCTTCTAAAAATTAACCAAATTGACTCATAATTAATCAATAGGTCTAAAATTGTCACGATCGAAGCGTATATAATATAATGAAATGATGGCCCATATATAAAAGATTATATATAATGTTGGCTGAAAATGTGGGTGTAGGACTAAGTGACTAACATGGCTCCCATGATGAGGCATCTGCCAAGTATTTAGGAAAACTACAAAAGATCATTCCTACCCTCCTTATATCATCAAATATGTCAACCACGTGGATCGAATTCGAACCCCATGCAATGTCTTTGGATAATTACAAATACATGTATACTCTTTATTTATCTGCCCATAGACCATACTCTTCTATTTTTCTTCATGTGGACTTAGACAAAATATCGGTAAGATTATAGTATTATATCATAGTTTTACTATGCTTTTGTATTAAACTAGTAATCTAGATTTTAGATCCCCTGGTCGATCGCTTTTAAGTACAATGTACTGATGACTGATCATATCTTAAGTAATACATACAAGAGTTTTAAAAACCATACCACCTTATTACACGAGATCGAAAACGACTATACTCTTTCGACATGAATAACGTACAGACACCATCTTTTATCTTTTATTTTGTGAAAACACATCATCTTTTCGTTTTTATTTTATGTAGCAAACTATTTCAATATGAATATACTGTTTATTTGCTAAAAATTGAATGTGTGACTTAAGTTTTGCATGAGATCGATATATTATGTTATCCTGCACATACACACTCTGATCTCGATCAGTATGCATGCCGTAATGATGTAAGTTTCTACAAATATGTACGGATGTACCTATCTATATTATATACGGAGTAAACTAAGGGCTTGTTTACTTTCCAATTAATGGTGTGTTTTCAGACACTTCTTAATTCAGACAGATAAATTGTTGTTTCTTTTTCACTTAATCTAAAAGGAATGTCTGTTTCTAAAATAGGAAGAAAAATGAAGTCCTTACCAAAAAGAGACACTTAATGATAAATATACATTTTTTCAACATTTTTTCACCAATAGAATTTGAACACGTCTTTTTTTATTCAAACTTTATATCATTTAAATTCATCATTTTGGTCAAAACATAAATTACATTTACATAAACAACACTTATTATAAACAGACATATTTATCCAGACAGACATCACATGTAAAACGCACTTAATAGGAAAAAAAAATAAACAACCCCTAATACAATAAACATTGTCAAAGAATAGCATGTTATGTTAGAAGGGCGGAGCTAAAATGGGATAATGAGGGCAGCTACCCCCATAAAGTACGTAAAAAGAGTTTTTTTTTAAGATATTGATGATAAAAATTTAAGATTTTGTCCCTCCAAAATAATAAGAAAACACAAAATAATTTTATTCTTGACCTGTTAATTTTTATAACTCCGTCCCTATATGTTAGGGTAGATCAACCATTTTTTTGGACGTTTCTCACTTTCTTGGCTGCTCTTTCCGACTTTTTCTACTACCTTAATTGTATCACTAGTTTTTAGTATTAATATTAATTTATTTATTTTCTACTACGATAAGCATTTCTATTTGACTATCCTTATGTAGTTTTCCACGAAAAAATAGTTATTACACTATTTTTTGTTACTTTGTAGAATCTCTTCGACTAATGGATATTCGACTAATGGAAATTAAAAAATGGATAATTGTCTCACAACAAAACAAAGGAAAAGTGTAGCCATGTAGAGTCATAGGTAGCAGTTGTTACAGGTCCATTCTTAGTACGCAGTGTAATATTTATTGAAAAATCGCATTTTTAATTGCATTTCTTGTTTGTTCTACGCGTTCAAAAAAATTAAGGTACTATTGCTATGAGTCACTCAAAATCCCAGATCTACCACTGATTGTATACTACGGATTTGTATAAACTTTAGCCAATAAGACTTGTCCCACTAGTTCATCGGTTCCGCCATCCCTTTGCAAGCGATGCCCGTCACGGGGCATTCAGTCGGGCTCCATCAGTTTGTTTAGTCGGATATCCAATGATGCTTCGATTATTATTATTATTATTATTATTATTATTATTATTATTTTGTGTGTATAGTAAGAGGTAAATTGGTAAATATTGATCTCAAAAATATAAATGACGATGTTACTGGTGGTAGAGATCTGTCAGTTTCAATCGGCTTTGAGAAAACCTAACGTGATCCAGTCAATTTCAATCGTTTTAATCATAGAGCGGTCTAATAGACTAGTATTGCTGCAAATATACCTTTGGACATTTTGTCGTAATCCATGAAAATGGTTTTAGTAGGTTCGTAGAATTTACTAATACTCGGTCCCACGCTGCACATGCTAGTGTTTTATTTCCCAACATAATACATTTTATTTATATATGTATGTTTATTTTTTAACAAGTTACATTGTAGATAAGGTTACGATTTTTATTACTTGTTACACTAGTTAGTATAGCAATTAGATACTGGATATATATCATCTATAACAGTATAAAAAACGTTCTTAACAATAAAAAGGTATATGACAAATATATATAAAAGAAAAGAAACAGGTAACAAAAAATATTCTTAACCATTACTTTTGGTTAAAGCGAAAACCGACAAGAAAAGGACTATATCTAGATATATTCTGATGTAAAGAGGTTAGAAGTATGTTTGTTAAATATCTTTGTCTAAGCTTATATGAATGTTAAGTTATACGTTATTCTTATATAAGTTTACACCATAAACTCTGTATAAAGTTTCAGCTCAAGCGACAAGCTTATCAAGTAGTTTTCTCAATCATACCGCATTTATTATTACAAAGAGACAATTGTGAGGTAGAACAAATCCATGTGATCGAAGCAATGCAAGATTGAGTGACAACACTTGTAACGGCTTTTACATGACAATTCTCATCTTTAATTATTTTGTTTTGACCACTTTCAAAGGTTGTGTCTCAAACATAAATGATGTTGCCATTAATCATGTTGAAGTAATTGTAATCGTCTTTGGTAGAAGGATATTGGTCGTATTTCAACTAACATGTGTATGTCTCATATCATTCAATGAATGTATATGCCCTTCATGGCTTCATGAATGATTGTTGTAGTGTACCATATGGCATTTGTTGAATATCGAACTATTTGGTGTCACAATTCTAATGGTTTTATGCTAATGTATATGCCCTCCAGAGACATGGTAGTTTCTAAGTTTTTGGATACCATCGGCAAGAGAACGTTAATCACTAAAATAACACAAAACTAAATTATAGTTTGCGGAATGTGGTATACAAATAAACCAATGTGTTGTTGTTGTTCAATCATCTTAATCATATCCAAATTTATCTTTTAAGTTTTTTATTAACTAACTATTAAATTATGTAGCTAATAGCATACATACTATATATATAGAGAGAGAGACATTTTTGATGCACTTATAAATCGAAGGTCTGGAGCAGTCGATTAATTCGTCAACCCTTAAGTATGGTATTCGAGAATATATATAGAGAAGTTGGTAGTTAATAATTACAATTATTTCAAATAAAATTTGTAGTAAAAATAAGATAATAGATGGATGCGTTATCTATATTTTTGAAAGAAAAAAAAAACAGGGCGAAGATAGGTTAAAGGCAGCATAGCATAGGCAGCTACAGGCAGCATAAAACGAAATTTTGGGTTAACGCGTGAAGCGGGCCCAGAATCTTAGAACCCGGAGAGGTCCATTTCGAGTCCATATCACGGCGATGCTTGTGCTTCTTATTAAACAACAACAATTAACACAACGTCCACATTATTCAAACCTCTTTGTTGGAAAAACACATGCTACGTCCTTATCACTTACATACAATTTACTTTTATAATCTCATATATGAAATATTAATCTTAATATTCTTGCACAAGTATTTAAATTAGTTTTTCTATTTGTTATTGATAATTATAAAGTTATTGATTATTAACAATGGCAATTACGGATAAAGGGGATTAGACCCCGACAAATGGCTAATTAGACATTATATATCTAGAGGTTCGATCTCCATGATACTATTGTCTTTAGATGTAGGGTATGTTTGGATGACGGAGTTCTATGGGTTTTTGGGGGCTTGAGCTTCTAATATTTATAAGCTCCAACTATAAGGATTGTTTGACAACATAAAAAAAATGGGCTTCTTGAAAAAGTAAGCCCTCAGAAGAGTAAACAAGAAGCTTTTTGAAATGACTTGTGAAAAAAAGCCCAAGCCCTAACTCTAGCCCCAACTCCAGCCACAAGCTCTAGCCCGTTGTCACCAAACACACCCGTAATCTGGAAACAAAGATGACCATGACATGTATCAACTTTGAAGTCTCTGTATGTAGTAGTTTAAAGTTTATATATCGAATATCTAGAAATAATGCGACCCCTACTTATTATATTGTTAATAATTATTTAAATAAAAAACTATGATTGAATTAATGTAAGAGTGGGGTGCAAATGAGTATAAACAACTTTGAGTGAGGGTGTGTTTCGCAAAACTAGCTGAAGATGGAGATGGAGGTTAGAAACTGGAGCAGGAGCTTTTATTTGAGGCTGGAGATGTTCATTGTTAATAAGTGTTTGGTAAAATAGCTGGGGCTGGAGCTTATTGATGTAAAATGACATTAATTTATATGATATTATACAACTTTAAATTTTTAATAATGAAAAGAAGGGTAATATTGTAATTTTATAATTAGGGGGTGGGGATTCTTTGAAGAAGCTAGTTTAAGGAGCTTTTAAATGGAGGGATTCTCATTCAAAGAAACCCTATTATTTTTTTGATGCCAAACAAGGATTGTAAAATTATTAGGGATTGAGATTCTTAAAATTAAAATCTTAAACTCTTACAATCCTCAATAATCCCCTAAAAAGTGGTTGCCAAACACACCATGAGAATGGAGGAACCAACTAGAATGCGTCATTTGTCACAAAACTCATTTCCCCCTCATTTTTAAAAACCAAATATCTCACAAACGTTAGGTCAAAAAATTATAAAATTACACCATACAAATAAGTATTTTTTCTCTTCGATTTGCCATCTCACAAGGTATACTTTCGACAACTTTATTTTTTTAGGTTTTACAAATTGTACAAAATTAGTAACACATGTGTTACTATCCGATAACACATGTGTTACTAGTCAGTGTCACATGTGTTAATAGCTGGTGTCACTTGTGTTAATTATTTTTAAAACCCACCGAAAAGCAAAAAAAAAAAGTTCGTCGAAAGTATACATTGTCACATCTCTAATCGAAGAGAATAAAATGCTGATTTTTATGGTGCGATTTTTATGATTTTTATAGTTACCGTTTGAGAGATATTTACGTTTAAAAAGCGTGGGGGAAAGCGGTTTTTGTGACACGTGTGCATTCTAGTTGGTTCCTCCATTCTTACCCAAAGTTGTTGTATTCATTTGAACCTTAATCTAACTATTATTATTATGAGGTGAGTTCTTTAAAGAATGCTAAAAAAGTAGAGAATGAGAGAACCAATAGGATTCTTTCATTTCTCTACAAAACTCACTTATATTTTCTTACCTTCTTGGTTAATTATCTCACAAACCATAAGTCCTTAAATTATAAAAGTTACATATTCGAAACAACGCGTTTTTCTCTTCGATTAGAAATGTCATAAGATATAATTTCGACGAATTTTTTTTCTTCGCTTTTTTTACCGGATTTCACAATACAATCACATGTGATTTATGATAAAAAAATTAAAATTTGTTCACGATTATTTATTCATGGTATTTGCTCCTTAACACGTGATTATAACTTAATATTCACTCACATTAATAGTTTTAAATAAAATATTAAAAATTATAATAGTTTTCATTAAAAATCACATGTGATTGTTATCTGTACACTTAATCAACAAGTAATTGTTATATAATCACATATGATTTTGCATATAATCACATATGATTTTCATTTAAAAATTGATATTTGATGAGAAATTTACCGATATATGATAATCTATGTATGATTTCAACTTGATTTTTACTTGATTGTATAATTTTTAGTCAATGATTTGAAAATCCGTATGTTATTACTCTTTAAACACATGTGATTGATAGTTTGATATTCAATCGCATGTGATTACACCTTAGTTTTTCATGTTTTAATCTCTTTACATCATCAATGATTTGAATTTAAAGTTTAATCGGAAATACAAGCGAGTGTGATTATTTTTAGTGGTAAATCACATGTGATTTCACATTAAAAGTTTTCTAAAACCCAAAAAAAATGGAGAAAAAAAAACTTCGTCAAAAGTATATCTTGCTAGATCTAGAATCGAAGAGAAAAAGGCGCTGATTCAGAATATGTAATTTTTATAATTTGTAGACATACGGTTTGTGAGATATTTATATATGAAAAAAAAAGTAAAAATGAGTATTTGAAATGGAGCAATCATATTGGTTCCTCCATTCTTCCTTTTTTTACCATTCTTTTTTGAACTTTCCTCTTATTATTATTATTATTATTATTATGTAAATAACCGAGTGATATTAATGAGGATTTTTGATCAAGCAGTATTGGAATGAGATGTCAATCATAATATTGTTAATTCAGTTCTTAATTGAGATGTAATTGCTTTAAAACAAATTTACTATAGTTATAGTTGTATATTCTAATTTAGTTGTGGACCTTTTAAAAAGTTATTAATACGTACACAAAATGTGATCAAACTTTGTGAACCCCGTTAACGGCCCCCTAGTTAGTTGACGAAATACCCTTAGTTAGTTAAGGACTGCAAATAACTATGGCATGTTAGGTTAGTAGATATTATTTTATCCGAAAAGATAGACCGCACATGCTTCATCCCAATCAATCTCAAAGTCGGCTTTTGATCAAGTTCGTGTATTCAAATCCTTGCCTCAACCTTGGAGCAGTATTATTGCTAATTTAGTATCGTATAAGTATATTTGTGTAATTTTTTTAGCGATCATTGTATATCTCGTTGTTCTTTCGTTACTGCTTTTTTCTGTTGTTTCATTCTGTTGTTTAGGATGAACTGTTTATGCTACCAATAATAATACTGTTTTACTGTTGTCTCATTGCTATTTTAGGTGCCATTTTGTGCATAATTTAGTGGTAGTATGTAATCTGCAGTTTTTGGTGTTGTTTTCGAAATGTGTTGGTGGTGCTGTTTTTATTCAATAGTTTTACAATAATAAATATTTTCTTCCCTGCATTGAAATTCTTGAACAGCTGACACTAGGCGTGCAAATCGAAAACCGATTTTTTAAAAAACCGAATGAAAAACCGAAACCGGTTTTTATAAAAACCGGTTATTTAAAAACCGAAACCGGTTTTAGATAACCTAACCGGTTTGACCGGTTTTAGCTTTGGGCGAGAATCGGTTTTTTACTGGTTTTAAAACCGGTTTTAACCGGTTATTTGGAAAAACCGGGTTTAACCGGGTTTTTTCGAAAAAATGGACAAAAACGGCAGTAGCCGTTGGAGGAGCGGGGGTTCGAATTTTTTGAAGTTTGGGGGTGTTTTTGCCCCCTCACTCACCCTATAAATACTAGTTGTTACTTTAGCTTCAAATCACACTATTTTCTATCATATTCTCTCATATTCTATCATATTCTCAATATTCTATACATATACACTTTTATTTTCCGAAATGGAAAATACATATTCTCAAGCTTCCGGTTCCGGTTCCGTTGCTAGCAATGCACGAAAGAAAAGTTACACAAATGAAGATGTCGTGCATGTTAAAAAAACGACCCGGAACCAAGAAATATGGGTGAATTATGATTTGTGCGTTATGAGTGATGGGGTGAGTAAGGCTCGTTGCAAGAGATGTGGGAACTTTTATAACGCCGCATCAAACTCCACATTACGAGCTCACATGACCACGACTTGTAAATCGATTAGTCAAGATCCATCACAAGCGACACTTGGTTCGGATGGTGGGGTTTTTATATACGACAATGATGCGCTTCAAGAAGAAGTTTGTCATCCAAGAGGCGCTTCCATTCAACCACTTCGACAACCAACGACTTACAGGTATCATCAAAAAGAGACTACAACCGCGATACCAACAAGTAAGTCGTACTACCCTAAGAAACGATGATTTTAATTTATGAAAAAATGCTAAAAAAGATATAATTGATGGTTTTCTAAATTATAAACATGGCGTTTCTATTACTTGTGATGTTTGAACCGCACCACATGGTACGGCAAATTCTTATTTAGCCGTTACGGCCCATTGGTTTCATTCCGAGTCTTGGTTATTGATGAAATGTACTATTGCTTTTAAATTGTTTGGTTATCCGCATACGGGATGTAACTTGCGAAAAATTTTAAATGACACTTTAATTGAATATAATTTAGACGATAAAGTTTTTACAATTTCACTAGATAATGCGTCAAACAATACGAGAGCAATGAATTTACTAAAATTACATTTAAAACCAATTTTAAATGGCGCATTTTTTTCATTCTCGTTGTGTTGCTCATATTATAAATTTGGCCGTACAAGCGGCATTAAAAATATGTGATAATTTACGTCAAAAATTTAAGAGTTTATTAGTAACTATCTATAGTTCTAGTAACGAACGTCAAGCTAATGATAGACGTTTTCGTGTACAATGTGGTGAAACTCCCCTAGGACCATGCTATGATAATAATACTAGGTGGAATTCTACTCACGATATGTTTGAAAATATTTTAAGACAACGTGATACTTTACATGCTTTTAATACGTTGTTAGTTGATAGAAATAAATCCGTGAAAGTAACCGATTATGAATGGGATCAACTTTATGATTTAACTTCTTTTTTAGTAGTTTTTAAAGATGCTACTACTATCCTTTCGGGTGTATATTACCCAACTAGCTCCTTAGTTCTAAACCAAGTTTTTATAATGACCGAAAAATTAAAAAAATTTGAAATTTCGTCATTTCCAATGTTTAGAAAAATGGTTAGAGTTATAAAAAAGAAATTTATAAAATATTTTGGTAACATGCCTTTGATTTTTACTTATGCCGCCACACTAAATCCAACTATAAATGTTGGTGGCGTACAACGTATACTCACAACAATTTTGAAAAATTTGGACTTAAACTTAACCGACGACACAAACTATATTCCAAATGAAATTACTCGATTTGAAAATGGTTTTACACAATTATTTGAGATTTATGCGTCAAAAATTGGTTACCAACCAAATCCAATTGTTGACTCCATGCGGGTGAACATCTCGAACATCATCTAGTGACATAAACATAAACCTTTATAATGCTTTACTTGAAGACGCTACAAAACGTCAACGAACATCGGCTCCAACAAGCGAGTTGGGACACTATAAGTCTACAATTTTTTTAACCACTTTAAGTGTTGAGAATTTTCGTAATTTTGACATTTTGAGTTGGTGGAAAGAAAGAGAAGTACAATTTCCAATTTATTCGCTATGGCTCGGGATTTATTAGCCGTCAAAGCTTCGACTGTAGCTTCCGAATCAACTTTTTCTACTAGCGGTAGAATCATATCAGAAAGAAGGTCAAGACTAACCGCTGAATCCGTGGAAGTATGTGTATGTTTGAAAGATTACTTGGATGGGGTAGATAGGATACAAAATGTAACAACGTTGGAAGGCCCACTATTAGATAATGTTGAAGAGATTATCCAAGATGAAGAAGTCGCATTAGGGATATCACCTCCAACAATCGAATTAGATGAAGGTGAATTTGAAGAACTTGAAATTGAATCCGTGGATGAGGATGAAATTTGGGACCACATAGTCACATAAGTAGTTAAGTGTATCCGGGTGATGGCCATGCCGAAGCTCGATATACTTTACTACACGATTACATTTTCGGGTGATGGCCATGCCGAAGCTTGAAATGTATTCGTATTTGTATTTTATATTTTTAGTTGTAATTGTATCATTCAAATAAAAGTTGTGTTTGTATGTTTCCATTTTTAGTTGTAATTGCATTATTTAAATAAAAGTTATAAAAACTTTTTCGATTCAATAATATTTTAAGAAGACTTATATAAGACTTTTGTTTAAGTTATTGTTCAATTATGTTTCCATTACTAATGTTCTACGAATTTAATAAAAAAAATTAGACTCAAACATTGTTTTTCCTTAAAAAGCTTAACGTTCAAACCACTTGGAATCGGAAGTTGATAAATGCAATAACGTTTTTACCAAATCCACGAAAAAATACAACTCTTTGTGCTTACACTACCACTTTTTATGCACATGTTTCCTTAAATTTAGTAAAAAATTCCTTGAATGTATCAACTCACTTTGAATTTTATAGACTTTTTAGATTCAATAATATTTTTAGGAAGATTTACAAGCCTTTTGGTTATGTTATTGATCAATTATGTTTCCATTACTAATGTTCTACGAAGTTAATGAAATTTTTTTGACCCAAACGTTGATTTTTCTTAAAACGCCTAACGCTCAAACGTGTTTGAATTATATAGACTTTTTGGATAAAAGTTATGTTTGTATATTTTATTTTCATTTGTATTATTTAAATTTTGTTATACAATTATACCGAATTCGAATCCGGAAAAAAACCGAAAAAAAATAACCGATTAAAACCAGGTCAAAACCGAAAAACCGAAACCGATAAAAACCGATTTTTAAAAAATCGAAAATCGAAAAAAATCGATTTTTTCGCACCCCTAGCTGACACTATTGTAAGCATGCAATGGCCCAAACCTAGGCCCAATATGTAGATTACAAAGGCCCACACGATTTGTATTTGTCCTTGTAAGAAACTAGAGTATCTATAATCTTAATCCGTTATAAATTATTTAGCATGTTGGCTTAAAAGTTTAGAAAGAGGGAGATCGGAAATTACTTAAATGCCCCTTTGTTAATGTTTTTCAATTCAAGCTATCTATTTACGGAATATCTTTTAAGATGCGAGTTAACTATTTTATCTTCTACCTTAATAAAATGAATATATAGAAACTATTTAAAATATTAGTTGTTACTCTATTAGTACTATACAATAAATTATGAAAATTAATACGTAAGATATAATAAGCAAAATAAGAAGTCAAAGAAGTATATAAAACTGCAAATATGAAAACCAAATGTAAACATGAAAATACGAAGTATATTAAAACTTATAACTTTTGAATTTTGATGGTAGTCATCAGTCATGGTTATTTTTAGAAGTCTGTTAACTTTTAATTAACTTTTAAAATGAAATTGAATAATTGATTTTAAAATTCAATTAAACAAATAAAATATTTTTTTTGTCCATAAACTTTATTTGCATTTAACATTAAACAAAATTAGGAAAAATTCAACATTTTCATCTCAAATAATCATATCTTAAAAAGTGATTCATCACCCATTAAATAACCGTTAAATAAAAAACATTTGATAATTACATATAAAACACATTTAGTAATCCATTAAACCAACTTCGATCCAAGTCAAACATCAAAAATCTAAAATTTATAACATAATTTTTTACCCGCCGCTTTGCGCGGGCACTCTACTAGTTGCTTATAAAGAGTGTTAAGTGTTGAGTCTTAAAACTCTTGATTTTTTTATTACTAAATTACCCTCATTAGATATATCTATAGTAAGTATATGCAAAGTTGAATTATAAGTGAATACAATTATTTCCATAAATATACATCCATATATTGTATGCGCTATGTAGACGTTGGAGACTCTGCAACTAGACCAAATACTTACAAAAAGTTAATACAAACTATCTTTAAAAGCCATATTCATTATCTATTATATAAAAACTTTACTTATAACACCAAACATTATTATTAGTCTTTGAAAAAACTAATTGGAATTATCAACATATATACTTATATTAAATTCTCATATGTTTTTACTCCGCTGCATTGCGCGGGTATTATGCTAGTATTAATTAAGTCTCACAGATTTTATGATCATCAAGTTATTTAGTAACTATTACTGTTAATAATTTAACGATTTAATAAAAAATTGCATACAACTTTGTAAACTAATACATAAGTTTTGTTCATTTGTAAAATGTTTTGTCGTTATTAAATAAAACCGAGAAAGATCGATTAATCATTTAACTAAATACAGTCCTAATTTTAAGTTATAAATATGTAAAACGTACTACAGATGAGGTAACGATCTAAGTTTTTATTGCTTCATAATATATATACCACATGTAATTAATTAATATAACTTTAGTTCTTGGTCTCTTTCGATATCCCCTAAAGAACAAAATTGTATAAACAAAAGAAAATGTCCTTCAATGACCATGTGTAGTTACTACCCATTTTATAATTCAATCAAGAGTCACTGGGTTTCACCACTAGTTTATTTGTCCTATTTAATTGCTCCTTCTTATCAATAAACTATGATCGAAAACACATTTATGTTCAAATAACGTCGAACGCTACTCAACTCTTCAACAAACTTCAATATATACACAAGTAAAAAAAAGCTTGTTTAATGAATGTAAATGATATGTAATTTTGATTAGAGGTTCATTAGATCACTCTTTATATCTTTCATATATATTTGAGTCGTTTGGTATGATTTGGGTTGGACGATTTGGATTATAGGTTTTTAGAAGTATCATTGTCTAAATGATAAAAAGAACAAAAATAATATGAAATGAAAATATTTTAAAAAAAGTAATTTCACAATTTATAATAGATGAGCCTCGTGCTATTTTGGAAAACAAATTTACATCTTATAAATATAAATGTTAAGATGGATACTTAATTTACATTTTACAAATTTACGTATGTATGTTTATCTAGGAGTGGAAATATATTCATCCAAACATGAGACTACATTTAGTTTCATTGATTTATTCAACCGGAGTGTTTCTGAGATTGCGTTATTACACTTACCTTTGCATTTTTAAATGAGGTTTTCAAAACTGCTTTTTCTATTTAGCAAAGCTAGATAAATCAAAAATTTTGTCATATTTTTTTCTTACTATGTGTGTTTTGCTAATAGAATACTCCGTACTATAATTTTTTATAAATCGCAATACCAAACAACAATCACGATTAATGAAAAGAAAAACGAGCCATATGTCATTTATATATGCATTTTCGGGTGACCTTTCTGATAATAATATAACATCTTAAGTACGTTAATTTATGAAAATGTAACCGTTTTCATTTAGGGCTGCAAATGAGTCTAGCTATTATCGACTAATATGAGTTTGGCTTGAGTTTGAGCATAAATGAATTGAGCTTTTGTTGAGTTTGAGCTTAAAATTCAAACTCGAAATCTATATCGAGCCGAGCTCGAGCTCGAGCTTTTAAGAGCTCGGTCCGAACTGTTATCGATCACTAATCAATACATCTATGTATATATACATATATATGTAGTATTCGATATGTAAATCAGATTATTATTATATTATGAATTTGTAAATCTATTTTACATCATTTATTACTTGTTTTCATGATTTATTTTATCTTTATATATTTTTGAAATGTTTTTTTTAATTAATTCGGAATATTAAGGGTTAATTTTGTGGAGTATAAAATTTTCCCGAGTTCGAGTCATTTAAAATATTTTCAAGCTAAGCGTGAACATCATCACTAATGAAAGCTCGTCAAGCTACCAATCCGAACTCGAGTAGGCTCCCCTATTTTGCTTATCCTACTTGATAACAATCACTGTCGAAATTTAACGGGTTGATCTCTATATAAAACATGACGTTCGAATCTAATCTACTAAAATCAAATCAATTAAATCGAGGATCAGATATAGAAAAATCAGGATTAGGATTCTTTATAGATTTCATTTGCTCTCGATTACATCGCTCACCCTTTCATCATCTTCTTCTTCATAATCGCCCCACCCCAAAATCACTCTCTCACTCTCCGTCGCAACCTCACAGGTAAACGCTCTATCTCTCAATACATACTATGATTGTATATATATGTAATTTATATCTATTGCTCACCTGTAAATGTACCACTAATTTCTATATCTGCGCTTTATATAATCCCCAAGGGTTTGTGACTACACTTATTTGTTTGATTTTACTACTTCTAGATCATGATCATGTTTTATGCTTGATTATTATGCGCGTATTATTTTATTTGATCTCTTTAGTTTACTTATCAAATTTTGATACTAATTGTTGATCGTTACATAATAATCTGGTATCAGCATTAGAAGTTGTAACATACAAGTGTCTTATTGCACTCTTAGTTACACAAGAACACTAGTGTAGCATTGATCATCAATGTCGATTCATATGATTCAATTATTTCATGTTACATCTTTTCTATTTTTTGAATAATCAGATGGCTTCGGCGTTGCTTTCGTTGCCGTCGGTCTCTCCGTCTGCTGCATTGTCTTTTCAAGACAAGTGCAAGGTATTGTTGATTTGTATTTAACTTTTGATGCAAACAATTGATAAAAATAAAAGTAGAAGAGATGAAATGTTGGTTACTGGTGATATGACTTGTGTAATGGTTTTGAAGAAAAATAATGATCTAAGAATGTTTGGTTTTGTTGATTGATAATCAGGATAAAATGAAGTCTGGAAGCTCGTTAAAAACTGTTTTCTTTGGAAAGGAAAAACAGCCCGAGTCTATGAAAACAAAGGTATATATTTATGATTTACATTATTTCATATTTCGATGTTTTAGTTTTTTGAAAATTGTCATATTCTTGCACAAGTTTTGTATGAGGTTTACCGATTATGGCCTTAAGCCAACCGACCTAACATTTGTGGCTTCCAATTTTGCAAGTGATGTGTGTAATTTGTAATATATGAAAAAGTTGCGTGTGAGCTACTGGATGCTGCCTGCTTGATGTGTTGTTAGTATTAGGAGAGTTGAGGGGGTCTTTAATGTTTCTCTACTGAAAATGTATGCCAATGGTAGTAGGCTGCTCATTTGGTGTCTGGTTGTAGCAAAGTTTTGCATATGATGCTCAATATAGAAGTGACTTTGCATCTATCTTGCAGATCTGTTTATTTAAGAGCTGTGTTAACAGGTAGGATAATTCAATTCCTACCCACCAACAAGTGCATATCTCCAATCAATATAAACTACTATGTTGGGGATTTTGGTCTCCACAAGATCATTTATATACCTTGGTAATTATTTAAGTAGACATAATCTTATTGTGTATAAAATGTCTCGTTGTTGGCTGATCACATTTTATGCTAAAAAATTCTAGCTCTGCTAATCTCCTTGCATTACAAAAAACAATTATCTTATAATTTGGTAAAAAAGTGACAACTGCCTTCCATCACAACTTGACCATCTTCTAGCTAGATTTCATTTCATCTAATATCAAGCTGCATATCGTATTTGCAGTCTCAGGGTCGAATAACCATGGTTGTATCTGTCAACACTTCACGATTTGATAACATAACAATGGCACCTGCCGATCCAATTCTTGGAGTTTCTGAAGCTTTCAAAGCAGACACGAGTGATATGAAGCTCAACCTTGGTGTCGGAGCATATCGTACCGAAGAACTTCAGCCATATGTGCTCAAAGTCGTCAAAAAGGTAATGCATTTCCTTTTGTAATGTTAGTACCAATTCATGTCTTCACGCTAGAGGTGGCAGTTGACATACACTTACGAATTGGTCAATCTTGGTTGTGTTTTATCTCTAACGTATCAAACCTCAAAACAAATAAATAAAAAAATAGCTAAAACGGAACCGGTAAAATAGGTCAAAACGAGTTAAAAGTGTATATTCAATGCATAGTACCTCGAAGTACTTTATTTAAAGTGATCTTATAATTGAATTAATATATTTGTTGCAATCGTAATTGATAGTTCTCACGTCTATTGACTTATATATAATTTATTAGACGGACAAAAAAGGTTGCGGGTTAGACCAGCTGGACCTCTTTTAACCTACACGTTTTGCCTCCTCTATTTCTCATGCAAGCGATATTTTTATTTTATTTTATTTTATTTTATTTTGTGGGTGTCTCACATGTACTTGTTAAGAGTCACAAGTTTGAAGACTCTCGAGTACTAATTTCTTATACGAGAACTGCATGATAATGTTTGAATGCTATGTTGTAGGCTGAGAATCTAATGTTGGAAAGGGGAGAAAACAAGGAGGTACTTTTAGTTTTTAATGTCCAACAATTTAATTGGCGGGAATTAATGTTGATATTAATGAGCTTCTTTTATGTGATTTACCAACTGCAGTATCTTCCAATTGAAGGTTTGGCTGCATTCAACAAAGCTACTGCTGAGTTATTGTTCGGAGCAGATAATCCAGTCCTTCGTGAACAAAGAGTATGATTAAGGAGTGGTCATATGAGTTATAAGATTTTAGAGTTCTGTTTTTATTTATATTTATCACGTTTTCAATACAAATGCAGGTTGCCACCATTCAAGGTCTCTCTGGAACTGGGTCCCTTCGAGTTGCTGCAGCACTCATTGAACGATACTTTCCCGGAGCAAAAGTTTTAATCTCTTCTCCCACTTGGGGTGCAGATTCTACCCTGTGTTTGGTTTATTCTTCTTTAGATCTTTTGGGTACAAAAAACTGACAATTTAGTGCAAATAAATCATGTCTGCAGGTAATCACAAGAATATATTCAATGATGCTAGAGTTCCTTGGTCTGAGTATCGGTACTATGATCCAAAAACAGTTGGCCTAGATTTTGATGGGATGATTGAAGACATAAAAGTAATGTCTACATCACACAATGATTATATGCTGACGAATATCATTTTCATTTTGACTACTCTTTTTCATTTACTTTTGGTATCAGTACTTAGTATTTAATCTAATTTATGCATTCAGGCTGCTCCAGAAGGATCCTTTGTGCTTCTTCATGGGTGTGCTCACAACCCAACAGGCATTGATCCTACTCCTGAACAGTGGGAGAAAATTGCTGATGTTATTCAAGAGAAGAACCATATTTCTTTCTTCGATGTTGCCTATCAGGTTTTTTTCTATAATATTACCCCTTTCGATTCGTTTCCCAATTTGACCGACCCAACATTTTGTAACCTTTAGGTTATATCTTTGATCTAAAAATGGGATCTTTTCGTTTTGGTCATAGTTTAAGCCTTTTTAGTTTATTGTGGTGCTGTTTCCTCCTTGGAATTACAGTTTTGTAATTTTTTCCCTTCTTATTGGATGGGTTTAAAATCTAATTTGCTATTCCAAAAAATATGGGATCCTTTCACCATAGTGGGTGGTGTACATACTCTCTTAGATCTTCTCACAGCAGACGCAATATCACTTCTATTATTATTATTATTATGCAGGGATTTGCTAGTGGAAGTCTCGATGAAGACGCGTCTTCTGTAAGGTTGTTTGCTGCCCGTGGAATGGAGCTTCTAGTTGCACAATCATATAGTAAAAATTTAGGTCTCTATGCCGAGAGGGTTGGGGCAATTAATGTCCTATGCTCATCAGCTGATGCAGCCGTGAGGTATTCGACTCACCAAATATATCACCTTTATCCTCTGCATATTAGTTGGTCTATCATGTATATGACCAGATTTCAAAATATATATTTATAACTCTTGATCCAACTCAAATAATGTTAGAAACATAATCCGCATACAGCTGAACTAACTTGTGTAAGTGCAATTTTGTGTACAGGGTGAAGAGCCAGTTGAAAAGAATTGCCAGGCCAATGTACTCAAACCCGCCTGTACATGGGGCTCGGATTGTTGCTAATGTTGTAGGAAATCCAGATTTTTTTAACGAATGGAAAGATGAAATGGAAATGATGGCCGGAAGGATTAAAAGTGTTAGACAAAAGCTGTACAATAATCTCGCTGCAAAGGATAAGAGCGGAAAGGACTGGTCTTTTGTTCTTAAGCAAATCGGCATGTTTTCATTCACTGGCCTGAACAAAGCTCAGGTAAAGTCCCCTAGCTAAAATGTTGCCTCTTGCACGTTAAAAGAGTTTTTTTATGGGCATGCACTAGATTCCTGGAGGTGGCAAGATGGGCGTGCTGTAACGGGTCAAACAATTCATTACGGGTTTGGTTGGGTTGGCCCGCTAACATCTTTGTGGCCATAACCCCATTTCTCTAATTTTTTGTGAATATTTAATGTGGGACTTAAGGGTTGTGAAGGAGAACTAGCATTGTCCTAGAAAATGCAACACTTTTGGCTTTGCTTTCTCAAAAAAATAATTAAATTAATTAATAAAGTTCTTTTATGGTTAGTTTCCATTCATAAACAGGTATTGTTAGTAAAAATTTCTACTTAATTGATCGATTTCTTTATCATTTCCATATCATGATTTAAGGGTCAAACATTGATTAATTGTCAAAAAGTTTTATCAGAATAATAGTCAACTCTAAGATTGCATATATTCGGAACATAGGAGTACTGCTGAGAGTAGCTGTACCAAATACCCACATACTTCCAATTTTCCAGAAAGATAATTGTTTTCATCAGAAATGAGTTTTATGAGCTCCATTACAACACTATTTTCTGTAGCGTTAAGTGTGCAAATTGTGGCGATGATTATATATAGTTTAATGAATGGTAAACTTTCTTATAGCCAATATGTACTTGGTTTTTTCTTTGATACAAATCATCTTAAGAAAATGTACTAAAGTAACTCAACAAAGTCGGTTATTTGTCTAAAGTGTTATGTTTGTTTTAAATTTGTGCAAGACCAAATACGAACTTTGAACAAAGTTATTAATTATTAACTTGTGGTTAACTCTTAAATGATCGACTATTAACTAAACTTTGAAAGCCATTTTTTAGTGACAAAAGCGCAGTCTTTTGGATATGAATTGATATCATGTTGTATTGATAATGATTATCCATGTAACTTTAGATCAAAAGTATTAAAAAGGGAAGGTTTCCAATTCTGATGAGAGGATATCAAGTCTTTGGTCTGTGGTTCAATCGTAAATCAGTACATGTTTATAATGATTAATTAATTAGCTTGTAGTATATAAAATACAATTCTTTTCTCGACCTTGTTAGTTGCTTTGTTTATTGCGCCAACTTCATAACTTATTTATCGTCTTTGTTTTGCCAGAGCGATAACATGACAGATAAATGGCACATTTACATGACAAAAGACGGAAGAATATCATTAGCTGGTTTATCTGCTGCAAAATGCGAGTATCTTGCTGATGCCATCATTGATTCATACCACAATGTCAGCTAAAACCCATCACTATCTATTCAGGAAACACCATGAATAATTCGACAGGTTAGCTTTATTTGTTCTGTCACAATATAATTTTGCAGAATCGTTGTAATAATGTAACTTCTTATTGTGAGAAAACCCTTGGTAGCTGAAATTATATACATCTCCTGTTTATTCCCTTTGGGTTGGGGAAGGTAATTGTGACAATTTTAGAAGCAAGATTGAACACGCTGCGAATATATTTGGTTTGCAATATTATTCGGATTTTGAAGTTTTTTGGAGCTTATTCTTTAACACCATTGTTGTTCACAGCTTTAGTTCTAGTTTCAATTTTCTATTCATAAACTGGGTATTTTACCTTCGATAGTATCCGATAAGGCGATAATGTGTCATCGACTAAATTGGGTGTCAATGCACAACCTTTGTGTGTGAATAAAAAAAACAATGGTGGAAGTACAGCGGTAACATGGAAGGTCTTCTAATTTTGAGTATCTTAGTAAAGTTAGGTCAATCTGACAGGAGTTTGTTTATACGCAAATTTGGTCAGTTGTATCAAGAATTATGGTATACAAATACGAAAATGTATGGTGTACTGATTAACGAAATACTTTTAGCTGTCAATATCAATACGCTGAAAAAAAATGATACATATGATTAAAGATGTGTCTAAAGATATCATTGATACACGTACTGAAATCATTGCCGAAGATAAAAATAAAAAAAACATATACAATTAGACAAATATTTTTGGGACATATAACATTGTCCTGGGTTCAAAATTAAATACATTTCGGAATTACATATAGAAGTTAAGCCATAATCTTTGTTTGCACGAAATAATAATTGTTATAGATCGTTTACTTTATGCAACTAGGATGAAACTTCTTTTGATCCCTTTACGATTAGATAATAGAAACAAAATAAGTGACATAACGAAGAACGACATACAGAATAAACTGAGTCGTTGTTAGATATGGTTGGAAGTGTAGTGTCATCAAATCGTTAGATTCATGTATTAATCATCCTCTTTGAATAAAATAAAATAAATTCAGATGAAAAATCGTTGTATATATACAATATATACTCATATATCGGACAATCATATATGCCTGTTAATTAATAATTGATGTTAGTAAAATGGCTTCTTGTTTTTCTCCTTCTAAAATGGCTTATACGTGGTTAATCGAGACAAATATGATGGAACTATGGCTGCAATCGAGCAGAGCCAAAGTCAAGTTTGACATTGTTCAAGTTCGGCTTGATAACTTGACAAGCTTTTACAATTCATGTTCGAACTCTGCTCGAAAATATTTCAAGATGGCTCAGGTTCAACTCAAAAAGCTCTTTTTTTTCCTAAAATTTTTTGATTTTTCAATTATTATATTTCAACTTAAAAATTACATTTAATTATTAAAAGTTATTTCAATTACAAAAATTAAATAAATTGTGAAAAGTAGGTAAAACTGTAAAAGAAATGTAACAGTGTCACAATCATAATATCGAGCTCACATTCAATAAAAGCTCGAGCGGAGATCGAGTTAGTTAATAAAAGTTTGATTCGTTTGCATGGACGATCTTTTTTTGTTTCTAATTATGCAAAGAGATAAAATTCGAAACAAAAAAAAAAATATTTGCCGGTTTATATTCGTTCGTCAATACTCAATACATACAAACTTCCAAAAATTAAATTGCCACGAGCCCATAACTTTTCATATATTCTTTTGTTATACAGCTTTGATACGACATTTCATTTCATTAGAACTTTAAAATATCAGAGTTAGTTAAAACTTGTACTTTTCATGAACGGGTAATTATCATGTAAGAAAGTCAACAAACTAACATTGCACATGCGTCCAACAACTCTTTTAATCTTTCTAATTCTAATTAATTACGGAGTTCTTTATTCTTTGGCTAGAACCATAAAGCATCAACGTCTACTTAATTACTTATCTTAACCAAAAAAATGAATTAGTTAAATAAAATATGAGGAAGTTAATCAACGAAAGTGTTTACAAATGTTACTTGATATATCTTAATGGTTGATGGTGTTCTTATATTTTCTTACTGCTATATCGATTAGGATTTTACGATAAAGTTGACTAAATATGATTTTTATAAAGGAAAAAACTCACACGCTCAACACAAGTATTATATACATCACATTTCACATATATCTCCAACTGAGACCGAAACCCACCATATGGGTCACTTACATACTGCTAGACTAATGGAACGTTGGTTGAACAAATAATGATTTACTTGATATTATTACGAGATTACAACTATGTAAATCAAATTTGGAAACTTGGTAAGTTACTAATATCATGTGATACCAAAACTGTATTCATTGCTCAAGTGTCACTGCTGCTATCTTATTTTCTGAAACTCTTAGAGTCCCTCCAAGTTCAACTGGAACAAGAGGAACAAGAGAATGTAAGACGTCAGTTATCAAAGGACGGTAGCTCGGTTCTGGTTGGACGCATAACACAGCCACAGCAGCAACCTACACACCACATTTTATCTTTCTTTAGCACAAAAAACATATAAAGGAGTGTTTGGGATGTAAGTTTTATCATAATCATGTGAGTAGGTAATCATAAAGCATGCTGCAAATATATTGATTCGTTTTCATAAGGATTGCGCTTAATGTACCTGATACAAGTGTTTAAGATCCATTGTATCCCTTATCACAGGATCTATGACATTCGGAAGCTTTGATCTGTCTGTTAGCTGAGGCAAAGCCTGCAAAAGGTCGTCATGAAATTGACAATATTCAGTTTCAAGCTTTGGGACATTCCATTAAGTTATAGCTACGAAATGTGTTACTAAAGAGTATAAGCTAACCCATGTGACAATAGATTGGCACTCAGTTGGTGCTAGTTTTTCGACAGGACGCCGTCTTAGTAGAAGCTCTAGAAGTACAACTCCAAATGCATAGACGTCACTTTTATCCGTCAATTTTCCTGGTAACATGAATTTGCACTTTTATCAGATATAAGTCTCAATTATACTTGTGTTAATCCAAGCTATCGGGAAATAATTTCTCATGTCAAGTTCATTATTATCTCTCTAGTCACATGGCTCAAGTTTGTTCTGGCTTTCCTATCCGATTTTGCAAATACAAAAGTACATGTAAAAGATGATTAAAACTGCCCTTTACTTTTCCCCAACTCTTGTATCCTCATGAATGTATGGTCAACCGTTTGAGGTACACACTCAATGCTTCCATTGTATTATATGGCCCATCATTATCTTTTCTACATTATATATAAAATATAAAATATAAAGATGACTTAAGAAATAAATATAACAAAGAGTACAAACAAAAAGAGAGTCAATAAATCCTCTTGTCATTAAATTTGCAAAATAATCATTGCTGTATTCAAAGTAGTTACATATAAATTAAAAATACCACCTACTTTTTGCAAAACCTTATATGTTCAAATCCAGGTGGAACTACAATTGTAAAATAAATATAAAAACTGTATATAATAATTATACTTGCTCAGTATTGCAAACTTAAGCTCCAATGCAATAAGTTCTGTACTTTTGCATTTAATAGGCAAAAGAAAGGAAAAGAAAAGGTAGTATCTGCAATGCAACAAACTTAAAAGAAAGGGACCAAAAGCAGTATTTTGACACACAATGGTTTTCTTTACATTTCTTTGCATCTACAATTCTAAAAGATGAATGCCAGATTAAAAAAAAAGGTGTGTTTGACGAAGAAAAACGATTTACATAAATTTTAGTAAGAGTATTAAGCATTTGATATATAGACCTAAAATATCAGGCTAACAATAGGCCTAATCCATTCACTTTTTGACAGTAAAACAATTAACATAAGTTCTAATCATTTTTATAGCTTTTGTAAGTGTAACAATCTCCTTGTTAAACCTATTATTAGGCTGATCTATTTACGTCTATAGATCATTTTTATTTTATTTACTGTTATCATAATTTGTAAACTTACCATCTAAAAGATACTCGGGAGCTACATAACCCAACGTCCCCGAAAGCTTGATGTTTTTACTATTGGCCCCTTCCATAACAGCAAGGCCAAAATCTGCAAGCTATAGAACAAATGACCGAAAATGAGTATGTTCATAAAAGTACTACTATATATATGCCAAAACGGAAAACTAATACCTTGGCATTAAATTTTGAATCTAGAAGGATATTAGATGTTTTCAAATCTCTGTGAATGACAGATGGTTTGCAATGCTCGTGTAAATACTCTAATCCTCTGAAATAAAACCCGAACAAAAGTTCAAGAAAAGAAAAATAATCGAATCTCATTAAAGTAAAATCGGTTAAAAAAGGCCCACCTTGCTGTATCTAGAGCAATTTTCATCCGGCAATACCATGTTAAATTGGATCCACAAGAAGGACCTATAACGACGTTCACATTAAATTCTCTAACCACAGATACATTAATGAAAATTGGGTACGATGAAAAGCTAAAGGTTGAAAATGACTCACCATGTAACTGAGTGTCTAAGGAACCATTTTCCATCAACTCATAAACAAGTAATTTTGTTTCATCATGTACACAATATCCCAACAAGTTAATTATGTTTGGATGTTGAATTTTACTTAATATATCAATTTCTGTCTGCAAAAACCAAATAACGAATTAATAAAAATCGAATCTTGCAATCAAGAAATAGTAGTAAATCATCAATGGGAATTCAAAGTAACCTGGAATTCTTTAACTGCATCTCGAGTTTCATTGCCGAGTCGTTTAACAGCAACGAATAAGTTATCATCGAGTTGACCTTTATACACGCACCCGAATCCTCCCGAGCCTAATATTTCACTTTCTTGGAAATCTTTTGCTGCTGTTTTCAGTAAGTTGTAATCCATAATTTCCACAGATGGCTTCTGTCCACTAGGTTTGAAAGTACTATTTGTTCTACTAATGAATGAACTCAATGGAAGCCCTTTTAATGAATCTTCAAAACAAAACCATACCAAATCAATAAAAAAAAATCATAAATATAATTCATCAGAAACAATGAAAATTTCAAAACTCATTACTTTGTTATATGTAAGATAAGAAATGATGTTACCTAATCTTTTGGCACCACTTTTGCTGAATTTGAATATTTTCTTTCTGCGGCATATCAACAAACAGGTTAAGGGCAATAAAATGAGCCCCATTAAAGAAGAAGCTGCAATGAGTCCTATAACAAGCTTTTTATTTGAATGTGATTGGTGGGTTGTGCTTGTGCTATCCACATGAGTTCCTGATCAAGTCATGAACATTTCATGAACAAAAGATTCAAAATTTCATAACCCTAAAACAAGATAATGATACTGTAAAATAGATAGAATACCAGAAGATGAATCCACCAATGAAGAAATTGGAGCTACAGTAGGTGAAAAAGATTCATCAGCAGAATATAGGAGTATCAATCTGTTGGGTCTGGCATCAATAGTAAAATTCAAACCAAAAAGAAACAAAAAACCCAACAAAATTCTCATATTCCCACTAGATACTTAGCAAGACATAGTGAGAATTGTGAGTTGTAAAGGTAGATGTGTTTGGATTAAATGTTGGATTGATGGTGTTTTTGGATTGATTTAATTAATAATTTTATTTATGAATGAAATTGGTGAAGAAAGTGGTTGTTAAGTAGTAAGGAGACATACATCTAAAATCTACTTTCTTTGAATACAGAATTGATATATGCAAAAAAGACAGAATAACAACAAGAAACAGACAAAGAATAGGGTTATGCGTTACCATAGTACTAGTAGTACCCCTTTATTTAAAATTCTTGATAATGATATAACCATGATTTAATTAGCATAATTTTGAATAGAAAATATATATTTATTTATTTTTTATTTACAATAATGGAATATTGTTTGACATATCATCTAAATCATTTCACTTTTATTACTCGATTAGATAATTGAAAGATGATGACAAGCAAAGTCATCTGGTAATCTGATAACCTAACAAATCAGTTACATGGCGTTAACATACTAAACTTGAGATAAAGGCGCAACGTTTTGAAACAACGATGACCAAAACTAAGCGGTACCAAATGGCCTATGGCCTAGCGGTATGTGAAGAACCTTTCAACCTAATGGTTGAGGTTCAAGTCTGGTGGGAGTCGATTTGTAAATATTCATGATTGTATATAATAATCGTGGTTATGTCTGTGCACTTGTCTTTCAGAAAAAAAAAAATACTAAAAGTAGTATAGTAAGTTTTAGATAACTAGTCTGTCTAAACAACCTACAAAGGCAATTCAAGTTTCTTCTATATCATACATGACTTTTAAGACACAAAAGTAATTTAAGAATTTAGTTATTAACTTTTAAAAATGTTCACAAAAAGGTTGTGTGACCCACGTACCTTAAATCATGATCATTTGGGTCTCATACGACACTTACATGATAATGATAATCGTATCTCAAACAATGTCTAGTTATGTGAATTTCACAAAGTCGGGATTAAAACTATAACCTATTTCATATCGACACTTCTTTCCGTGACCTCACGAACAGGTTTGCGCTGAGAGAATGATTCTAAGCTTATAATGTAAATAGAATTTGATTTATATACGAGTACGCACGGATAACCAATACTATGAAGGTTATTAGACTCAAACATAAGTAGTTTAATTAGATCTCTGTTTAAATAGAATTTGATTAAGTTTATCATTGCTTTTCTCATACATTTTCATTTTCTAAAACCGAATTATCACCATTTTATCAACAGTAGTTAAGCTTAGAATTATACAAATAAAAAACACGTCACATGCACACCTAATTCTATCTATATAATTATTTTATTTTATCTATCTGCTTTGTAATTTATAAGTATACTCGTGGTTGGCCAATTGCTGTCTACACTCGATCATAATGACATAATCAGGCCCGTTACATTATAAAATAATAATCCATGTGAAAATATGGTCAAGTAAAGAAACCTACACAAACAAATTACCAAGAAACTAACTATTAAACACGTACTAATAATATAATTATAATTATAGTTATTAGTACAATTACAAAATATGATGATCCAAGCATCATAATTTGATGCAAAATGTTGATTCACATTCTAACGGAAAATTGCAGCTTAATTAATGATTACGTTGAACGTTACAAGAACTTATTCGTTTCAATTCCTATTTATTTTTATTTATTGATGAAATAAATATTATAAATCCAGTTAAGATGAAACTTCTAAAATATTTTTTTATGCCCAACACAAATGAAAATGAGAAAATATATACCTCTAGCTATTAATGAAATATGACAAGGGAACATTCCTTGACCATTTTTTACTAAAAACATCAATAAATGTAACACCAGTAGTACTACTTGTATATGCTGTTCCTTTTTCAAATTAACTTTACACCAATGATATTAATATCATTAATTAATAATTGATATTCTAGAATAGTAATAAGTAATAATTAACTAAGGTTTGATATTCGTAGTAGTGTGTATCAAGTTATTCGGGTTTACATTGTGTGTAAGAAAATTGCTATTTTGATATATTAAATATAATAGTTTATGTTACTTTTATTTGCATTTTCAAGTACTTATTCCTAATTGATACATAGTGATAATATATAAGGTATGTGTATAGCACAAATATGGTGAAGGTTTTACGCATCTTACATAAACCTAATCAATATATCTTTATCTACTTACGATTGCAGCTCAAGTAGGTGTACTTCCATATCTAACTATTATTATTATTATTTATTAACTAACAGATTATTCATCATTGATTAATTACTCAATATAGATCGATATGGATAGACATAAATATTTCATCTTTGTGTATTATTATCATTATAAATCGTTCTCTATCTATTTTCTTGCATATACGGTTGTTTATTTATTGATAAAAAATTAAGCTGAACACAATTACAGAGTTCACAAACACAACTGTTAGTACTTACAGTGTCACCTTTAACGGTAAAGCAATAATGTAGCTAATAAAGACATGTAATTGAGTTGATCAATAGTGTCAACCCACAAATAGATACATATCTAGATTTGAAGTTCTACCCAAAACGACACGAATCTAAATCTTATATTGGCATGTGATATATATGATATTTGATTGATTAGAAATAGTATCTTCAAGTTCTCAGACACGCGCATATGCATCACGCAACCCTAGGACATCAACAATATGACGCCATGACGTAAAAATGTATACGCAAATTGAAGGTTTTTATAAAGGAGAACTACGACGTTGTGGGGGATCAACTCTCAACGATAATGACTGTGATTTTGCTAATGATTTTTAAGTTTATTAGCTACGGTTTAACATCTCCGGGTTATATACAATTATACAAACACACTCGAATATAAATATCTATTTCATCAATGGGCTTTGTGTTGCCAGGCTATTTACTAGCCTACATTTTCAACTTATAGGCCCATGTATTATATTATGTTTATGACATGTATTTTGGACTTTAAAGTTTATCCAAGAATCAAAAGAAATTTATATTACGATTGTGGGTTGACCTTTAATTTTGACAAAAATCAAAAGAAATTTGTTACCATTATCAACTATAGCTTGCCGTGCAAGATACTTTTATCTGTTTTAAATTAATTAATCATCTTAAACCATGACTATTTGTTCTTGTATTTTAAACTAGGTATTTAGCCCGTGCGATGTACGACCATTATAAAATACAGTTATATTAATTTGTAAGTTTAATGTTGTTAATTAAAAAATGCAATTATCGTTATAGATAAAAATGATTAGTAACATAAATCAAACTATAATGAAAGAATTTGTATTTATTTTTTCAGTCATTGATACAACCAGTATAATGTAGTATCTTCATTTCTTAAATGTAGTTTGATTTTAGGGTTCTGCCAACTTCTCACGGTAACAACCATCAGTTGCAAAATCATGTTAAGTTTTAATATATTTGTTGAGTCATTGTGATACATGACATTTAAAATAAAATAAAATTACATACATTTTTTTAGGTTTTTAATTGTATAAATATTGTTGAAAATTGAAAATTTATTATTGAAACTTAACAGTAACATATACCAAAATGCACTATCAATTCTATATATATTATTAAAACTTGTTTTCTTAAAACATGGTAGTTGATGATGATAATATTAGGTGATTGCAAAGTGTGAGATGTAGAAATTATTATTTTTTAATAATAAATTATAATAACATTGAATTATGACTCTTTATAAAATACAAGATACCAATTTGTTAATTAATTTTAATTTTTGTAATTTTTTAAGATGAAAGTTTTAGTAATTATATATTTGTAAGGAAAAATTGAATTGATGTTTTGGCATGATTGGGAGGTTTTAAAAAAAAGTAATGAAATGATGTGAAATGGTTAAAAAGCAAATTGAAAAAGTTTTATAATAAATTATAATAATATTGAATTATGACTCTTTAGAAAATAGAGCGTGACAGTTTGTTAATAAATTAATTTTTAGTAAGTTTTTAAGATGAAGTGTTAGTAATTATGAATTTGTAAGGAAAAGTTAAATAATTTAAATTTTTGTAATTTTTTAAGATGAAAGTGCTATTAATTACAAGTTTTTAAGGAAAAATTAAATTGATGTTTTGGCATGATTACGAGGCTTTTAAAAAAGGTAATGAGATGATGTGAAATGGCTAAAAATCAAATTGAAAAGTTTTATAATAAATTATAAAAACATTGAATTATGACTCTTTAGAAAATAGAACATAGGAGTTTGTTAATGAATTTACATTTTTGTAATTTTTAAGATGAAATTGTTAGTAATTATGAATTTGTAAGAGAAAATTAAATTAATGATTTGGCATGATTAAGAGGATTTTAGAAAACAAAGAATGAAATGATGTGACATGGTTAAAAAGTAATGAAAATATTATGATTTTTTAAGAAAAAATTAAATTGATGATTGGGCATGATTAGGAGGGTTTAAAATAAGGTAATGATATGATGTAATTTGTGAAGAAAAATTAAATAATTTAAAATTTTGTGATTTTTTAAAATAAAAGTGTTAGTAATTATGAATTTGAAAAGGAAAATTAAATTGATGATTTGACATTATTATGAGAGTTTTAGAGAAAAAGAATGAGATGATATGACATGATTAAAAAATAAAGAAAAATTTATGATTTCTTAAAGAAAAATTAAATTGATGATTTGACATAATTGTTAGGAATGTTTTAAAATATGGTAATGATGATGATATGATGTGACATAGCTAAAAACTTATATATAAAAAATTTAATTTAATTTTAAGGAGATAGGAGGATATAGTTTTGTACACGTCACAGACGCAACCTCGAAACCTGCGCAAAGTTGCCGACTTTATCTCTTCCCCACCGCCCACCACCACCCAAACCCACCGCCTTATTCTGCCCTTTAAAATCACCACACTCCGTCACCACTAATTCCTTAATATAAATTCCATCAAAATATTTAATTGAATTCATGGGCGAGGTTGCTGTTCTTCATCCCCAAGTTACACCCATGAAATCTCGTCGTCCAGTCAAGTTCAATCATCATATTCATAATAATCCCACAAATCACCCTTTTCCGAAACCCCTACCCGATCCTCGAAGACAGACACCATCTAAATCAGTACTCAAAAACAGAACCAACACTCATGAAGCCGCTTCTAATACAAACGACATGGTTATGGGTCAGGTTAAGATTTTAAAACGCGGCGAATCGTTACCAGAAACATCCAAGAATTTCAAAGATTCCGATCGTCCTACAATCTCCATCGGCCCGGAGAATTCGGAAGTTAAGATGGCGAAGAAGAAAGTGGTCGTTAATTCGTGCTCAAGGCGTAAGGTTGAAGCATTAAAAAGTGATCGAGATGTAGTTTCTTCAACGCGACCCGGAAGATTGGGATCCGACCCGAAATCTGTTTCGAAGAATATTAGGATACCATCCGAATGTTTTGCTGGATCCGTATTTTCGGATTCGCCTTCGCCGAGTTCGGTTCCGTTGCCGGGGTTTAATCTCATCAAGAGTAATTCTGACGCCACCATTGATCTTCACCGAATCCTTGGTTTCACCTTGTGATTAATATATCCATGTTCGTTTTAAATTCCACAAATTAAACTGCTTGCAATTGTATTCAAGGAAAAATTGATACGGTTGTTCCAATTTTGTATCGACCGGAGAAATCAAAGAGATGGATGTAAGAAGTGAGGAAGGATCGGATAGTGTAACAAAGTAATTATTCTTGTTAGCTTGTTTTAGAAAGGGTTAATATTATTTATTATTAACGGGTTAATTAGGGTGTTAACGATACTTGTGCATTTACTTCCGGTTTAGTTTTGTATTTTGTATTTTTTTTAGGGTGTTGATAAATAAATACATTTTTTGATTCCTACAACATTTTTTTATGTATTATTATGTTGTACTGTACAGTACTGTACTGCAAGTTTTGGTGTTGTATATCGGGTAGGTGATCTAAAGTAACATCCCATACCGCCTTCTGCGGGTTAAGGTCCAATAACGTCTAGGACGGTGGGGAGGTTAAGATATAGATAACCAAGGACCTCCGGCCTTTTGCAGGGGATGGAATTCAAACTTTTGACCTCTTGTTCAAAGGCAAGGAACTCAGCCACTAATTCAACCCTGTTGCTTTTATTCGGGTAGGTGATCTTTAGGCCACTATTTTTAGCCATACACCATCAAACACGTAATAAGGTATTGTATTGTACAACACTGTAAAATATATTTAGTGGTGTATGGTTAAAAAACTAGTTGGGTACGAAACAGTCCCAATGTGATAATAGTGGTTTCCTTTAAAGGTAGATCAAACAATGATGTATGACATTTGAAGAAGGCTTTATCTATAATAAGGAACTCAAATTTTGCACTGTACATTATTCACTTGATCTTCATTTTAATACGTGTGATGAACATGGAAGGATTTGTTCTTATAGAATAATAATCCCCCCATTGGTATTACCTATAATAAAAAGTTGTAAAATCCTATATATATGCGGTAATTAAGCCTCATTCGAGTATGAGGTGAACAGATCATGCGTTGTAAATTGTTGCAATATAACTATATATGGCGATTTTGTAGTTTCTACTTACCTTCTATCGGGCAAGTCCGAGTTGATCTTAACTCATTCATTCGTGTAGGAATCTGCATAACACGCGAGTCTATAATGAGCTTGTTCTTATTACTTATTATGGTTGAGCACACACAACAGCGACATTATGGGCTTATGGCGTTCATCACTCCCGCCTAGCGTTCAATTCCGGTTTCCACGAGTTTCATTCTTTCTTCCTCCTTATTTTTTCATTCCTTTTCCTTTTATCTGTGATTAGTTAAGCACAATTTTTGTGGATCCATTTAAACTATAAATTCCCACTTACTTCAAAATCATACTCAGTGTTAAACTTCAGTGTTTAATTTAACATTAAGCTAAACATCGAGCAAGAACGATCACTCTGGGTTCTCGAGGTTTTTTACTATATGTCTATATGCGCCGTTGCTTCTAGCCGTGTAACATATATATATATAGTTAATTTTATTGGCATTGAATAGAAGAAAAAGACAGCGTAGCTACCTGATTGATATTGATATTAATATTAATATTTTTTAAATATAAGAATATATGCTCCGACTTTGTCAACACACTCGATGGGTGTGGTCTATGTTGGCGTTCCTTCTTTTTCTTCTCCAAAACAAATTTAAATAATAATTTAATGCTGATGATTACAAATTTCAAATTCAACAACTCAACAAAGTAAAACGAAAACTAAATATACTAATTACTTTAGCTTTCATAATATAATAACAAAGTACTTTACTCCTTCAGTCGATCAAATCAACACAATTGAATTTACAGCCCAAATCTTAATCTTCTTCGTAATACTATAAACAAGAATCATGATTAACAACCTAAGTTGAAGCTAAAGAAAAAGTAAACTATGCGTGGAACCTTAATTTACCCACTTCAAAATATAATTGGGGTAATTGTAGCGAATCAAGTTAACATAAACGAGCTATGTATGATCATTAATTATATCTATATCCTAAGATAAGCTCAAGCCTAGGATTCTTCTAAGTTGGGTAGTGGGATCATCCAAGTTTTTGGTAAAAAAACCAGGCAAAGGTACCGAACTTGGAGGTGGTGAGTCAACAAACGCAAAACCAGCAAAGAATTCTGTTGTTGCCTCCTTGTTTTTGTTGGTCTTCTTCTTCTTTGGTATTCCTTTTGGTTGTGTTTGGTTATTAGAGTTGCTAAAGGGGGAGGAGTTTGCGTAAAAAGTAGGATGATTATGATTATTGAACTTGATGGTTTTACTAGATTTTGTTTGTGTGTTAAGTGCATCTTGAGGATGAAGAATAGCAACACCACCCATAGATTTCATTTTTTTCTTTTAAAAAAAAAATAAAAATTTAAAGAAAAATAAAAAGGAAAGGAAATGAAAATGGTGAGAGGTGTGGAAATGAATTAATTGTGGAAATGAGAGATCGGTTGGTTGTTTTATAGGAAGGAAAATGGAGATATATGGTTGGTGGGGTAGGGGAAGTAGACACGGTGGAAGGTGCAGCAAAACACGTACTGGAGGTTGACCTGTGGACCCAGTCATCAATTTTGACCACTACTCTAGATGGGCTGGCTATTTTTGGATCAAAAGATTAGGTTATGTCGACAACAATTATTTAACTCCAGATTAAAGTCGCAGCTGCAACTTAATTTTAAAAGTTTGAGTTAATTACATGGTTTATCATGTGGCTTACACACAATTACACTAGATTTTTGCATGGACAATTCAAAAATATGAAAGTTATTACGTGGTTGGTCACCAACTAAATGACAATTGTACATTTGTACCCTTAATGTCCTATGTTTTGTCTTGATTTAAGTAAGGGTAACTTAGTTAATTTAGTTTGGAGAAAAGACCAATCACATAATAACTTTCATGTTTTTGAACTTTAAGAACAAAAGGTAAGATATATAGACTAATGATGAAATTGTGTGAACCCATATGGACGAATCGTGCATTTAACTCTACAAATTATTCATTTAAAAGATATATTTAGAGTTCAAAATTTTGGGTTTAATATCTGAAAATGCATCAAACTTTGACGTGATCTTAATTGTGTGTACTCAACTAATTTATTTTCTATTATATGTACTCAACTTTCAAAAAAGTGTATTTTTGATGTATTTTGTAGTACTTTTTATGACGTGTCGATCTCCGCATATGTCAATTGGCACGATAAACAAACGACACTTCTACAAAATACGTCAAAAATATTACTATGTTAGTTTGTGATTTTGCAATGGATAGTGTTGCACTATATTTAGTGCAATTTGATCCATATTTAGTGTTACACTATAATAATGCTAATATTTTGTGCTAACATTGGAGAGCTTTCTATTTACTTTTTACACAATCTTAGTGTAAAAACTACATTTAGTGTTAACATTGAAGATGTCATTAAACTCAGTATTTTGTGAAGAAGAAGAAAGTAATCCAAATTGTTTTATATATTCCTCTAAATCACACATTTTCTTTCCTTTAAAAAATAAAAAAGAAGACAACAAGCTATATGTCGTCAAAATAATGCCATGAACCGTCATCATGCATAATACAAGTTTATTTGTCACCTTCCCTATAAATTATTCTTTAATTTTGTTCCCAAAAAGCTAGGTTATTGAATTTAATTTCTATTTGTAAAGATATATTTATAAAGATTCAATGTATTGTTGTTTTATTAGTAATTAATTACAAAAATTAATAGAAGGAATCCCCTTTGACAAAGTTGTAGGTCATTTTTTAAGTAAGGTTGGTTGTCTTTTTCTTCCATCCTTCCCTACTAGCTGGTTTAGAATTACGACATTTGCTCCTCAATCATTAAATTACATAGGTACAAAACTCTTGTATTAATATATACTAGTGTTAAACGCGTGTGATGCACGACTAACATTATAAAATGTCGTAATATGTGAATTACAAGTCAAAATGATATATGAAATGGTGAAAACTTTCAGATTATAAAAGGAATTTTTTTATCGGTATTAGTGATACTTTATAAATTTTAACCCCTCAAAAATGAATTAATAACATCATATTTTTCCACAATATATCAATGAAATGAGAAGGTTAAAAAAGACGTGTATGTTATAAATTGACATTTTTCTAGCCAACAAAAATTGTCTAGTCATTGTGACCTTTATGTTTTCTATAGTTATAATATGTTAACCTTGCAACAAAATTGATAAACAATGTGTACGTTAATAGTTTTGGCGAAAATAAATTGTAAAAATTACTATAACAATTTATACGTTATATTGAATAACTAATATACATATATATGCACAAAATATAAATCATTTTACAACAATCAAATATATACCTACATTATATAGATTTGAAGAAGTAATATAGAATTAATATAAGTACACGTTTTACCATTCGCATACTGAATTGTAATTAAGTCGTGTGAGATTAAAAAAAATAGAAAAAAACTCTTTAAAAAATAGATGATTACCTTGATCTGTCTATCCATAAAACTTGTATTCAGTTTACTAAATAATAGAAATTGGATTCCCTTAATCTGTAAGATGATAATAAAAAAAATTCAAATTAACAAAATTTTAATGAAATATATAATTACATTAAAAGCAAGTTCTCATAATTTACTAAAAGTTTATTTATTTATTTAAAAAAAGAAGAGAAAGTTAGAGGAAATTAAAGGATGCAATGAATTTGAACTGTAATAAAAAGTTATAAGTGTTATTATATAACACATTATTTTGAATTAAAATAGTATAATTTAATTTTATTAATTACCTTATTACATGAAAATAGTTATAATATAAATTTTAATTGAATATTACCTTATTTGGAATAAGGGTGTAGGAAAATCACATCATCAAGTTTTTTTTTATATGATGATGACACATAGGATTTGTATGATGTGGGATGTGTATATATTTGACAAATAATTAAGGGTCTCCCCCTTAATTATAAAGATAGCTATGATGATTAAACATTTATTTACGAATAAGAAAGTTTATTTACCATAATTATGTATAAACAATATTGTACGCAGGGTTGGAGCTAAAAAATCTATATAAACAAGGTAAATACAAAATTATTTTATGATTTTTTATAGTTTTAAGGGGACAATGTATTAAAATTGTCACTAATGAGTGAGGTTCATTAATACCTTCTTCATTTTTTTAATTTACGTAACTTAAAATTTTTTGTAAGGACAACTACCGTCATTCTAACTCCGACCCTAGTTGCATGTCATAACATGTACATCACTTTTTATATTGTATAGATCACTTCGTAAAAATTTAAACTCTTATTTTATGAAAGACGTAAATGATTCATGAGTAGTTTTTTCTTTTAGATTTGATATTAAGAAATAAATATACGCTTTAGAGATGTCATGTAAACTTACTATAATGTTTAGTAGCTAATTATGTGGTTCGGTGATAATAATTCTCGCATTAGTTCATAATTCGATCATATTATTATTATACTAATACATGTCCTGGCTTCAGATTCTTAGTTGTTTGCATGTCTTGTATATTTGATGTATTATATAATAATAATAATAATAATAATAATAATAATAATAATAATAATAATAATAATAGTAGTAGTAGTAGTGATGATATGTGTCCTAAAATATATTAGAATATCGATATCGATAAATCAAATAGGTATTTAACGACAGATAAATCATAAATGTAGTATATAATTCAAAATTCCAAACATACAATTTATTGAGAAGAATGAAAGAAGTCAAAGAACCGTCTGATACCCCTCTTCGGCTCTTCGTTTCGTTTTAGTTGTCTCCAAAATGATATACGGAGTACTGTATTTTCTTCTTAAAATAGATTGATAATTGTCGTGATAAATAAAATTTCACGCTTTGATTTTTTGTTAGAAATTTTTTTGTCTAAGTTTTTTCTTCTCGAAATAAAGTTTGACTTATTTAAGTTGTCATCATGGTTAGTTAAATACTGGTATATTACCGGTGCTATACAACGGATCGACTTTAGTAGTGCAATCTGTTCGAATTACTCGAGATTGTGAGTTGATAACATTAATATGCTCGCATGTGGAGTTTTTGATTCGGGATATAGTAAGTGAAGAGTGAATAATATGTGAAAATGATGAGGTTATATTATAAAATGAAAATGACAATTAGACAACTAAATATGCAAATGTCGAGTCTTAATCTTTAAAAATTCATATAGATAAACTACCAGGATGCTTTATATATTAGTATAGAAAAAGTTGAATCATTTATAATCACTAGGTATGTAAATGAACCGAACGAACATGAGCGGAGTCTGTTCATGTTCGTTCATTAAGGTTTTGATGAACAATCGAACAAACACGAATGGATAAGCGAACAAATTTTGTTGTTCATGTTTGTTTACTAAGAAAATTTGTGTGTTAACGAACACAAACGAACGTACACGAATAAACACATAATTTAATGCATTTCTTTGTTAATACCCTTTACGAACCTCAACAATACAAACAAACATCTATATACACATCTACACACATATATTATAGAACTTGAAACTTTGCAATGCATATTCATTACAAAACGATCACGATTTGAAAATAAACTGTTTTGCTTGGTCGAAGTGGAGGGAGAGAGTAGGAGTATGGTTAGAGTGAAGAGAAATACGAGAAAGAAATATGAGGTAAAATTATCTAAATATTTATTAATATTATATATAGAATTTAGCTTATATCAAAATAAGATATACAAATATGTATTAATTTAATTAAACTATTTGTTAATAAACGAATATTTAACCGCACGTTCACGTACATATTATCGAGCGTTCACGGACGTAAATGAACGAACAAGACTTGTGTTCATGTTCATTCATATAATTAAACGAACGTAAAAAATTTGTTCATGTTCGTTCATATAACGAAACGAACGAACATAAACGAACTTTCCGCTGAACGGTTCGCGAATAGTCACCGAACGTTCAATTCGCTTAATGCCTAATAATCACCATTTCAAGTAAGGAAGATTTAATATGTGATTAATAATAATAGATCGAGTTATTATTAGTTTAATCTTCATAGTTTCATTATTTTTCCATTTTAATCATTTAACTTATTTTCAAACGATTTAAATAACTTTAAAAATTTATAGTATATGATCCATATATTTCATATTGTCTATGTTATTTTTGAACGATTTAATCCCTTAAAAAAATTATTTATATGATCCATATATTTCATGTTGTCTATGTTTACAGTCATAAAAATTATTGTTCTAAAATTGTACTCAAAAAGTCAAAGCAAGGAGGAAAAACAATTTCTATCGGATTTCTGACGAAAAAAAGAGACGAGCCAAAATGACGAGCTTGTAACATTAGCATCAGTGCATCACCTCGTTAGTTATAAAGCGACGAGAGCCGCCTAACAACGCCGGACCCATCAATTGTTTGACTTTAAGGTTTAAGAATGGAATAAATAAGGTGGGGCGCCGGGGGCGCCATTTTTGGCGCCAGTCAATGGATTATTTTGTGAAAAGTGTTGGTCAAAGGATTATTTTATTAAAAAGTGTATAGTCAATGGATCAAATTCGTGATTTTCCCCCATTATATGATGTAACAAATAAATACAAAATCAAATTAATTAATTTAAAAAGTGTTTGTAAAGCCGACAACCAATCATATAAAGAGCCGAGAACTTTACATGATTATTCTGATTCTCAAAAATGTTGCTTTTACTTTTCAAACACACGACAACAATGTTTTGTTTATGCTTTTGGCCGAAAGAGAACAATGTATATGAGTACCGTGTTTGTTATACGTTGAAGCATATCAAATTCTTAGAATTCAGAATTTTAAGCTCAAAAGACCCATAATTGTTTGGCTCGTTTAGTCGTTACTAACAAAAATATTGTGCAAAAACTATATATGTCACGTTAACTTTACTCGATCAATAGACATTTGTAGCGACTGTGAGCGAACGAATATGACCACGTTCGATCCATGTATTTGAATAATCGAAACACATTAGAAGATCTTGCAAATGACACAAGATTGTTCTACTACATCCAGTTAAGAACCGCTCAGGATAGAGTGAAATGTTTGTTTGTTATTAACACATAATCAAAATGATCAATGGTTAAGCTCTTAAGATTAAATACACAATATTTATTAATCGAATATAAGAAGATATATAAAGCAACCGAGCGTGAAGCAAAGAACGATTTCCACACCATCTCTAATCTTCGACACAAAGGTGCATGTAAGTGAGAACTAAAGAGACTTCCACACAAACCATCACACGTAATAACAAGAACCCTAAAAAGAAACCCGAAGACATAGCAAATACGCCCAAGCCATATATGCTAGACACGATAATGAAAAAAAAAGCGCTAAATAAAGAACGTTTCAAATGGGAGTGTCCTGGCTCCCACAACCAAAATCCTTGGTGGGAATTTAGGAGCCAGGACTTCTCTAAGGATACAGTTGATTGGTGTGCACTACTCCGCCGATTAGAAATATGAATGTGGTAAAGGGAAAGGTCCCAGTACTTTGACTTGCCCGTAAATAAGAATTTAGTATTGTTAGTATACGAGGAACGAGATACCTGGGAAGAAACACGCAACCCTTTATGATACTTGAAACTATCTTCGGGAGTTGCCGGTTTCTAGTATACGTCCTTTGTAACCAAACCGAAACAAGACCAGCAATAACTACCAATAGCAACTAAAACATAAGCATGCCTGCAAACTATATGTTTACATATATAATGGAGCAGTGACCATCTGTCAATTTCTTTGTGACAATATATCGATATCAAAATGAACGATTTTTGACATACCTGAGATTAGGACCCAACGTGAACCAGGGACAGATATTCAAGATAAGCAAAGAAAATCCTAAAAATTGCGATTCTAAGAATTTGACAACTATCCGCGACCATGACACACAAAAGCTCAGGGTGATTTGAAGCTTAAAAAACATCAGAAACAACAAGTTTCCCCCCTGACAATTCTTCATTCATTTGAGTTTGAGCCTCATCTAATTCCTCATAATTACGAACCAGATCTCTATGAATCGTCCTCAAGAATATAAGTATATAACTAGAACCAAAACAGCAAAAAAAAAAAAAAGTATTACCATCAAGAATTCAAGATTAAACCCAATGATCTTTTGCAATTTCCATTTCCGAATAAGCATCCCATCTCGAAGGCCATTAATTTTATATCACTCAAACAAATGTACATAACCTCATACGTATAAGTCACTAAACATCTGTACAGCCATTGTCACTGATGCAGATAATAAAAAAATGAATCATAGTAATAAAAATATTGAATCATATTGCTTCTCCATCTTCTTCACCTAAATTTTCTTCTTTTTTGATCCTGTTACTATATATATATATATATATATATAGGGGCGGAGCTAGAATAGCTTATATAGGGACAATTTTTTTTTCTTTTTTTATCTATCATTTTGGGGGGTAAAACTCCAAAACTGTCACTAATAACCTTAAAAATTTTATTTTTTCTACAATTCTAGATTTGTAGGGGGGGCGACTACCCCATGCCCCCTCTAGCTCTGCCCCTGTATATATATTGAGGTCAGTGGATTGATTTTTACAATTAAAAGATCGTCCAGATCAAATCTATGGATAAAATCAAAAGCGAATTCTGATTCCCATGAAAACCCCAATCAAGAATGATCACCAAACTGTACCCAGATGCAGTATGGATCTGATATGTACAAAGATCAAATCTTTACCTTTAAATTGAATTTGGTATGTTGAAAACAGATCAAAGAATGTGATTCAGTGGAATTAAAGCAAAAAAGTTGATCTTTTGATGAATTCTTGAATATATATAGATATAGAAGGTGATGTATTTATATTTTTGCATTTGGGGGTTAGTAGCTAGGGAGCGGGGAGCCACTTTCTAATTTCTTCACGTGTGGTTGCCTTTTAGGAACCCAAATAAAAATAAGTTAATAATCGCCATTATAATTTTTTGTTTCTTAACTTATACGAATGCATATGATACACACTTCTCGGATGTAACACTTTTGTATATGTAACAAAATAATCGGACACATTATTTTTTCTTCGACCTATGAATAAACATGACAATGTTGATCCGATCCATCCGCTTACTGATGATTATGAACGATCTAAATGGATAAATAGTGGATATGAATATATGGATGTAAATGAATAGTGGATCGGATATGGATGATAAGTTATCACTCATGGATTTATCCACTAACCCGAAATACATATACATGTACACACACATATACTTGCAGAATGCCCACGCGATGCAGTGGGTACAAAAATTAAAGTTTCATGTTCATTTGATTTGTGATACGTAAGACATGTACTACAAAACACTATGATATTTTTTTAAGGAAAAATATCTAATTCTTTACCTTCTTATTTTTAAAAAAGTTAGAATTTGTAACACGAGTATATATATATAACAAAAACATTATTAAAAACTCGATGTTCGGGTTGTGAGTTTTGGTTGTCAGACTCGATGTTCATAAAAGTTAGGTGCAAGTTATGGTGTGCGAAAACATGGGTTAGGTTGAGACTTTAATACTATGTACGCAAAATTGAAATTGTAAAATTTGATCAAAAAATTAAATATTTCGAATATAGGAACTCATTGTATAAAAACGAAATTAAAAATACAAACAATCGTAAACACAATCAAGAGATCGTTTATAATACTTACAAGGGGAAATTTTGATTTTGGAGGCTTTAGAGATTGATTTTGACCATAAACGATGGACAAACAGCCTACGACAGTTTGCTAACACGTTCGTATCATTCCAAGCTTTGTGTCCATAATTGGCACGCCTCGAAACTCCTTACGGTTAAAAAGTTATGTCACATTTTTATTAGTTAAAAGTATAATAATAATGATAGTATAACTAAGACTTTTATTATATGTGTAGGGGTATGTTAGTAATTTCAAGTAGGTTTCTCACAAAATAATAATAATATTAGGGTATATTTTATCTTAAATTTTTTTGAAATGTATAGATATAAAAACTTTAATCAATTAGAATTTAATATCATGTGTTTATAACTTTAAAATTTAATAATGATATTATTAATGAGATTTTAATACATATAGGGGTAAATTAGTAATTTCTCTCTTAAAAAAAATCACAGATGTATTATATAATAGTGTGTGTGTGTATATATATATACATATATATATATATATATATATTTATACATATATATATATTTATACATATATATATATATATATATATATATATATATAGTGGGAGGTTCAAATGAGAACAAATATAAAGTTAAGAACTTTGAGAACCACAAAGAATACATGTTTGTTCACCATGTGATTAACTTCAATCATATGTGAACATTGATGTATGTTTAATAGAAAAAGAAAAAAATAAAAAAAAGTTCATAAATCTACGTCTTAAAACACATTTTAACCGATTTGTTCACATTATCGTTTACATGTCAATATATATTTATTTTTTTACGTTTTTTGATATAATTTAAAGTTTTTTTTACTTTTTTCCTTTCAATTAAACATACATCAATGTTCACATATGATTGAAGTTAATCACATGTGAACAAACATGTATTCTTTGTGGTTCTCAAAGTTCTAAATTTTATATTTGTTCTCATTTGAACCTTCCCTTATATATATACACACACACATATACATACATACATACATATAGGTATATACTCATATAGATTTACATATCCACATACATTAAACCATAAACTATTAATGTATTATTGAATATATAAAGTCATAAATTTTAAAAATTTGATGTATAATTGAGGTGTTTTTTTGGTATTATTGATTTATAAAGTAAATTAAAATGCATAAATCTGAGTCAAGTGTTACTTCCGACCACCGTATATTATTAGGTTTGAACAACATATATTAGAGATGCTAATATATGATTTAATCCTATACTACTACTAAGGAAGAGCAACAAATGACACAACGTAAATAATTCGTGACACGATAGATGACAATCAAAATATGTGTGATTAACCAATAAACATAGAGATACATCTGTCAAAATTTATATTTACTTATAACTGTAATCAATCATGTTTCATTGACGATACTTGTAATACGCTCGTGTGAATAGATTTCAGTATGTTACATTATATTTAATGTTTTATTACAATATTTGTTGGTTTCATTCCATATTAGGGAATTTTATGACTTTTTTTGAGCATCCCGTTGGGTTTTCTATTCCCTAACTAGATTAATATGCGCAGCGGAACTATAACAAAATTAATTAATCTAAGGCAATTAGGAAACTAAACCTTAAGGGATCTTAACTGGAATAAATAAAAGCAATAAAATAAAGAAGATAAATAAGAAATTACTAACCTTTAAGAAAAATAATTTCTCACGCGTAGACTAACAATCAAAACCTTCTTGCTTGGTGGCGAGTGCCCAAACTAGAATACCTCTAATGCTTCACACCCACAAACCAAGAGAAATTCTCAAGTCTCCTATGGTCACGACTCTTAGTCGTAAAACTTTTACAAGGAGCAGGAAAAGAAAGAGAGAAAAAGGTACAAGGAAAACTAAAGGGTTAAGCCCCTATTTATAGGGGAGGAAGTGACCTAAAGATTGGTCATCCAGCCGATGTGGGACAAACATCCATACGACGTATGGATATTCCATACGGCGTATGGATGGAGTTTCCACCGCCCTGAAACCCTAGCATCCATACGGCGTATGGATATTCCATACGGCGTATGGATTGATTTTCAGAATTTCCTTTTTTTTCTTTTCGTTTCTAATTAATATCCAATTAATAAACTAAATATAATATTAATTCCAATTAATATTATCTCTCATTTATTTCTCTTACTATTCATTGAGAGCGACCCAAAAAGGACTCTACTTTTAATGATATACTTACCAATTAGTTATGATATTGGACACTATTCCAACACATCCAACGAACATCCATTTCAACACACACCTTCCAAACACACTTTACACACAATATGTATTAGTGATATTACTTTCTTACTTTCTCATTCTATTTTCTTACTTCAAAATTAGTATTAGGCTAGTTAGGAAGCTTGTTTAGAGTAGAACGAAAGCAAGGAACATCTTGTAATCTTGGAATTAGGCTTATTAATTAAAGTCTATTTCTTCTTGCATTCTAATCCGGGTTCTTTCTTTCTTATTCTATCTTAATTAAATATGTATGCTTTAATTATACTAGAATTAGTTTGTACCATGATTAGCGAGTAGATTACTATTGTATTTGTTGTGATGTAGTTAGCACATATAATTATGCGACGACTTTAAATACGTCGTGAAATAATATGACGGCCCCTATTCAACTGTTTACTTGGTATAGTGTTGGAAATGCTTTTAAGCAAAGTACATACGTATGGAAGCCGATAAACGACCGAAGGTAGTTATATTATGGACCGACGTTATAAAAATGGAAACTTTATGAATGGACTTATCCGTGTGATCTTAAACCTAAAACTTACATTCGCCTTTCGATTAACAAACGTGATTGTAACCTTGTAAAGAGGAGTCGCGAACCTTAATACTTGGTCAATAATTATTTGCGTCAAAACTATGGTTTAATTGTAACGTCATGCAAGCATCATAAAAAGCAATGTGATTACGTGGAATTACCATGAGTATAGTACACTTCCAATCACAATGTAATTATCATGCAAACATCACGAAGCAATTAAATTCACAACAGAAATATCGGTAAACGATTATATACATTGTGAACTACCATTGCATTGTCTGACATGGTCTGGGTTTAACTTTCTGCAAAAATCCGTCAGCATTTTAATTAGATTAGAGTAGGTAGGCTATAGGCTAAATAACCATTTACGAAAACCTTGGGATTTGTTAATTGTATCAAGAAAGGCAAGTTTAAAATCCAATCTAAAGTGATACTCTTTCCTAACCTGTAAAACCCTAAAGTAAGATACGCAAGAAACCTAAATGTTTTCCTTCTCTTGTCACTCTTAAGTTTTACTAATAGGAATTGGTAAATAAGTCCGGACATAAACCCTAAGTTAGATGTTTATAAGACTCATAATCTTTATGGTATTAAGAACGATTAGACGTGTATTGGACTTGCTACTCTATTCCTTCGCCCACGAGCAAATGCGTTCAATAATATGGGCCGCTGACTCCCTCATAGGAGAGTGTGGAGAGTTGAGCATCGTCTGTCTAACCAGAATCATGACACCTTAGTTCCTTGTGACATATTAGTTGATAACCGGCTAATAGGGAATCTATTGGTTATACCATAAGTTATTGAATCTTGCAAACAATTCTAATTTAGTTAATCATTTTTCCCATGAAAGTCATCATCCCATATTAGTAGCTAATGAACTCACAACAAATACTACTTTCCATTATCTGATTTATTATTACATTTCATTCGCTTTGTTTACTTTACTTTGTTAACTGAACCAAACTCCCAACGTACTCTTTTAAAAATCCGTACTATAAAGTAACGATTGATTGGATCACCTCCGTTTCAATTCAGTTTCTCTTTAAAAACGACTCTAAGTCATACTTACCATCTACTAGCCCTTGGTTCAGTATTAGTAAGTCATACTTAGACCCCAACAAATATAAATTTAAAACACCCACCTATTGGCGTTGTGATCATTCGCGCTTACGACGGTCGGAATGCCAGCCAGGGGCTCTGCCCCTTGGACCCCACCAGGGGTTGCCACCCCTGGTGTAACACCCCCAAATTTAATGATTCACGGAAGCATACTTTGGGTGTTACTAATCAATAATCAAAGCACACAGATATATAGCAAACGACTCTATATGCGTCGTTTTAACAAAATATATTAATATTAAATGGTTTACAACAGTTTGAACTCATACATAGCTCGTGTTCGTAATATGAGAGATTTAAGTACATAATTAGTTATACAAAATCTAATAATGCAATGAAATCTCTGAAGTTTGCATGAAGACTCGAGCTAAGATGCATCATGATGGGCAGTCCAATCTACTGCTGAGTACCTGTGATACATGCTAAAATGGGTCAGCTAACGCTGGTGAGCTCACAGGTTTGAGTATCAAATATTATTCTATGAACCGCAAGATTTAAGTATTGATTTGCATCCAACAAATAAAGTTATAGATAATGTATACAACCATGAGCGCATAGTCTGAGCTTAACTCGAGGGTCGGGTCCCATATAGAGAATTCCGAGCGAGGTGCCTCCACGAGTGCCTAATCCACACCCGTCTTCCCAAATATTAGTACGTCCGTTTACCCGGTTAGTGCTTGCTAACCCGGACGAGGAGGGTCAATCCTATATGGTACCATATACTAATATTCACGCTACTTTCGTATTACCAGACTATACTGACGGAGGACTTTAGTTTGATTAGTTGAAAACAACTCATGTAGTATATTGAAATATGTACTCGCGTTCATGCGTTAAAAACAGAGCAATGTATCACACCCCTAGTAAAACAGTAAAAAGAGGGGCCATGAGACTCACCTGAGCCTGGAGAGTTTATCTTAATAAACTGAGATTGATTAGCCAATAATCGAAGTCCAAAGACTTGTAACCTGAGGGTGTCCACGACACGCGATGGTTATCAACATGTGAAGGCATCTAATAATACTACCTTGTAGTTGTTTGTCCAACTAGAATGTCCAAATGATTACAATTTGGTTGATTGTTTAAGTGTTTGAAAATGTGTACGGCCCGTTGGTGATTGTTGGTAATAATAATATTATCATTATTCTTGAAAAACGTGTTCCAAAGTGTTTTAGAAGTCATGTCGCATTCGTGTTTGATGTTATACAAGTTTAACACTTCGTGTGAAAGTTTAGATGTAACACGGTTACTCGGGAACCTAGGGTAAGGGCGAAGCCCGTTAATGACGGGGGTCCGGGGGCAGCGCCCCTGGTAGCGGGGTCCAAGGGGCGGCAGCCCCTGGCGGGGACAAGGGGCAGAGCCCCTGGCTTTATTTCTACTATATTGCTTTGGTGAAAAACGCATCTGGACTTGAATTTGGGTGAAATGGGGCGTCAAATTTGGGTCTCAAAACTTAGTGTAAAATTAGTTTAAAACCTTCTGTTTATGCGTCACTTATAGCGTCACTTAGGGGCTTGGGCGACACTTGGGAAGTGTCGCTAAAAATAGTAAATCTGAGCATATGCGTCACTTAAGGGAAGTGACGCATGGTAGGGCGTCACTAAGGTAAGTGTCGGTATAAGTGTCGGGTATGGATCTAGGCGTCACTTTGGAAGTGTCGCTATAAGTGTCAGGTATGGGTCTAGGCGTCACTTAGGAAGTGTCGCTAGAAGTGTCGGTTAAAGTTGTTGTGCGTCACTAGTCAAGTGACGGTAGGAGTGTCGGGAAAAAGGGGTTTTATGCGGCACTTAGGCAAAATTGGGGTTTCATGCGACACTCAATGCGTCACTTAAGTGATGCACGAAGTGACGCTATACTGGTCGTCTTTGCGACACTTAGGTCTGGTTGACGGATTTTTGAGCCAAAACGAGTTTTCCGGCCACCGTTTGGCCTGAAACTTTTACCCAACCCATATTTGGACATTTTAAGCTTAAAGAAACAACTACTTGCTAAAAACACTAAAAATCGAGGAGTTGCGGGTTTTGTCGGAAACTTACAATTTGTCGGATGAAAATTCCGAAAAGATGGAAGTGTAGATCGTTGCTTCGTGGTTATTTTCTTCCAAACGAGTGTGAAGATTCGAGGTCGTTTGGAGGTGTTATTTTAGGATTTAGTGAGGTGGTGGTGGTTTGTGATTTAGAGAGAAAAGAGAGGAAGAGAAAGAGAAGAGTAAAGTGAAAATGGGGTGGGGAGGTGGTGACCTCACCCCCTTTTGGCAGATTTTTCGTGGGGCCCACCCTATGTGGGTGTGTCCCAAACTTGTTCCTCGCGTTTGCGTTCCGTGCGGTGTTCGTTTTCCCGATCGTTTAACCGTTTAAATAATTATTTCGCGCGTTATACACCCGTTTTAAGGCACGAATAATTACCCAATATTTTTACTTAAAATATTTCACCAATTACTTTAATAATTGAGTTATAAAGTATAACTTAACATTGTTTGCGCGTTTAACATTCTAATCGCGTAGGCTTTTAATTGTACGATACGAAACATGTATGAATTATCATCAAAAATACTATTTTAGATATAATAGTGTTATTAAATAATGTTATCTTATTTAATAATTTTGTTCACCAACGTCCGTATAAAATTGAATCGAATTACATTCGATTTAAATTGCGTACGATTTAATCAAATCGCAAAATTGTATATATTCAACAATATAAAATCCGATACATTAATTAGCCTAACACAGAACTAATTACATGTATTAACAGTTGATTAGACACTAATCACTAGTCCTAATTTGGTGGGTGTTACACCTGGGACCCCGCTAACTATGGGCGTTGTAACACCAGACATTTCTACAAATATATTTTATAATATATTTACAATAGGAAGCGTAAGTCCCATAACATTTGAACAACATTTACAAACCAACATCTTATACTTACAAATATATATATATATATATCAAAAGAAAATCTTCTAACTATTTAATTACATTACATGTTACTAAAACGGGTGTTACTAAAACTTTTCCAAACATAAATTTATCAAAAGATTAGAGTCAACGCATCAAGTCAAACATCCAGTCAGTCATCTACAACCCGAACCATAACTAACCAAAATCTGCAAAAGATTCAACAAAGAGGGGATTAGCTCACGCTAAGTGAATGGAACTGTAACCGACAGTTCAACTCACAAGCAACAAGTTTTACAACTAATAAACCGCAACAAGTAAACACATAAGCACGTATCGTCAAGAATATCGGAGGTTCCTGGTATACCATCACAGAAACCTACCGATAGCTTGAGTACTACCTTCACTGACATAAGTACATCCTCAACTATGTGTATCGAATGACTCAGACAACTACACAGTAGTACTCAAGCCCAACCAACCAACGTTGACCTCTGAATCAACCACATAGTCAACCAATCAAACAACCAACAATCAACAACCAATAATAATCAGCAACTACAAATCAACTAATCAATAACACAATATAACCAAACAACAATAACATAACTTAATATTTAACCAAAACTATCCCGGTTTACTCGTTGTAACCGAACCCGTTACAACTGAGTTGAACCGAGGATTACAGTAACCACTCACCGATATTCCTAGCTTCAAACTCAGTGGTCTTATATTACTGAGTTGCCGCCCGCTTATCTGAGATACAACAATTAACACAAGTCAGTAATAATCCATTACCAATATCCATGTTAATCATAATTAACACCAATCTCTAATCCATATTATCATATCATATGATCATGTAACAGAATAATTAAATTTGAATTAAATATCAAAAGTCTGATTTGCTGTAAAAACCCAAAGAACCGCCGGCTAGGGTCTACAACCCGCCGGGTTCTCCTCTTAACAATAGGGTCCCCGTGCTCACCTACCGGGTGAATTAACATTTGTGACAACATAACTTTATTGAGTATTAAAGCCTACAGAAGCCGCCGGTTTGGGTAACAACCCGCCGGTTTCCAACCCAAACACAGAACCCGCCAGCTGGGGGTGATGACCCGCCGACTTGTTCATACCAATCCAGAAACTGCACTTGTTTTCCAGCTTCCAACTCCAAAAATTATAACCAAATTTCACACCTATCAGCTACTATACTCGATTTTGCACTGATATTAACCTCTAACATCAATTATAAACATACTATAACAATTAACAATCACTCTCAAACTTTAATTCTAACATACATAATCAAATCAATCTATTTATAACCTACTCTTTAAATTTAAACTTAAACTTGAAGAACACTAACAAATCAAACATGCTAACTTCACATATAATTGTATAATCACCATATAACCAACAAACCATGATTTCAAAACTTTAGTTCATACAAAACACATATATTCATCATTTACCTAATTTCTATAGAATAAGCTCAAGAACCCTAGAAAACTTACAATCAAGTGATGAACAAGATGATGATGATAATCTGATTTTACTAATCTAATTCTTCCACACAATTTAATTCCCAATTTCCTTTTGATTTCTTGATAATAGTTTGAGAGAGTTCTTAGAACACAAAGAAGAAATGGAAATGTTAGGTGAAAAATGAGTCGGTCTCCACCACCCCAATTCTTTTATCTGTGTTTTATTTTTTATCCCCTCTAATTCTATTGTCTGGAACCTGAAAATACCCGCGAAACAAAATATTTTATTTTAGTGTCAACTTTATTAATTTAAAACAAGTAACTTTTTACTAGTCACAATAAAACCTGAGGCTCTTTTACTTATTTATTTTCAAATAGACCAAATAAAATATTTCCCCTTATTAAAATAACCGTTTATTTCCAGGCCCAGAAACCGGGTGTTACAGGCGCTGCCCCTGGACCCCCCGTCACCTAAAGTTTATAAATACTTTTAATTATAACACTTCGAAATTAAAATAATAATGTTGAAGATTATTATTACAAGCAATCACCAACGGGCCGTACACGTTTGCAAAACATAATCAAATCAACCAAATCGTAGTAATTTGGAAATTCTAGTTGGACGAACAACTACAAATGTAGTCTTTATAGATACCTACTCACGTTTATAACCATCACGTGTCGTGGACACCCTCAGGTTACCAGTCTTCGGACATCGATTCTCGGCTAATCAACACAAGTTTATTAAGTTAAACACTCCGAGACTCAGGTGAGTCTCATAGCCCATATTTTACTGTTTTACTCAGGGGTGTGATATCATTGCTCGTTTTATTTTAACTATATGAATGTAAGTATGAAAACAAACAATTACTACATGAGTTATCTTACTAATCTTTCAAAGCCCTCCTCAACATAGTTTGGTAATACATTGTAGCGTGAATATTAGTATTTGGTACCATATAGGATTGACCCTCCTCGTCCGGGTTAGCATGCACTAACTAGCTAAACGGATGTACTAATATTTGTTCAGACGAGTGTAGATTAGGCACTCGTGGGAGGCACCTTGATCAAGATACCTTAAATGTGGACCTGACACCTCGAGTTAAGCTCAGACTATGTGCTCATGGCTGTAAAACTTTTACTTTGCTTAATTGCAATTTAAATTCAATTAAATCTTGGGTTTCATACAATATGTGTTGACATACAAACCTGTGAGATCACCAGCGTTTCGCTGACCCATTTTAGCATGTATCACAGGTACCCAACAGTAGATTGGACTGCCCAAATCAGGAATCATTAGCTCGTGTCAGCATGCAAACATTCAGAGATTTAGCTGCATTATTATATTTTGTATAAATTAGTTATGTATATAAATCTCTCAATTTCAAACTGAGCTAATGTAAACTTTGATTTTGTCAATACAAGTTGTAAAATGACACATATAGAGTCGTTCATTATATCTTTGTGTTGTGATTATTGATTAGTCGCGCCCCGACCCGATTCATTTCCGCAACCCGAATTTGGGGGTGCGACAGCTCCTCTGATCCTCTTTTTAAAAATAAATTTAATTTTCTATCACTACGTATTTTCTGAAACATCAATAATAGATTACGTAGTAAATTGAGATATTATATATCTTGTAATCTATTTCGACGTAGTGAACATCAATTTACTACGTAATCTATTAATTTTTTTTAGAAATGGCAAATATATATAGATAAAGAACTGCAACTTAGCAAGAAACTAAGAGCGGCGAAGAAGTACAAAGATTTATGAAACAGAAAACATGGAAAATTACAATGAACAATGAGTCCAATCAACCAAATTATAAGACATCTTACTTCTATGATTAATCCACAATAGTGAAGTGGGATATTATGTCACCTATTATTGCGAAGAAGGATCTTCTGATGTTATTAAACACCAAGTCGTTTCTCGCTTTCCATATAAACCATAACATGCAATAAATAATAACCATGAAGATTTTTCTTTTCTTAACGCAATTGCCCCAATTAGCTCCAAATTCTATCAAATCTTTCACCGAATATATGTTGGGAAGAAGAATACCACACCATCTTGAAATCCGATTAATTAATTCTGAAGCTCTTGGACATGAGATTAACGCATGATTAGTGCATTCGTCTGCTAAACCACAAACTTTACAGAGAGTGGAACCAACATTGATGCCTTTCTCAGATAAACCTTTTGCTACAGGAATCCTACCCAAAACAGCCCTCCAGACGAAACAATTTACTTTTAATGGAGCCCATTTTATCCATGACATCGTAGAATATCCAGAAGAAGTAATATTATCATCGATGAATTACCTTACGACATTAACGCTAAAGGAGCCATTATGAGATAACTTGCAAACCAAACTATCCTCCATATCATTAGGAAAAACAGAAGAGATCAAGTGGAGCATGGAACTGAATTCATTAATGAAAACTTCATTGTTAAAGGTTTGCAACCATTCCCAAAAGTAGTTCATAGAACCAATACGATCAGAGACTCGGCAATCTTTGTGTTTTTCGATTGCAAAGAGAGATGGGAATTTTGCTTGTAATGCTACATCTTCTATCCATATATCCTTCCAGAATCTGATTTTTTTACCATTTCCCACAGCTAAAGAGAAGAAATCATCAAAAGATAAACCAAAATCAATGATGTCCTTTGATATTTTGCAAATGTTTTTCCACACACCCGAAGTATTTGCTTTGGACATTTGAATCATCGGTTTATTTTGTAAATCATGAACAACCATTATCACTTCTTTCCACCTATAATTGTTCTTATCCAATAATTTCCACCACCATTTCATTAGAAGAGCAGAATTTTTTGCTTTGAGAGAGCCGATACCGAGACCTCCTTTTTATTTTGATGCCATTACCGAATGCCATGGAACCCAACTTATCTTTTTCTCATTCACACTACCACCTCATAAAAACCATCTTCTGATTTGCTCAAGCCGATTGATGACACAAGAAGGAGCTTTGAATAGAGAGAAGAAGTAGAGAGGAAGACTGCTTAATACCGATTTGATGAGAGTTAATCTTCCGCCAAAAGATAAGTGTTTCGCTTTCCAACCGAATAATTTCCTTTTGAAACGATCCTCAATCGATATCCAATGTTTCTGGACGTTCATATTCGCTCCTACAGGAACACCAAGAAAAATGAATGGTACTGAACCTGATATACAACCAATGCATGAAGCTAAATCTCTTACACAATCATCCGAAATGCTTATGCCATATAACTTTGATTTATGGAAATTCACTTTTAATCCGGATGAGACATTAAAACATCTCAAAATTCTGGCAAGTTTAAGAATGTTTGGTTTAGAAACTTCTCCAATGAAGATTGCGTCATCAGCGAAAAATAGATGAGAAATTGAAGGCCCATTATCACCTATCCTTTTGGCGTGAAAAATACCCTTATTACAAGCTGTTTTCATTGCGACATTAAGACCTTCCATGGCAATTATAAATAAGAAAGGCGAAAGAGGATCGCCTTGCCTTACACCTTTCGATATCTGAAACTCTTTTGTCGGTGATCCGTTAATTAATACCGAAGCAAAAGATGAAGTCAAACAGCCTTGAATCCAACCGCGCCATTTAACACCGAAGTTCATTTGATCCATTATTGAATCCAAGTAATTCCAGTTAATAGAATCGAAAGCTTTTTCGAAATCTATGTTAAACATGAAACACTTGTTTTTAGAACGCTTGGACCATGAAATAATTTCATTAACAATAAGAGGGCCCTCGAGAATGTTTTTGTTATTAACGTAGGCTGATTGAGTACCATCCACGATACAACCAATGTCACTTTTCAGACGGATTGAAAGAGCTTTTGCAAAATTTTTGTATAGACATCCATTGAGCGAAATGGGACGATAGTCCCCAAGATTAATGGGATCTTTTACTTTTGGAAGTAGCGAAATAAAAGAAGAATTACTTCCCCTTGCGATTGAACCCGAGGCTTCAAAATGCTTAATAAATTTCATTATATCCGAAATAATAAGATCAAAGTTCGCTTTCAAGAATTTAATAGATTTCATTACATCCGAGTGTCTCACCCCATTAAAATCACCGAAGAATACCCATGTTCCGTGATGGGAGTTTTTTAATGTTTTCAAATCGTCCCATAATAAACGTTTCTCGACCATAGACTGAGGTGCATCAACATTTACAAGATAAACATTTGAATTAAAACCATTCCAGACACCTCCTAGCATCCAATTTTTTTGAGATTTATTGCAAATCGTAGGAGAAAAAATCCATGGATTCCAAACACACATGATTCCTCCCGATTGACCATTAGCATTAACCACTTCAATGCCATAGTTGTTATTCCCCCAACACCCAACGACATCAATTTTACTCGAATCAGAAAAATGGGTCTCTTGTAAACCTATGAAATCAATGTTGTGTTTCATTTTCAACCTTCTTATCCATTCTATCTTATGAGACTCGCTCATACCCCTTATATTTAATGATAACAAATTTACTGGATTACCTTTAAGACACCTTCACCTGCTAGGACTTCTTTCAACACATCATCATCAAAATTCACTTGGAAGCCCACTTCGTTACCCACTATAATTGTCTTTTCCATTTCTTGAGATGCGGATACATGAGAGACATCGATGGAGTCACTAATAGATCCAGAGGTGTTAATGGATTTATTAAAATCGATCGATGAAACGTTAACCACCTTATGCCTTAGACAATCGGAAGAAGATTCAATTATTGGGGCATGATTTCTCCTTCTCTTTCTCGTATTACCAATACAATCATCAACATGGGCTTTCGAAACAGAAATGGATCTACCATACTTTTTTCCATGCCTGGGCTTAGATGGAGCAGAGAATGCAAAAGGCCCAAAATGCATATCAGGCCCAATAGGGTTTGCATGAAAACCAGAGTTATTAACAATAGGAGGAGCTGATACATTTGGGAATAATGAATTAATCGAAGGAATATCAAACGGCTTATCTTGGGGAAGATCAACATTACCTTTGATATTCTGATCAACATCATTAGGAGAATTTAATGCATTTCCGACGATGATGTTCGACGACTCTTCAACTGCTTTCACCAGAGATCCGATATCCTCATCGTCATCTGGAAAAAACTCTCCTTCTTCATACTCTTGAGACTTGACTTTAGAGGAATTGACACTTAACGAATCAGAAATACCGTCATCATTACTATCTTCACTGCAATCATCCACTTCCATGTTATTTTCATTGACATCCATGTTAACGTCCAGGAATGGATTGAAAAAACATGCATCCTCAATGACTCCAATTGAGAAATGTTTACCGCCATCATACTCCACTATTATTTCTTCATTGATTTTGGTTTTAGATTCCGTTAGTAAGCAAACATTAATATATGATAAGTCCTCGAACTTCCATATATTATCATCCCCCATATCAAGAACTTTGCCCTTATGAGAAAGAATTTTTTGTAAAGTATCCAATGTACGAAAATTGTACAGGCAAATCGACGATTTTAACATCTATGATTCTTTCAAACTTCCAATGAATGATTGAGTCTCCTCTTTTCAACCAAGAAAACCATTGTTTCCAACATTCATTATTACTGAGAAAACTTGATGCTGAATCTTCATCATCAAAACCAATGAGTGTACACAAACCTCCATAATAAAACACCTTACCAAGCATTATCCCAGCATCTTTTAGCAAACATGGAAGAGCCTTTAATGTATCATAATCAATTGATTCACCAAAAAGGAAAGAATTGAATAAGGTTTTGTCAACATCAGGAGAAGGATTAAGGTTAATACGCACTGGAGAAGATGATGAATCACTTGCAGAACCAGCAACCACATTGGCAAAGGATCTAGAACCCTTTAGGTTCCAGGCCAAAGGTGGTGGGGGATACTGGCGAACAGGTTGCTTAATGAAGCTACGATTCTGAGGTTGATTATTAACCGACATTTTTCTTTGAAAACGGGCAATGTTAACCATCAGAACATTGTTATCCAAATGCATTCTTTTGAATGAGTCTTCAAGTTTCTTTGTATCTTTTACGTCCGTGAATTTTACGAATCCGAAGTTAGAACCACCTTTGTCTTTCTTATGCGCAATGTAAACATCAGCTACCTTTCTATACTTCACAAATAGAGCCTTTAAATCTTCAGAACATACTCTCTCGGGTAAATTACCGACGAAAAAAGTGGTTAAATCCGAGCCACGAATCTATTTTCTTCTGGTCACTGTTTTCCAGCCGCTATCCATTCTATTTCTTGAAGTTGTCAAAAGATAATTGAACTAAAATTTGAAATTCAATTAATGTCGTCGTGTAATAAATTAGAATAACAGTCCACGTAATCTATTAATCAAATATAAAAAGTGATGCCTAATTAAATCTCTCATGACTACAAACAATAAAATAGTCAATGTGTTGTGAATCAGTCGTGCACAATGAATAAACGTAACTATGAATGCTCTTGACTGTCCGACTGCCATCGTCATATTCTATAGTACACGACTATGTTTATATCTATATACCGATGCCAATGATAGAACACGGAAACTAAAAAAGAGTAAAAAGGAGAGGAACCCCTTTGTGAATCACATTGTAAATTCGTGAGACATTCATGTGTTGTAACTTTAATTTATGATCTTCATCTAGTTAGGAGCGGGAGAAAGTGTGAGGTAGATAAACCGTATATTATTAGGGTTGAACAACATATATTAGGGTGTGTTTGACAACCTTTTTTAAAGAGATTATTGAGGATTCTAAGAGATTGAGATTTTAGTTTTAAGAAGCTTAATCCCTTATAAAATTACAATCCTTGTTTGATACAAAAGGTAGAGTAAAGGTTCTTCAAAAAATAATCCCTTAAAGGAAAATTTCTTCAAATTAACTTCTCCTAAAAATCCTCATCCCCTCATTACTAAATTACTACATTACCCTTCTCTTAATTATTAAAAATGTAGAGTAATTATATGTCATGTCCATTTACGTCATTTTACACTTATAAGCTTCAACTCCATCTAATTTGCCAAACACCTCTAGAAAAATATAATCTCCAGCTCCAGCCCAAAACAAAAACTCCAACTTCCATCTCCATCTCCATCTCTATCTCTAGCTCCATCTAATTTCGCCAAACAGACCCTTAGAGATGCTAATATATATGATTTAATCCTATACTACTACTAAGGAAGAGCAACAAATGACAACGTAAATAATTCGTGATACTTTAAATCTAATTGTTGTGCTCTATCGGACCAAGTATATTATAAGCTAGCGTCTTGGAGCAAAAGTTTAGGTGATTATCTTTTGTACAGAACATCCATAAGGTGAACCGTAAAAATAGAATAAAACAAAAGGCAAATAAATAAGTAGGGTTAATAATAGTTTAATAGTTGGTTAAACTTTTACAGTATTATTTTTTATTTTAACAACTCAATTTTTTTCTTAAAATGCAAGCCTCAAAGTTTCAAACTTTTGATGATTTAATTCTCCAAACTACTTATACTTCAAAATTTTGATAGTTTAACCAATAAAGTTTATCTTTTATAATGATTTTGTCCATTTGAATTTTTCCAATATAATCATCAAACTTTAAAAAATTGTAAGGTTTAACCATTTGAAGGGTTAAACCAATAATTCAATGCAAACTTTAAAGATTAAATTATGAAAGAGATAAAGTTAAGTGGTTAAAACGAAAAAAATACACTTTTAGAATTAAATCGTTATTAACGAACTTGAAGATCAAATGAAACTTAAATATTCACACTTATTATGTGATCGTGTTAGCAGTAATAACTCCGCCTAAATTTTGAAATGAAATTCTCTCACAATACTGTACATCCGTCACCAAATATTAATAGTACTCTTATTTTGTGATGATCATACTTCATAAGATTCAAAATTTTACGGTAGAGTGACACTTTGTAGAATAGATTGAGAAACAAAGTTCGAAATGATATTGAATAATCTATAATATTTATTTTTTTACTTATTAAGGAGTAGCTATACCATGTAATCTACCATAACAGTAATGATAAATACATTAACTATTACTACTTATTAGTCGTCCTCTTTATTACATGTTTTATACTTACAAGAGTACAAAGCGTGGAGCCGTTCCCAATGGTGATTTGGCTTGATAACACCATCGGACGGCATTTCTTCACACTGCCGCAACATTGCTGATAGCGTTTCAAGCAGCACTTACGAATGACATTTTGCCCAAGACGTCGTGCTTTGTATTTTCTTCGTTTACATTTATTTCTTCATCTTGTTAAACAAGTTTTGTGTGTGTTGTTTATTGTGAGTGTGAGTATTTTAGTGTGTGTTGCCTAGGGGAAGAAGAAAGAAGAACCCGATAGAATTTTAGTGTGGGCTATTAAAATTGAAGTAAATATTCGTATTAGACCAAGCCCATTAAAATCTAAAGTGGACTAGTAAATTGAGTATCTTATTTTACTTTTTGTTAATTAAAATTATTGAATAAAGTACTGTATTTGTTAATTATTTTATAAATGAATATTTAGGTTATATATTTTTTTGTTAATTAAATTTATTTATATGTATTTGAAAAATCAAACAAGCAGAAAGTACAAAAGAACATCTTCGCCATTTTTCTAACACTATTCTCGCCAAGATACCCGTAAAAACAGTATCTCGACACCCTGTACTTTAATTTAATTTGTTACTTTTCAAGGAAAATAATCTACTACTATATAATATCATCATAAATAACATTGTTTTTCTTTCTTTCTTACTTCCTCTTTTCATATTGGTACTTTGGTTCATGTGATGTTTGAAATATCTATGTATAGCATTTTATTTTGAAAAATGCTTGAATTGCCTAAATACGTACAATTTAAAATTAGGCCTAAATGTTTCATCGGTGAATATTTTAAAATGATTAAGGAGATGCAATAAATGAGATTATTGTGTCAAAACTCGTAAGCTATATTATTATTATTATTATTATTATTATTATTATTAGACCAAATTTAGATTTATATATTGTTTCTATTCCACAATGATAGATGTAAAGAAAATAGCTTTCACTTCGAAAACAGTTTTACCCCATCAGTTTCCTAAATCAATGACTTTATATTAATCGGAAAACATTATTTCTTTAAAATAAATGGTTAAAGCCTAAAACGCTCTTGTACTTTTCTATATGTTTCGTGATCATCATCTACATATTTTATCATCACGATCATAAACAAACATTCGAATTTTATATTCATGTCACCAATGTATCTAAATTTATTCGAACACAACTTAGGAAACATAACATTACTTTGACATGTCAACTTTTTTTTATAATGTGACTATCACAAAATTTGTGACATGAAGTTTGTTGATAATCTTGATAATAAAATAGTTACATCAGTAATATGAACATAAAATTTAAAAGTTTGTTAATGATCGTGATGATATAATAAGCATATAAGTGATCTCGAAACAAATAAAAAACTACAAGGATGATTTGCAGCTTAACCCTAAATTAAATAATGAAATAATGATAATTTTCGTTAAGTAAACATAGATAAGAAATGGAAATCTTATAAAATCACAAATTATTGCTAAATATAAAATCTCTGACACAATTCAAGATCGAAGATGTAGATTTAAACTCACTACACACACATATATATATACATACAGCCTTATACGTAGGTATATAAAAAAAATACATTTAATTATATAATTAATTGCAAAAAACAGCTCCTATAAAAGGCCTTTTTCATCCCCATTCTCACACTTCTCCCAATCTCATCTTCCCCTCTTTTTCTCTCCCATAAATCTGTGAAATTGTAATCCTTCTCGAACCTTCATCATCATTCCGATGACGACGGACCACTGGACGGAATTAGCGTTAACTGACGATTCATTAGTCGCCGAGCTTCTATTACGAATGAAACATTCATCAGATTCAAATCCACTGATAAAATCAACACCGATTACAACATCAACAGCAATTCTTCCGCCGCTTTGGGGGAACCGGAAGAATCGATCGAAAATAACGTCGTCAGTCGCCGCTGGATTCGGTAAAGAACACCGTGGTAGTCCAACCACTCATCTGTCGTGGAGCGGCGGTGCTGGTTCAACTAGCGACGGTTGCGATGATTCTAGCCGTCGGTCAGATCTAGATTCCGGTAGCAGATCTGTTAAGGTTTGTGCTTTCAACTTTAACGAAAAAATCTATTCCGATGAACGATTCTGTCAAATTATTATTATTTCAATTCAACATTCTCTTCATCTATTTCTCTGAGGTTTCTATATTCATAATCTACAAATCTGAGGTTTTGGTATTCTCTTATATGCCACGTCAGACTTTTCCGGCGTTACAGTTGTACACTATTTTTTATCCACGGTTATTTATATATATATAATACAAAGAAACAGAAGAAATGTTTTAAAGGTTTTTTTTTACTATTTTGCCCTTGTCTCTACCGTGGGTTGAATTTGACTTTAAAATTCATCGGTCAAAACCTGTAGTTTTTGACCGTACCGGTAGTCAGTTGATTACCAAAATACCCTCCGAAGAGGTCTGTTTACCTTTTACAAATGTTTTTGTTTTTTGTGCGATGATTTTGAGGGGTCTTTATTATTTCTGTAAAAAAAAGGACTTTCGAGTTTACAAAACGAATCAAGATCCAAGAGAAATGAAATCTCAAAAGACGAGTTATTTGAGGATATATAAATAGACAAATTTGCCCTTCGTCTTTAATTAAATACAGTAATCAACTAGGGTTTCTTTGTGTAATTATAATTATGAAATTATGAATAAAAGTAGAAAAAGGGTCGGGGGCTCTGGTGATTAGTTCCTTACATGGAGGTCATTTTTGTAAATTTTCTATTTCATCAAATTATTATTTTATTTCAATCTTATTTATTACTACAAAAATTAAAATCATCCCTTTTTGTATACTTTCGGATCCGTGTCCTCTAAGTTTTATAAAATATTACCAAGTATTATCTTTTCATTTTATTGTGATTTCCGACGATGATAAATAAATGATAAATATCCAAAGGAATAATTACAAAATTGGGTGTGTTTTGGTGCGTGAGAGTTTGTCGGCTATTTCTTTTTGACTTTTTGTTATTCTTTTTGAAAGTATAAAAATGCTAATAAAAACAAAAATTGTTAACAAAAAGGACATATATAAGTTGCAATTTTCACTTGTTGATTTCTTTCTAAATTGTTATTCTTTACGCAATTTTGCAGGCAAATGAAGGTGCATCCACATCTAGTTACAATCATAAATCTCATAAAAGAAAGGTTAGTACTTTTCGCCCCCAATTATTGAAAATTTGTTCAATTTTTTATAATTAAAATTGGATATGATAATGATTGTACTAATGTAATGGAATTTAATTTTTTACAGTCTTTTATTGAGGTTAAAGATGAAGAAGGTTCATTATTGAAGGAAAGGACACATATAAAAAAGGTATGATCTTTATAAATATAAACAATTTAATCTTATGATTATCATCATCATCATTCATATATATATTTGTATGTGTAAATTAATTATCTACCTAACAGGTTTCTATACATGACCAGGAACTCACATCGACATCGACGCCTGTGGCAATGAATCATCAAGTGACTACTAGTCAAAAATTAAAGAAAATTCAGGTATAAGTTGTTAATATTGTTTTATACAATGTTTTTGGTAAATTATAATGTACAAGCTTTAAAATGTGCAACTTGTAACCTCGTACATTATCTTTTGTTCAGGTTGCTCCAGTGTATCAAAATCAGAGAAACAAAATGGAGAAGGCTGTATTGTGTAAAGTAGAAGCAGAAAAGGAGAGTTTACAAAGAGGGTTTGTATTGCCGGATTTAAACATGACACCGAACGATGATGATTTGGTGATGTTGAGCTGAGATTGAATGATTGATTAGGAAATATTTCTTATGTTTCTTGATCTTCACTTGGTATAAAATAATATATACTCCGTATAAGATAAGATCAGATTCGCTCGTATTAGTACCTTTACCGCAAGGAAAAGGAATGGGAGTGGCGAGAAAGGTTCTATAATGGATTTTAGTATAGGAGGTTGGTTAGATGAAGAATGTAAAGAATTTTTGAACAACTTTTTGATTTTGGTTCATCAAAGTTATTAGATTTTTTGAATTTGTTCTTTGGGTATTTTTAGTAGGGGTGAGCATAGAAACCGATTAACCGACCCACAACTGAATTAACCGATTTAACCGACTCAAAGCTTAACCGATGGTTCGGTTATTATAATTCCATTAACCGATTAGATCGGTTATGGTTATGGTTAAGACCCATTAACAAACCCTATTTAACCGAACCGACCCACCCTTAGTTTTTTTACTTATATTTTTTCATTATACAAATAAATATGTAATGTAAATAGGTAATATATGTTGAGCTAAATTTTTTTTAGAAAAGGCAAAAATTTATTGTATAAATCAATCTATACAAACATAAAAATCACCCTGCATGACAGCACAATACTATTTACATTTCTACTAAGGCACCAAACTATCAGATTGTGACAGAGTTGAATATAGCTTTCCAATCAAAACTAACTCCATGATTTTCCTGGCCTTCCGAAATTAAACAAGCATATAGATGCATCCGAAAAACCTTTACCCGTATCAATACATCCCACGTCCACAGTAGCAAAAACTACTCATTTAACACCAATCTACTGCTACTTACAGTCATTGGATTAAATTGATAGATGCATACAATTTAATACTAAGTAGCATAATGACTCGTTAGGAAACTCTCAAACTTTAAGCCCACTAATTAATTATGTTGTCCATTCCATTTTTAGGTTACATTTAAAGCCACTTTCTCTTCTACCCGTAAATACAATCTTTAGAAATAGTGATGTTCTTCGCAAGATATCGACAACACCACCACAACTAGGAGCTCGATGATTCTATTACTTCATAATTTTTCTTTTTCAAGCGGTTAACGGTTAACTGACCCAAAATCTACTCAAAATTCGATTTAACCATAACCGATTTAACCGAAACCGAACGGTTAAGAAATTTCCATAACCGAAATTTTGGTTTTGGGTTCGGTTAAGGGTCATAACCGACCCAAACCAACCCATGCTCACCCTTAATTTTTAGTTGCATATTTTTTAGGATATGTGAAGGGATAAAAGTGGTGGTTGAGGATGTTGACAGAATTTGATGTTGGTGATGTTTTTATTACCCAAATTAATATCGATCATTGATTATTGGTGGCAATTTGGATATTACATTTGTTTTCTTGCAACGAAAACTGTAACCTTATAAATTAAAAGAGGTTTATAATGTCAAACGAAAATTTATGAAACTAAAATTTGAGACAAAACCAATAAATAGGTGGAAGGTGACAGATAATTGATCAATTGAGTTTGAAGTAATATAACCACTCCAGATTAATTTTAGTCTAAAATCTTTAAAATAATGCAAAACTAAAAGTATAAGAATATTGTTTTTCCAAATCTTTTCATATGTTTACCATATCTAGAAACCCTTACTCCAATGGAGTTCTATACTCCTCCTAGTTTTATTTAATTTATCTATCTTTAGACAGATTGACCTAAGTTAAATTGTTGTGACGATAAAACTACTTCTATACTACTCGTATTTAACTACTCCATCCATTCTAAAATTATAGTTAATCTTTTCTTTTACGGACGTTCCAAATTAATTGTTCACTTCCAAATATAAATAGGGAAGTTTAATTGTAATTACCGACTGAAATTATTATTATAAACTTTTAAAGAAGCAGTAATTAACTTTAAACTATCATTATGCAAAAAATAAGAAAGATAATGCAAAAATAATTATGTTTTTATTAACTGCGTATTTTTTATCGGGTGATAATTATTTTGGGACAGAATGAGAGATGGAGTATTCATGATGTTTCTTGAAATGATAAAAATGTACTAGTATTTAGGGCCAAGATTGGGCCAGTTAGGGTAAAGCATACTTAGGTCTGATCTAGTTGGGCCTGTCCTGTCCAAAAAGATCATATAATAATAATGACTAAACTGCCTGTAGGATCGAAAATTTTAAAATAAATTCGCCGATACGGACAAGGAATCCGTCCCACTGCACCCTCTAGTTCCTCACTTGAGGTTGGCTTGTGGCTTTTGCTTTCTTTCATAAAGATTATATTAACGCGGTTAGAACATGTACCATGTGTATCACATGCCTTGGTATACCTTGAATTTCTTTATTAAGATATAATAGAGGCCTGAAGCAAGGTACTAAATTTGGAATGGTGGATTTGTTATGAATATTAGGGCTTAAGGTACTAAAAGCCCTTATCCTTGGTAATTGGGTTTCGGCTGTGTCCAGTGTTAAGGCCCATGTTGAGCTATTTCATTTCTGTTTTTTTAGAATGGACAACTACTTACGCATAACTACTTTCTGGGGAGGTCCGTTTAGTAGTTATGAACCCTGTAGACCATACACGTGATGAAGGGAGGGCGCCAATTGGTAACTACCACAATGGTTTTTAAAATATTAAATCGGATTGTTGAAGTTGTTACTTAGACCATTGCCTACGGTAATTACCTTCACCAACCGGTTGGTTAGTTCCGTACCAACGCTGTCAAACCGGTTTGCCTCACAACCGGTTACAAGCACTTATCCGATTCAAATCAGTTCATAATCAATTCAAAAATTATGGGTCCGCATGCTTTTTGTGACTGTGTATTATTTTTATTTAAATAATTAAAAATGATAATAAAGTGGTTTGAAAGTGGTTAAACTGTTGGTAAGGACAAATCAGTTTTGAGTCGGTTGGTAGAAAGATATGTCACATAAATGATTAAGAAGCAGTTCATCCACGGTTCATCCACGGTTCCGTCGGCCAAAACATTACCCTCATTTGTCAGTTTACTAAAACTCAGGCGACTTCACCATCGTGAAACACCGCTGAAACACCATACTCCGCCACTGACACCGTCGATTACACCTCCGATTGGCCTATTCTTCTCACAAACTTTGACCAAATAAACATTAACCAGCAGCTACACTCCACTTATGTCCGTTAATCACCGCATAAACGTCCGCTCGCTGAATACATCAGATATGGTCTTCTAAAAGATCCCTTTATTCTCCAGCAATCCGATCTCTTTTGAATATTATGCAAATTTTGAAATTTATATGCAGCTTATTAATTTATTCTTAATTTTTATTTATATACTTCCATTATTATTTTACATTATAGAATGGGTTGCAAGGTATTGAATTAGTTTCCTTGTATTCGTCCTTTATTAATTGCAAACTGTCTTAATTTGTAATTGTATGACAGGTGCTTGATGAAATGCTTCAAAGAAATATTGTTTGAATTGTTGTTGTATATGCTAATGATTTTCATTCTGAGTTCATCTGAATACGACATGTAGGTTCAACAAAAAGTCGATACTCTCTTCTCACCGTCGTAAATCAACAAGGTTAGTCAATTGGATTGAATACGTCTTTTTTTTAATCAAATACGTCTATCCTTACATGCTAAACTGAAATTATAATTTGTTACATGGTTAATGATTGCCTATATTCCACCGATGGAAACCTGTCTCAATACAACAACGGCACACGAGTTCAATCGTCGAAGTTTATCGTATTGTGGAAGAGGTTCTCAGTTAACTAAGAATTTGTTATTTATTTTGTGATAGACGTGTTTTTTTTTTGTTGACGAGGTTGGTTATCCATCCCCTACTCAAACTGCTATTTCTAGTGATCTTAAACGAGTCGAACTTGGATTGGTTATAGTAATTGGTTACAGACTACTTACAATCTGTTTTGGTTCCTTATAAATGAGGGTGGAGCCATTGATTAGATTTCAGAATATATTGGCCGAAAAGGGGTATGCTTTTACCTATTCATTTCTTATTTAAAACTATATGCATTTAACTTTAAGATCCAAACGTTATTAAGTAGTTGAATGTTGTTTTGATGTAGTAATAACTGAAGTCTTTGATAATTCTATCTATCCCTAATATCATTGGCTTGCTTTTGCTTTGTATATCATTTGCCCAAAGTAAGTTCCTAATCATCACTCAATTGCTTTTTTCCTTCTTTTTTACCTATAACTTTTAGAAGCTAAATTTTGTATTTTCAAAGGTCGTGTTTTCTATGATACATCATTTCTTTACATAGGATGGTTGTTGGAAGGATTTGGTGTCGGGATCATATCATACACCGGTAACTTTTCTATGTCTAATACATTTGTATTGGATGCAGACTCTTATTAAATCATTATAATACAATCTATTTTCGTGATGTCTTTGAAAGGTTCATGTCTGTATAGTTATAGTTGAGATAGCACCACAAAACATGAGAGGGGGGCTGGGTTCTGTCAATCGGGTAACTTCATTTAGAAATTCTGTATATTGATCTTTGGTGCAATGAGTCGAGATGTATACTCTCTAAATTGTGAACCTTTTTTTTATTTGTATTTGTATATCTATCATATTTGGGATAAAACTGGGACTATTGAATTGAAGAATGCTTGCTGTTTTAGGTCAACCAAATCACCCCGTTTATAAGTAGATTCGTAAAATATGCTACCTCTAATGGTTACCATATTTCTATTTGTAGGAACTTTGCTCTGCTTAATGTTCATACATGGTCTGTTTTTTACCTAGGGGTGTATGTATAACGTTCCAAAGGTCAACTTATCTCTTTAATGGCTGGTAAGCTTGATTTTTGTCTTTTTCTTAGCAACCTTTTAAAAATTTGAATCAGTTGTAAACTACAATCAAATGAAGATCGCTATTATGGAAAAGGTAATGTATTGCTATCATCTTTTGTTTGAAAGATCGTCTATGGCATATACTCGAGACATTAAAACACGTTGAATTCCATTGGGCAATGAAGGCCTAAAACGGCTATATCTTATCTAGCATCCAATAATATACACCGAGTGTTTTGTCATGCTTATTATGAGTCTCTGATATAACATTTTATACATTATTTCTCTTTAATATTCACATTTACAAACTCACATTATAAAGTGGCTAGCAGAATTGATGAAATGGTATTGGTTACAAGGCAGACAGGTTCGAGGACAAAGCGCAACAAATTAGTGCCAAGCAAAGTGAAGGTTTTTGCATGGAGAGTAAGAAGGAAGCGGCTTCAGGTTCGTGTGGAACTCCACAAGAGGTATGGATTTAGATTCTCTGTTGTGTCTGTGGTGCGGTGATTGTGTAGATATAGTTGATCATTGCTTAATCATGTGTAATGAGGTTATCTTGGTTTTGAATAAAGTGTTAAGTGGTGGTCAATGGATAACTGTTGAATGATTTATATTGTGGAGCTCTTTGATTATGTGGAGAGTGATAATGGTAATAAATGTGAAAAGTACTTGTGGGAAGGGGTGATATGGATAACATCCTATTTAGTGTGGAAAAATAGAAATGCGAAGGTATTTGGGAGGAAGATATTAAGGGGGACGGGTTTGTTTCACGAGGTACAAATTCGAGTGCATGAAAGTTAGGATGAAAATGAAGGGGTTTAAATGGTCTCAATGGCTTAGTGAACGGAACATGGTAGGTGACATTAGAGGTGTGGCAAATGGGTAATTGATGGTTGAGGTGGAGTTATTTTGTTTGTAACGCCCCCGCAAAGCCTGACGAAACTTATAATCAATTGATGGGTAATTGATGGTCTCGTTTCGTTATCGGCCTGACGAGGACGTCAGGATTTTAAGTGGGGGAGTTTGTAACAACCCGTCCCACATCGGTTTGAGATAAGAAGTTTGAGTCCCTTATAAGTCTAAAGTTGTGGCTAATTGATATCTTCCACCATGGTTTTTAGTTGAAACCTGAAGGTATCCGGTTAGTTACTGCTTTCGGCTTATAAGGGACTCAAACTTCTTATCTCAAACCGATGTGGGACGGGTTGTTACAAACTCCTCCACTTAAAATCCCTACGTCCTCGTCAGGCCGAAACATAACCAGGATCCATACCCCAAGAGATGCACGAGCCGCGTACCCGTCACACCCCGAGAGGCTATGGCTCTGATACCATATGTAACGCCCCCGCAAAGCCGAAAGCAGTGACTAACCGGATACCTTCAGGTTTCAACTAAAAATCATGGTGGAAGGTATCAATTAGCCACAACTTTAGACTTATAATGGACTCAAACTTCTTATCTCAAACCGATGTGGGACGGGTTGTTACATTGTTGGTGTCAAAACGGGTACATACGGGTCAATTAGAAACGATGCAAGGGATGTATGTAGGTTGAAGATCATGAAGGCAGCAAGAGTAGGTCAGACGTGCAGCATGTGTACCTATAAGTATTTGTGAAGACTGGATACATTCTTGGCAGTGTATAATAGGTTTATTATTGTGTAAATGTGAATAGGTTTATTATAGTGGTATCAAATATATATGTCTTCTTATGATTAACATTAATTATTGTTATTATTTTATTTAATGGTACATGCCTAACAGATTGATACATATCTAAGTTTATTTAAATTCCCTTTCACTTAATTAAATAAAACAAATAAAAAAAATTACATCATTAATAAATAATAATCCTTTAAGATTTAAAGAACCAAAACACTTAACAATAACCGCGGGTCTTTTATCTAGTATATATATATATATATATATATATATATATATAATTGTCTCTTACTTTCATCCCACCACTTAAGTCCCCAATTTGAAAGGTCATCTCGAATTCTCAATACCTATAAGCCTATTGGCCCTTTGGTTTCATTCTATTCTTAAGACCATCCACAATGGGGTGATGTGGATGGTCCAATACACTAGCATCCAATCCTTAATGCATTGTGGTATTGCCACTTAGATGGTTGGACCAAACCAAGTCTCTATCTGCACCAACCTTCTTTAGTTGCTATAATGGGTCTCATTTTTGTACTTTAATTCATTTAATATTGTTTTTTTATTTATTTAATTCTTAAATTAATGTTTGTTTCTTTCAATGCTTATGTTGTGTGCATGCATGTTTAATTCATTTTGTAAGAAAAAAAATTAAAGAAAAAAAATATAGTACAATGATGTGGCAAGTATCCAACCTTTAAAAGGTTTAATGAATTGTGAAGAATTGTATAAAAATAAAGGGATGCTGATGTGGCAGTGTATTGGACTCTAAAAAGGTTAATAGATTGTGGATGGTCTAATATTAACTTTAGTTATATTATGTTTCTAGAGTAGAGTTCAAATGAGTACATCAATTTTGAGTGAGAATAGGGGAATCAAACTCAACCACTCATGTTCATAAAATACCCATTTCCCCACATATTTGAAACTCGAGTATCTCACAAACGGTAAGTCAAAAATCATGAAAATTGCACGTTTTCTCCTCTTCGATTTGCCGTCCCTCAAGGCATACTTTTGACAACTTTTTTTTCTTCATTTTTTGGTGGGTTTTACAAATTAGTAACACGTGTGTTAGTGATTGGTTGTATTTTGTAAATAGGGTTAGGGTTTAGGGCTGGGGTTTAAGATTTAGGGGTAGGGTTTAGGGTTAGGGTTTAGAGTTTAGTATGATTTAGGGTTTAGAGTTTTGTAAAACGTTTAGGGTTTGGGGGTTAGGGGTTAGGGTTGGAGGTTTGGGGTTTCGGGGCGATCATGTATCAGGAGTTCACCCGATCACGTAAATGTTTTCGGAGATTATTATTACAAACCGTCACCAACTGGCCGTACTCATTTTACAAACTTCAAATGTAAACACAAATCAAATACTTTGGACATAATCTAGTCGGATGAACATTAGCATGAATGGTTTATTAAAATATCCATTTACTTATTTATAATCTCGCGTGTTTAGGACACTAGGAGATTACGGATTCGGACAATAAGTATACTTAAGATCGCTAACTCTCACATGTGAGTTCATAGCCCCACTCTTTCAACTGTTTTACTGTTTTCCGGGTGAGAATGCATGCACACGGTTTTATAAACTTTGGTTTATTAAAAATTATCATTGTTACACTTCCACTGTTTATTACTTGTACACTAGAATTGTATTTTGATAAATCCTATGTGATGTATATTTGGTCCATCTTTCCAATGTGTAATATCTATTGTGTGTACAACATATGTGTTATTTTAGCTTCTCATTGTATTAGATTTTTATGTGCATAAGAATTTATGTGCTTACATTATAAGATTTCAAGAACACTGTGTTATTATAGACTAAGATTACAAGAATACAAGAAGTCTGTAGATTACTATCTAAGAATATAAGAAAATTTGGGGTTAGAATACAAGAACACTACAAGATTAGAATACAAGATTATACAATAATAGAATACAAGAAATCTTAGAACCTAGAATCAAGAACTTTATTTGCAAGAACTTCAAGAAATCAAGAATCAACACGTGTCAAGAACCTTATGTGCAAGAAATCAAGAACCAACACGTGTAAGAACCATGTATGCAAGAACTTTACGTGCAAGAAATCAAGAACCGTACATGCAAGAAACGTATGTGCTAGAATTTAAGAAATTCCAAGAATTTGAACTAGATTATCAAGAAATATATTTGATTTATAATTGCATTCAAGAACTATTCAAGAAACTTAGACTCAAGATTTTCAAGAAACTAGAAGCTAGATGAACAAGAAATGGAGTTAAGATTTCAAGAAAACATTTTGGTTTATACTTCTAAACAAGATTTCCTAGATTCAACCATTGATTTTACTAAAGTATAGATTTTATACTTCACGAAATGGTTTATCACTCATATTACTGTTTTCTTCTGATGAAACCTGTGAACTCGCTAGCTTTATAGCTGACCGTTTTAGTGTGCATTCTCAGGTACATCGCTATACATCGCTATAGTAGGATCGGCCCATCAGGATCCTAGCTCGAGTCGTATACATACACTTATTCGGAGATTTCCTTACAATATTTTTGTAGCATTAGTTATGTAGTGAAATCTCTAGAATCATTTTGCGAACTCTAGTTATATTGTAAAACTTATTACATTATGTAATGTATTTTCAAACATCTCATTTAGAGTCATTCATTATATAGCTTTATGATGTTGATATTTGATTAGTCACGCTCCGACCCGAACCGCTTCCGCAATCATGAATTGGGGGTGCGACACATAATCTTTCAATGAAAACGCTATATTTTCCCTTTTCTTCTGCACACTGTCATCAAGAAATCCTCAACGTGTCAGAACTCGAAAATCTATGACTGAATGACACTTTCAAGTAGAATGGTAAATCAGTCAATTCAAAAAAAAAAATATTAACCAACACGCAGAATAGCTGCAAGAAGCAACATATAAAGCTTGGGGTTCGAAACTGATTGCGTACCTTGTATGTATTATTCTCGTTATATGAATTCTTTTTTTTCCAGGTCTTGTGAAGAGGTCTAAGCAACTAGTGAGAGTTGATATGCGTGTTTCGGTTGACTTTTGGGCATTGTTAGGTGAGATAGGGCGGTCAATGTTGGTATTGAAATCAAGAGATAAGTCAACACACGGATCATAAGTTGTGGAAGTGAAACCGCAGGTTGTGCAAGTAAGATCTGATCCTTATAACCCTGAAAACACTCTATGAACTACACAATGACAGTCTGCATAATCTGTGTAAAAACAAAATGCTTTTTTTATTCAGTAATTTGACCCAAGCTGAACCTAAACCCGAAATTCCTGAAAAAGTTGTCATTATGTATGGGAAAGACTGCCAGGTTCGCCAACAAAACGAAACAATTGAACACACATATACCCGTATAATGGCATCAAATTTTTCCTTCTTTCTCGTGGATCCGATCAAGCACCAACATAAAGAATTCATGAGCGTCTTGCTGTTCATAACAGACAAGATTTTCTGAAAGCCGCCACCAACGGGAAACACAAACAGATATTTGATTGGTATCGGTATAAAAGTAGGCACAAAAATCATAAACAAACGAATCCACATCGTTAAACCAATAACAAAAATCCTTCTATATACAGTATAAGTAAAGGAATAAGACCGATTCACATGGAGCTACCAAAAACTGAAGTTGAAGTCAAGAACCACATGTGGCGATTTCAGCCCGTTTACTTATAAATGGGTGAAACCTGGTGCATCCCTGACGGGTCAAATAAAAACTTTTTACCTAATACACAATAATAATGATGATCCAAAATCGGTTGCCATCATGAAATAGTGAACACTTGGGCAACATCTGTTTTTCAGTGACCACATTGATACAATCCTAAAGATGATAATAGAGAAATCACCCAAACTAAAAACAACTAGGATCATGATAAGATTATAGCCACAACGGGACCCACCTTCAATTGTTGCAACACATATTTCTGGATTTTCATATGCAATTGCTCCGAAGTACCAGTGTAAGAGCAGAAACCTTCTTTGTGTGATGCTTGCTAGGCGTTTAAAGATCAAGACCTCGGTCTCCATTTCAAAAACTTTAGTAGTAGTATAGATACAATTTCCAGTCAACTAATAATCAATCAAAGAATTCCAAGTATAAGTATCAGTTACATGAAAACTACCGAAACATATTTTGATTTTATCATTAAAAAATAACATATTTAAAAAAACTGAAATCACCTTCATTATGTGTATTAAAAATTCCCATTTCCTCAAATATGAGTTGACGCGTCTTGAAATGATGACCATTGTTAGTTGAGTACCAAAATTGTAATTCTTTTAAAATAACAATAATCAAATACATTTATAATTAGGTGAGGGTAACAATAAGTAATCCTGCAACTAATATGCAAAAATGATCTGATGGCGGCTCCGAGTATCCATATACCAGCAACAACTCTTTTCCTTCAACAAAAAAAACCTTAAACCTTAATATTGAAGGATAAATAGCCTCATCATGTTTAACAACGATTTTGACATGTTACCTTACCCGAGTCGCTCATATTGCCACCTCTAGCATATATCGGCTTTCCGAAATTTTCTCAATCAAATACATATGCATCATTAATAATGAAAAAAATTCCCTCAACGAAACCATATAGAATTGAAAAACGGGTTTAGTAATGTTAAAAAGATGCAATTTTTATAGCCTGTTCAAAAATTGAAATCTTTATTACTGATAAAACTACATCTCATGCAAAATTAATTGTAAATTCAAAACGGATAAAAGAAAAGGTGGTAACTATACATTATCTTTAAGGGATCCATCTTCACAAGAAAACTTGCAAACTAACGGTGTTGAAGATACTTCTTCAGCATTCTCAATAACTATTGCAGACTAAATATAAGAACATCAACACTTTTAGTTTATGTAACTATTCAAAATCAATAAGCAACTTAAAAATAGATCTAGAACTATTACCAGCCACATCAATTAACTAATTGTGAGATAAAAAATATAGCATATAGCCATATTAGTGCAAAATTAAATATATGTTACCATTTGAATCATTCTGAAAAGCATCTCCTTTATTTATCATTGAACCCAGATCCATTTGGCTGCCAACACAATAGTCCTGCATGACAAATTTAACAATAACACATAAATTACTACTCAAACACTGAAATTTTCAATTTCTCAGAAATAGGACAATAATTGAACACTAAAAGAAAAAATTAATAGTTATCAATGCGAGCAATGTGTCAATATCAACTCTCAAATTATAAAGTATGGCTGTAACTTTTATGTAACGGGTCTCATGATAAAACTATCATCACTTTTATAATAATAAACACTAAGATAGTGAAACAATAATTTTATATAATAAAAGACATATATATCAAAAGCAACTCAGAGTTCATAGATATATCTTCGTCTACAATTCAAATATGTTCGATTTAGGAATTGGTGATGAACAAACAGGTACCTATGAACCTATAACATGTCAAGTAACTACTAATTAGAAACAAAAAAATAATTGTTCAACTACATATACATGTTTCATATTGATACAATATATGGCTACGGGCTTTGTATTGTATTCATATATGTGACACCCGTCAAATTAGGACTAGTAGTTAGTGTCTAATCAAGTTTTAATACATATAATTAGTTCTGTGCTAGGCTAATTAATGTATCAACATATATATTGATGAGTATATATATATACAAGTATGCGATTTGATTAAATCGTACGAGTTTCAAATCGAATGCAATTCGATTCAATTAATACGGACGTTGGTGAAAATTTTATTAAATAATATAATATTACTTAATAACGCAATTATATCCAAAATATTATTTAGTTAATATTTCAATTCAAATTCGTATCGTACAAACAAGGACTACACGATTAGATTATTAAACGCGCAAACAAATCGAAACAAGTTAAAGTTATACTTTATAACGCAACCATTAAGTATTTGGTAAAATACTTCAACAAAAATATTGGGTAATTATTCGTATTTTAAAACGTATATTTAAACGTATAAAATAAACATTTAACGTTTAAACGAACGGGAGAACGAACACCGCACGGAGCGCGATTGCGGGGGCTGAAAAAGGTGAGGCTTTCACCTACACCCCACCTCTTTCCCTCTTTCTTTCATTTTCATTTCAACAAAAACACACACACCACAAAAATACTCTCAAACCCAAAAACTTCCATCAATTTTCGGATTTGCAAACCAACCAACAAAAGTTATATTTTCGGAATCACCATCAAGCAAGGAACAAGATTTACAAAAGCATCGTCATCATTTTCGGCCTCCTCTAGCTTCGATTTGCAATTGTAAGAAATTCTCTAAATATTTAGATCTACTCATTTTGGTGTATTATTTCGGTGTTATAATGTTTACACAACTTAGTATTGTCCAAATGTATGAAGAAAACACGATTTTGCAGCCTAAAAATGAGTTAGATTTGTGATTTGGGTCGGAAAAGCGCGACAGGCGCTGTTTCTGGGCTGGTGTTCATCTTTGCGACACAAGCCTTGTGTCGCAAGGTTGTGTCGCATAAACCCATTGACGTCGCATTTTATGTCGCATCAACCCTTGTGTCGTAGATTTTGCGATACAACGATTATGTCGCACCTTGTGTCGTATACCCTATACGACACAACCCTTATGTCGCTATTGATTTAGCACCGAAAGCTTATGCGACACAACCCTTGTGTCGCTAAGCTCTTGTGTCGCATACCGACCTTTGTGTCGCATGAAACAGAACCAAGAAAACACAGATTTTACTAAGTGTCGAGACCTAAAATTTTATCACCCGATTTCACCTAAATTCAAGTCCAGGTGCGTTTTTCACCAAAGCAATTTAGTAGAAATAAAAATTTTCCAAGATGACCTGGCAGCTCGACCCCAGCCAGGGGCTCTGCCCCTTGGACCCCGCCAGGGGCTGCCGCCCCTTGGACCCCGCTACCAGGGGCGTTGCCCCCGGACCCCCGTCATTAACGGGCTTCGCCCTTACCCTAGGTTCACAAGTAACGGTGTTACATCTAAACTTTCACACAAATTGTTAAACTTGTATAACATCAAACACGGATGCGACGCAACTTCTAAAACACATTGGAACTTAGTTTTAGGTATAACACTTCAAAACCATCAAAATAATAATGTGGGATTATTGTTACAAACAAGCACCAACGGGCCGTACACATTTTCAAAGACTTAAACAAACAACCAAATCGAGGTAATTTGGACATTCTAAGTTGGACGAACAATTACAAGGACAGTCTTTCGAGATGCCTACTCATGTTATAACCATTGTGTGTCTTGGACACCCTCAGGTTTCAAGTCTTCGGACATCAATCCACCGCTAATCAATTCAATTTTATTGAGTTAATCGCTCAAGGCTCAGGTGAGTCTCATGGCCCCTATTTTACTGTTTTTCATTAAGGGGTGTGATATTATTGCTCGTTTTGTTTTACAAGTAGAACGCAAGTACAATTCAATCAAATACTACATGAGTTGTTTTCAACTAATCACTAAAGCCCTCCATAGCATAGTCTGGTAATACATCTGTAGCGTGAATGTTAGTATATGATATCATATAGGATTGACAATCCTCGTCCGGGTTAGCACGCACTAACTGGTCAAACGGACGTATTAGCATTTGGGAAGACGAGTGTGGATTAGGCACTCGTAGGAGGCATTCAAGTTGGGTTTCCTTAATTGGACCTGACACTCAAGTTAAGCTCAGACTATGTGCTCATGACTGTATAACTTTTATTTTGCTTAATTGCTTTATAAATTCAATTATAAATCTTACGGTTCATACAATTATGTGTTGACATACAAACCTGTGAGCTCACCAGCGTTTTGCTGACCCATTTTAGCATGTATCACAGGTGACCAGCAGTAGGTTGGATTGCACAATCAAGATCAATTAGCTCGAGTCAGCATGCAAACAATCAGAGATTTAGCTGCATTATTATATTTTGTATAGATTAATTATGTATTTAAATCTCTCAATTTCCACCGAGCTAATGTAACTCTATTTTTGATGTAAACTTTGGTTTTTATTAATACAAATGTAAAACGACGCATATAGTGGTCGTTCATTATATCTTTGTGCTTGTGATATTGATTAGTAACACCCAATGTATGCTTCCGCTAAACAGTAAATTTGAGGGTGTTACAATATATCCATATAAAACATTGCATATAATACAGGGGAGTGAAGTGCAATTTCCTACTCTTCGTAGTTGAATGTTTAATACACAGACTATGAATAACGAATGGTTATTATTCAAGGTATGATTAAGACCATGTAACAGTCAACACTAACTCCCATCGCATTGTACAAATTAATGAATTTTTTTGAAGGCATTTAGTTTTTTTTTTGTATATATTTGGTAAAAGTATGAAGCATACGAATGAGATCCTTGGACATGCTATTACCTAAAACAGAGGGAAGAACACAAAAATGGAGATACTTGAATGTGAAAAAAGTAGAAATAAAAATCCTCATATTTTCATATCTAATTTTTGTTGAGGCATTTGACCAAACAGTTGGTATGCATAAACACAATAGCTTTGTTGGAGTTGAACATAAGCCACTTCAAGCCTCAAAACTAAAATTTTTTCTTCTGATTAATGGGCATAAACATAACTATTATATCATATTGACATTCAAATGAATAATTGAATATCATGAATAAAATCTTACCTTCATTATACAGTGTGGCCGTGTGGGATTAGTGTAACCGAAGTAGGGAGAAGATGAAAATATAACACATAATATTGTAACAATAGTGTAACTGATTGAATGACGATTCAATAGATAAAAACAATTGACAGTCAAACAAATCACCAAGAATATCAAACTAACCCCGATTTCACTAAATTTATTGTTGTTTTCTGATAAACATAAAATCGATGGAGATGAATGGAAAACCCAGCACTGAATGATCCGAACTTCATTGAAGGAAATGTTAGCAATAACATTTTTGATGACGATTTTAGAAGAAGACTGCATTCATAGTAACAATTTTTGCATAAGATTTTATTAAATTTATCATAAACTAAATAGCATAAAACTAGCTACTTACTTAATCAATCGTAGATATGGGGCAATCCATTGATTTGTGGTCGGAATGGGGCGAGGTGTGAACATTGTAAATGATAGAAATATTAATCCCACCGCCTGTAAAATCGGAGTAAGGAGAACGTGGGGGCGGTTGATAGCCCCTCCCAAAATTGAACTGCTCAAATACAACTGTCTGAAACTGTCGTGAAAAATAACCGAAACCCACCTTTATTAGAGGGTTGAGATTTAAAGTCAAATCGATCCAACGGTGATAGAGGGACAGTCAACGGAAAATGGTAACTGCCGGTGGAGGTTAGACTCCCCGGTAGCCATATATATGAAAAATTGCTAAAGAATAAATATAAGTCCATCCAATATAGTTTAATTTATATTACTAATTATTTTTATTTGCAATGATAATTGCATTTTTTAGTTAACAATATTATACTTACAAATTAATATAATTATATTAAATAGCTAGTCGCGATATGAACATTTTGAGCATAAGAATATTTGGAACAATTTTAACTCCATTTTTCAACATAATCTACATGAAAACATACATATAAGTTTGAAAATTTATACAGCTACCCGTTATATGAACATTTTGAACATAAATATACCTCCTCTACTTCAGAATCTATCGAGTGATTTGTACTCTCTACGTTGAACTTGGTGAACTAATAATCAAGAATGTAAGAAAATTAACAATTTTGTGTACCACAATTGCATTTTGTTGACATATGTAACTTTTGTCAATGTTTTGAAAATTGGATTGTACATTGAAATAGTGAACTACCGCAATTTCTTTGCATCACCGTTGTACTAATAATTACATAAACATAATTGCATGTGAATTAGGGATGTCATTGGGTCGGGTTATTTGAGTCGGGTTGTTCGGGTTTTGGCCATTTAAAATATACCTGAAAACCGAACTGAATAAGAATTCGGGTTCGAGTTTCATTTATTCGGGTATGATTCGGGTTCGGGTTTAACTGAATAACCTGAATTGACAAGTTCAGCTTCTAATTGTTGGGCTCAACAAGTAAGCTTTGGGTTGTTCACTATTGGGTTATACAAAGGCTAAATTTTGAAATTATGTACAGATAACAGATAATATCATAGTAACAAACAAAAACTGAATCAACATGAAAATTTATGTAAGATACATGCAAAATCAAATTGTTTTTTTACACAATACTACTGCCACATTCATAAATGGGAAAGTTAAAAATTGGAGTCTAGAGATTTAGCTAAATAAGATAATAAAGTCCAATACATTTCCAAAGCAAAATAATTCTTGATTCTTCAAAACTCCCACATTCTTCCTTTTTTCAATCTGCACTTTTTCTCCATTCTACAAAAACTAAAGTACAGTAACATTTCAATTTATGAATTTAGGAAAAAAAATGTTTAATAACAGTAGACTAGTAGTAGCATTTAACCAATCTAAACTTATACCTTAGTGGGGCAATGGGCTATTCTCCATGTCAATTAGAACCACTAGCTTCTCCCATCCTCAATTTTACAGAAACAAATGAAGTTTATATTAACTAATAAAAAGTATACATATAAATATTTATAGAATACGATAAACGAATGTACCCTTTTCAATTTGTAGAATTGTATCCCAATCTTCCTCAACTTCCGGTTTAGCACTTGAACGAAACCAATCTTGTGTGCAAATAATGATTTGGCAATCATAGGAGACAAAGAACTCCTAAATGCATCCATCACCCTCCCACTCGTGCTAAACACGGACTCGGAAGCCACCGTTGAGACAGGAATTGCTAACAAGTCTCTCGCCATCAAACTTAAAATTGGAAAAGTTGGACTAGTTACCTTCCACCATGCCAATATATCAAACATTGAAGAATCACTTTCAACACTTTCATCTAAAAACTTATTCAACTCGCTAATTTCTTCAATCGGATCTTCGGTTCTCATCTTCTCTCTTAATTTGTTTCTTGCATGGGTTTCGGCATTGTTACATCGTGCTTCTTACGTTTCCCCAATATAGAGCCTGAAGTACAAGATTCAGTTGTAGAATTCAGAGAATTAATTCTCACATACTCATAGTAAAAAAGTTCCATTTCATTCATTATGAACTTTTGCTTATCACCGACTACCTTTTTTTCCAAATGCTCCATAATGATCATCAAGTATTATTCTTACATACTTTTTCTTGTTCCTTGGGTCAAGTACGAAAGCGAAGTATAATAACATATTCACATTCGGATCTTGTATATCACCAAAATATATGTCAAACTTAACTTTCATGGCGGATGCTATGTCATAAAGATCACTACATGGATCGGAACTTAAACATTCATTCAAGATAGTACGAATAGCAGCAATGTCATCCACACAAGTGTGTGATGTCACGTAAAGTGTCCCTGAAACTCTTAAAGTAACATCATAAAATTCTTTCAGAAAATGACATAAGTTTCTTGCTTTTTCCCAATCATCTTTTGTTGGCACCCGCAACTTCGCTAGTTCTATGTCTTTCCTAAGCTCTGAATCTTCTAAATCATATCTTGTGAAAGCACTTTCATAAGCTTGAGCAACTTCCAACATATTGTAGGTAGAGTTCCACCTCGTTGGGCAGTCCTTAATTAAGTGCTTTGTGCTTTTACATTTTAGAAGAGCGGCATATTTATAAAATTTGTCTAGCCTAGAATGTGAAAGTCTAAGCCACCTAATTGCAAATCTAATGCTCGCAACTGATTTACCAACATGTTTGATACCATCTTGCACAACCAAATTCAAAATGTGGGCTACACATCGAATGTGAGTCCATTTACCTTTCAGTAAACAATTGTTGGATGTTTCAAATCCTTTTCTCAAGAATTCAATAGCTACATCGTTAGCACTTGCATTGTCAACAGAAATGGTCAAAACCTTTTTAATTCCCCAATCCATCAAACATCTCCCTATTTGTTTCCCAATATCATTCCCCTTATGACTATCAATAAGACAAAAATTCAACACTTTTTTCCTCAAATTCCATTCATTATCAACAAAGTGAGAAGTGAGACACATGTAATTATCTTGATTTGTAGAAGTCCAACTATCAGTAGTAAAACATATCCTACCAATGTTTCTTCTGATAAAATCATCAACTTTTACCTTTTCATCTAGAAACAATTGGTAGCTATCTTTTGTGATAGTATTTCTACATGGAATTTTAAATGAAGGACAACTAACACTATTGAAATGCTTAAAGCCTTTGCCTTTAACAAAGCTAAAAGGAAGCTCATCAACTATTATCATCTCACCTAAAGCCTTTCTAACTGCTTTTTGTTCAAACTTCCAACATGAAATTTTACTTTCATCACCATCTGTAACAATACTTATTTCTGTTTGACCTTGACTCTGTTTAGCCAAATAACCAGTGCACCTTTTTAAGTGACTATTAAAATTAGTAGTACCATAACCTTTTGATTTACACTTGTATGTGGTATCACAATACTTACACTTACATCTTTGAATACCATTACCGTCAAGATACTTTTCAAAGTGTTTCCAAGCAGGTGCTCTCTCTTGGTAATGCCTAGTCTTAGTCTCGGCATTCTTCTCTGTATTCTTCTCTTCACTCTCTGATATCACCTCATTGTTATCTCCTTCCACCGTATCTTGTTCGATAAAGTCATTAATTTCAGACACCTAGCAAGAATTCAACATAATAGAAATTAATAAAATAAAAAGTACATTAATAAAAACAAAGTACATGACTTAATAAACATAGAAACTAGATAACACTACTAAAGTTCTAATTTTAAGATCAAAATTTATTTTTTTTAGAAAAAGGCAAACGATGTTATTGAAAAAAAAAATGTTTACATCCTGTACGACACAATGGCACAATATATGACACTCTTGAATCTTGATTACCTCTATATTCTTAGAATAGAAAACAGAATATATCGAAGATTAATTATTGAAGTAAAAGAATAAAAATTACCTTTTTTAAATAGGTGCTTGTTCATGAACTAAGTTGATCAATGGATTCACCAATTATTTACTGTTATAAATTCTAACATATACGAGTTTTGTCATCAGTATCTCTCAAGATAAAAAAAAAAGTAGGTGAAGAAGTGAGGTAGAAATGTAGAATTGTAAGAGATGAGGCGATGAGCTTTAAAGCTTATCAGGGTTTCAGATTTAGTTTTGAAATGTGGAATTGTGGATCATTATATTGTTAGATGTTTATTTATTGGATTGAATTGATTAAAAGATTGGGTTAATAATATGTTTGGGCTTTGACCATTATACTCGGTTATAATGTCTGGATGTCTATTATTATTATTATTATTATTATTATTATATAAAAGCTGCATGTAAACCTTATTCAGGTTATTTGGATAAACCCGAATTTAAAAAAATTATCCTAAACCTGAACTGATTAAGAATCAGTTAATCGTTCAACCTGAATAACAAACCCGAAACCCGAATAAGTTAACCCAAATAACCCGAAACCCGAATGAGTCAGGTGAGTTATTCGGGTTCAGTTTTTTTTGACACCCCTAATACGAATCATACTTCATTATCAAAAGTGACTTCACTCCGTGTTCATATGAATCTATATAAAAGCTTTTCAAAATATGCTTACTCCAAAACAAACATCTAAATTTTAAATTATAATCACGTAGAAGGCAATTTTGACTTTCTAATACAACTTGCTTTTGTTTAATGTATATGAAATGAAATGCAATTATTAAAGAGATACAAAGTTTTTACAAGAATTTTAACATATTCCATAAGATAAAGATAAACCTTTATTGTTTTTTGAAGATATTATAAATAAATTTATATTTTTAGTTTGTCATAACTATTTTACTATTACCATGACAAGAAATATTATTAAAATCACAAATCATGGGTTTAAAATACTAAAAAATTAGTGCTACTAGCGGTATGCCGGTACACATCTTTCTTCCTATTACTCTTTAAATTACGAAACAATGGTGCAAGATGCGCATGCTATGAACTAATAGCTAAACATAAGTACTTGAAATAACGAGTGATGGAGGACAAATATTAATGTCCAAATTAGATTAAGAGTGTTTATATATACTTCATTTTTCATCTCCATGTGGACCAAAATACCATACTATACAACGATGCTATGTTATTAATTAACCAAAAATTGGCTTCATCTTTTTTCTCTACCTTTGAATTTCCATCTAGCGTGCTAATGTTGAAATTGTTTCGGGTTCCTATTTCATTCGATTGTAAAAGGTGTTCATGGTATGCATATAACATTTGGAGCGTTATGTGATTTTAAATCCTTTCACCTTTGAATCATCTAAAATTTCTTTTTTAGTTCGTGCATGATGTCAAGACTTTTTGGGTTAGATTTGTCATTAAGTCATAGGTATGTAGATTGATTTTAATTTTTATTGGATCTAATCATTTCAATTTGATGTTATTTACTTTGTCCAATAAATTTGTTCAATATTGTTTCTACTATAGTTTGTGATAATACATCATTGACCATTTATAAAATATTATATTTCATTTTTCAAATAACGAAATTTTATATCTTAAATTAGTGTGAGATATGACAAGAGGCTGTAATATACTTTGTAATAAAGCGATACATAAAGATTTTTAGGCTCTGAAAATAATTATTTGGTTAAAACACATGTGGTATGACATATTTGTCATGCATGTCATTTTTTATTCGTGTTATTATTATTAGTATAGATTTTCTTAATTTTATTAAAAATTAATCGCTTAGCGTTGCCTTTTTCGTTGACGGAAAAACATTTACTGGATATTCTGAAAGAGCGTAAAATTTCACGCAATTAATTTTCCATTTATGAAGCATCAGTTGAAAATGATTATTGACAAAGTGTTACATTATAATTATGCATGCCAACATTCATCTAAAATATCAAGCGTTAGAACTAATATATTCAAATAAAAAAAGCATGATCAATTTTCATAATTTATAATATACGTAATCTAGAAAAATTAGAAGCTATGGTATGCAAAGATATACAATTTTACATCTGGCATTCTTAAAAGTAAAAAAGATAATAATAGTCCATGAATACTCATAATATGATACACAAATATTTAGAAGTTATAAGATCCATGAAAGTATTGATCTAGTCTTGAAGTGATAATGATTAATTGTATTATATTAGATGACATGACAAAAAGGTTATAAACTTTGTCAAATATTATAGTAATACGAACAATAAATGATATTTTATCTATCTCAAAATAATTGTTCATTTTTGACTTTTAAAGTCTTTCTTTTTCAACTTTTATCTTATATATTATTGTTTGTATTATATAATACTTAACGAAAATTATATCAATGGAAATATATTTAAAACTCGATCCATTTATATATTGCATCAAATATTATAACACAAACAAAATTATTTAAGGTCAAAGTTGAAAAAGAAAGATTTCAAAACGTTAAAAATGGACAATTATTTTGAGACGAAGGTAGTAGTATTTTGCGAGTCATAAAACCCGATGAAGATCTCAATAATACGAAATTTTATAAGCTAACGAGTCAAGCTATGTTGAATCGTTCATATACATAAAGAATTGGTAGCACGAACAATTATCAAAATATTTATACGCAAACATTGGCGAGAGCAAAATCACTGCATCGTACGGGTTTTACTTTTTACCTCTAGTAAGCTTTAAAATGGAAAAACTCTCGATAATTAATATGAACTCACATTCAATTAAGAATTAAGAATTTAATATGGGTTTTCATGGGAATTATTTTTTTTAAAATATATTTGGGAAAAGGTTGGTCTCGGGTCAGCAATTTTTATATTTTTCAACTACTCTCGCATAACATACACACCATACCACCATGAATTACAACCCATATGCACAAGACTTTTTATGTTCTTCATCCCCCCCTTCAAATTCCAGTTTCTCAAATGTGATAAAACACAGTAAAGATTCATAAAAATCAAATCTTGGAAAATGGGTTGTGGCAATATATTCTTTACTGTACTTGTAACGTTTTCAGTAGCTCTAATTACATACAATATCATAATTTCTGCAAATGCTCCAATTAGGCAAGAACTCCCTGGTTCATCACAAGGGGTTCTTCTTTCTGTTGACCCAATCATCAAGATGCCAGGGAATAGAAAGTCAGCGTTGACTAATAAGAAAAGATTGTTTCATACTGCTGTTACTGCTTCTGATTCTGTTTATAATACATGGCAAACTAGGGTTATGTATTATTGGTTTAAAAAGATGAAGAAAAATGGTGGGGTAGATTGTGAAATGGGTGGATTTACAAGGATCTTGCATTCTGGTAAAGCTGATAAATTTATGGATGAGATCCCTACTTTTGTTGCTCAACCATTGCCAGCTGGTATAGATCAGGTACACTTTTTGTGATCATCATATGGGTTTGTTTTGATTTTTGTAATTAATTGTAGACAGGACTTGTTATACCTAAGTTTTGTTAGTCCAATTTTGACTTTTTACTGTCCAGCAGGTGAAATTTGACCTTCAAAATTTTTGAGCAATTGATGATACAGTTATGGTAAAGGGAATTAAGTTTTTGGTGCCAACAGTTACTGGCTTGTTTCCAAATTTGATTTTGAAGATGGATAGGTTTGACTTTTTAGAATCAAAATGGACATTACTTTGTGATAAGTTGAGAGCAATTTAGTAAATGTGTTATGTGTAGGTTTAATTGATGTAGATTTTGTGTATGATTGGAATAATTGACTTCTATATTGAACTAAATTATGTTTTTATTGTGTGTAAAAGTGATGCATGTGTCAGTTTATAAACGTAGAGAAGATCATTGATTCTAAGTACTTGTACTCTTTTAGTATTCTAGTTTGCAATGAGTGGTTTCCTTGACATCAAACACATACATCAAAGTCGGTTTACAATGAATCGATGTTTATAGTCTTGGTTAGCCTATAAATTATCATGTTATAAAAGTTCCATTAGTAAGTTAAATCCCATGAACTAATTTTCTGGTATCTACAGGGTTATATAGTCCTAAATAGACCTTGGGCATTTGTGCAATGGCTTCAACAAGCGGACATTAAAGAAGAGTATGCAGAAACATAATATATTCAAAATTTTCAATTTCTCGAATACTACTCTGCATAAGTGCATCTATAGGTGCTTTATGCATGTGTAGGTTCTTAAACATACATAAATCTTTAATATCATTCTTACATTACATGCAGCTATATTTTGATGTCAGAGCCTGATCATATCATAGTTAAACCGATACCAAATTTGTCCCGAGACGGTCTTGGAGCAGCATTCCCATTCTTCTACATTGAACCTAAAAAATACGAGCCGGTTCTAAGAAAGTTCTTCCCGGAAGACAAGGGCCCGATAACCAATATTGATCCTATAGGAAATTCACCTGTTATTGTGGGAAAGGTAGAGAATTATGCTCATAAAAAGTAATATACAGGTATACTTTAAATCTCGATTTCATGAAATGTGATATATGTTTATTTTTGTTTATGGTTTAGGAATCCCTTAAAAAAATAGCGCCCACATGGATGAACGTGTCATTAGCAATGAAAAAAGACCCTGAAGCTGATAAGGCTTTCGGTTGGGTCCTCGAGATGTAAGAATATGAAGTTTAAGGTATTAAAGTAGTTTGATTTGAATTTTTTTTTTACTTAATATATTGGTGTTCTATGCAGGTATGCTTATGCTGTTTCGTCTGCCTTGCATGATGTTGGCAACATTTTACATAAAGACTTCATGCTGCAGGTTTGACCATAGTCTTTGTTTTTTGTATGATATACGCCTTTCGTCCAGTGGAATTTGTGGCGGTTTTCAGCTACTAGAAGTGGCTAGATGAGTAGGTTCTGGGTTGGTTTTATGCCTCTAAATTTGAAGGACCCAGGGGTGGGTGCGTGCGCACTTGTATTGTAATAGTAATGACTAGGGATTTTCAAAATTTTTACACGTGAGGCCTAACACTAAGAGCGACCCTAATTGTAAAGTTGTTTCATCAAAAGCTTCTCTTTTAGGAAAAAGATTTTGCTCCAACGAAAATAAAACTCAAAAGCTCAAACTTCCAATAAAAAAACTTTAAATAATGAAAAGGGAAAGAGTGTGTATGTGTTCATATATACTAAAGATTTGATCTTTACTAAACAATTACTAAAAAGATTATCAACTCCAATGAGAAAAATCTATATATAAACATATGCAATAGTCAACAGCTTTGCAAAATGTTCCCATGAGAAAAGCTCTAAGCGCAATTTTTTTGAGAATAAAAACCGAGTAAACCCGTGTTATGTAATCCCAGTTTTTGTAAGGATCCAAGCCTAGTTTTCGTGGGGAAGAAAGACTAGTCCTTTTGCTTGGGTCCTTAAGCTCTAATGGGCTACACCTTCAAGTTGAAATTTTCATTTTCTAATCCTTACTAATGTAAAACATGTTCTGTTTACTGTATATGTAATAGCCACCATGGGACACAGAAATTGGCAACAAGTTCATAATTCACTACACATACGGCTGCGACTATGATATGCAGGTATGGTGTTGCATCTAGCTTCTCATTTTATTTAAAGACGTTGAGTATGTTCCAACTGGAAACGTTTGAGGTGGGTACATGTACGTATTGTGTAATGTGCGACCTGAATCAGTTTTTTTGTTATTAATGTTCGTACAAATATATATATTCTTGAATATCTTACAGCGATTGTATTGTATCAGCATGACATATTATCGAATAAATCCATAAGGTGGTTTGATGCATTTAAGATACACTTTGGATGACGTTTAACCCATTCCACCAGTTCCCATTTTGCCTTTTCCTTACATCTTACTCATTTTCCCCATGATTATAAGTCAACCCAAACAGCCCATTTGTCAATAAGTTGGTCAAAATTATCACCTCCAGGTGATTTCAATGCAGCCATCAAATGCAGATTCAAAATCAAACTGTCTTTTAAGATAATACAAATATGATGTTCTGTTATATTTTATTTGTTATTAGTAAAGAAACTATAACTGCATTTAATTATGTATAGGGGAAGTTAACATATGGAAAGATTGGGGAGTGGAGATTTGACAAAAGATCGTTTGATAACGTTTACCCTCCAAGAGACCTTCCACTTCCCCCACCTGGTGTGCCTGAAAGTGTGGTAAGCTTTTGTTATATGACTTACCAGTATTTTACTTACAAGGTCAAACTTGTTACTTTTCAAAGCGACCAATGATAAGTTTAACAAAATTAGTATCTTTTTAGTACCATGTTTACTTCTGGCGTAAAAGCTAACCAATTCTTATCACTTTTGAGTTTGAAAATGTTAATGTGTATGACTTCAAAAGTCAAACTCGTATGGACTGATGTAATATTATCTCTCACGTGAACTAATCTACAAAAATGGCAGGTAACCCTTGTGAAAATGGTGAACGAGGCTTCAGAAAATATCCCAAACTGGGGACCTTAAGCTTTTCGGGTAAACTTATCTGCAACGTGTCTTTCAAACCTATATGTATATGTCATCTGCCCTCAACACAACATAGGCTTGCTATCAGTTGGTTACATATAAACCCTCTTTGTAGAGAATTTATGTTATATTTTTTCAACTAATTCTAGTTGAAGCTTCAAAGTACATGACCTTCGACGTATTCTATTCAGATACGATACAAATTATAATGAAAAATCCATTTTCTTCAGAAATAGCCGTGTTCCTATATTCTATTTTGTCGTCATCTGATATATTTGAAACAATTGTATTGCATATTTATGTTCAAACTGGTAATTTAATAAATAATAATATGCATGTGATTGAACTAAAGCCTCAACTACCAAACGGAAGATTGAATTTAGGATTCGGCGATCTTGCCCATCCAAGTTGGTGGCAACATTCCAGTTTGCTCATGAACCGTGCTAAACAATGGCGGCAACATCTTATACAACCCTGCAACTTCCTTAAAAGCACTACCATCAATGCTATCAACACCGCCACCTGCTCCGGTCCAAATGCTGATTTTCGGCTGCAACCCCTTAATGGACTCGCCATTAATCTTGGCGAGTTCTTGATACATTCCTCCATTAATCATCAAATAATCTCTTAAAGCCGCGTAGTTACCTCCAAACGCACCCAAAAGGGTGCGTATGTAAGTACCTTGTGCTTGGGCAAGGGCAATAAGACCCTCTGCTTCCTTTTGTTTTGCGTATAGTTCACCATCAGCTATTTGTTTGCGAGAGAAGAAAGTGGCCTCGGCTATCGCCTTTTGAGCATGTGCCTCGTTTTCTTGCTGATAGAGAATGGCTTCTGCTTCTTTTTGCTTCTTGTATAGTCCCCAATTTGCCTCTTGTACCTTTCCTTACATCAAAATCTTCACATCAAGATATGGGTTTTCATACTTGGTATATCTAACTACAAAATGAAGGTAAAGATAAAATACCTTGGTTTCGTAGTCCACGCTAGCTTTGGTCAAGAACTCGGCCTTAAGTTTCTCCGTACGAGTCAACGCATTCATGACCTCAACATCCTTCTGAAGCTCTGCCTCCCTCAACGCTACCGCCTTTTTCGCCTCCACATCTGCCACCTGTGAATCCTTGGTCCACTTTGCCCTCTTCATTGCCAACTCAGCATTAGCTTCAGCCACCTCAGCCTCCCTCTCGTTCTCAAACACCTTAACTTCCGTCCTCACTTTTATCTCTTCCTTCTTTCCCTCGGCATGCCTTTGCGTGGCTATGATCTTTGTCTCCGCATCTATCTTTGCTGCATTCTGCTGCGTCTGTCCATCTCGAAGCTTTGCTCCTATTTCACCCTAAATCAACCAATCACAAAGTGTACCACATCATTTGTCTGCAGTTCAAACCTAAGCAAATTAAAAAGTAAGGGGGTGTATGGCTTGTGTCTTTAGAAACGCAAATGATCAGAAAAAAGGTGTTTGCTTGTAAATGATTATAAGTGTTTTGGTAGAGAGAAAACACAGTTTTAGTAAATCAAGTTGGTACATGCTGTTTCAACATACAATTTTGGAAACACAAAAGTTATTTTGAAAGCGCACTCGCAAACACCCTCTAAATCGATTTGTCTAACTTGTGCATTACGGAAGCGGATTCCTCGTGAATATAAATTAAAAGTGAGCAAATAAAATTTGGATTAATTCAAATGATGACGATTCTCACCTTCATCTTGGCTTCAGCAACATCAATTTTAGCCTGATTCGCAGCTTCCTGTTGTGTTTTTTGGCCTAAATACGAGAAATACTCGTGTCCAGGAACATCCACCAACTGTTTAACATTTGCGTTATAGATCCATAATCCAAACTGATTCAATTCAAGTTGAACTTTCTCAAACACCTCTTGCTTAAACTCTTTGGTTCCTCTAAAGATCTCCTCCATGGTCATGGAAGCAGCCAGGACACGTGTCTCCCCCTCAATGACCCCCTTAACGAGCTCATTCATATGGTTGGATTCCTTCTCAAGGGGCGAGATTAGTTTCGCATATTTATGTAGACTCTCTTCATCATCAGATCGGGGACCAATTGTGAATACTGCAGGGAGAATGAAGGGAAGTTTCTCGGCGCTCATAGCCATGACTTCGAAAGTGTAGTTGACCGGAGATATGTCAAATTTAGAGGAGGATTGGCCCGGAAGTACCCATGCTTTCTTAGCAATTTTGATGTCTTCAATCCCATAACCACTGATCACCAAATACTCAGACGCTTTTGCAACCCTATACATGGTCGTAAAATGGAAGATAACGACAGAAATGAGAGATACAAAGAGATATGTGCACTACAGTCGAGCTTAAGCTTTCATACACAAGATCTATATATCTTTATAAGTAAGCTATTGTTAGGTTGCATAAGAGTAGGAAACTGTGACTAGTGCTCCTGCTAGAATGGAAATCCACTGGTCGTTATTAGTTAAGCCATTTTTTTTGGAAAAGTTTCCCCCATCACTTTTACCATTCTCACCCTTTATTTTGGGTTGTTATTGTAAGAAAATAAAAATTTATATCATTTTTTCAAGAAACTTTTTGTCCCTGATCCATAGTATGTAATGTTACCCCTGCTGATTAACAAAATGACAAGTAAAGCACTCTAGTGAATATGGTGAACATGACTACAGAAGCCACGTAAAGCACCCGAAACTGAAGACCTCCTTCAGCTTTTCGGTTAAACTATTTGCATTACAAAACTAAGTGTATATATCATTTTCCCTTGATCCAACATATGCTAGACACCAGTAGGTAGTACTCAACACTACGAGTTTTCATAGAAACATTAGTAATTACATGACTAAAGTAAAAGACCACCACATATGGAACACAAGTACTGATCGAGAATTAGGATTCGGTGATGTTGCCCCTTCAAGTTGGTGGCAACATTCCAATTTGCTCATGAACAGTGTTAAACAATGGTGACAACATTTTATACACCCCAGCACTTTCCTTCATAGCACCACCCTCTGCACCACCACTTGCCCACCATTGATCTTGGCAATTTCTTGATACATCCCTTCATTAATCGTCAAGTAATCTCTTAAAGCTGCTTAGTTTTCTCCTAAGGCACTTGATAGTGTGCGTGTGCGCAAGCACCCTGGGCTTGGGCAGGGCAACAAGACCTTCAGCTACTGCCTTTTGAGCCTCTGCTTCCTTTTCTTTCTCATAAACAAGGTCGAGAAACCAGGACAGGACCAGGCGGTTTGACCGGTCAGGCTAGGAACCAGTAGCGTCGGCGGGTCAAAATCACAAGTAAAACCGCTCTTGAAAAAACCGATAAACCCAAACGAGTGGACCGGACTGGAGTTTTGTAATAAGAATGCTCACCAGCTAGTTTACCAACAATTTATGTTATTCTTGTCCTGAAGATCTATATAATACATATTACATATTAATGAAGTCACAACTAATTTTCCTATAGTTATATTACTAGGTTATAACAAACAAAATTTGCGGGCTACAACATGATTTCAATATTAGGATTAAGTTATATTTTTATCTTAATGCAAAACGTTTGTGTTGACATATTTTTACAATATTAGGATTAAGTTATATTTTTATCTTAATGCAAAACGTTTGTGTTGACATATTTTTACGGCTGAAATTGCATACATGTTTTGAATTGATGGAAATATGTATACGTATAAATATTAATTAGCTTTAGATATGCATCTTTAAACGATATATAAAATTTAATAGTAAATAAAAACAAAATAACAAAGAGACATGTAATTAAGCAAAAACTGCGCAGCCACGTTATAATTAAGCAACAAGCCAGCAAGGTAGCATAAATAAAATTTAAATTGAAGTTATCTAACTTCAAACGTAAGTTTTAACTAGAATGTGAATAGATCAAAGAGACATGTAGCAAAAATCAAAACATAATTAAGATTCAGAGATCTTGCCCATCCAAGTAGGTGGCAACATTCCAGTTTGCTCATGAACCGTGTTTAACAATGGCGGCAACATCTTGTACAGTCCGGCAACTTCCTTCATTGCACCACCATCACCGCCTTCTGCACCTCCACCATTTGCACCAGTCCAGATGTTGAGTTTTGGCTGTAACCCCCTAATAGCTTCACCATTGATCTTGGCGATATCTTGATACATTCCGGCATTTATCATCAAATAATCTCTCAAAGCCGCATAATTACCACCCAACGCATCCAAAAGGGTGCTTAAGTAGGTACCTTGGGCTTGGGCTTGGGCAACAAGACCCTCTGCCTCCTTTTGTTTTGCATATAATTCACCGTCAGCTACTTGTTTACGAGAGAAGAATGCAGCCTCGGCCATCGCCTTTTGAGCTTCTGCTTCTTTTTCTTTTTGGTAAAGAAGTGCTTCAGCGTCTTTCTGCTTCTTGTATAATTCCGAATTAGCCTCTTGTACCTTTATTTCCATCAAAAATTACGATTTCAGTTAAGATGTATTACCAAGATGTCCCATTAATTACTTAAGAAGCATGCATATTGCCTAAGTTTATCATAAAAGTGGCATTTATCGACGTAAAATCTGGATGGAAAAATACCTTAGTTTCATACTCAACACTGGCTTTGCTCAAGAACTCAGCCTTAAGTTTTTCTGTCTGAGTTAATCCGTTCATGATCTCAACCTCCTTCTGCAGCTCCGCCTCTTTAAGCGCCACAGCCTTAGTTGCTTCGACCACCGCCACCTGTGAATCCTTGGCCCACTTTGCCTTCTTCATTGCCAGCTCAGCATTTGCTTCAGCCACTTCAGCCTCCCGTTGGTTCTCAAACACCTTCACTTCCGTTTGCACCTTTATCTCTTCCTTCTTCCCCTGTCCTTGCCTCTGAGTCGATATGACCTTTGTCTCTGCATCGATTTTTGCAGCATTCTGTAGCGTCTGCCCTTCCCGTAGCTTTGATCCAATTTCTCCCTAAAACAATCAACCGTCACATCTTTGTGTACTATTTAAAACCTAAGCAAAACCAACTAGATTGTATGTGTTTGAGATCACTCATTAAAACTATATAATTAGTTGATACAACATGCAACATTCAATCGAATAAGTTAAAAGAGGTCAAATAATCAGAATAACTCTATATATGCACCTAAATTATTTGATGAAAGAAGAGAAGAAACAAAACAAATCTATACATACATACATTATTATTATAATCCCCACCCTTCATTAGGGTCATTTATTAACGATCCGATGGTTATTATATATTGGACGTTGACAAATATAACACACACCTTAATACATACATAATGCATATTATACAACTTGTTAATGCGTAGTTTTATTATGTGAATAAAAAAAAATCATGTTGTATCTATCAACTACTATATTTATTGGGAGGTGATAAATACACCAAATAATTTTGATTTCAACACTAAAATTATACTATAACAAGTTGTACTGCAAGCTGTGACTGCTTGTACTAAACATTTTTTGTGTTGTATGTATCAACTCCCAAATTTATTCCTACCTTCACTAATTACACTTATGCCCCTTAATTTTAATTAATAATTTCCAAATCAAACTTATTAATCCGATGATATATAAAGGGTTACTTTCAATAATTACATTTATGACCTCTAATTTTAATTTATTAATTTTTCAAAATAAAATTATTAATCTGACGAATTTTAAATAAATAAAAAATAAAAAACCTGCGACTAATTATTATTCTTATCTATTAAAAAAATTTGTTATATTAATATTTGAAATTATATTTATATTTTTAGGTGACATTAAACACAAAAATAGACAACTCTTTTACCTTAAAAACTAGCTTTTAAAAATTCAAATTTCGAAATACGGGTTGTCGTAGAATATAAAAGAAGTAGGAACAAATTTCTTTATAGTTTTTGCGTAAACTGGGATGTAACTGTCAACAATACAAAATATATTCAAAACAACTTAATTATTTCAAATAATCAGATAAACCATATAATACGATCAAACCTAAGATTTAGATCAATGCAAAATTATGATAATTTTAGAACTCACCTTCATCCTGGCTTCAGAAACATCAATTTTAGCCTGATTAGCTGCTTCCATTTGCGTTTTTTGGCCCAAATACGAGAAATACTCGTGTCCAGGAACATCCACCAGCTGTTTAACATTCGCGTTGTAGATCCACAGTCCAAACTGATTCAGTTCAAGTTGAACTTTCTCAAACACCTCTTGCTTAAACTCTTTGGTTCCTTTAAAGATTTCTTCCATGGTCATCGAAGCCGCAAGGACGCGCGTCTCCCCTTCAATGATCCCCTTCACCAGATCATGCACATGTTGCGACTGCTTGTCGTGAGGCGATATCAGCTTCGCGTATTTATGAAGACTCTCTACATGGTCAGAACTCGGACCAATGGTGAATACTGCAGGGAGGATAAAGGGGAGTTTCTCGGCGCTCATTGCCTGGACTTCGAAAGTGTAGTTGACTGGAGAAATGTCGAAAACAGAATACGACTGCCCGGGAACTATCCATGCTTTCTTGGCGATTTTGATGTCTTCGATCCAGGAACCGGTTATCACCAGATACTCGGAGGCTTTTGCTACCTTGTACCGAAACATGATTGCAGAAGATTAACGAATGAAACAGAAAAGCTAGAATTAAAGTGGAAGAGGTGGTATGTGTTTTTGTTAAGAGATACAAAAAAATCCGTAATTTACAGAGTATTTATAGATATGGTCATTGTAATTTGAGTAGGAATCAAACCACGTATACGGGTAAAGTTTCCTAACTGATATATATTAACTCGATTTTTATTTATTTAATTATATTTTGAGATATAAAAAATACACCCCGCGTTATCTAAAGAGTACGTGCATTTAACGAAAAGCAAATAATCAGGAAATCAAAATCTTGGTATTTTTGACAAGTATAACTAATGAATATTTAAAAAGGGCTTACGGCTAAGGTAACGTAAATAGATTCAAACATTAATTTAAACGTATTCGATAACAATGTTGCTGTAATATGATGGAATTTGTAAGTTATATTTAGAAAATTACATTACGATTCATTATAAATATGAAATGATTGAATTTTATTATAAGCTTTTATTGTTATTATAAGGGTTAAAGCTATAAATTAACAATGTACCAATCAAATTGTACCAAAATGAGTAACGTACCCTATTTTATTATTGATGTGAGTAAACAACTCTTAAGTTCTATTAAATGTTAGAGGATTTCTGAGTGTGTGCTACTTTTTTAAAGAATAGCAAATCATGTGCTGCTTTTTTAGACTAAATGGGGGGACACTTTTTTAGCAACATTGCCTTTTATGTATTGAACTCGAAATGGGGTATTGGGGTGTATGGACTGGTCGAGAGATATTGGGTATTGAAGTTTTGTGACTATATCTATTGAGGTTTTAATAGTTATTCTATTTAGCTGTAAAAGTTTTGGGGGTTTTGATTGAATAATTTAATAAAAAGGGAATCTTTGTTTTGGTTGCTTTATGAAAGGTGTCTTATCAAGTTATATATGCAGGGTGTCATAGGAACTTGATGCACCTGCTCTTGGCGGGATCATGTTATCTATTGGTATTAAGCTTTCTATTGGTGGGATCATGTTATCATTATCATGTTGTAGCAAGACTTGCACCGCTCCTCTTGCTCGCCTCACTATTCTCTTTCAGGTCATTATTTCATTTTATAAAACAATTGAAATTGAAATGAAATACGTATAAAATAATCTAGTCCTGTTTATTCATGTGTTAACATTTGTGTATATTCCAGATATAATCATATTATTGAGGTTAGGTTTTTGGTATAAGAAGTGATAATAATGTTATGTCTTATCATCATAAACAAACTTATATTTTATATTATAGATATATAAAGTATACATATACATATTGCTGCTATACATGACATCAGACATAATTTAAAGGAATTACTTATATAACTATATTTGAAGGAAGAAAAAAACTAAAGATGATTATGAGATGAGATGTTGAAATTGCATAATAATACGTTAAATTAATTGATATCTGAAACTAATTTCTTCAATAATGAATTGTCATACAGATAGTTGAAATTGAAGGATTTGAACAAGCGGTGCAATAACCAACTACTGCAAAAAGCTACGGGTACGAAATTAGTGAAACTGTGTTATACCACATGTGGTAATATCTAGTGTGACATTTGCATATGAAATTCAATGAAAGCTAAAGAGTACCATATGTGGTAATAGCTACTTACACATGTGGTAACCATTATCATATAAAATTAGAGAATTTTACTTGTACCACATGTGGTAGTAGCTTATGGTAACCGTTATCATACAAAATTATAGAAACTGAATTGCACCACATATTGTAGTAACTAAATATCATATGTAGTAATCATTATCATGACATATGAAATTGAAAAATAGATGATTGATAAGAATTACAAATAAATAAAATTGTATCACATGCAATTTTGTGATTTAGAGTAATAAAAACACAATTGGGTTGAACAATGTTAATTTTTGACTTTGATATATGGTACTACCACATGTGATAGTATCCGCTACCACATGTGGTAGTATCCACTACTACATGTCGTATTGTAAACTACCACATATGGTAGTTACCGATATCACATGTGGTAATGTACACTACCACTATCACAAGTTATAGTTAGTGATATCTCATGTGATATTATCTACTAGCTACCACATATGATACCATGTAATATCACATGTGTTACTATTTTACTACTACATGTGTTGTTATCTACTACTATATGTGATACAATCTCTTATGTTCTCTGACTAGTTTAATTATTTCTTTTGTTTTATATGAGTGAAGGTGATTTATAGAATAGAAGATGTAACAGTGGAATGTAGTTGTATGAAAATTGTTTGTCGTGGCTTCTTGTGTTACATGAGTGAAGGTGATTTACAGTTAAGAAGATGGTACAGTAGAATGTAGTTGTAAGAAGATTGTTCGGTGTGGATTCTTGTGTAGACATGTTTTTTGTGTATTAAAAAATTGAAAATATTGAATATATACAAAAACAATATGTTTTACGGCATTGGATAAATACAAACTTTGATTTGATTAATCGAACATTAACCGCTTTGCGTTAGGGTTTGCGAATCGCTTGAAAGAGACGAAACAGAGAAGAGGATGAACTAGTTGCTTTTTTGTCTTTGAAAAGAAAAAAGGGAAAAATATTAATATAAAGGTACATTACAAAAATACCCCTCCGTCCAAAATTACTTTAAGGTTATATAATTAAATTAAAACTTGATGATTAAATGTAGACCCTTGATTTTGCTAATCTAGTGGATGATATTCATTTCTCCATTCTCATCAAATATAACCATTATCGTTTGAACTTTAGTCTGTATATTTATTATTTTTATTTCTTTATCAAATTTTGAAAACATAATTTCAAGAGTTTTAAATAGAAAAATATTTTTATTACACATACATAAACAATACTTTTTTTAGCGAAGCTAAAGTTTACTCTAGTAATATTACTAGCACTTGCGCGGTTGCCCCTACAATTACATTTTATTTTTTGGGTTGTAAATGAGTCAAGCCGAATCTAAGCAGTCTCAACTCATTTACACCCATAATTTAGTTTTTCTTTTAACATTATAAAATGAAAATAAAAACCCCAACATAAATTTTTTAGAAGCATTTCATATATGTCATTAATAACTTGTTCTAAGGGCATCTCCAACGTATGCACTAAACACTACATCAAATTTGGTGTAATAAATGAATTTTTCAGGAATATACTTGCACCAAATGGGTTTTTCCAATGTATGCACTAAATTTCTGCACTAAAACTACTTTTAGCAGCTCTAAACTATATTTACATTATACTTGACATGAGTTCATTATTTTTATGATCAATTAACTTTCCAAACTATTAACTTAAATGTTAAGTTTATTTATTTATTTTTGTAAAAATTCAATTACATAAGTTCTTTGCATAAATCAATGTTTAAATTACCATAATTTGTTTGAAAATTATATCTTATTGTTTCAATAATCATATTATATAATCAAAGTATATGGTACTTAAAATAATCATACAAATAAATAAGTTTCTTCAAGTTTTGTACTTAAATAATAACAATAATTCACACATAGGGTCTAAAACGAAACATTATAAATTTGGTGCAAAGTTTAGTGTTGCACCAAATATAGTGCAAAATCTTCAAAAATTTAGTGTACACTAAATTCTGCACCAAATTTGGTGAGTTGGTTGGAGAGAGTTTTTTACACTAAAACACCAAATTTGGTGCATAACTACCTACATTGGAGATGACCTAATATCATATTTGTCGAACTAAATTTTATGTAGATATCAATGGATTGAAGCAAATAGTCTGCTACTTATAATAATTACAAGAGTTAAAAGTTATAAATTGGTAATGTACTGTAGATACCATGAATTGGATATATTTGACTATCTGCTGTTGTAGACTGTAAAAGAAAGGAAAATGAACTTAAGCTGGTATATATAAATGGCTAGTGAGGATGGGGGAAAGTTGTGAAACAAGATAGAAAGTGGAATAAGTTTAAACAGAGGAGAGGGAATGAGCTTTCTTATTTATTTTTCATTTAAATTTAACATCATGCATAGATTTGGAATGCAAATTAATAAAAGGTATAGGTACTCACACGCTTTTAAAAAGCAACACAAAGTGAGATTTTTTTATCTAAATGTTAGTAAGATGGTACTTTAATCACCATTTAATTATCACCATTATTCACATTTCAATGACATGTATACTTTATAATCACATGTCGTGAAACATTAGATATATTTAGTGTACTTAAACTTTATTTGTTGATGAATTCATTTGGAACACTAATTTTATAAGCCGAATTCAACAAAAAGACCGGGTGTGGAAAAAATTAGGGTGATAAATGAATTTCATTATATAAGAAATAAAGTTTAACTGCACTAGATATATCTAACGTGTCATGTCAAGTCATTAAAGATATACATGTCAATGACATGTGAGCAATGAGGATAATTAAAGAGTGATTAAAGTATTATGTTATTAACATTAAAACAAAATTTAAAAGTTGATTACCCACATTGGTTATTAAATGGGTACATTACTAACCTTAATACAAAAAGATAAGTATGTTGTTAATTTATAGCTTTAACCCTTATTATAATTATATTAAAGCTAACCATTCCGGGCATAAATCGTTTATCAAAACTAATGCTGGTAAATTCTGCCCATTTGCTCCACATCTAGGTAATTCTGGGTATAATGACATAAAGTTTGAGTTCTTATGGACTGGACAAATTTTGGGAATGAGCTTAATTGGGTAAAACTTAAATCGTGAATAGGTCTAAATGGGTGGCCATCATGTTATTTTTTTATATTATATAGTTAAAAATGTTAACTCATTTTGGAAAATATATATATTTTTAGTAAATTAGAAAAAATTTTATGAAATTTTCAAATAGCCCGTAATGACCCGAGCCCGTTTAGACCCGCACCCGATTAGACCCGAGCCCGTTTATACCCGTACCCGTTTTGACACGTAGCCCATACCCATCCAACTCGCCCATTTGACCAGCTCTAATCAAAACCGTTATGAAATATGCACAAAGACGCCAATTTATTGCACAATCAGCTAAACCAAATATACAACTTCCGTACCTTAATTGCAACAAAAGCAAATGTTTACACTTTACAGTAGACTGTAATTCGCATTTTATGTAGTCGACAGCTAGACACTTCAACACACAATTCAAACTCAAATATACATATTTATATCATGAAAACTTTTATTGAACAATTAAGAGTCGTTGATCTTGCCCATCCAAGCTGGTGGCAGCATTCCGGTTTGTTCATGAACCGTGTTAAACAACGGCGGCAGCATTTTGTACACTCCAGCCACTTCCTTCATAGCACCACCATCACCACCCTCTCCACCACCATTAGCACCAGTCCAAATAGTAATCTTTGGTTGCAGTCCCTTAACCGCATCACCATTAATCTTGGCAATTTGTTGATACATTCCGTTATTAATCATCAAATAATCTCTTAAAGCTGTATAGTTACCACCCAACGCACCCAAAAGGGTGCGTATGTAGGTACCTTGTGCTTGGGCAAGAGCAACAAGACCCTCGGCCTCTTTTTGTTTAGCGTATAATTCACCGTCAGCTACTTGTTGACGAGAGTAGAATGCAGCCTCGGCTATTGCCTTTTGAGCCTCTGCTTCTTTTTCTTTTTGGTACAGAATTGCTTCTGCCGCTTTTTGTTTCTTGTAAAGATCCCAATTCGCCTCTTGTACCTTTGTTTTAATCAAATTTATTAGTTCCCAAACTTGTCAATGGTAACGCAAAAATCCAAGACTGGATTAGTGTCATGTTAGATATAATATTAACTTGTATACTACCTTTATATAGAATTATTTGGATGAAAAACTGAAAGTGTATAATTTATTTTTGATGTGTAGAAAACTTACCTTGGTTTCATACTCAACGCTAGCTTTGCTCAAGAACTCGGCCTTAAGTTTCTCCGTCTGAGTTAACGCGTTCATGATCTCAACCTCCTTCTGCAGCTCTGCTTCCCTGAGCGCCACTGCCTTCTTCGCCTCCACTTCCGCCACCTGAGAATTCTGGGCCCACTTTGCCTTTTTCATTGCAAGCTCAGCATTTGCTTCAGCCACTTCTGCCTCCCGTTGGTTCTCGAACACCTTCACCTCCGTTTTCACTCTTATCTCTTCCTTCTTCCCCTGCCCTTGCCTTTGTGTCGATACAATCTTCGTTTCTGCATCAATCTTTGCTGCATTTTGTAGCGTTTGCCCTTCTCGAAGTTTCGCTCCTATTTCACCCTGTATCAATCAGTTACAAACTCAACATCACTTTGTTTATGAAACCCCTGAAGCTTTTTTTTTGTCCAGTTTGGTACTCTACTAATTTAGCAACCTAGTCACTAAACTTAAGATGACTTATCCGTTAATCCTAAGTTTACTGTCGCAGTTGTATTATTTGAATCGGTAGAGTACTCAAAATTAAAAAAATTAAAGAATTTAATTTAAGTTCATTGGTACAATTTATCATAATGATCACCTTCATCCTGGCTTCGGAGACATCGATTTTAGCTTGATTCGCAGCTTCCATTTGTGTTTTTTGTCCCAAATACGAGAAATATTCGTGTCCAGGAACATCCACCAATTGTTTAACGTTTGCGTTGTAGATCCACAATCCGAACTGATTCAACTCAAGCTGAACTTTTTCAAACACCTCTTGCTTAAAATCCTTTGTCCCTTTAAAAATCTCTTCCATAGTCATTGAAGCAGCAAGGACACGTGTCTCTCCTTCAATGATGCCCTTCACGAGCTCGTGCACGTGCTGCGATTGCTTATCATGAGGAGATATCAGCTTGGCGTATTTGTTGAGACTTTCTTCATGGTCAGAGTGAGGACCAATGGTGAATACTGCAGGGAGGATAAATGGGAGTTTCTCGGCGCTCATTGCCTGGACTTCAAAAGTGTAGTTGACAGGAGATATGTCGAAAACAGAATAGGATTGGCCTGGAAATATCCATGCCTTCTTGGCGATTTTAATGTCTTCGATCCCGAATCCGGTGATCACAAGATACTCGGAGGCTTTTGCTACCCTGTACATGGTTTATGAGGGAGAGTTGTGGTAATGTATGTTGGATTGAAGATTAAAGTTAACAGACACTTATACACTTATATTTTTATTAAGGGGGGTCTAATTGTGCTAAACTTAAGTTTCCCTGTCATTTCCCTCTTTTATTAATTACAGTATTATATTATAATCGTATAATAATAGGGAGTAATTCAAAGAGGAAGTAAATAATTAGTTTCCGAAACTATGTTAAGTTTGCTATCATTCGTTTCTAGGTATGTGAAGAAAATAGTAAGTGATGGGTGAATTTTGTAATGATATGAATTATTGGTGGTTATATATACACATTGGACCATTAGAGTATGTTTTGATTAAATGATATAAATTAATTTAGGAAATGCTAATTCTTTTTGCAAGAAACAATTTTAGTTTTCATGAAATAACTATCAGTCTTGTTTAATTAGCTATAAGATAAGATATTGCATTTGGAAAGTGAGGTCAAGGGTTTGATTCTCACCCCAGCAGATAGGCAGTCCATTTCTGGAAGCAGACTATCTACCTATAGTAGGAGTAAGTCTGTCTACATCTCACCTCCCTCATACACCGTGAAAAACAGTATTGGGTAATGTTAAGTTTTATGTATAAGATATTGCATTTATGTTCCGTGTTATTATTTCCACCAATCGATGTTACACATTTTATCAACACGTTATTTAATTTACATTTGGTCAGGTTTATACTATTATATATTTTTCTTTTCAAATTTATCATCCTACTTGAGTTTAGAATGTGTCTAAGAGCATCCACAATGTAAAAAAACTTTTAAAAGACTTTTTATATGCTACCTTAATCCCTTTTTATAAAAGTTTTAAAAAGGATTTCTCTCCAATGTAAAAAAGCTTTTTTGAACTAAATTAGGGGAGCACTATGAAAATTATATAACTAAAAAGCTTTTGATGTAAAGTTTGGGAAATCTCAACCTATTCATCAATTGGGCTTTTACATCAATGTAGAAAAGCTTAAAAAAAAGACTTTGTTGGAGATGCTCTAAACTTACGAGTTCGATTTGGGTTTCCTAAAATAATTTAAGGGTCGTTGAACTCTATGCGTATGGAATAGGATTAAGTCAAGTCAACGCCAGAGGGGCCATTTAAATATATTTTCATCGTGGAGTGAGCTAAGGCCTAAGGATGATTCTCATCTCATAAATATAGATTAGATGAAGTTTTTCAGTGCAATTTCATGAACATGAAGTCGTAGCCTAGCCAAGTTAAAGTGTTTCAATTTTCAAAGCCATTGGTTGACATTTTAGGTAAGGAAAAGTCAAACTAATGTTTTAAATAAGGTTATTAAGATCGCAATCTTAATCATACGATCATACGATCTTACTTCACAAAAACGTGATAAATCGTTGTAGGATCATAATTTTAATATGATCGTAACTAATATCGTAAAATCGTAAATATAGATCGTAGAATCGCTAACAAAATCGTAAGATCGGTTTTAAGATCGTAACCAAGATCGTAAGATCGTTCTAGTTTATTAATAAATGTATATATGAATTATTTTTTGGATAAATTATTTTTTAGATAAATTATTAATTAAAGCAAGATCTTACGATCGCGATCTCGATCATACAAAGCTGTAGACGATCTTGGGTAAGATCCCAATCTTAGTAACTTTATTTTGAATAGACTCGACAATTATTTGCCAAAAAAAAATTAAACTACTCTCTCAACCTCAATTTAAGTGCATATATTTTTAATTTTGAGATGCCTTAAAACAAGTCGTAGTAACATTAGCGAAACATGAATACTATTGGCGCAAAAGTAGTTGAATGCTTGTTCATTGTGAATTTTCTACGAATTTGCATCGAAAGTTTAGTGCAGTTGCAAGTATACAAAAATGGCATTATTCTATTAATTTACTAACTTAGGCTGATCTAGCTTGTTAACAATTTTGTTACATAATTATTTTTGCGTTTACTAATAGAAGTAGCTAGGATGAAGACATATAAAACAATTGAGGTTAAAAATTGAAAGGGTGTGATTAATTTGGTGATTAGTCTGTATCAATGATTTTACCTTATCTTCAATTTTTCGCTTTATAGAGAGATCGATTACCTACTCAAGTAGAACTGAAAAAACATACATAATATAATGACAATGTTACATAACTAACTAGTTTCTTATATAATATAGGACGAAACACAGATGTTAGAGCTACGGAATTGGATCATATAGTAAGAGTAATTCTCGACTAATTGCTAAATACATGCTAATTATAACCGCCGTTTAAAGGAAGAAGTATCTAACATAACATAGTATTGTTACATAGACCCATACGTCGTACAACATGTCGTCTTATGTTAAGAACAGCTTGTCATGATAATAATTTATTAATTAACAAAGACAGATTTTTTATATAATCGCTATCAACAAGCTGCCGATTACAAAATTAATGTGCGTCAATTCCAAAAACAATGTTACACAAATTTTGGAGCCTTGCTTTTGTTGTATCCTTTAGGAACAAGTGCAATGACAACTGGTACAAATTTTGTACGATATATATGTTCACTCGCATAACAAGTTATTGCATGTTTTCGTAATAATTTATATCGTGAATTAACTAATGCAAGGTGATTTTTAAAAAATTACGTTTTATTCATACACCACTAAATGTGTATTTTTGACCACTCGTCACCAGAAAACATGAACAACATTACCCAGCTAATTGAATTATTTAAGCGTTTAGTTCAATTTTAAGATCGAGTAAATGTACAATAGGGAATTAGTGAAGGAAATCACTAACAAACGCTACATATGATGTTGGCATTTAACAAGTACTAGCTAGCTATATATAATCGTCACGTACTACTTATATATATAGCAAGAATATACGGAGTAATTGAGATGGTTGCATGAACATGTGTATACAGTTCACTAATGACGATTTTCATGCACATGAAATGTAAATGATTCCGACTTTGAAAACGATATATAATCATTGGAACCAACAACTTTATAATAACTATGTATGCATTGGGTTGGAAATTGTCAAAGTTTTCTTGGTTCAACTCTTATAAAACTTAACCACAGCAAAGCAAGGGATCAAGCCAAACAATAATTAAGAGAATATTACTAGTTTTAATTTAATTTATATTTATATATTTGCATATAAAGAGAATGTTTTATTAGTTGCAACTAATTGACTAAATTATATTATGAACGTGATTTTATCAACATTAGTGAAGTTGTTTGGCTTGTTGCATGCAAGATTCTTGATGAAAGTTTCAACTTTAATAATGGTAATTAAAAATAATCATCATCATCATCACATAAGCTTTTATTTTCAAATTCCTAAAATTTATTATACATCCCATGTACATACAAGATTTATACACTTCAATTCATAGGTAGATTTTATAGGTGACTTGCAGGTCAAAATTATGTAATAAATTAAGATTTTATATCATACGAAGTATCTTTATCTTTAGTTATTTATAAAGAAAATCTATCAAATTCACATTGTTTTAAAAATTTGATACATCATCCTTCTTATAAGAGGTCTCAAGTTTAAACTATACTGGCTACACATATTGAGGTGACAAAAATGATCACAAGGTTTATTAAAAACATTTTTAATAATAATGATAATATAAATGTTTACATTCATTAGCAATTATGTAAATCCATGAACTAAACCAACTACGTGATTAACTTGAATATAAGTGGTATGGTTGGACAAAATTATTAGGCCCACTCACAAATTAACTTTCTGCATGCCAAAATACATAAACTTAATGGATCAACTATAATTCGATTAATTCTAGTATCACTTAGAGGCCCATTAATGCCAGTAATAAGTAATAGTGTAATACTCCCTCCGTGTCCCAAAATTATAGTCCATCTTTCTTTTTTTGAACGTCTCAAAATAATTATCCACTTCTCATTTCAACCAATGGGAAGAGAGTATAGTGGGTGTAGATTCTATTTGAGTGATTGAAAAGTGTTGTGGTCTCACTTTTATTAAACGGTGTACTTTTTGTTGATGGACAATAATTTTAGAATGGAGAGAGTAGCTAATAACTATGAATTGATTTATTAAACATTTGGTATGTAGTCTAAAATATTTTTAGTTGTAGGTCAAAAAGCTAGGCATGTTGTTGATAACAAAAAAAAATAATTAACAAACAACGCCACACGGTTTTACACCGTCGAAAAGGTTACAATTTGTCAAAGTTTTATTAACTATGGTTACTTCAAGATTAAACGTGCTTATTGAAACATTTCTCTATGAGACCAACAGGATAACAATAGATGTGTATCATGTAAAACTAATAAAGGTACCAAAGCCTTTGTCTTTCCAAAAAGATTTATATATCTTACACATATAATACCAAATAGTGTTTCCATTGGTAAAAGTTGTTTTATCTTCAGCTCCATAAAATGATTAAGAGTGTGTTTGGTCAGAAGGTTTTGATATGTGGAAATGGATATGAGAATGAAAGTAAATGATTTAAGATATTTATTTAAGTGTTCGGGAATACAAAATATTATTTTTTTATTTTATCAAATATTATGTACCCCGTTTGATAGTTAATCAATCTCATTGACAACTTGGGTTACCAAATAGTATTTCAATTAATAAAAGTTGTATTCATCTTTAGCTACACAAAATGATTAAGGGTGTGTTCCGTAAGTAGGTTTTAATATGTGGAAATGCCGAAATGGGTATGAGAATGAAAGTAAGTGATTTAAGATATTTGTTTAAGGGTTCTGGAATTAAAAATTGCGAATGAAACCCTCCAAATGGGAGTTGAAAACTTAAAATGACTAGGTGGGTTTGGTCACGATACCCATTTACATTCCACCCTACTAAGGCCACTCTCATCCATGATCTAATCACTATCTTATCAGTTCTGTCACCTCAACATCACATCAGCTTTCCACTAATTGATTCACAACCGATTACTCACTACCATCAATAACTAATCACTTCATTTTCTGGACCTCACATTTTATACCACCATTATTATACACTATAAAAAACAAAATAAAAAACTCACGCATGCCCCCACAATTCCCAACCGATTGAGATTGAGAGTGATGAGGAACCGATTATACCAATAGCACCACTTGCTAATCACTTCCAAACTAACTATGAACAGATGCTAGCGATGGGATCTAATCCACATTGTAAATTTCTCATACAAACCAAACACACCCTTAAGGATTTTCACATTCAAACACACGTCGTGTTGAGTTATAATTTATTGAACGCTTATTTTAAAGGTTCCAAACAACCCATAAGCTCCGAACCCATACGAAAATATTTGAAAAATGCGAAGGGATTGCAATTTATTTAAAACTAGAGGGGTCTCTTTTGACAATCACACACTATACAAACTATACACACACACAATTTGAACACTTCTAATTCCACACTGTTTCTTCCCACTCTTTCATACACACTGTATGTGTGTGACTGAAAGAAAAAAACATTCGTCCCTCCTTACAAAAAATCATTTCTTATGGAGCAAATTTCGGTCACCAAATTATTTTCTATGGCTCATCTGTTTTCTTGAAACCACACCATCTTGATCATACCCAAAAAAACAGATCTTTTTAATCATAATGCTATATAAAATTTCATACCCATTTACTTTTCTTCTTATTTTTCTTGCCCTTTTCATCTTTTCATCAAATGCAGAATCCCAATTTACAATTTCCCAATCAATACCCACTTCAGGTTCTTCATATTGTTCTTGATTATATGTAGCATTGATCAAGAAAATTGGTTTTTAATGTGAATTTTTTGTTGGGGTTTTGGGAAAGGTGATAAAGATTGTTGCTTTTGATTTTTGTAGGGAGAATTGAGAGATCACTTGGTAATGAAGGTAAAATTGGGAATGCGAAACTTGTATTGGCTCAAGAAAGAACAACAAGAAAAGACCCTCTTGATAAATTCAAGAAATATAGAGGTGGATGGAACATCAAAGAGCGCCATTATTGGGCTGTAAGTTTTTTTTTTTTTTTAATTATTATCAAAGTATCATTGAGTAATATTTTCTGTTTCATCAAACGTATTTTTATCTGTAAAAATGGAAAGTTTTCATTAAACCCATTTAATCTTGATTTTACAATGCCTAGAGAAGAAAGAAAAGCTTAAATCTTCAGAAGTTATGATATATGCATGATCCATGATAATAAGAAACCCAGATAATATACTATGCCATTGCTAAAGCTAGATAAGTACCTATGTATCTTGATATAATTTTAATTCTCCATTTGCTATAGAATTTGAATTTGTGTAAAATTCGGGTTTATGTAAGATTCTTGATTTCATTTGAATATGCTTGTCAACTTGAAATACATCAATCGAATATGGACCACAAAACAGGAGATATATATATTTTTTTATGTATAGTATGATCTATTTATGTTTGTCTGTATAAGTAATTCACTTGCACAAGATTTAGTTTGATTTATTATCCATTAAACAAATGCAGTCTGTGGCGTTCACGGCTGCACCCTTCTTTGTGGTTGCTGCAGCCTGGTTCGTGATCTTCGGTCTATTCTTTTCTCTAACATTCTTCTGCTACTGTTGTTGCCGAAAAGAACCTTACGGCTATTCCAAAACAGCTTACACTCTGTCTCTGATTCTTCTAATTCTCTTCACAATCACGGCAATGTAATCACTATGTCAAATCCCTTTTCCTGATAACAAATTATATAAATTATCGATCTTTGTTATAAATTGTTGTTTTTTCAGAGTTGGCTGCATTGTATTATACACGGGTCAAGGAAAATTTCACCAAAGTACAAAAAAAACATTGAAATATATTGTGCATCAGGCCGAGATAACTGCAAATACGCTTCTTAACGTGTCTGATGATCTTGCTGCCGCGAAGAAAATAGCAGTCGCACAAGTGTTCTTGCCTGTTGATGTTCAAGCTGACATTGATGAGATTCAAATGAAGCTTAATGCTTCAGCTATTGAACTTTCTGAAAGAACCAAGGAGAATAAAGATGATATACATGATCTCCTCGAAAGTGTGTAAGTTATACCTGTTCCCATGACTCATTTGAAATAGCTATGTGGTTACAATGATTTTTGTGTTGTTCAGATGTTTCATATGTTAGTGTTCTTGTAGGAGAATAGCGTTGATTGTTATATCTGCAGTGATGCTGCTATGGACATTTCTTGGATTTTGTAAGTTCATTTGATTCATTCATTGTAATGTAATAAGTTTATTTACAATTGTAAGGGCTAATGACATGACATATAAGTATATAACAACTTGCATAAAGCGTCTATTTATTTACATTTTTTTGTCAGAAATTCAAATCCATACTTGAAACTTTCATCTACTTCCTTGAAGTCATCTAGTTGTATTGTCTTTATTTCCCTTTTGATAATTTTTTGAAGGTTGAGTGTCGTTTTTTCAATGTCTCCTTGCAGTGTTTTCGCTCTTTGGCTTGCAATGTATGGTTTACACGTGAGTGAAAATGGATCCTTTCGTTATAATACAGTGTTTAAGAGATGATTTTCTCATAGGAGATTCATTGAATTGTCACAGAATGGTGTTGTTTGGATGGGCTTTTGTGACCGTAACCTTTATTCTATGCGGTGTGTTCCTTTGCCTCCACAAGTAAGTTCACTTTTCAAAAGGTGGCAAATCCAACCCAATTTACTCCGATATGAGTTAAATTGGGTTGTGGTAATTTCACATGGGTCAAGTGGGTCATTCGGGTGAAAGGCAATAAAAACTCGTCCAATTTTTCATTTCTTAAAAAAATATGTGGTTACAGGTCAACCTAACCCAATCTGGCCCGTTTGGCCCCATGCTAAACCCGGACTTATTTTTATCAGATATATATTGGGTATGGACATATAATGACTTGTATCTCGTAATTAAAAGTGTGACTGCAGACAGCTGTGAGGCAATGAACCAATGGGTCGAGAACCCAACTGCTCGTACAACTCTAGATGATATCCTTCCTTGTGTAGACAACTCCACGGCCCACGAGACCTCAAAGAGAGCCAAAGAAGTCACGATTCAACTCATAAACGTGATCAACCAAGTAGTTAAAAATGTCACTAATGGCAATTTCCCACCAAACTACGCACCCCTATACTTCAATCAATCTGGCCCGATGATGCCAACCCTTTGCAACCCATTCAATCCCGACTTCACTAACCGAACATGTGAACACAACGAAGTACCATTGAGCGAGGCCACAGGGGTATATAAGCAATATGTTTGTCAAGTTTCATCAACTCAAATGTGTACCACCACGGGCCGCCTGACCCCTGACTCGTTTACTCAAATGTCGGCTGGAATAGAGTTAAGCTATTCGTTGTACCTTTACGGGCCATTTTTGGTGGATCTTCAAGATTGTACTTTTGTTCGCCAGACTTTTACTGATATCTCAAGAGATCATTGTCCGGGCCTAAAACGCTACTTAAACTGGATTTATATCGGGCTACTAATGGTGTCATTAGCAGTAATGTTTTCGCTTGTTTTTTGGGTGATTTACGGCAGGGAAAGGAGGCATCGAGTGTATTCAAAGTCGATTACAAGTAGAAGTGGACGAGAAGGGGGAAAATATATGTGATTTTGGGTATAATCTTTTTTCTTTTTCTTTTTCTTATGTGACAGAGGTTTGTAAATACTAGTGTTGATGAGAGGTGGCTTAATGTATTTTGGGAATAATCTTGCTTCTTGTTTTTGTTTCCATAGATCTTAATACGCAAGGAAATCTTACTTCGAGTAGGTACAAGTGGGACAGTAAAGCAAAGAGTAAATAGCAAATATTATTATTTAGAGTTTTAGACCATGTAATAAGATGTAAACAAATTGTGTGTGGGCTTATCATGGAGAAAACAAGATTAGATCCTCGGCCCAAAAGGCCAAAACAGTCCATACTCAACTCAAGAATTAAACCTTATTTCCAAATAAGATCAGGTTTTTCCAGTCTAAACTCTAAACTGCTTAGCCATATATATTTTCCACTGAAATTGAAGCTTATGCATTGCATTCAATGTATAATACACTACAAATAATGGGCCAAAGGGACTTCTATATAATGCAGTGGCGGATCCAGGATTTGGATTAACATGTAGCAATGGTATCCCAATTCTCGTAAAACCCATAGCAAAAACAAATAATATAACTAAAAATACATTCTTTATAGGAAATTTACACTACATATACTGAATGGACACGTAACAATTGTTGTCCCTGCCTTCTACATGGCTCTGCTCGTGTCTATATGTATATACACGCTAACATCTCCCGCAGTTTTTATCTAAGGAAAAGTTAGTAATAACGTAGGCACCAAGTGTTCAAAGGAACAACTGTACATTTAAACTGGGTCAAAAGTTGCTAACATCTCAGGCAGTTTTCTCGACAACTAACCCAAATGATTTATAATGAATGACTAATGAGGCATTCCAACGAAATTAACGTGTTAGTTATTTTTCTTTTATGTTATTGATCTTATTTTTGTAAAGTATATCCATGTTATTATATGGTATTTTGTATTGATAGTTATAAGAGTTATACGCTACAAAGACATTTTATCATATATGTAAATTAATTAATATCAATATTAACATATCAGTTGTATAAAATAAATTATACCCTCCATATGCTTTGTTCCTTCATTATATGCAAAGGGTGCCACCCAGGTCGTCAACAGTTGTTACACTTAAACGACTACTTTAAATTTAAAAGTTAAATGTGACGATGTATTCTATAAAATAAACAACCACCCAACTTAAGAAGATACACGATTTGAACAAATATAAAATCTTCAACTATTTTATTAGTCACTTAATTTATAGCCATTCAATTACGTACATGATAACGTTTTAGACGTTGCCCTGGGATTTATTTAGATATTATTGTTAATACTTTTTTTAAAAAACAATTGTGGAATTACTGACGGACCCTATGGGTCCACCCAAACGGTTACTCCCCTGTTACGAGTAACCACCCCTGAGTTCGCAGTCTGGGTGACGCCCTAAATGGGTTGCTCTCCCATGTCTTGGATGGGTATAACATCAAAGGATTCCCTTTCTCAATGAGGCACGAACTCATGACCTCAAGGAAGAAACCTCATAGAGGAAAACTCCCTTACCATTAGGCGTCTGTGCCAAAACCCCAATGGCTATTATTATTAATGTTAATATTAAATACTTGTATTAGAGAGTATAACTTTGTTAAGTACTAAAACGCTCAATTTTTATTTAGTTTTTATTTTTTATTTTATACTTAACGATGCATATTTAGGTCCCATTAATTCTTAATATTTCAAATTATGTTATTACAAATAATTACATTAATGTAGATCCACTCAGATTTCAAAATAACCAAAAATCCCCAACTTCAACATGCTAACGCGATCCCGGGCACCTAGCCGGATTGCGTTACTATGTTAGAAACCTTCTGTGACGAAATTACACTGACGAACACGATCCCGGAACCTTAGCTGGATCGCGTTTGCATGTACAAAACTTTATGTCCCCATTTTTAACTGAGGAAAGCGATCCCGGAAACTCAGTTGGGTCATGTTCACATGCCTATTTTCAGATTCGGACCAAAAACTTGATTTTTGACGAAATTCAAATGTACAAAACTTTTTACTCGTTAAGAGTTAGGACTTCAAATTTTACACACACGTTCACTATAATATTAGTAAACTTTCCATTTTAACACTTTTTCAAATTTCACAAAAATGCATGATTTGGATTTATGACTCGATTTTGGCCATTTTGAGCACTTTTACATAACAACTCCAAATCCAATTCACATCATTTCAAGACTTGAGCTTTTGCCCCTTTCTTTATTATGTTGAAACAACTTAAAGCAATAAACCAAAGCTCCGTAGCCTTAGTCTATCTCATTATACACACTTGGGTCATAATTGACCCATTTTGACACTTATGACCCATTTGAAGCTTTAGGACTGTTTTGACCTATTCAACGGTCAACTTGGATTCAAAAGCAACCTACAATACTATTTAAATTACCTACCTATTCAACGTTGACCCAAATTATAGTTTAACCATTTTCACCATTTGATTCTTCCAAAATACATAAGCTTATCATTAGTTATAAACAAACACTTTAATATCCCATGATATATCAAGTACATACATTATTGACTTTCAAAGTCAACTATTAATAAACATGTTTCTAACATATGCTTCAAATATTAAAAAAAAAACGTTTTGGGGCGTATTACACAAGCCGATACAAAACGAAGTATCAAGAGAAACTTACTATTTACTATAAGCAAGTAATCCACGCTATTCCTTCTTGAATTCTTTACCCTCTCGATGCGAACTACTACCTACAATATATCATAATACAACGAAGTAAGCATAAAATGCTTAGTGAATATATAAACAACCAATTAAACAATTCAATCAACATATTAAATAAGATAGATACACTTACACAAACAATCTTATTAATACAACAAGTGAGCATAAGTAGAGACTTAATCCCCAAATTGGATCCGCGGTTCATAAGATACCATTGTGCTTATCACATATTTCATATAAGCAATATTTCGTAACAACAAATCTCTACTATAATGCTCGAACACATAATACACAATAATTCTCATATAACCATACCAATACAATCATATCCAAGTATATTATTAACCACATGATTATTTAGAAACCTCTTGCTCGTAAGCAATCCGGAATCTACATAATCTTCACTTAATTGGTTCTTTATATACTCACCTTGATACTCGAATGATGATTAAAATTCATAATCCACCAAAGTATTCCAATTCCCTTAATACCTATTTCAATGAACACATGATGATACACCCTTATTAGAAATCTAAACTCATGATATCAACCAATTAATCATAATCTACACTCCCCCACTTTGATTAATTTAGGTGATCACTAATTTACTAATCAAAGTTAACCTTCAATTCATATTGATTCAAAATTCTTATCAATTTCATGTTTACATTACATATTCATACTTTTATCAATTCAATTAACCATAGTTTAGGTTAATAAACCCAAAATAAAGGATTTTAGCAAAACCCATAATTTCCCCAAAAACACTAGTAGTGAATTCACTATTTCCACTAAGAAAAATGAATACTACTATTAATAATCATGCTAGTGAATACTAACTCAATTAATCTCATGCCCCAATTTTAACCAATTTGATGAAAATCACTAGAACCCATTTACACAAAAACCCTAAGTTATAATTCATAAGGAAATTACTTACAAAGAAGTTAGAGATGATGATGGAGATGATTATTAGAAGATTCTTGAGCTTGATTTCAAGTTGAAATGAAGATTGATGATGCTAATGATGAATGGCGATTTTGGTTCCTCTAGTTTGAAGATTCTGGATAAATTTAGAACACTTGGAAGATAGATACGTATTTGATGTATTAACCCAAAACTTTTATTTAATTACAGTCTGGAACTGAGGAATTTAATTACGTTTTATTATATATCTTATTATTTAAATAATAATATTTCATAATATGTATATTTCTGAATACACTAAAATAATACCTCGAATACTGGAGTGTTACAAGTATACAAAGAAAATGTATAAAGAATATACAAAAGGAATCATACCAATCATACGATGAGAAAGAAAAATTGAAAGAAATGTAAACATGGTTTGTCCACGTCATTTTGTACGTATAACATACCTAGGGTGGAGATAGAAAATATACATGGACAGGAGAAAAATAAATTTATTTTTTGTTTATCTATAACTTTGAGGATGCAAAAATTTAAAAATCTCATTAATACTTTAAAAAGTTTTTTTTACGTAATTTGAATTTTTTTGTAGAAATAGCTGCCTGTGTTGTTCTATTCTAACTCCACTTCTGAACATACCTAAAGAGAGTATAACGTTTCTCGCATTTCTATCTTTCTCGTATTTCTATCTTCCTTTGGACCATAGTAAATTACCTATCGATCTTAGAAGTAAACTGTCAATAAACAGTTTTCAACAAAGTTAGACACGTTAATTTGTGCAAAAATCAATGTTGGCAATTAAAGAGATAAGGATTGGGTACGTAATGGTATCCAAGTTTAGATATGATTAATTAAAACATACGTCCTATAGTATGATTCTAATATTTTAGTTGGTTTGAGGGAAGGTTTTTCGGAGTGAATAGAGGAAAGCAAATGAGAATGTGATAATTGTTTCCTTCATTTCTTCACTTTTGTTATTTCTTTTTATTTCTTTCATTTAAAAAAATAGGTTTTATTTATTAATACAATTATTATTATTTTATATTTATTTTTTATTATTATTTTATTCCTTTTCGTTTTTATTTTTGCATTTCTAAAAAAGTTCATATAATTTTTTTGTGTTTTTCAACCTTTTCATTTAACATTTTCACGACTCGTTTATCATTTGTTTTTGTTTTATTTGCATGTTTTTGGTTGTTGTTTTACCTCACGTTGTTACATTTAAATACAATTTTATGCCAAGTATTACAAAAAAATATTTATGTGATGCACTATATTTATACCTTGAATAAAAAAAATTGATATAACATAATTATAACTTCAATGCATCATAAAATTAAAATTGTGATACACATACACCATATTCTAATCATGACGCACCCAGATTTATACGCTAATGATGTTTATCGTGTATTTAAAAGTCGAAGTGTCATAGTTTATAACTGTGATGCATCATATCTTATAACTCTAATGCACCATAATTTATAATTATGATGCACCACTTATTTATTCAATAACGATGTTTTATACTCCCTTTGTCCAATTTTTATTTTCTAGTTTTTGATCTTTTTAATTCTTTATTTCTCAACTTTGACCTTACATACTTTTGTTTGTGTTATATAATACTTGATGAGAATAATACTAAATGAAAATACATTTAAAATTCAATTCATTCATATATTTTGCAATGATTATTATACAACACAAACAAAAATATTTAAGGTCGGAATTGAAAAATAAAAACTTAAAAAGTCAATAAGGACTATAAAATGGGACGAAGAGAGTAGTATATTTTGAAACTCGATGCATGTATAAATAGTTGATGCATCATATACAAAGATCTTCGGTGTATTATAGTATATAATGTTGATGAACACATTGCATCTTGTTTAATATATTCCTTTGCATCGTAATATATACTCACGAATGTTAAAATCATATAAGAAAGAATAAACCAACCAGTAAAAAAAGTTTTTAAAAAATGTTAAAACTAAATTTTTTATTTAATTGTTAGAAGTGATATTTTTTCTAAAATAATGTTAACAAAAATAATTTAATTATGTATTAAATTCTAATTTAAAAATGTTATAGAAGTTTGTATAAGTTAAAATAAAAGTACTTTTTAAAAGATTAAAATGTTTTTAATTAATTATTTTTATATAGATAAAAAAATTTAACAATAAAAAATTTGAAAAAAAGGAAATATAAAAAAAAAAAAAGTAAAGAGGAGGAAAAAATGGATAAAAAAGATGGTAAAAGAGAGAAAAAAATAAGGAAATGGATAAAAAATGAAGAAATAAAAAGGATAGTTATCACTTCTTAATCCTCTCATTGATTTCTCTCCCTCCCTTCAATATACCATTTCTCCAATAAACTTCACACAAATAATTAATACCATGATTTTGAAATGATAAATTTCAAAGCCATGTTTTATCGAAAGTCTAAGCTTATTATGGTTTGCAACTTTCCATTAATTCAACTACGAAGCCTACGTAGCGGAGATTTTTTTTATTATTATTATTATTTCTTGCTGACTTTAAGCATATGATCGACTTTTATAATATGAAAATATCAAGAATGTGTTCATGCTTATTGGTGGCCGTGATATATAGTTGACACAATAATGGAATGGGCACAACTAGGAAGTTGATAATTAAGTTATTTATAAATATAAAAACAACTACTCAGTTCGCTATTATTCATCAATCATCATAATCATAATTATGATATATGGTTATGAAATATCAGAATATCAAATAATAATAGCTTTCCATCTTGTTATGAAATTAATATAGATGTTCGGCTCTAACGGAGTAATGGAAAGAAACGATGGAATTAAATGAACAAATAACCCAAGTAACATGAATTGATAGCCACAACGATTACCTTTCTACGTTTGTATAATACTACATAATCTATCTTTATAACTATAACTAAGGGAGGAGATCCTTAATTATTTGTCAAATATATACACATGTCACATCATACAAATCCTATGTGTCATCACCATATAAAAAAAACTTGATGATATGGATTTTCTTACACCCTTATTCCAAACAAGGTAATATTCAATTAAAATTTATATTATAACTATTTTCATTTAATAATGTAATTAATAAAATTAAATTATACTATTTTAATTCAAAATAATGTGGCATATAATAACACTTGTAACTTTAATTATAGTCCAAACTCATGACATCATTTAATCTATTTTTTCCTTATAATATTAATCTTTTAGTTTTTTCATCTAAATATTAACTTTTATTCCTCTAATTTTCTCTTTTTTAAAAATAAATAAATAAACTTTAGTAAATTATGAGAACTTACTTTTAATGTAATTATATCTTTCATTAAAGTTTTGTTAATTTATTTTTTTATTATTATCATCTTACAGATTAAGAGAATTCAATTTCTATTATTTAATAAACTGAATACAAACTTTATGGATAGACAGATCAAGGTCATTAACTATTTTTTAAAGAGTTTTTTTCTATTTTTTCTAATCTCACACAACTTAATTACAATTCAGTATGCGAATGGTAAGACGTGTAATTCTACTAATTCTATATTACTTTTCAAATCTATATAATGTAGGTATATATCTGATTGTTGTAGAATGATTTATATTTTGTGCATATATATGTACATTAGTTATTCAATAAAACGTCTAAATTGTTATAGTGATTTTTACAATTTATTTTCCCAAGACTATTAACGTACACATTATTTATCAATTTTTGTTAGTTAGAAAAATGTCAATTCATAACATACACATCCTTTTTAACCTTCTCATTTCATTGATATATTATGAAAAAAATATGTTGTTAATTCATTTTTGAGGGGTTAAAATTTATAAAGTATCACTAATACCGATAAAAACAATTTCTTTTATAATTTGAAGGTTTTTACCATTTCATTATCATTTTGACTTGTGATTCACATATTACGACATTTTATAATGCTAGTCGTGCATCGCACGGGTTTAACACTAGTTATATATATATATATATATATATATATATATATATATATATATATATATATGTATATATATATATATATAAGAGAGCATGCTACATCTAAATAATTTATAAAGAGTTATTTATAAAATGACATGCCATATGACTTGTCACTAGCTAGCTTGTACCAATCAAATTTACTTGATTTTTTTGTTACGATTTCCTTCTTTCATATGTACTCCGTCGTATATTATTGTACCACATTATTTGTGGGGGTTTATGGATGTAAACCTTTGATATGCCTGATAAATTTGTCACTTTGGAACACAAATAATGACTTTAGCAACAATGGTGAGCGCTAGTCATTTTCAAAGTGAAAATTTGGCAAATGAGATTATCGAAAAAAAATCGAACATGGTTACGACTACAACAACGGGGCCAAATGCTTTCGTTAGCTAGCTAGCTACCATTATATGTTTAATTTTTCTTACATTTTCTTTGATACGATAAATCTGACATCCATTATAATTTATACATGTAATAGCACATTCTAAAAATCACCAAGAGTAGTGAATGGCATTTACTATTATATAAATAGTAGATATAAAATAGAACAAAAATCACTTTGACTCAAAAAAATTATATGTTATATTCTACCTTACGAAAAATAGAAAATATAAAATAAAAACATTTTATCTATGAGTTTTAAATTGTATGTTTTGTAAATTGCATATACTCTATGTTACATAAGCTTTTAAAACACTTTGTTAATCAATATATTATCTTTTAATTAATCACTTAACTCGATTTGCCAAAAAATATATTTTAACTTTTTTAATATTCACTACTAAATGTATCTAATGTTTGATATTTATATTCTCTTAATAGAATGGCAACCATACTAGTTCCCAAGTTATGCTATTAACTTAGAGCAACTTTTTTACTAAGTCACAATTGTATTATAGAAGATATACCTATGATAATTATTAGTTTGACAACTATATAGATTTTAAAAACAATAATTCAAATGTTATTGGAGAAAGTCATAATTTATTTAACTATTGAAAACTTCATATAATCATGTACATAGTTTGGATGAATTTTAAACAAATACATTAAGTGAATTGAGAGACATGTAATGTAAATATGAGAAAATTTATACAACATTTATTCATAATTTAATCATGAGATATACGCTATGGAGCACAAGATTTTTATATATTTTAGCTTCGTATTTGAGATATTTGTTTAAATATTACTATTGAATGAATAATAAATAAATGACCAATCACCTTTTTACGCATTACTTTTTCTTTTTTATTTTCTTTATTTTGCATTTTTAACTTATACCTCACCCCTTATCTCTTTCCATTCACTGCATTTTTTAAAAATATACATCACTCTAAAATACAAATAATTTAATAGCATATCATATTATATGAATAAAAGGATAGTAAGAAATTATTCATGATCAATAAGAGGGTGCGTAAATTGAGTTGATTGTGGGTATATAGGTGTGTGAGTGTCTGGGACGAATAGAGAGAAATAAGTATGGATAGAAACTGCTAAAATTATGTTGAATTCTTTTATATGGATATGATATAGAAGTCATATAAAAAACTACTTATATATCTTAAACGGTTTTAAAGCACCTTAATTTGTAGTCAATAAATAAAAACTATATACATTTAATTTTAAGATAAAGATTGTATATATTATAAGTACTTTGATTGTCTTGCCATATAAAATAATTGACCACCGTACATCCTTACGTAGCTCCTTAAAGCATTTGAAAAGTCGAATTTGACTACATACGGAATGCTGACTTTAAGTTGCATATATAACAAATTATTTCATAAAGTAATATAAGTATTTTTATTCTTATATTATGCTTGTATATATAAAATGACATAAAACGTTAGTTTGATGGCATTCTCACGTAACGTTATTGCAAATGCAATTTAATTATATTTCTGACTTTTATGTTCTTAGTTATTAGTATATGAATATGAATATTTGTTTAATTTGGAGGCGGAAATAATATATGAAGGTCACGTACTCACATAGTAGTGTAGTACCACTGTTAATACCAACTGGTTTAGATATTTACTATATATATTTTAGTGTTTCGGGTTCATCTGTTAATAGTATTTTTTTTCCCTTCCAAAATTCTCTAACCCTTTATTAAGTATTCTCATATGTTGACCTTATGTCATATGAGAAATCCCCATAATGCCCTTCTATTTAATCACCTAACATGTCAACTTATTTTGGCAAGTCAACCATACAATAATCTCTACAAAATCAATTACATCAAAATATTCACTACTCAATCAATTACAAAATCACTACACAAAAAAAAAACATAGCAAAATTAACACTATATAAACACACTTGTACTCATGAAAAAAATACCAATCTATTCATGTGCATTTGGATTTTGCTATTTGAAGTTTAAATTTATTTTCAACTATCTGTTATGTAATTTTTCACGTAATCATATGAATATGACATTTATAATGCACATATATTATACATGCAGTGTTTTTTTAATTTGTTATAGTGTTGTTCATCATATTATTTCGTATTATTATTATTATTTGTTTGATTTAAACCCGTATATTTTATATCAATTTTTCAACTGCTCTTTCACCACCTTCTTTAACGAACTTCAAATATATTCTCGCCGCATTGTGCGGGTTATCGGCTAGTTAATTTCTCATTGATTACGTTTTTATCAAGTACTACATATTTGGCCCAAGTTAGCTATTTGGTTTATTTGTCTTTTTGGAATTTTTGCTGATCACAAATTTTATTACTTTGGTATATAATGGGGTTAACAATGATAGTTTAATTCTCAAAATTCCCTTTTTTTTATTTTAACTATTTAAGTTTTTCCCTCATGATTTGATCCTTCAAATTTTAGAATTTTGTTGCTTTAACACTTTAAGTTAATTATACATGAAAAATGATTGTTTAATCTTTAAAATTTATCATTTATAATGATTTTGTCGTTTTAAGTTTTTTCAGTTTAATCATTTAACTTTAAAAATTTTAACGGTGTAACCCTTTGAAGGGTTAAATCAACATGTCAAAGCAAACATGAAAGATTAAATCTTGTAAAAAAAATTGAGAGGTTAAAACGAAAAAAAAAAATATAAAATTTTGAAAATTAAACAATTATTAACCCTATATAATGATGAGAAAATAAGATGCATAATATAACTTCATTGTTCTAATAGTGTTATTGATTAAACGAATGATAATTTGAGCCCTTAAACTTTTGTCTGTTACCAAAATGCACCAATGCGCCTTAAAGCCCTCAAAGTCTGCACATCAAAGTTTCATTCCTTTCAGTTTGGGCACCAACATAAAGAATCTATCAAAGACAACAAAGATAAATAAACTTTACTTGCTTTATTCAACAAATTAAGCGGTTCAAAGCAATTTGTGGTCATTTTTGTTGGTTTACGAAACAGTTTGATAACAAACAAATCAAATACTCGTAAGTAATTACTTTTATTATTCAAGGTCAATACGAGATATGATCTACTAACTGTGTTATGCTTTCAAGGTCCACCGTGTCAATATTTCACAGTAAAAAGTTGATAATAAATACATTAAGTAATATTGTTAAGTATCTTGAAGAAGTTAATGCTTAATTAATAGCTGCAAATCTTTAAAATATTAAAAAGCTACATGATATAAACTTACATGAATTACTTATGTTTTTGTATTCGTTTTCATAAGCTCAAGTGTCTTCATTTGTCATGAAATGCATTCCAATTTAACTAGCCTAGTACCCGCGCAATGCAGCGAAGAATCTCATTCAATAATATATTTGTCTCCGAAAATACTTTCATTCGCCAATACATCCATATTAGAGAATACAGTAGGGGACCAGCGCTTTGCGACGGTACCTTCAAAGAAGTAAGTAGCAATAGTAAAACCTGACATAAGTTTTCTTCATGTTTTTGGCAGTACTTGCTATGTCTTAAACAAAAGAGATCACTTAGGAAAGTTTGATCCCAAAGCTGATGAAGGTATATTTGTTGGTTACTCAATCATTTCCAAAGCTTTCAGAGTTTACAATAAAAGAAGGGAATGTATTGAAGAATAAATGGATGTTACCTTTGATGAATCTTATGATGAATCACTCACTGATCCAAAAGATTATGAAAACCTTATTTTTAATTCAATCAGTGATGACAAGCATGAGATTCATCCATCAAATTCAGAAAGGGAAGATGATGTCCCTGAAGATACTTCTGGCTCTACTTTAGCTAAGAATAATTCAGAAACTTCATCTTTGCCTGCTAATATCCCATCATCACCATCTCATCATTTGCATCAAAATAACAACACTCATTTTCAAAATCAAAGCTTAAACATTGCTTTTAATGCTGATGCGTCTGGTGGATCACCTCTGAATAATCACGTCACTGCTGAACCTCAGCGAGTGACTAAATGGACTAGACATATTGATAATCAATTGATTATTGGTGATCCTCAATCCAAAGTCCAGAGCAGATCAGCATCTGCTAACTTTTGTTTGTTTGTAAGCTTTGTGTCACTAATTGAGCCCAAGAAAATTGATGAGGCACTCACTGATCATCACTGGATAGCTGCCATGCAAGATGAGCTATCTCAGTTTGAAAGGAATAAAGTGTGGAAGTTAGTACCTCAAGTAGCTGGGAAATCTGTGATTGGAACAAGATGGGTGTTCAGAAACAAGATGGATGCTGATGGTGTTGTAGTAAGGAATAAGGCTAGACTGGTTGCACAAGGTTACTGTCAGCAAGAAGGAATTGATTACGATGAAACCTTTGCACCAGTTGCTAGGCTTGAAGCAATCAGGTTGTTCTTAGCATATGCAGCTCACAAGAAGTTCAAGGTATATCAAATGGATGTGAAAAGTGCCTTCTTAAATGGAAAGCTGCAGGAAGAAGTGTATGTAAAGCAACCACCTGGATTCACTGATCCCAAGCATCCAGGTTATGTATATAAACTGGATAAAGCTTTATATGGACTCAAACAAGCTCCCAGAGCTTGGTATGACACTCTCTCCGTCTTCTTGATTAAATGTGGGTATGTCAGAGGAAAGATTGACAGTACTCTATTTATCAAAAAGGATAAAAGAGATGTCATACTAGTCCAAATATATGTTGATGATATTATTTTTGGGTCTACTAACAATGACATGTGCAAGGAATTCAGTAACCTCATGACTAAAAGTTATGAAATGAGCATGATGGGTGAACTAACATTTTTCCTTGGTCTGCAAATAAAACAAACCAAAACTGGTATTTTTATAAATCAAGGAAAATATGTTAAAGACTTATTAAAGAAATTTGAATTCACCAACTGCTCATCCCTTGCTACACCAATGTCATCTGCAATAAAATTACATGCTGATCCTGATGGTAAATCTGTAAACATCACTGCTTACAGAGGAATGATCGGGTCACTGCTGTATTTAACTGCTAGTAGACCAGACATTATGTTTTCCACTTGTCTATGTGCTAGATATCAAGCTGATCCAAAGGAATCCCATCTGCTCGCTGTCAAAAGAATATTCAGATATCTGAAGGGTACACCAAATCTTGGTCTCTGGTACCCATCTGGTTCAGATTTCTCACTGAAGGGATATTCAGATTATGATCATTTTGGATGCAAAATGGACAGAAAGAGTACCTCTGGTAGCTGTCAATTTCTTGGAGAAAAGCTTGTAAGCTGGTCAAGCAAGAAACAAAATTCTGTCTCAACTTCTACTGCTGAGGCTGAATATGTCGCTGCTGGAGCCTGCACTGCTCAAATTCTGTGGATGAGGAATCAGCTCGCTGACTATGGTTTTGACTTTGGCAATGTTCCAATTTATTGTGACAGTTAAAGTGCCATTGCCATAGCAAATAATCCTGCGATGCACTCAAGGACAAAACATATAGATGTCAGATATCACTTAATCAGGGACCACGTCATGAAAGGTGACATTGAATTGCATTTCATTCCAACTGATTATCAACTCGCTGACATTTTTACAAAACCTTTAGATGAGAAAAGATTCACCTTTCTCATCAGCGAGTTGGGCATGCTGAACCTAAATGATTAAAACCTGTTTGTTTAAAAAAAGGTAGTTACAGAATAAATAGTTTATTTTAACACGCTGACCTATTACTCTCACTGATGCAATCAGCAAGAACAGTAAGTTAGCATTGTTATAATTAATAAATTATGTACTTTGTAACTGCACATGAAAATTCCTTATATCACATAAATAAACTATATCTTATGCTTCATATACTTGACTAGCTGATTGGATTAGTATTCTAAGTTGTAATTTGATCAGCAACATCAAATGTGAAACATAATATTAGTTTTATTTTAAGATATAACTTATTTTCATCTCGCTGAGACATGATGTATCAGCGAAAGTTCTGTTATTGTTTAATACTGCATTTATTTCGACATATATTCCTTACAAATAATACAATTTGTATTTAATTTTTAACGATTTATATTCTTAATAAATGCCTTATTAAAAATCTTATGGGAACTCGAAAAGGTACACTTTTTCTGACACCTCGTATACCTTTTCCGGCGCACCTCTCCCATCACCATTTAATGTTACCACTTATCACCATCATCACCCTACTCCACTACCACCAACCACATTTTTTTTATTATTTTTCTTTACTTTTTGACCACGTACATACTTGTTTTGACCACACATTTTCAACATCAGTAACCGTATATAAGCAGCGAAACCGTTACCTTTTCATTCTTTACGCTTTCTAATTTTTCAAACTTCATCTTCTTCATTTTTCTCTGCAAATATCTCATATTTTAAATCTTCTACTTTCTTTTTTTTCTAAATGGCAAGGACAAAATTTTTCAATAATGCTTACACACCGACCCCAGAGATTAAAGATCTTCGAGCCTCTGCGGTCAGTGAGACCCTTGTCATTACAGTTCCCAAATCTAACTATTTGGGAATGTAAACTGTCCTAAACCTGAGTATGGGGAGGTGATCAACTTTTTGAAAAACCACTTTATCCTCCCTGCTCTTACCTTGTCTCCTGGGGAAATGAACCCAGAATGGCTCAGTGAGTTCTGGTATACCTGCACTCACTCTGTCGTCTCTGGTGTTTCCCAACTCCAGGGTTTTATAGACAATGGTACCCAACCCATCATCATAACTGCCAACACCATTCGCTCCATTTTACAACTGCCGACCTATGAGTCGTACGAGTCGCTGCCAGAGAGCGACGTTGCCAAACAAGGCCTCGTCGAGCTCACTGAGATTGAGTGTAAATACTCAGTCGATGGCAGTGGCAACCGTAAGTACTCTACGGTCCACAAAACAAAAATGGATGGTGTTTGGAATGCCCTTTTTACAAACTTTATCCAATCTTTGGGTACAAAGTCAGGGAGCTATGATCAATTCAGCTCCCTGGAGGCCCAGATCAGTTGGTCACTGGTCAATTCTCTACGAGTTGACTATGCAAGTGTGATCTTTAATGAACTGATCACCAAAGTCGTTGAGCCTGACAGGGCAAAATACGTGCCTTACCCTAGGTATCTCTCACTGATTTTCAGGGATCAGTTTGCTGCCTATGATAGGGTATCATTTCAGGGATTTGAGCCCACTCTGGTAGGATCTCAAATTTTTGCTAAACCAGCGACTGTGGTTTTACTTGCTTTTATGAAACATCCGGGGATCCTTGCACCCCAGCCTGTAACTGCTGTACAAATGTCAGTTGCTGCCCCCCCCCCCCCCCATCGACCACGTCACTGACTACACCCCCAGTGACTACTGTTGGTCAACCACCAATCAAGAAACCACCAACTACTCTCAAGAAAAAATCCAAATTAGGGTCCCTGACATTAAAGGATCAGGGACATAGCAAAAAGAAGACATCTACGGATGCCAGTGGTGAATCAGTGACTGTACGTTCAGTTACTGAGGGCACCACTGCTGAACCCTTAACCTTATCTGCTTCACTAGACTCCTGAAAGTTTAGTGACTTGATGTGCAAAATCTAGTTATTAAATTTATCGTTGTAAAATAAACAAGAAAGTACCGCGCTAGACCAGAACACAACCGGGCAGTGGACCCTATCGTGTAGTAGTATAGTTGGGTAAGTTCGGGTTTGAACGCAGGGAACTTAAGTTTAAGAGGTTGAAGTTAAATGTGATTAATTAGATAAAAGAAAGTAAAATGTGGTTGGGTGTGACCGAATTGCCACGATGCTTAAAACTACAATTTTCAGTTAAACTAGGCAAGTGGACTCTTAAGAGTCGGGTTAATTGTTTGGTACTTTCAGATATTAAAAACTATACTTGCTTGGATTAGATCGTTAGTGATTTCGGGGTGTAAAGTTAAAACCGGTTTATTTTATGCAAACAATTTTCCATCAAACCTAGGCTTAACATTCGCCATCGCCTAATGATTCAACTTCAATTGACAAACCTATGATTTAATCAAGTAACGGACATTCGCCATGGCTACCTACTTGCATATTTGAGCTTAACCATCAACTTGTTCCAAAACCACATTCATAATTAAGTTCGACCATTTATAGGCAAATAGCCGATAACAATTTACTAACAAGAAAACATTCGCTATATCCCTTAGCAAGCTATCAAACAAGTTAATGTAATAACGTCAAGCTCAAACACACAAGTTGGAGATTAAACATAAGTTCAAGCTATAAGAGTTTATCATTCATCCACACGAAAAACATTCACCATTGTCGCTAACTCATATCATGCTAGCTAGCTCATTTAACTTGTAACATCATCCACGTTCGCGGAAATGGTTCATTCATACGTTTTATACAAATAACAAATATTTTTATTAAACAACAAACATTCGCCAAAGTTGTTTAGCCAAAATACCGACAAGTTTAACAAGATCAAACTAGTTACATACAAATTTGTGGATGAATCTCAAACTCGAAGCATAAACTCACACCAAAATATAACACCCCTAGTTACTAACTAGTTCATCCAAGCAAGTATGACAAAAATCTAGCCAACAATCATACTAACATCATCACACACACTTATCATCAAAGAAATCAAAGAAAACATGCTTATATTAGAATGAAAAGTGCAAACCGAGTGATTACAAAGTTGGAATGATGAATGTTTGAACCCGGAGTAAGTTAGACTAAGCAAATCTTCAAGAATTATGGAAGAAATCTTTCACAACCCAAAAATCGCCATTTTTTTTGGTATTTTTCGTGTATATAAGCTAAATGTAAAAAGTTGGTGTATCCCAAAAGCAAAAGTGCTTTTCAAGGACAAAAAGTGGTCTGCCGCCCAAACTACCCGGCGGCTAGTGGTAACGACCCGGCGGGTCATTCGAATTTCAGGGGAACCCGGTTGCTTGTTACGAAGACCCGGCGGCTTAAAGGCAAAAGGAGACCCGGCGGCTAAAACAAACAACCCGGCGGCTTCTACAGGATTCATGAGGACGAATGTTTCTGCTACGAAAATGTGATGGACCAATTAAATCACCCGGCGGGTTGAACAACAAACCCGGCGGGTTTCAAGAGGACCCGGCGGTTAGTGGCTTCTACCCGGCGGCTTCTTTGCATTTTCCAGCAACCAGCTTTGGTGTAACTGCACGTGTTCAACACTTTCCATATTTTTGCTTGAATCATCACCCAAATGCCATCCAAACTTCGATCCTTCAACCTTGATACCTAGAATTCATTTCAAACTAATTAAGTACCGAAAGTTCAATAAGTCCACTTAAAACGAACGCACAAAACAATGATATCGCTAAAGATAAACATGTACAAAACGAGCGATATCATGACTCTACAAAGGGAAAACTACAGACAGCTGCAGTGGATCAAACCACTGTTAGCAGTGATTCGGGTGCACCCCACACCCTCAGCTTGAGTCAACCCAGCCACTTGTCATCCTCACAAAAGGGTGACATTTCATTCAAAGGGCAAGTGACATCAGTGGGTGATAACACACTCATAGCTGATGTCACACCACTGGCTACAGACCCGAGCCATCTCTCATCTATCACTGCACCGACTGTCAATGTCTCACCACTGACCCATGGTGAGATACAGGTCGCTACTTCTATTTCCAATGAACCACCAGCTAAATCACAAGCTGATGATGAGGAAATCATGCCAATGGACACCTCTGAGGACACCCAACCAATTCCTCCACCCACATCCAACTCTCCCATCAGAGAGCTCACCCCCACTTCTTTCTCCAGTGATAACATCCAAGTCACTGCTGATCAGACCACACCCCCTGATCAGGTCGTCCAATCTACACCTACCCCCATTATTGTTACCCAAACTACTCCCCCAAACACCTCCACTCACTCCACATCAGATCAACTACTGATGGAGTACATTGCCCAATCCCAAACCCAAATTAAGATGCTCACTGAAGACCGTGAGGTACTTATTGGCAATGTCTCTGTCCTTCAGAAAGCTATTGCTGCTCTCACTGATGTGTACAACTCCATTGAACCATGGAGCACATCTGTTAGTGAGAGGGTACAAACAGTAGCTGATGCCAGTGCTGCAACAAACCATGCAGTCACTGAGCTAGCCTCCACCTCCACCAACAACTTCACCACTCATGCTGCTGCCATTGCCCAGCTCACCACCAACCAAAATGATTTAGCCATTTCTGTATCTAACTACCTGTATAACACTGACAAAGTTATTAAGGTACTTCCACAGGTTGTCTCACAGCTCACAAAGACAAGAGCTGAGGTCGCTGCCCTGCGAGAGGAAAACGCAGACTTCACTGATCAGATACTAAGGGCAGTTGATCAGTTTGAGCGAACCAGTCAGGGGGAGAGTGAAGAAGAGGACTTTGTCTCTGATCCAGAGATGCCCCGTAAGATGACTGATCCGCTATCAAACAAGGCTCACAGGGACATTGTGCTCACTACCTATGCACTTCGTCCTATCGCTGAGCAACCTGAACTGGAGGCCCTTGCAGTTGCTGAGCTGCATTGGGTAGATATGGAGATAGCCACTGACATGGTGGATATCACTGAGAGCTTTCCTGAGTTCAGTGCTGAAGAGCTCAGGAACTACAACGGGCTGGTGCAACAATGGGCAGTGGATGATACTGCTAGGATTGAGGGTACCTCAGTGAGCTACGAATTGGCTCGCTGGGAATGGATGAATAGGGAAGTGGTAGCTGATGCATCTGATGATGAGGAGGATGATACCATCATGCATGATGCTGATGATAAGGATGATGATAACAATGATGATGGCCAGGGAGGTGGTCATGGAAATGGTCAGGGTTCAGATGATGAAGATGATATAAATATGGAGGATCAGCAACCCATATCTTCTGTTATCAAAAGAAAAAGGACCAGTGACACCTCTCCTGCATCTACTCCTCCATCAAAGAAACAACAGGTCAGTAACCCTCAATTACACATTGTCATACCTGAGGTAGCTGTACCCTCATCTCCACCAGCAACCCTAAACCTGCCCTCATATAACACCCGTCAAATTAGGACTATATTTAGTGCCTAATCATATGTGTAAATACATGTAATTAGGATTAATTATATGTATCATTTTGTGTATTGATATATTCTAGTATATGTACACATGTACGCGATTTGATTAAATCGTGCGTTTTCATATCGGGCGGATCCCGACACAATATTACGGACGTTGGTAAACAAGTATTTAAATTATTTAAATATTTCTTAGTAAATCAAAACTTATGAATATTATGATGATAACATACAATCAACAAATAAAATTCTATAAAACGTCATAAATGCGACAAAAACGTACAAATTAACTCTAACCGATAACGACAAATTACACAAACACAAGGATGACAAGTCACGAGCCCAACCCACTTATGGGTCGGACTTACCCAACCAGGGTGACCCACGGGTCGACCCAAATACCTAAACACAAAACACCCTCACTCTTGCTTCATTCCACATTTTCACCCTCTCACTACCAACACATTTTTCTCTGATCTCTCTCACTAAAAACGGCTGGAAATCTCAGTTCCTCTATTCAAAAACTCTTTCCAAGAACCACCACCAAAAATCACCACAATCTAACACCATCTTAGTCGGTTCTTGCAAGCCCGAAGTCAAAGAAGACAACAGCAGCACCCTTCCAACCTTTTCGACTCTAAAGCTGCATTCCCTTGGTATAAATCTCTAAATCTTCTTTGTGTTTACTTGGATAACATATATAAACATGCTAGGCTTGGCCTCACCACTGCTTATGTCCAAAAACCCTTCAAAAATCGTTTGAATATGCTAATAACCACCGGATAAATACATTATCCACTGGACAATATTTTAGATCGACTTAGATTGACGATATCTGACCCATAACTTAACGAAATCTCATGTCTCTTAGCTCTAGAATGAAGTTCAATGAGTCTAGTTTCATAATCTGTAAGTCTCATGAATTAATTCGTTTATTTGATATTTTTAAGAAAATAAAAGAAAGTACATGTACAGCCTGTGCTTTCTGACCAAAATTTCAGTCAAATTGTAAGAGACATATCTCGAAAAATACATAACAAAAATCGATGAAACCAGTTGGAAAGGTTAGATAATTTCGTTAGCTTTAATTCCCCTACTCACACATTCTGTGAAGTTTTGTAAAACTTAGGTTATGAATTTTCAAATGAACACATGTCACCAAACTCACTGCCTCGACACCCGACACTCTCCAAATTTTTATCTCGAGTTCTGTCCATCCAATTCACATGTAAAAATATGATTCAGAAAGCTAGGACATAGGGGAACATCATATAAAAATTTCATAAATTTTTATTGAGTTATACTTAATTAAATAATCATATGAAATCGAGTGAAAAATGTAACTGCACAACAAACTCTCTGTCCGAGAATGCCCAAATCCGACAATGCCCATTGTCGGATTAGCATTCCGTGAATACTATTGTTGGACAAAAACAATTCCGTGAATGCTTCTATTGTCGGACCAAACCTTTCCGTGAATACTCATTGTCGCATGGAATTGTTGGATCCAGATCTTAAGTGTTGGATAACCCATGACCCGCAATCTCATTGTCGGACCTAAAACATACCCGTGAATGTCCATTGTCGGATCCATATTCACGGATCCGACTTGCTATTATCGGATGACCCGTGACCCGAAACCATTATTGTCGGACAAACATATTCTTGGATAAAACCTCATTGTCGGACTCAATATATCCATGAATAACTCATTGTCGGATAATTAAACATTTACATACGTAAATAAAACTATCATTGTCGGGTAAACACACTTACCAAAACCTTATTGTCGGATGCCCATTCACGCATATATATCTATATATATACATATACATTTCCTGAGTGATATTGTCAGATAAATAAAACCCATATAAAACACCTACTGTCGAACACCAATCATGAACATATATATACATATAAAATTCTTATTGTCATATATACTATTCTTCAAACAATATATAAGAAAACCCTACGGGAAAGTTACAAATAAAGCTAAACGAATCACCAACGGGACGTACATACTTTTAACACAAACCAAATATATTTGGACATAACTAGTGGGATGAACACTAGCATGGATGGTCTTACGGGACATCTACTTATATAACCTTATATGTCTAGGACATTAGAAGGTTACGGGTTCGGAGAACCTACCAGCTGTTTAACACTCGACTCATGTTTATTGACATAAACGCAAAGACTCAGGTGAGTCTCATAGCCCCTCTTTACTGTTTTTACCCAGGGGTGGGATTACATGCTCAGATTTATTTTACATATGAACGCAAGTACAAAACATCAATATATTGATTGCATGAGTTTGTTTTATCTAATCATGAAGTCCCTCACAACATAGTTTGTTTATATTGCGATAGCGTGAATGTTAGTGTATGGTACCATATGGGATTGACAATCCCCGTCCGGGGTAGTCGCGCTACCACGACTGCGGTCGAACGGACGCATTTTCATTTATTCATACATGTGTAGATTAGGCACATGCCGGGGGCAAACTCGATCAGGTCCTTGAATGTGGATCCTGGCACACTCAGTTAAGCTCAAACTATGTGCTCATGGCAATAATATACACTCATATTTTATTTGCATGTTTGCAAATCACTAAACTAAATCTTGTGGTTCATAACATGAATTTCATCAACTTACACCTGTGAGCTCACCAGCTTTTTAGCTGACCTTTTAGCATGTATTCTCAGGTACCCAGCAGTAGTAGATCTGCTCATGACATATTAGCTCGAGTCGCATTCAGATTTCAGAAGATTCACATGCATTTCTATATTTTGTACAATTAGATATGCCTTAGAATCTTTTACTTTTAGTTATGAGCTATTGTAACAAGAACGACAATGTAAAACTTTTATATTATCTATGTAATGGTTTTAAACGACGCATTTAGAGTCGTTCGCTTTATCTTATGTGCTTTGTTATTGATTAGTAACACCCAAATCTTGCTTCCGCTAAACAATAAATTTGGGGGTGTTACACCTCACCTACAGCAACTATAACTACAACAACCCAAACAACCCAAATAATCACACCTACCCCAGCAACAATAACACCAATCTCCACAGCAACTCCTTCCAACAATACCACCTCAGATACCTCCCCTACAGCATGCCTTTCCTCTGACTCAACCTCAGATGCCCCTTGTCCTGATGAAACAAAAGAACAGAGAGTTGCCAGAAAGATAAAGGCAAGACAGGACAGGGAGCAAGAGATGATTATGCAAATAACCTTTCAGGCTGAGTTAAGAGAGGAACAAGAAAGGAAAAGGCTGCTGAAAGAGCAGTCAGATGCTGACAGAGCATACCTACTGGAATTGAGCTCTAAAGATGCCAATGAAAGGGCCAGACTTCTTAAACAAAAGAAAGATCAAGAAGAGTCTGATGCTGCAATTGCCAGGGTACTTGCTGAGATAGAAGAGAGTGAGCTAGAGCAACATAAACTGAAAACATCAGCTAGCAAGAGCTCTAAAAAGAAAGGGGGAGCTGTCAAAACAGCGGTGGATAGGAAATGGGATGAAATAGACAGAAAGAGATTTGCTGCTCGAATGACAGGGAGATCAAACCCTGCACCTATCACCAAGGTTAAACTGAAAAAGTCAAGGAACCAATCTCAACCTCAGCTACTTATACAAAGAGGTTCAGAGACTCAATCAATGCTACTTGATCAAGTATGCAAGCTGCACAGAGAAGAATGGAATGAGATAAGGCTTGCTTTCAGCCACTCTACAAGTGCAGCTAAGGTTGATGTCATGAAAGAGATTGATAGGCTCTATCAGAAAATGGTGTCGCTACAACTCCTCAGACCAGAAGATACTGTCATATATGGTGAGGAAATTGTTCAGCCACCTAGTCCAAGGTATAGGTCAGGTACCAGCAGCATCTATCGAATCCCCAACACTTCAAGGCTTAATCTATCTATCCCTGCTGGTGTGCCAAAGCTTGAAGGTCATGAAGTCACTGAAAGGGAGAAGGGTCTGGTATACAGGGACCTAAATGGTGCCCTTAGGTTTCAGAGAGAAGCTGAACTTGAGAAGGTTGATCAAAAACAACTCATACACCTAATCAGGTCAGCTAGCATGCTTCCAACAGATTCAAAGATCAGAAAAGCTATTCTCGATGAAGCCTTAGCCAGAAAATTCAGATACCTGCCCTCCAAAGACAAATATGAACTTGAAGCTGAGCTTGGCATAGTGAAAGAGGAGGAGATGTGGAGAGATAAATAACTTAGATATTTTGTAATAGTTAGCTTCTGTAAATATTTATTCTATGATATATATGAGGCTTTGCACAAGAAAATCTACAAGTACAAGTCACTGGGCAACCTACCTACTATCAGAGACTCAAACTTTGTCAACTACAAAAATTTACAAGGACAAGTCTCTGAGCAATCAACTTATCAACAGAATAAAGGAGATTATTGAGCCTAAACTTTTCCTGCAACTAGTTTGTCTAAGGGAGCTTTGACTTAAACCATTTAGGGGGAGATTGTTGAGTCACTGATCTTCAAACTCAAGATGGTCACTGATCTCAAGGATTAAGGGGGAGACTAAGACAATGTCTACAAGCAGATTGTTGAAGTCATTAGTCGCTGATAAGCGAAGTCACTGATGGTGTCTTACTCTCTCAAATCTCTGACCCACTTAATGAAAATCTCTCTAAAGAAGAAATGATTCAAGTCAAGCTCCTGTTGCTGATGTTTATGTTCGCTGATCTTCTCTCACTCTGAGTTACTGAAGGAGAATTATGCTCAACTTTGTGTGTCGCTGATCATTGTCAGCGAGAGCATTACTCTCTGTACAAGAAGTATGATTCAAGTTGAAGATAGTGTTGCTGAAGGCTTTCTTGTCGCTGATTGTGTCTTAGACCAGTAGAAGAAGAATTTATAAAGATCAAAGACTCAACTATGTGTGTCGTTGATACTCATCTATCAGCGAGAGTCTCCAAGTCTTCTTGAGTTCTCTCTTCTGCTGAATAAAAGAAGTCGCTGAAGATTAGCTGTTCAAGTCATTCTTTAGAGCATGTTAGCTCGCATCGAGAATGAGGAGAATTGATATATCTATCAGTGACTGCAGCATTAAATGCCGCATTAAATAAGAAGTCAACATTCAGCGTTACTACGGCGCAGCACGTGTTCCTCGAAACTTGAAAAGAGTAACGTGGAAGCTTTTGATTGGTCTATAGTACAAGGTGATATTTCCCAAGACAGAATGTCGTGCCATGATATATCACATCTCAACTACCTCTCCAATCAAGCAGCGACACGTGTCCATCAGATCCGGAAATCAAGGATTTCAGCGTCTATAAATAGCGTAGTATGTTGCACTTCATTTTGTGTCGATTACTTGTATTGTCACTTGTTTGTCAGTGACTAGTTTGTCTAAGATACAAGTAACACCAGTGAGTAAACTAGTAGTGTGTTTGTCCACTACTAGCTTAGCTCAGCGAGAGAGCAGTTAGCGTGTTTGTCCACTACTGCTCATCTCATTTGTAATAGCTGTATTGTTTGATTTGGATTAGCTTTGGCTAATCTATTCCGCAATCAACAAGAGATAAATTTCATCAATAAAGAATTTATCTTTCAGCTACATTTGTATCAGCAACTGAACTGTTTATCTTATATATATATATACTTGTGTTCATATTGTTGTTACTTTAATACGGTTAAAAACTTGCTAAACAAAGATAACACTATAACAGAAAAGAAAAGTTTTTAATTGTATTCAACCCCCCTTCTACAATTAACTCACTGTTAACGATTCACAATCACTAACATAATAGTGATTAGGGACTCACAAATATAATAATAATAATAATAATAATAATAATAATAATAATAATAATAATAATAATAATAATAATAATAATATTATTATTATTATTATTATTAATTATTATTATTATTATTAATTATTAATTATTATTATTATTATTATTATTATTATAAAGAATCTAGCTCTTTTCTTATTTATGATTGATCACATGAAGATCATTAAAACTATTTTTTAAATCGAATCGAATAGATAAAAATGTTCGGTTTTTAACTTTTGTCAAATACTTATAAGAAAATAAGCTTCACTCATCAACTTCAAATATAAACTTTAGCTTTCAGCTCTCATAATAAACTTGCAGTTTGAACTACCAACTAGTTTTACCAAACACACCCTTAATAATTATTAGTACGTAGTAGGTTTGCAAATTATATATTAATGTAATTAGTATGTCTTATGGAAATTTGTTAGATGCTGAAAATACAAAAGAATAATATTCGGATGTGTTTGGGTGACAAACTTATGGAAGCTTATATGAGCTTAAACTTGTTTTTTGAAAGTTCAAGTTAGTTACATTCTTTGATTGACAATATTATACTAGGGTTCATAGAAAAAATAAGGTCTATAAAAAGAAGGTAGTTGAACAACCTTATAAAATAAGTTTATAACTTATGATTGATGAATTATATAAATGCCCTTTATAATTACTACATTCGTTCTATTTAAAAGAGAACTGATAAATGCGACAAAATAAATGATTCAGGCACCAAAATTATGATATAATGTACTTGTACTATACTATATGCAACAACTATTGTACTGTGTGGTGTAAGAATATTTTTTTTTTTGTTGTCTTTATCAACTCTCTATTTAAAATGTCCACTTTGACTTTGCGTTAGTACTCTTAAGAAACTACACTTTTCACCAAGCAAATATTAAATCCACCAACTAAGTATGCTTGGTTATATATCAAAGTGGACATTTATAATTGGACATTCTAAAGTAGTAATGTGGACATTATTAAAAATGAGACGTAGAGAGTAGTATTTTTTGTCATTTTAAATCAATTCACATCTATAAGCTTATTGTAACATCCTCCTTAGGAATCTAGTGGCAATGTAGTAATATCCTGACTTTAAATTATTATTTAATGTTTTAGGGAATTAAATTGTTATTTTATTAAGTTATTGTGAATTATTAGTCAAAAAGTCAAACGACCTATTGTGACTAGTAAATTATGGGTTGTTTTAAATTTATACAGTTAAAGGTAAAATAAAATATTTAGTGTCGCAAGTGATTTTAGGTTCCAAACAATAGGTTTAAAAATGGATAAAATTACACTGACTTATATTGGGTCGGTTTAGATGGAGCCGACCTAATTTAATCATTCTCAATTTTTCTTCTTTTTCACATCAAGAAAACACATAACTCACACCCAAATTAGAAATCATCTCCAAAGTGGAAAATATAGTTGTGATTTCATTTCAAGTTCATCATCTTGCTTATTATCTTAATTTATTCATCTTAATTGTAAGTTCTCTTATTTTAGTTATTTATGAACTTACTTGAGTTAATTAGGTCAAATTTGATGAACACATGAAGTAGGAATGGAATTGATGTTTGTTGATGTTATGTGATGTTATTTGAAGTAGGGATAACTTATAGAATTTGTGTTGGGTGTGTGAGAATTGTGAATTGAGTTTTGAATTATGTAGAAGTCGAAGTACAGTCTGAACCATCTGAGTTTTTTATTGATACCCGATCGAGTATGAAACCTCCCCGATCGCGTATAAGCTTTTTACCTGAACGGGTAATTTGACTCAATCGCGTAATTTAGAACAAAATTATTACGGAGCATACGGCTCGAATTAAAAGGATAAAATGGGTTAGATACCCGAACGGGTAAGGTTGGATACCAGAATGGGTAAGTGCTCATACCCGAACGGGTGAATAAGGTTAACAGATCGGGTATGGTAAGTTATGATTGTGTTTGCAAATTTTGAAAATGCACAAGTGTTTTCAGGGTAGCGAATAAGTGACAAACTTCATTACTTCAGATTGAGTTGAAATTCGCATGGTCACTCGAAAATAACCCAATGATCAAAGCTCTATGAAGAGCCTAGGTAGTTTTTGGCCTTCCGGGGTCATCTAAGGGTCAAAAATGTCAATTCGGGATTTTCTGATTTCATTTTAGATTGGACTTTTTATTCCTTAGACCTCAGGGATTTACCTACTTAAGTAAATATGTTTCTCGAGTAGTTATGATTGTCATTTACAACTTAATTATAGTTGCTATGTAGATGTTGTGTATTGAGAAGTTTGATTTCAAAATACAATTGAATAAGCACCAGTACAATATAATTAAAGTGTAAACTGAAAATGGGATAATGAGTTGTATATAATACTAAGTATTGAAATATGATTGGATTAACCGGTTGTGAATGATATTATAACTTGGTGCTTTATTTGTAGCTTGATATTATTAAATTAACTGAGTTATATGTTATGGAACGAATTACTAACTCAGTGTGTTTAATTGTATTCTCATATATGAAGAAGGTTCAGTAATATTAGACTTCTAAACTTGCGGCTGAGGTAACGGTGAGTGAATCTGTATCCTCAATGTGATTTAGTTGTAACATGTTTGGTTACAACGGGTAAACGTATTATTATTGTTTTAGTTTACCATGATGATTATGGTTTAATTGTAATAATACTGTTGATAGATTAATGATGAGTATGTGAATATGTGATCACTTGATATATTGTCTTTGAGCATTGATTATCGAGGTCATCAAGATGTTGGGCTTGGTTGCTATTGATAGACGACAGGAATTTCCTAGTATATATCGTTAACGGGAAATTAGGTCGTATGAAATTAGTACCAAGCTTTTTCTTGATGCTCCAGAGGAATCCATCGCTATTCCTTTCCTCCACCGAGTATGTATTGGCCATACAAATTGACGGTAAGTGTTCTTTGAGAGCCACCGCGGCAGTTGGGTTTCTCAAGAGCCACCGATCCTCATTGATATTACGTGTTTACGATTATCTTGTTATAAGATTTATTATTGTTAATTTAGACTGTTGGTTATATGTCTACTCACTTAGCATTGAGCTAATCCCCCACATTAATACTTCTTGCAGGTTATGATTAAATAACTGGCTGAGCAAGAAGCTGTTGATTGGAATGGAATGTTTGACGATCAGACGTTTACTTTGATATTGATTTGATTAAATCAATGTGTCTTTAGGAATTATATAGCACCCATAAGTTGCGTTTCAAATTTATAGGGTTAAACCTATTTGTATATTGAAACGGTTTGACTTTATATATATATAATATGAGATGTATTTTTGGACTTACGCTTTCGAAGATTAAAATATATTTAAGTAGTGTGTTAAAAGATGGGGTGTTATAAGTTGGTATCAGAGCATAAGTTTGGGTGAATTGGACAAGAAGTTCAATCCAAAATCTAAACTTGTGTTAAGTCAAACATTCCACCATGTGGGATTTGGTTATTGTATGGGAATAGGTTAGTGTGATATGTGCTAACTCTTAACAACTTGTGAGATGTTGTTTTGGATACAGAGAAGGCAGGATATGAGTATTGACCAGTACTCACAACATTCTTCTATATTCTATGGTTAAGCGAATCAGGTAATCCATGATAAACTTTTCTGGATTTAAGTTAAACTGAATTGCCTACTTTGCTATGATGATTAGTAGTAATGTTAATTGGGTCAGACTGATATGATTTATCAGTTATGAGTCAATTGGTGATCGTTGACTTAAACCCTAAAAAATGTAAGTTTCAACTTTCAACTTTAAAAACAAGCTTTAAATACTAACTTTAGTTTCACCAACGAGGTAATTTTGCCAAATATATCCATTAAACAAATTTATAGATTTGTGTAATTTTACAACCATGGTGGTCAAAATTATTTGCAATTAAGTGACTCGAGAAAACGCAATACGTATGGGATGATGTTTTTTCACATCAAAAAGCATGATCACGAATAAGTTATGGTTACTTTGACCATTATATTTGGTCACAAAAAATTATTTCCTTATATATTTGTTTTGAAATATGTTTGACATGTCTTCAAATTCATATGCTTAATAAGATTTATTTTTTAATATTTTATATAAAATACTGTAGCCAAATAATATTCTTCACTCCTCAAATCTTTAGGTACATTCAAGTGGAAATTTTAATTTACGAATTACAATGATTACTAAAAAATTTAATTAATTGGTGAGGATTGAAATAAAGACTAAGAGTTAAGCACATTCGTCGGTTAATCCAGTCTTAAGCTATTTATTGCCGTTGATTTCATTGGTCAAAAATATTATATGTGTATTTTTCGCTTCAAATTTAACACTTAACATCTCCTCAAAAATCGTACTCGTGCTCTTATTAAGTACTAACACGATTTTTGGCATAAAAAAATACTTTTGAAATGAAATGAGAAAGTTTGAATATCAATAGTTAGTTCCTTATATACAATTTTGAGATTTCCGAGTCAAATTTGAACCATCTTCAACGATTTTCTAGTTGATGTCAAAGTATAACTCGAGCGATTTTTAACTTAAGATCAAGCGTGCATTATAAAGCTCGATAGATAAGACATAGATTGAGTTCAAACTTTAGCATAAATTAGTTGAGGTGAGCTTAACCCTATTTAATTTGAATCGAGACTCATTTATAATCCTAATCATACATGTTATCTAGTAAAGTACGTAATAAGCAAGTAACTCCATAATCATGTAATGTCTCAAGATATAATCAAAAGAGACATTCACCTTAAATATAAAAGTAAAACCATTTACATTATGCCTTCCCATTTGGTATCTTAAACAGAAAACCTATTCTATAAAAATATGTCATAACGATGCCACATCTCGTTTTAGTAGACTTTTAGTAATATATCATTTTATATTTTACTAGGTTTTTCAATGTTCTAGTAGCCGAATTCTTCCCTGAAGACTAAAAGAGTATTTGAAATTTTCAAATTTATTCGTATTTTTATTGTTAAATAAATTAAAATATCTAATATTAATTGATATTTGTCCCACAAAAATTGATTCCACATAGCGGTGCTGTACCGTCACTTATTTTAGAACCGTCCGATCATTCCCCAACTAAAAACCCTAACCAAACTTAACCATGGTTAACTCTCCCTTATCGCTTCATAGTTAAGCTAACCAACCATACCCAATATACTATTCATTTACTTTACCCCTGAAGTTCTAATTAATTACATCTCATACCACAGCCTTTTCATTTGCTATAAATTCAGCCTCGGACCAGAGCTAGGTTTGCCCAACTGAAGACCCAAGGGCGCTTCAGTAAATTTACTACTTTCCATTTTCGTTGTTTCCAACCGTTTCTCTCTCACACACGAAACACCAAAAACACGCACTCAAACTTTCTCTCTCTAAAAAAATGGGGACATCTTCCAGAAAATCAAACGCACCGGTCTTACCGTTGACATCTGCGTTTCAACGATCGAGTTCGCCGTCCGGCCGATTCGTAAAATACTCGTCGGCGTTTGCCGCTGAAGTGTCGTCGCCGTTTGCGTCGTCAACGAGCTCGAGTTTTTACTCGTCTCCGTCATCGAGTCACGTTTACAACCGCTCGTCATCACCGACGCGTGTAAACCTTCACGGACTTGCGCCGGTTACGTCATCATCGGTTAGGTTTTCGTTAGCGAGTAGATCTGGATCTCCGAACCGATCGATGGCGATGAATCCTCGAGAGCAGGTTGTACGGAAGCAAAACGCCGGTAATCCGTTGAAGAATTTACCGAAGAAGACGTGTATGTGTTCTCCGACGACGCATCCAGGATCATTCCGGTGTAGTTTACATAAGAATTACAATACGAGTCATGGAATAACGTATTCACCGAACCGACTGAACGCGCGAAGATCTGCGATGACAAATTCGTTAGTTCGAATCGGAACCGTTGAAGGTGGAGATCTGGTGAAACGAGCGTTAGCGGCACTAATCCGACCGTCGTCACATCAGCAACGACGGAGATCAGCGTTTGAACCGAGACCTAGCCGGTTATCAATTATGTCGAAGGCCGATGACGACTTATGATTTTGGAATATAAATCCTCTGGTTGTACGGTTACAGGTTTGGTGATTTTATTATTCATTCACCTTTTTTAATTACAGATCTATCTATTAGAGCTGGTGCGACACAAGATGATGATGAATGCAGTTTTTGTTATTCGGCGACATGAAAACATCTCAATCCTTACATTTTGACACAAGGATGAACGAAAAGCCTATTCAATTATCGGAATCAATCGAGAAAACGAAACGGATCTTCATTTGTATATAGATGATAGTATATGCTTGCAACAGTCATTGTGATTGCAAAATTGAAGGATATTCTGGATTTAAACTTTCACTTTTAACATCCGTTTACAACCGATTCAAACACCCCTAAACAAACTCAATAACTAATTAATTCATTTAATTCATCATATTAAAACTACAACAATTTGTAAATTTGAATAGTTTTCAGTGTGGTTTGTTGATTTTGTGTTGAATCATTTCATCGTTTGATTGATTGATTGATCCATCCGTTTTCGCAGCAATTGATTCCGTTGTGCGTCGTGTTCCGTTCCGTTCGGCGCCGTGCTTTGGAATCCGTGTTGTGTTCCGTTAAGTGGAGTTCCGTTAACTTTCACCGTTTACCGTCATTGTCGCCGTTATTATTGAGGAAACAAAGGTATCGTGGATTGTTTGGTAGTGAATACCTTTCGTGTAAGGTAATACGTATTTTTTATTTAATTTAATATAACTTTTTTCAATAATTTATTTATGTTGAAATTAATTTTGGTTTCACGCAACAGGAATGAGGGATGTATGGGATGCTGTTTAAAGATTTTGACCTTGACTATATCGGGAAAAATATACAATGCCGTAACTTTGAACTTTACCTTTGTGGAGAAGTTAAAACAGTTAGGACTTTTGGACCCTTCACACACACGCGAAAGACACCTAATACCTAACTGGATATGTGGCATGAATAAAGACGAATTTGTTGACTAAAGTAAGTAAATAAAGGAGTAACACTTATTATAGAAGTACATTGTGATAAAAGCTTAAAATAAATGAGTACAGTTGTTTGACAGATAATATTATAAATGGGAATCGTGACACCGTTTACAGTTTCATTTTATATTGCTCATAAAGAGCAAAGGGTTATGTACTCCGTATATATTAGAAATAATCAAGTGTTGTGTCAAGGATATGATGATAAAATAATAAAACAAATGGAAATGCAATAATGACAAAATAAAAATTATGGAGTTGTAATAAAAGAGTAAAGAAAAAACGGATTATTTGATCCTAAGCAAATGGAATGAGACTCTGAAATCATATGCAAACAAGCTACAAAAACTAAACGATCCAAATGGCAAGATGGACCACAGCTAGTCGGTAAAATACAAAACAAAACCCATGAAAGCGACCTCCCTTTGTAACGTGAAAGCCCAAAAGACATTTTCCACAGCACTTCTTTTATCAGATAAGTTCCGATTGATTTGTACATACATCCATTTCAACAGTATTCGTCATATTTCTAAGCATATATCTTTATTTGGGAAAAAAATGTTGATTAATAATTTAGACCTAAAAATGCTCCTCACGAGTTGCGACATAACTAACCTTATTCAGGTTGGATCATTTGCATTGGTAACGAGGCATTTTGAGTGCGACATCACCACAACTCTTTGTGTTATCTCATAACCCTTTCAGTTATAATATACGGTTTTGCTCCTATGAAAGGTACGTCACACTAAACTAATTTTGTTCAAACTAGAAAAGAAAGAAAAGAAAATGGAAAACGAAAAACAAAATAAAAAATACCTCAACGTTCCCGGATTGGGCGTTCTATCGCCTATTTTCCCAAACACGATGCTGACTGAATATAACCTCCATTACAGGCGTTGTGACGTTCTGAGATCACAACCTCGCTCAAGATGAACGCGTTGCAAATGGTCTTAAGAAGATGGTTGGTTGTAGATCCTTACTATCAAACACACGGCGAAAGATGTTGATGTATAAGTAACTCAATATCCTTAGATCCTTGTTAATCAATCCAAGGGAGAAACTCAAAATCAATTAGGTTTCCAGGATACACATGTTCCACTACGAATGATACACCTTGAAAATAACATTGACTCGTTGTAATATATATCCATCAAATATTTTACCTAAAATTTAAGTAAGCTTTTTTCTTTATTTCACTAAACGATGGTGATCTATAATAAAAAAAAGGTAATTTGTAGGGTAATATATTTCAATTTCAATACTGGTTAAAAAACCCGTCTTCATGAGCTTTATAACCGGTCTGCATAACGCTTTTTGAGTTTTTGTAGTAGTGGAAATTGAAGACCTTTTTTAAACATCATGACATTACCATGATAAGCAAATAGATCGAACAGAACATAGGAAAATAATATATAAACAGGAGTATTAATTTATATACATTCATATGCTTCATGGTTATATGTTAATGCATCTGTATATAACATAACAAAGTCTAAGATATATATGTTCTACATTTAAGGATTAAGAACTTCAACTATTACACATTGTAATCAAGGATGAACATTTACATTTAGTCATTGTTTGAGTTTTGGCCCAATACATGTCGACCTTTAAGAGCACACGGTACGCACACACGTGGCACATCAACGTTCTCCATTGAGAACGCCGTGCGACGGCGTTCTGGCACATCGTGTCGGCGTTCTGGGCTCGACGTTCGTATCCGGACGTTGTTTTCGTTCGGTGTTCTTTTTTTTTCACCACACCACAAAATCCTCACTTTCAACATTCTTCAGAACACCGTTCCCCACACCCTGGGCTCTAATGACACTAAATGCATTAAAAAGTGGTTAGATAGCTTAATTTATGTTTGGAATGGTTATGTTTACACTTTTATACTTGCTCCGTGTTCTCATTTGATTTTTATTTTTATTTTAGGTTTTGTGCATATGCATTTTTGAGCTAATGCGTTATGAGGTATTGAGGTCCAACTATAATTTTTTATTTTATACTTGTATAACTCTGTGGTTATGTTTAGCTGATAAATATTTATATCATATAGTTATACTTAAACTACCACTGAAATGAATTCAGAAGAAGCAAATTATATACTCGTATGTAATTTGTAAAGAAGAACTCGGAATCTCTGATAGTCTTATTCTCTGATAGTTTCGGTTCGGTGTAAATGTCTCAATAATTTGGCCTTCCAAAATATTTTTGATATGTGGTTATTCTTGTGTAGGTTTATGTTTGATGTACACATGGAATTACTTTTCTATGTTTCTGTGTACTTATTTGTTTTGTGTTCCTTAGGACATCTTCAACGTATGCATTAAACACTACATCAAATTTGGTGTAATAAAGGAATCGTTTAAGAATATGTTTGCACCAAATGTGTTTCATCCCCAACATATGCACTTAATTTCTGTACTAAAACGACTTTCAACATTTACGTATTGACCCCTAAACTATTTTCATAAAATTTTTTACTTCAATTCATTAATTTTATGATCAATTAACATTCCAAACTATTAACTTAAATGTAAATTTTATTTATTTACTTTCGTAAAGTTTCAATTATATATATATATATATATATATATATATATATATATATATTTGCATAAATCAATGTTTTACATATCATAATTTGTTTGAAAATAATATTTTATTGTTTCAATAATCATAATATCGAATCTAAAGTATACAGAACTTAAAAGATCCGTACAAATATATAATGATAATTTGATTTTGTACTTAAATAATAACAATATTTTCAAAATATGGGTTAAAATGAAACATTATAAATTTCGTGCAAACTTTAATGTTGCAACAAATTTGGTGCAAAATCCTCAAATTTTTAGTGTACACTAAAAGTTACATCAAATTTAGTGAGTTGGTTGAAGAAATTTTTTTACACCAAAATATCAAATTAGGTGCAATAGGTGATACATTGGAGATAGACTTTAGAATTTGGAATGCGCTAATAAAGTTGCTTGTTCTAAATTTTTGGCTTAGACAGAGGTGATAAGGATGATCAAAATGAAAGGTTTAGGGATTGTTTGTTTTGAGGGTTTAGGGGATGGGAACGTGAATGAGACTGAAATCCATTCAATTGTTTGGTTGCAAGTTTAGGAATTAAAGAAATGAAATTTAAACGAATAGATTGAGAGGTTGAACGGTGTCCTCAGATTGTGATTGCAGGTGGTTTCAAGTGGTCTCACGCGTTGTATGTTTAGAGTTGTATGGGGTAGTAATCAGGTGTATCGTCGTTTTGGTATGTTGCAAGGTCATTTTTGTTGTGGTCAAGTTGTATAGTCGGTTTGATTTAGTCAAGTTGTATAGTCGGTTTGATTTAGTCAAGTTGTATGGTCATTTTGATACGAGGTAGGGTTTGAAATCAAATTGTATGGACGTTTTAGTTTGATGTATGGTTGGGTTCAAGTCGTATGATCTTTTTATTAGGGTCGTGTTAGTTGGAATCAAGAAGTTAGATTGAAATGTAGCTTTTGAATCATTGTAGTTTAGTATGGTCATTTAATCATATTGGTTGTAATTTCTAGCATATTGTTAGTTTTTTTTGATAAAATAAATGCATAGATTGATACTTTTTTTTAAAGGCATATATATATATATATATATATATATATATGTATATGTATATATATATATATATATTAAAAGATAAAAAGTTTATAAAGTATACCACCTTCTACAAGATGTAGTGAATGAGAACAACACAAAAACAAAAAGTTGATCACCCTTACTAACAGTAGGTGATAACCTCTCACAAACTATTGACACATTTATTTGAATAATAAAGACTAATATTTGAAGCTTCCACAAAGATCAACTCCCCACTTCTGGATTTGTGCACCAGTCTTGCCATGATTTGAAGAACTTTTTCTCTCTATGTTTAATCCAAAAATACGATAAGACTTGAACTTCATAGCATAAGTCAATTTGACATGATTTCTTCTCCTTGTAAATAACTTTGTTCCTAACACTCCAAATCAAATATGTCGTAGTCCAAACCATCGCTTACCATAACGATCTTTGATTGCTTGTGAAAGAGCTTTTCACACCATGTATTATTATTTCTTCAATCGATCCACCATTATAGTTTCCTACGTTCCACCATTTGTAAATTTTTGACCACCCAACTTGAACCCAATTGCACCAAATAATACAATGATCAATCATTTCCACCATGTCCTCGCAACATGGGCAAAGGGTAGAATCAAGGTCTATACCGAGGTGGTCTAAAGCCAACCTCACCGGAGTGTTCTTTTGAAGTAACCGCCACACAAAAACATTCACCTTTCTAGGGATGAGTTTGTTCCAAGATGTTTCCACCAAAGTAGTTTGACCTTGAAGCACTTTTTCGTCAACTAACTCTCTCAAAGCTTTGACCGAGAATACACCATCTTCCACTAGAAACCACCACCAACTATATTTCTTATGTTGCTTCGGAAGGACGTGTTGGATTAATCCCATCATTTCCTCAAATTCATTTAGAACCCTCCATCTCAACTCTCTATTCCACCCCCACACCCATCTCCACCCATCATCTCCCCATACTCCTCTTTTGTTTACCATCACCCCCTTTTGAATTTTAAGATAGAAAAGTCTTGAGTATTTTTCACACAATCTAAAATTTCCCACCCATTTATCTAGCCAAAATGACGTTGAAGATCCATCTTCAATTTTTCTCCCAGTGGACCCCGCAGATGAAATTCCCATTTTTTCGAGCTCTTTTCCCACCCCTCTAATTTCCCTCCATGTACCCCCTCCATCGTCATTTTGAAGACCCTCTTCTCTCAATCCCCCATCCTCCCCATAAATACTTTTAATAATTTTAACCCATAACGAATCGACCTCCACCTTAAATCTCCACCACCATTTTCCAAGAAGACTTAAATTTGACGCTTTAAGACTACCAATATTTAATCCCCCACCCTCATAATTTTTCAAGATCTTTTCCCATTTAACCCAAGCCATTTTTTTATTTTCATCATCACCACCCCAAAAGAATCTTTTTCTCAAACCCTCCAATGTGTTTAATACACTCGAAAGTGCACGAAACAAAGAAAAATAGTACAAGGATAAGCTACCAAGGACCGATCGAACCAATGTTAATCTACCACCAAAAGAAAGCATATTTGCTTTCCAATACAAAAGTTTGTTTTTAAACTTTTCAATAATCGCTTTCCAATTCTCACACCTTCTCAATTGCACCCCAATTGGTAGGCCAAGATAAGTAAATGGGAACTTCCCGGCCGTGCACCCCATACCCGTAGCCACCCGAGTCACCTCTTCATTATTCACACCAATCCCATACACCTTACTATTATGAGTATTGATCTTGAGCCCCGATGCATCTTGAAAACTTGCATTATTCTCATGAGATTTTTGATGTTTGACATATTCCTTTCACCAACTACAATTGTATCATCCGCGTATTGTAGGTGTGAAATACCCACCTCACTTGCCCCAATCTTGATTCCTTTAAAATAATATTGTTGAGCCGCATCCTTGAGCACAACGTTTAGACCTTCCACCACCATCAAGAAAAGGAATGGTGACAAAGGATCACCTTGGGGAACCCCTTTTTCCATGCTAAATTCTTGAGTTGGTGACCCATTTACTAAAATCGAAATTTTTGCCGATTCAAACAAGACATGACCCATTTGCACCACTTTTCACCAAACCCCATTTGTATCATTGTATTTTGAAGGAACCTCCAATTTATGCAATCGTATGCCTTCTCATAATTTACTTTAAAAATCATGCATTTTTTCTTCACTTTTTTGATGTACTCGATTGATTCATTTGTTACCAACACCCCATCAAGAATGAATCTACCCTCAAGAAAAGCATTTTGTTCCTCTCCAATGATTTTCCCAATCACTTCTTTAAGTCTAGCGGTCAATATCTTGGTGATGATTATATAATAACATCCAATTAGGCTAATCGACCTAAAATCACCTAGCCCTAACACATCATCCGTCTTTGGAATGAGAGTTACGAATGAAGAATTGCACCCATTCGAAATATTACTGGTTTCCCAAAAATACTTGACCGCGTTGATTAAGTCATCTTTCAATACTACCCAAAACTTCTTAATAAATCCGAAGTTAAAACCATCCGGACCCGATGCCTTTTTACTCCCACATTCTTTTACGGCTCTCCAAATCTCTTCTTCGGTTACATCCTTATCCAAAAAATCTCTATCTCCATTATCTGAAGTTTTAAATCCCGAGCTTCGTAGAATCGGTCTAGCATGATCCAATTCTTTAAAACTTGTTTGAAAGTGTTGAAAAACTTCTTTTTTAATTTTATTGGGCTCTTCGCACCATTCCCCATCCACCATTAAGCCTTTGAGACCATTTCTACCTCCTTTTCTACGAACTATTGAATGAAAAAAAGAAGAATTTTCATCTCCTTCAACAACCCAATTAATCCTTGCCTTTTGTTTTAACATTTGTGACCGTCAACTTTCTTTTTGCACCCATTATCTTCGACTTTCTTTCCATAAGACTATTGCAATTCATGACCAAAACTCTTGGTTGGTCACCAAGCTTGATAAAAGAAGTAATAAAATAATAAAAACCTTACCAACCAAAGGGTTGGTGGGTTGGATTTGGTCCCGACGTTTGCTCTTTATTTTATAATATTATGGGTTGAATTTGAGTTATACTTTATGTAATAAGCTTTATACTATGGTTGTAATTATTTAATAAAAAAAAGGTTTAAGATAGGTTGGTAATAAGAGTGTAAAGTTGGGTTGGATAGATAAAAGAGAGAAAATAATTTTATAATGTTGAATTGATTTTGATTGTGAATAGGAGTAGTCTAAGTTGCGTTCTCCTTCATTCAGTTCCCGGTTATCACCATTCTATCACTCACAATATCAAATACTAACATTGATTCATGCTTTCAAATTAAACCAAATGCACCAAAAAAAACCCATCAATGTCGTTGAGTTTCGAAGTTTACCTATATGTGGGACCATTATGAAATCATCTTTCTCCTTCAATTCCTCTAATTTTTTTATCTAGTTCATTTCTCTAAAAAATATATATAAATGTGTGATCACGTCATCAATTAAAAGATGATTTATAGTATAATTAATAATAATAAAATTAGTTTGTACATTCCTTTCTAATACTCCTTTCCTCCCTAATCTATTGTCGAGTATACCTTTTTAGGTTGTACCAAACTAATTGTCCCATTCCATAAAAGAATATGAGATAAAGTTCTTTTTACCCCAAGTTTATATATGAAAGAAAAAAAGTAGGTAAAAAGTAGAGGGTAAAATTGTCATCTTATCAATAAGTAAGATAGATGATTATGTCTTCTTAAACTGTGTATTTTTTGTCTGGGAACAATAAAATTGTGACGGAGAAAGTATATACATACAACGGAACCAGTCGTGACACGATGACAGAAACAAAGGTCCTCATGCGTCACATCTTCGTAGTGTTTTCGATAGAAGAGAACAACGAAAAATGTTGGACCCACACTATTTTTTCTCATTTCTTTTGCTTAAAAGTACTAGTTTTTCGAGGAAAATAAAACTTAAAGAAAATAGTAACAGAGTCGAGATTATAGTCATGATAAGTTATGACTACGACTTGTCGTGAAACATCTACTATTTATGTTAACCCAACGATCAGGGGTGTCAAGACTTCAATCACACAGAACAAATGCCATCATTATTATGTTCACGTAAGTACTTCATACACACTTTTTGTTAAAGGAGAATGATTCGTACGTCACCAATTTTTATATATTTGACTTTTTAGACTCATGACTCATATGAGTGAACATCTGCGCCACCATCCGATAGTAAACATTAAATTGAATAATAGAAGCACCAAAATTGCGTCTAACACTAACTTCCGCCAACCAAAAAAAATTAGATATTCATTGATGAATTTATCCGTTAACATCATATCCTTACCCTTCGAACTAAAGTTATATCTCGAACTGAAGTTCGTTGGTGAATAATAAAAGATTGACCGAACTACAATACAACCATTTAATAATCTCTTTAATCAACCGATTTTATGTTGGGGATTTTGGGTTTGTAATAATAATCTTGGATATTTTTTAAAATCGTGTGAACACTTTCTCAATAAGATATTTCGACTCTTTATTGTCCGGGTTTACGAAATCAATATTGAGATAAAACTAAGAAAAACACTTTGAATCTTGGCAGAGAAAATGGAGTAAAATCAGAGAGAATTTTTGAATTTTCATATGCAAAAATTGAGAACCAAATACTATTCGCTTTGAATTAAGAGTTTCAGACAACTAGGACGCCCTAGACCCCTGTAGGGGCCATTGCCCCTTGACCCCGCTAGTTTAAGCGAATATGCACTCTATATTTACCAACTTGTTTTATAACTTAACTTGAAATACCCTTTGATTTCAAACAAATCCAAATTACACTAAAATTACCAGCATTTTATTCATTCAAAAATAGCTAATTTTTGTTACGGGAAAAGATTTTTGATAAATATACAATAATTCGCAATTAGTATATAAGAGGTTGGCTGAGTGGGTCCTTCACAGCTCTAACTTGTGGGGCGAAATTACGTTTCAATCAACCATTTCATCGCTGGCGCTTTCCACCATTAAATTAAAATATTCATATTCATAAATAAATGGCTGCTTTCTTATTTTCAAAGTATTTAAAAATCAAACTTCATTTTCATTGGTTACAAAAATACACATTATACCTTCAACAATCAACAAACAAACAAATATTTCCGCCAAAAATAAAAAAAAATCCCCTGTTTCATCCAAACTCAAATTCCCCCATCTTCCAATTCAATTAGGGTTTCACACCATCAGCAACTTTTCAAATTCACGTCAATTATCATTCATTTCCTTTTTATTTATTTTGATTGATTAACTTTTTGTTATTCGTATTATTTCCATTTTGTATTTGAAGTCAGTTTTTTTTAATCGATTTAGTTATTGGTTGATTAATTAAGCTTATTAGGGTTTAGTATTTTGGGATTTAAGGCTAGTTATTCATATATTGAGAGTACAAATGGGGAAACCTAGTGGAAGGAAGAAATTGCAAACTAGCGTTGAAAAAGTAATCAAACAGAACAAGTCATCGTCATCGGATCGAATATCGAAGCAGGTTGATGAAGACACTGCTGTGTTTATTCAAATGTCTCAAGAAATGAAAGAAGAAGGAAATAAGCTGTTTCAGAAACATGATTATGAAGGTGCAATGCTGAAATATGAAAAAGGTCTTAACTTGTTACCTACTAATCATATAGATGTTGCTTATTTACGTTGCAAAATGGCGAATTGTTATATGCAGTTAGGTTTAAAGGAATACCCTAGAGCTATTAATGAATGTAATCTAGCGCTTGAAGTTGCTCCTAAGTATAGTAAGGCGTTGATTAATAGAGCGAAATGTTATCGTGCTTTGAATAAATTTGATTGGGCTTTGAGGGATGTTAAGAATGTGTTGACTATGGAACCGAATAATTTGGCTGCGTTAGAGATTGAGAGTTCGGTTGAAGGGAAAGGTTTGAAAGTTGAAGATGTTGTTGTCCCTGAGTACACCGAGCGTAAGTCTTTAAAGAAAGTTAGAAGCTTGAAAGAGAAGATTAAAGACAAGAAGAAGAAAGCCGATGAGAAGGTGATTGTTGAGGATAAAATGAGCATTAAAGAAGAAAAGGTGGTTACCAGGACAGTGAAGATGGTTCTTGGAGATGATATAAGGTGGGCCGAGGTACCGATTAATTGTAGCATTGGATTGGTGAGGGAGATAGTTAGGGAACGATTCCCGGGATTAGATGGTGTACTTATCAAGTATAAAGATCAAGAAGGTGATTTGATAACGATTGTAACTACTAATGAGCTGAGATTAGCTGAGAATACAAGTGATCCTCAAGGTTCTTTTCGATTGTATCTGGTAGAAGTTAGTTCTGATAAAGAACCATTATACGAGGGTATGAGGAAAGAACAACTTCCTGATACGGATACATTGATATCTAGTGTTGCTGATGTGGGGAAAAATGGTGAAATGGAAAAGGGTACGAATAGTATTGAGGAATGGATTGTTCAGTTTGCAAGACTATTCAAGAACCATGTGGGATTCGATACCAATCCATACTTGGATCTTCATGAGCTTGGAATGGAATTATATTCTGAAGCAATGGAAGATAGTATCACAACCGAAAGCTCCCAAAATCTGTTCGAAATAGCTGGTGAAAAGTTTCAAGAAATGTCTGCTTTAGCATTGTTCAATTGGGGAAACGTGCACATGAATAAAGCACGAAAATTGGTTGTTGTTGCAGAAGATGGAGATGGAACCCCAGAAATAGTAACCGAAAAGGTGAAAGTTGGATACGAATGGGCACAAAAAGAATATTTAAAAGCTGGAAGACGATATGAAGAGTCTCTAAAGATTAAGCCTGATTTCTATGAAGGACACTTGGCACTTGGGCAACAACAATTTGAACAAGCCAAACTCACATGGCATTATGTCATTGGAAGCAAAGCTGATCTGGAAGTACCTTCTATACAAATCTTGGAGCTTTATAACAAAGCAGAGGATAATATGGAAAAGGGAATGCAGATTTGGGAAGAACTCGAGGAAAGACGATTAAATGGATTGAGTTTATCTGATAAACATAGAATTGAATTGATTAATGTGGGTCTAGACAGGATTATCAAAGATGATGAAGCTGCAGAGCAATCTGTAAATATTAGATCTCAGATATATATTTTATGGGGTACATTACTTTATGAACGATCCGTTGTTGAATATAAGTTAGGTTTGCCATCATGGGAAGAATGTTTGGAAGTTGCAGTTGAAAAGTTTGAACTTGCGGGTGTATCACATACTGATCTAACTGTAATTATAAAGAATCACTGCTCAAATGTAACAGCTTTGGAAGGTAAATTCCTACATGCTACATCAATATTATAGAAAATTACTTGTGCTAGCAACATACTAACATGAGCTTATATTTGTTTGCTAAATGTGTTATGCAGGCCTTAGTTTCAAAATCGATGAAATAGTTCAGGCATGGAATGAGATGTTTGATACAAAACGTTGGCAGACTGGCATTCCGTCCTTTCGATTAGAACCACTGTTTAGGAGGCGGGTCCCAAAGCTGCTTTCTCTCATGGAGCATTTGTGAAATTTTTATGTGAGTTGCTCTTAAATTTTCTTGATGGCATTTATTAGGCAAGTAGGATTTTTTGTGTGTATTTGCAAATCCTAGATGATCATATCCATATCAACTGTATCTTGTGTAGGTAGTTTATTTTAGCTGTTGTAAACTCTGACTATCAACAGCTTGATTTTGTAGTACTAATAGGCGTTTAACAATGTCAATGATACACATGGATTGCAGATTTGTGTCCTGAACTCCGAACATTCAATTCAGTTACAAAATCTATTGGAAACATATGTTTTGTTGTTTGTTAATTATTATAAGCTTTTTTGTGGAAGTACACTGTAGCTCCGGTTGGTCATTTGCTAGTAGAAGTTTAACCTGTTGATCAACCTTTCCAATGCCTGCAAACCAAATAAAAACTTTTATGTTATGGAAAACCAATCTGTAACCAGTTCACATTATACTTGTATATGTTTAGTTTCTTACATGTAATAAGTTTGTTATTTTAGTAGAGCAAATATTTGGAGTATAAACATAATGTTTAATGAGTGATTTTCGACAAATCTACACATGACATGGACCATATCAATGACATTTCATGTTACTACTACATATTCTGTGAATTTTCTTCTTTCTAATCAAACCCATTCCTCCTGAATTAATGTAGCTATATTTTGCAGGTTTTCTTTTTTGCCGATTGCTGTATTTATATTGTTTCAGTCGCTACAAGAAGCGAAGAACAAATGATTTTGTCTGGATTTTGAATCTTAAGTCTGGCCGGGGCTTCTATTGACTAAAAAGGTCACGAAAGCTCAAGGTCCTATAAAATATTTCCCTGTGAAGACAAAGAAGTACACAACTTTTTTTGTTTGAAGTTCCATAGTTTGTTATAGATCAAGAAAGGGTATGCTTGATCGTGTAGCTGCAATAGGTTGTGTTGCTCATGTTTAGCAAATGAATTGGGCAGTGTGTGATTTTTTGGATTTGATTCTTTAAGAGTTTTGATTATTTGTTGTAAACTCTTGTGGACTATTTACTGGCTGTATCATTGTTTCAGCATACTATATCGCATTGTGTTACCTCAAGAAGTAGCCTGTCTCAATTTGAAATTATTTCGGTTATATATCAACAATAAAGACTCTGAGCGAGTAAGCTAAGACATAGTTCAATAGCTTGATGAACGTTCAGGATACAAGCTCAACCTTGACTCGATTTTTATACATCAATAATGTAAGGGTAGTACTATGGAACTAAGGGCACACACATTCCATATCGTCTTCCTTAGCACGCGTGTTTCAACCCAGGGCACAGCCACGAACGGAGTGGTTGTGATATTTACACCATTGTTTCTACTTCATACTGCAATGACTGAATTTTCAAGTTTGTCGCAATTAAGAAACTCTTACATAAAAATACTATCACTTCCAAATGGATGCTCAGAAAGCAACAAGATTTAGAGTATTAAGCTCAAACTCGCCTCATTATATGCTTCATGTTCATCCATTTTTGTACGAACTTGAATTGAATTCGAAATCAAATAGCTTGAAAAGAGCTCCAGGCGTAATATCAATCATGCCATTAGTATATCGAAAACATAAAAGGCGATTGACTTCTAAACGCTCGACCTTTCATTATACCAAAAAAGCTTAACATGAAGCTCTAAGCACGTTCTTAAAGATTGACCTTGTCCCAGGTACATAATGAATCTGATGTTAATTTCATTGGAGGTTATTTTTTATTTTATTTTTTAAGAAAAATTTTTTAGAAAAGCAAATACTCACATACCTACTACCACGAATATATACATCATTCAGCGAATATATATATATGTTCATCCCTAAACTTGAACCTCAACCTCATGGTTGAAAGGGCACCACGATACCGCTAGGCCAAATACCCTTTCGTTCATTGGAGTTATTTTAATTCATATATATTTGAGAATTCATCGGGATTATGTTTAATACAATGGAATATGCTTATAATGTTGCTTCACGTTTAGGCAACCACATACTGCATTGTTTAATAGGAGAAATTAATTAACTGTTGTAGCTCTATTCTCAAATGATTGATTGATATATTCAGCAAGATAGAACCAGTAATCATGTTTTAGTAGATAAAGTACAATATTTAGCAGTTCTATGAAACAAATTAGAAATTAATTAGTTAATTAATGCATACAAAAATGATTTTGATCTAAATTAAAATTTAATATATAGCGTATTATGTCGCAATGTTTTTGATTGTATTATTATGGATGCTATTGAATTTGTATATTATTAAGCGGGAGTTTCTTCTCGGAATTAGCATGTATAGGATCCATTTAGTTACTGAAAACTCTCAACAAAAATTCTCTAAGAAAACAATAAAATTAAAAAACGTGTTCAAACTCGAGTTTTCTAAGAAAATATTTTTTTTTAACTACAAAGTTGAAAACTACTTTTGATGATTTTCTAATCTTTCCATATTTACTCATCTTGGGAAAGGAAAACTCAATCCCTTACAACAAAACACATTTTCTAGATTTTTCATGTTTTTTCAGAGAAGTAAAACACTACCCATTTCCTCGAGAAATGGAAAAAGAAAATTGAAGAAATTTTCCTTAACCAAACGCGCCCATAGCAAGTTCCTCCTGAAAATCATGCATACATAAATTATTAACAGCTAAAGTTTATGGGATCGAGTTTATAAAAGAAAGAGTGATCCAAAATCCAATTAACTAAGCGTTAACCTACATCGTGTAATTGATAATATTCATTGAATGTACTTTTTTTTATGCAATGTCACGTGGTGGTTTATAAAAATGAATTTTCGGTCAGATTACATTAATTAAACGGTTAAAAACATAAGTTTGATCCATTAAATGAGAGTCAATTTTATTAATTATAATTACATATAATATACGTGAACATATAGTTACTTATATTTTGAAGCACTAATTAACATTGTATTGTATGTATATAATTGCTTTTTTTAAGACAATAATAATTTTATTATAAAATCCAAAAAAGGTCACAAACAACCAACAAAAAGGCTATAAAGCAGAGCCAAAAGTGACCAAAACAAACACTCCAAAACAACAAGAGCTTACAAATTAGCAATTTTAAGAGGCTCACTAAACCATTTATCCCAAATGAATTCCACAAGCCGAGCAGTGGCAAAAACATCCTTGTGTCGAACCCAATTCAAAATCATTATGATGAGCGTTTAGGCACCGCATCTCCAAAGAGCCAAATAAAAACATAATTAACTCCATGAAACAATTGATCAACCACTATAATTTCATTAAGAGTGATTTAACCTCTAATGATTTCACCTAGAATGTATATATATTTGCTACAAGAAAAGACTCAATATTATTTAAGATGTAGTCAAAAAGATATATATCAACTAAAATAGTAAAATGGGATTGTAGAACAACAATAAAGAATACTTACGTACAAGAAATAACAGAATAACATGAGGTCATCTTTTTAGATTAATTTTTTATAAAATAATAAAATTTCATGCACTATATTTCATTCATGACTTGCATAAATCTTTTAATGTGTTTGTAATTTTTAACAATATTTAAAAGTATTCTTTTGAGTGATTTTCTATCATGCTCAGGTCATTATGTTAATAATTCTTCTATGTATAACTTAATTGACCGATGACTAAAAATAAACCATCTATTATGAGTCTATTGAGCACTTCAAATACTAGATACCCACTACGCTACAAATATCTATCCTTTTTACTTTTCTCTTTTACTTAAGTGATCCACACCATTCTTTATATTTTATTCCAAAAATAATAAGTTGATTAATTACCTTAACTTAATAACATTTGCTAATTCTCAATAGTATAACTGTACATAGGATTTTTTTGTGGTGATATTTCCACCATTATTTTGATAAATCCACTATAGTTGTGTATTAACAGTTTGTATTGATTATAAGTGAAAATTTTGATGGATTTATCAAAGAGAGTGGTGAAAATATCAACACCCATTTTTTTACATGTGATGCGCTTTAAATAACAAGTAGCATCTGACCCGCGAGATACTGCGGAATAATATTTAGATTTTTTTAAAAATATGATGAATTAGTCGTTATTAAATTTTGTATGTTGATACTTGATATGTTTTAGGTGAAAAATATATAATAGCAAATGTGAATAAGATAATTTATTTCATAGTTTAATTAGTTACCATATTTAATGTTTAAGTATTAAGAAAGAGAATGTGATATTCATTAACACAAACTCAACAATCATATAATGAAGGGAGTTGATAGATACAATACACAAATTGCTTCATACATCATATTTATGCTATTGTAGATTTGTACTGTCTGCTTTGACTACTGCACAGTGTGGTGTATGAATTAATTTAAGTGTTGTATCTATCATCTCCCTATAATGAAAACTAAAAGTGATAAATCGTACGCTAGAATAGTTTTTTTTCTTGTAAATAATAAAATAAAATTATGATTGCAAGTTGGTTATACTCCATCAATGAGTTACTTGCAAGTTGCAAGGTGCGATGAGTTCACCTTCATTGACTTATTTGCTTCTAAACCCTTATTTCTTTTGTTAATTCATTCTTCAAATCCCAAAACGGGTGCCCTCACTTGATACTCAAATGCTAATTAATTAACCTGATTTCACTATATAAAATTATGGGTGAGGTTCAAATGAGAATGACAAAAATATTGAGAATGGGGGAACCAATGAGAATCATCCATTTCATCTAAGGGTGGAGGGACATAATAGTCATAATACACTTGAAATAAAAAAATTAAAGAAATAGAAAAATAAAATAAAAAACAAATATATAACAGATATATACATACATACATATACAACTATACATACACGCACGGTTCACGATCGCTTGCTCGCAGATATCTCTGAAAATCATCAAATCGATCTCAAAATAACAGCCAAATCATAGGTACGATGACTCTAATTCGAATCTACTTTTCAATTATGTGATTCATTTAGGTTTTAGATTCATATTCGTATAGGAAATCGATAGTGATTTGTGCGATTACGATCACGAAACTACGATTAGTGTGATTTTATTGTTATTACTTTCTGCTAGTTACAATTTGATTAACGAAAACTCAAATGTAAACCGACTTCTACTGATTCGTCAATCAATTTTATTTCAATTCGCAAAACAAAACAAAAAATGAGCGACGATTGTAAGAGGATCATATAAATAGGTTCAATTGCATCACAATTGATATTACTTTGGTATCATATGTGTTACTAGAATCAATTGAAGATTTAGTTCTCTCTGTAATTTCATTGTTTCAGTTAAGTTGTTAAAAAATCATAAAAAGCAGTTCAGGTTGTGAATTGTTATATAGTAACACATGTGTTACGTAAATAATCCAAAAAACATATATCGTGCAGAAACATTCGAATGGTAGTAATAGAAGATTTTGCAACAAAAGATGTGGAGCACCAGATTCAAGTAAATGGTGCAAGTAATAAGTCCTTTTTATCTTTCTTCCTACTCAGTGTAACACATTTTTTCAGTTATTACTAACACATGTGATATTAGTTAATAACACATGTGTTACTACATTTTCTACTACCACATGTGTTAGTGTACAATCTTACGTTTTTACAAAATTCCCTTACAGGTGCAACACTTACTACACAAATCATTTCATATGTTTCAAATAAAATTGAAACACCAAGTGGGACTTTACATTGGATACCGGAGGTCCTTGATGACAGAAAGTTGTATGAAGGAAAAGTCTTTAATAACCTTTAAGACGTATACGCGTATTACATAAGATATGGAGTTCATGGACGACTTGGAGTTAGGAGTTCCACGCAAAAGAAGCTAAAAAAGGAGTTCCACGCAAAAGAAGCTAAAAATGTGGAAAGTGTGGAGAAATTGGTCAGCGCCATAATAGTCGCTCATGTGATCGAAAGAGAACTGAGGTTAAAAAATGTGAAAAGTGTGGAGAAATTGAACAGGGCTGTAATAGTCGCTCGTGTGATAGAAAGAGAGTCGAGGGTAAGGCAAAAGCAGAAGTAGAGGTAAGGAAATTAGTAGATGGAAAGTGCACAGTGATTTTAGATTATATAAACCGAAAACATTGACTAGTTATTTAATTTTTCAATTATACCTTAAGCAGTTTGTTGAAAATTATCTTTTTTTTCAATTATATCACCTGTGCGTGGTTACTGTTGGTAACACATGTGTTAATTGCTTAGTATCATGAACAAAATTTGTTACTATTAATATGCAAGACGCAATACTTGTTTCTACTATGTTGTTTACATATATATTGTTAAATTGTAATATGTATGTGCGTTAATATCAACCTTTAATCGTTAATACCACATGTTATACTAATTTATTAACTTGTTACTGGTTACTAATTAAGACATATGCTAACACCATTAACACATGTATTACTTTGTTTAATATCATACGGAGTATGTGTGACTATCACAATCAATAATACGTTACTTTTAAGCATGTCACGTGTGTGTTAGTGGTTGATAATACGTGTGTTAGTGGTAGGTAATCACAAGTGTTAGTGGTTGGTAATACATGTGATAGTGTTAGGTAACACATGTGTTAATGGTCTGTAACACATATGCTAACACCATTAACACATGTATTACTTTGTTTAATACCTAATGTTTTACTATCACTATCAATAATACATTACTTTTAAGCATTGACACATGTGTTATTAGTTGGTAACACGTGTGTTAGTGGTTTGATAACACATATGTTAATGGTCTGTAACACATGTGTTAATGGTCTAAAACATTTATGCTAACACCATTAACACATGTATTACTTTATTTAGTACCACATGTGTTAGTGGTAGGTAACACACGTGTTAATGTTTGTGAAACAATATACAGCAACAGTAAAAAATGATATAATGAAAACCAACATACAACGATTTAGAAAAAACATCATAAACCATAATGCTATAAACAAATGTACTTGAGTACATTGTAGCGAACACATTTGATTCAAAATATATACATATATTGTTATAAACAAAAGAACTCGATTACATCATCCGAATATCAGTTTTCTAAAATAGGCTCCATGGCGTTCTCTTCAATGTCTTGTTTAGCATCTGCTAACTCTTTGACCTCCTTCTGACAGTTTATAATGGCATCTTTGACGTGCTTCATTGTCGAGTCACATGAGTAGGAATTGATGAAATGATCAACAAATGTGAGAAAATGCTCTCTGTGAATGTTTTGCTCGAGCAACAATATTTTTGCAGCATACTTTATCCTCAAACGGATAAGTTGCATGTTCTGCAAACTACATTCCTCAGTAAGTTCACACTTAAACTTTGAAGAAACCTCACCAGAATACTGCTCCATATGCATCATTGCAAAAACATATATTAATGAAATAATGTACAGCTAACGTATGTGCTACATAATGCTAACATATGTGGTAATGAGACAAAAATAGCAAAAGAAACAAAACAATCAAAGACATATGCAAGTAGGTATGAAATATGTGATACTAACTACTGAAAAACATGTGATTGTTTAAAAAGACATTTACCTTCGTGATTAACATGACTACCATTTTGTTTGTTTGCCCTTTTTTCTATAAACCTTTAAAGAAATATCATCCAAAAAAGGTAACGACCTCACAACTAAAAAGTAAAACATACACACAAACGCATACATAAAAACTTGAAAAACCATATAACTATCGCATATGGTCTATAAATATAAGTAATAAAATAACAAAACTAACCTTCTAATGAACTCAAAACGTCCAAATCAATTTTTGAAACGATGCAATATCCAATAGCTATTAAGTAAAAACCAACACACAAAATACTTTTAAAAAATCATACAAATAAGCACACATGATAGTCATACTCTACAAAATATAATAACATGATATTTACGCTTAATGTACCTACATATCACATAAAAACACATTCCATAATGAATGACTTATACATCAATAAAAATATCAAAACAACCAAAAATATTATGTTAATTACTCTATTATATCCTAGTAGACTATTACTATTCACATTAACAAATATATGTAACACTTGTGTAAATTCAACCACAACAGACTTAAAAACACTTACATATCATATATTCAAGGTACACAGAACTAACACATGTGTTACCAAAACCCTAAATTCAAACCAAGCACATATACACATTCAATACAACAACAAATCCATAAAATACAAACCAAACAGAGCTAACACTTGTGTAAATTCAAACTATAACAGACCTAAAAACACTTCCAGAGAATAGAGATAACTAACACTTGTGTTACCTAAAACCTTGATTCAAGCCATACACATATACAAATTCAATACAACAAACAAAACACTAAATACAAACCAAACAGAAGTATCACTTGTGTAAATTCAAAACCACACCATACCTAAACCACTTGCAGACACTGAAATCAGTATAAACAGAACTAACATGTGTGTTACCCAAACCCTAATTTCAAACCAAACACATTTACACATATAGCATGAAATACAACATTAAAACGCAAACTAGACTGCAAATAGTAACATATCCAACGCAAAGCATAAAAATAAACATAAAAAACTAACGCAATGGCACAGATCTGATAGGTCGATTATTTATCTGGCTTGACGAGGTCGTCCTGCAGCAATCTCCTCACGAACATCCATTTACACTGATTTTGTTTACACAAATTCATACTATTTTGATTTTAAACGAGTTTGATAACTAAGGTTGCTCAAAAACCTTTTTTTGGTAAAAACCACACCGATAAAAAGGTTAATCGAAGCAAGTAGATGAATAAAAATGAATTTGTTAGCATCCACAAACAATGATTTGATGATTAATTTGACGGATTTAGATAGCTAGGGTTTTAGAAGAGAGAATCGTAGAGAAGAAATCAAAAAGAAAAAGAGAGGAGTGTTGCATCTGTGTGCTTTTTTTTTTTGAATAAAGGTGAAAAACAAATCAATTAATTAAATTGTAAATTTACCATTATGCCCCTCCACCTAAAATCTAATTTAATTGGATTTTTTTTATTAAAGAATGGGGTATTAATATGGACCCTTGATTTGCTAGATCCTATAACTTAAGTTCATTCCCTCATTCTCACCTTAAATTCTTGTACTCATTTGAACCATACTCATAAAATTATAGAATACATTTAGAAACAGAGTTAGAAGATTATTACACTTCCTTCGCACATCTATAATTGATTATTATTATTATTATTATTATTATTATTATTATTTGTCGCGGATTATTATTATTATTATTATTATTATTATTTTTATTTAAGACAAGCCTACAACTAACATATCACACCTGATATTCATACATCACATATACACATATTCCTCGTCCAAGTTTAAACCCTCCTCTTATTGATTGGTAAGTTTTTCACACACTGCTACAACGTAGGGCCTTTGGTAAATCGGTAGGAATTTATACTCGTAATACAAAAGTTTCCAATAACCATGTATATCATTATTAGTTACTTGACTAAAACATTCATGATATATAACGCATATATATAGAAATCATCATAGAAAAGGATAAGGGTGACCACCACTAACATATACAATCAATCCCACTTACTCATTTCGCATCATTGACATCCAATGAAGCAATTTGCAAAGTGTAGTAAACTGCATAATAATGTAAACCTTTTTGATGGGATATTGTTTACAAAAGAGGTGTGTTTGGCAGTAAGCATTTGAGGATACGAGATAACAAATCCATTATAAATATATTTTCTTTATAAATAATCTATTATTATTATTTATTACTACATATAGCATTATGCCTGCACATAGCAGCGGGTATACAACGGTAAATTTTTCAAATGATGTTGAAAGAAACATCTTGGATCTTTATATCCTTTTCATTCGGTTTGAGTTCAAGATTTAATTGGTTGGCATTTCGTTAGTACCCAATGTAATTATGTATTATTTAAATTATTATTATTTAGTTGATTTTTACTATCAAATGCATTATAAGTATAAGTAAATAGATAATCGATAGTTTCCCTTAAATATTTGGTAATATCATTTAGTTGACATTCTAATTAGATTATTAGCAGTAGTACTTAGTTAACATTTTCATTAAGCTCTTGATATAGAAAGTTATTATTTCCATTTTAGTGAGAATATTATTATTATTATTATTATTATTATTATTATTATTATTATTATTATTGGTGAGATTTAAAAGTGTATCGTATTATGGGTAATATAGTCATTTCTTTTTATTGAAAAGAATTCTAAGATAAATGGCTCAAATGCATTATAAGTAGTAGTAATAATAGATAATGAATAGATAAATCATTTTTAGCTTTCCATTTTAAGAAAATTGTAAGAACAATTTCAAGACTCAACATTTAATTACCAATATTTTTAGAAACCATCCTATTTTAATTTTTTCATTAAATCTAACAATCATATTACTTTGTCCATCACAATAATATATTTGTCCAGCAAATTGAGTGGGTCAAATTTCGTCAAATTTCTTCATCATTACTAATCTACTAGAGGAGAAATAAAAAAACAGCTTGATACTATCACGATCCACAATTATACGATTTATGCTGTGCATTGCGCAGGTCCTTTAATAGTCCCACTAAAACATTAAAATCATGATTACTATAAATTTAAAAAAATTCCTTTTAACAATTTTTAAGAATAATTTAAATTTAAACACAAATTGCAGCTCCAAGTGATTGTTGACAAATAACCTTACGTCTTATAAAAAAATAAGTAGATTCTGTTTCTAAATTATTATGGCAAGAGAAAATTGTTACTCCTTAGTTCCAATTTAATTTTTCACTAGTTTAAGAAAATTACACTAATTACATTGCGGATTAATAAGGTAACAATTGTTCTTCACTTAAACATTTTTTGATTTGTTATTGAAAGTGAACAATTATTTTAAAACATCAAAAGAAAATATGAACAATTACTCGTTATCATGACTTTGTCCAGAGAATATACCGAAAATTAGATTAAAAAGTTGAAGTCTCTAACCCATTAAAAAGCAGCTTGTATTTAGATTTCATCATGTATCGCTTAATCAAAGATCCGACAGCTAGTTAGGTCTATAATCATCATAGTTGCAGATAGTATATGCGTATTGACTTACTATTAGAGAAATTTTCCATTCTATTCTATACTAATGAAATTTAAATTTATATAGTATATACTGTATATGTTATATGAATAATCCTAGTGAAAACTATATATTAAATTGAAGTCGTGATCGTCATGTAGCAGTATGTTTCTATAAGACAAAAGTATGGAGGTTAATTACTTAAAAATACTACTTACTTCAACAGTCTTTTTTTTCCACAAGTATTTTTTTTCCGTGTCTTATATTTTTTATTGTAGTATCAACTTTTATCTCTATTTAACTACTCCGTATTATGTAACTCGAAAATCGAATCCATTGTAGGATTTATGAATATGGTCAATAAGTCATGATGCATAATGATCCATTTGATTTACTGCGTGAAGAATAAATGATATATTGTGTGTCTCAAATTTTCGAATGCATTTTTTTTTCAATCAAGGTGGAGACTACTCTTCGGTATGAAACACCGGATTGTTTTCGAGTTACATGATAATTAAAAGTGGACGATTGTAAAAGGTACAATGAATATATGAGACAAAAACATACATTGGAATAGAAATGACAAAATTATAAGTATTACCGATGTTTTAAAACCTGGGTTTTTAGTCGACCCGGAAAAATGTTAATTTCTGATCGAACCGGTCGGACCAGTTGGGCCGGAAGGTCGGACCGGATTTAATAATAGTATACAGTAGTAGTATTTAGTGATTTTTTTTATATTTTATAATTATAATTATAATTATTAATTATATCATGTATAATAATTATAATCCATAGAGTAATAAAGAATGATGACACATCAATTCCTTGTTATTCTTGGAATACACATCAATATAATAATTATATAATCCATAGAGTAATAAATGATGATGAAACATCAGTCAAAAATTCCCTCATTATTCTTAAAATACACAATTAGTCAATATAACCTAATTATAAATGATTAAATGTACATAGAAATTGTAAAAAAAAAAAAAAAAAAATGAAACCGGGTCAATGCGCCGGTCCCGGTCCCGGTCCGACCGGCCAGGTCAACTGGGTCGTTGACTAGTCAACATATTGAAAAACCCGGGTTTTTTTGGCCCAAAAATCTCTAAAAATGCGGTCTGACCGGACCGGTTGAACCGGGTCTTAAAACATTGAGTATTACAGTCATTTTTATTATTTTAGGTAATTAAACCATGTACGTTTAGTTACAATTAATAAAACCCATGGGAGTGTAATTGTTTTTCTTTTTCCTTAAAACCACCAACTTTTACTGAGATATTATTTGGAGAATTAATTCTTAACCTTGAATTGAATTTGAATAATAATATATGAAAATACGTATGCATCTAATATACAGTATATTATAAATTGAAATACATTAATAATACATTCTATTCTCTATCTAGTCGTCTTTTAATTCATGCCTTCGTTACTTCCAATGGTCAACCTTAAAGGAATTGTACCTTATTCTTCTTTCATGTTTAGAATATGATCAATATGTTATAAAAAAATTATTCGATTAATACAAAGTAAAACCATTATATATATATATATAACAATATAAAATAAATCTAGCTAGCTTGTAAACAATATATATATATATATATATATACCACCCGGCCCATTCCCACTAACATCAGAAAGCTAGTTTCTCAAATATCTCTCATTCTTACTCAACTTCTAAACAAGCAAATGATTAGCAACCTCGAAAATGGTAAAACCCGAACGAAAATGGTGGTACTTGAGATGAGTTTATTGATCGGTTCAACGGGGTTGGTTTTGGTGTTGGTGATGGTAATGAGCCACGCCTTAAGACGTTTATTTCTGGAAAAAGTTGGTTTTGGAGAGGGAATCGTTTACGTAAACGGAACAACTTCAATCGGTTTGATTGATCAAGATTTCGTTTGTGCAACTTTGGATTGGTGGCCACCTCAAAAATGTGATTATGGGACTTGTAGTTGGGGAACTGCTTCTATTCTTACTTTGGTCAGTTTATCTTTTTCTATTAGTGCTTTTTTTTTAAAAAAAAAAAAATTTGTTTGGTTGCTTTTGTTTTAATTTGAAAGGTGAACTAGTTCTGTTAATTAAGTATTTCAGAATAACTTGGGAAAGTTGTCCCTGAAGCAGTAAGGTCCTTGTTGTGCTCATTGAAGCACTTTCTGAATATATGAAGTTATAAAAGACTAATTTATATAAGAATTTTTCTAGACTAGTCTTTAAAATTAGTTTATAGGATCTTTTAAGCAACAAGGAATAATCGACTCTTATAATCATGTTTTTCTTCTTTTTAACAAACATGGAATAATTTATAATTTTTTATAGAGGAACAATTATAGTAAAAAATGATATATATTGTCTAGAATAATTATGTAATTTTAAAGTTTTCCCTTTCAAAATTTATTCATTAGTGATTTTTATTTTTATTTTTTAAGTCATGTGAATATTAAAGTCAAACATTTATATTGGTACTATTTGACTATAAAATATATGCATATAGTAAAATTATACAAGTTATGATTACTAAAATATTGTATTTTTCTACAAAAAAAACATCCTGATAATGCCTCAAAACACAAAAGAAAATATAAACAAATCATCTAAAATATAAACAAATCATCTTTTGCTATGTGTCGTCTAGACCGTCCAATTATTTTAAAACTTTATTTTATATTAAAATTAAGGTGTGATCGGAATAGTATTTGAGAACAACATCCATAATGATCTTGGATTTATTTGGAATAAAATTGCCAAATAGTTTTGTGACTCCTACCTCAGAAAAATCGCAAATGTAACCTTTTGTATTGGCATGAGAGTTGACTTGGACAACGTAAAACTAAAAAATATCTTATTTTCTAGAAGTTAAAAAAACAATTAAATTGGATAGGAATATAAAAAGTTGGAAAAAAACAGGTCGACTTTGATTAAACAAAATTTCATTTATAAACATTTTAGACAATAATCGGTCAATGATCTAATATCAACTCTATACACCCGAGAACTTGAACAAGTTGATAATCTACTTTTATTTAATCCTTAGAGCTTTCGTTAACAAAACCTTTTACTAAGTAATTAATAGTTTAACATACCTTTTTTATTTATTTTGCTATTTGTAGCCCTAAGAGTTATATTTACCGTTTTTAACCTTTCTGACTTGAGTTTAACCTTTATTACAGGATCTTAACAACACGATCTTGTTTAACGCAGTCAAAGGTGAGATCATATAAGTGAGATTATAAACACAAATACTACAATGCAACTACACTACATATTAAAGGGAATTGTTTAAGTAACTATTATTACTTCAAGATCAGTAGTTACAATATTTGATCTTATTTCTTTTATTTCCGTTTCAACCAATAAGAAAATAACGAATTTCTATTATATTAAAAAACAAAAATAAAACTTAATTCAGTAGGGGTTTCTTGACATAAGGTAATTTTGATGCTTTACAGCCTTTTCACCTTTAAAACTCAGATTGGGAGGCACTCTTCAAGATAGGTTAATATACCAAAAGCAAGGGGATCAAGAATCATGTTCCCAGTTTAATTTAAGTAGTGATGAGTTATTTGGTTTCACACAAGGTTGCTTATCCATGTCTAGATGGGATGAGCTCAACATTTTCTTTCAAAAATCAAGGTAAAACATTTCTCATGATCTTTAGGCTTAATTTCTTGTATGTTTATGTTATGATATGAACTTTTTTGTAACAGGGTTTTGTTTTCTCTTAATTCTTAAAGAGCAAAGGTTATATTTGGGTTGAACGCATTAAGTCAAAGAGAGGTCAATAAGAATCAATCGGTCATAGGACCGTGGAACTCGAGCAATGCAGAGGTTTTGATGAAACATACGGTCGACAAGGGTTTCGCTATTGATGGTTGGGAACTTGGTAAGATTTTTGGGAACTTTGTAAACTGAATAAGTACTTACCTAGTTCAAAACATGCTCAAAACAATCTTAGGGGTTGTTTGGTCAGTGGAGTGAGAATATGGTTATGGGTTTGATTCATAAGTGAATTGTTTGGTTACTTGTTTTAGTGTTTAAAAATGGATATCAAAACCCCTAAGTCCCTAACTTAGGCATAGTCTAATCCCGAGAAGGATGGAGTTTTTAGATATTTATTCCAATTCCCAGTAAAAACTTATACCCAAAATGATTCATATCAATAAAACAAAAAACTCACCCTATAATTCGTGAGTTCGGATCTTTGTTTTTGGCAAGAAGAACATTAGTATACGAATTTAAGTAACAATAACTGTTTTTTTTTTAATGTAAACCAATAGGTAACGAATTAAGTGCAAAAGGAATTGGAGCAAGTATAACAGCAGATCAGTATGCATCGGATACAATCACACTCCAAAACTTGGTGCAAAAGATCTACGGCGCTTTTCAAGTTAAGCCGTTAGTTCTCGGACCAGGGGGGTTCTTTGACGCAAATTGGTTTGACGAATTCGTAAGGAAATCAAACGATTCACTCCAGGCGATTACCCAACACATTTATAATCTTGGTCCAGGTATATCAACTATCACAATGCTATGCTCAGTTCAACATAAAACCCATGAAAAATGTATGTCATAAAACAAGATTCACACCATGAAATATGTTTGTTTGAATCTATCAGGTCGCGACGATCACTTAGTCCAGAAGATTCTGGACCCGTCATATTTGGATGGAGGGTCTCAATGCTTCAGGGATCTTCAAAACATTTTGAAGACATCCGGAACTTCAACGGTGGCTTGGGTAGGTGAAGCGGGAGGTGCTTATAATAGTGGACGAAATCAAGTCACCAATACTTTCGTGTTTAGCTTTTGGTATGCTTCAACAAATATATACTAGTCTATCAAATATTACATGTTTAATATCCAAGGGGTTTGTCTACAAGTCGATTATTGTTACATTCTACGAGTCTCCGTTGTGATGCCTTAACAATCTATATGTACAAATGTTTACTATAGGTACTTGGATCAACTGGGAATGGCATCTACATACGATACTAAAACGTATTGTAGACAAACATTAATAGGAGGAAATTATGGACTTCTTAACACGGAAACATTTGTCCCTAATCCTGATTACTACAGGTAGGTCATTAGTTGATACGTAAACACAAAAGGTTGAATTATGAATTTTTATTGCAAACAACCACCCATTTTTTCACTACAGAACTCGACTTTTGTCAAACTTTCTACCTTACATTGTAGTGCTCTTCTTTGGCATCGGCTAATGGGAAGACGTGTTCTATCAACACATTTCCACGGGACAAAGAAGATCCGTTCTTACGCTCATTGCTCTAAACATTCAGTAAGTGCATACTTTTTTTTAGAGTTCACATTACCAACCCCGAAAGAAACACTCGTATGTTTACAAAATCATATCTAGTTTTCTATAGTTCTAAATATGGGTTTATCTATAACCTTATCACTGGTTCCATTTGGCAGGATGGGATAACTTTGTTATTGATCAACCTTGATGGTATTACAGAAACCAAAGTCGGTCTTTCAGTTGAAAACGTAACAATAGCAGTGGCATCAAAACAACAAATGGATCAAACACAAATAACGCAAGCCTCTAAACTCAGGGACAACCAGCTCACAAGACAAGAGTATCACCTAACAGCAAAAGAGGGGAAGCTAAATAGTAATATAGTGCTACTAAATGGAAAAGAACTAAGTGTAAATTCTACGGGTATTATCCCTTCACTAGATCCCATAGAAGTAAGCCTTACAAGCCCAATTGTAGTTGATCCTTTCTCAATTGTCTTTGTTCATATACCTACCATACACATTCAAGCTTGCACATAGCAGGATGTGCTACTTCATTCTTTATAGACTTCTTTGTATATTATTCTTTATATTAAGTAGTTTTATGTTCTTTATCATCATATAAAGCAAACCCATATACAAGAATAGATTAAGACAAAAAAAAAAGCAATATAAATTTATATATCATTTTCAATATTTGATCATTGAGCTCACTAAAAGGGAAAATTAAAAGATGAAGGAACTTTATAAAGCTTACCAGATATAAAGGGAGAACTTCTTTTCTTAAAAATGTGGGCAACCGCTTTATCTAAAAAATAATTTGCTATAATATCTTTATATCTAACTATGTGAACTGGCGATAAAACGAAATACATATACGGGCAAGATTCTTGAGAACAAAAGCTATCAAGCATTCAAGTCCCCGATAACGTTAGATCATTCGCTCGTCTTATCAACCCCAAGAGCACACTTTATCTGCGAAAAAGATAGTTATCACAGTGAATTAGTATGCAATATAAATAGATTATATATCGTAAGAAAACATTAAGCATGTCACCTTGTCACGAACTGATGCAACACATATTAGTGTCGTCTATATAGGTTGATTGTATACCATCATCCACGAACCAATTGATGTATCTTCATGAGCATAAGTCTTTAAAGATGCAATACAAGTTTAAATAAAGATAAAAAAACAGAATTCATATGAAGTGAATATTCAAATACTTATTCAATTGGTAGCCACAAGTTTTTATCATCAATGCATTTTATTTTATTTTGTGAGTTTTTTTGAATCATAACCACCACCAACCTGTTAATACTAATGTACTGACTACTGAGCAAAAATTTTGGATGGGATAATAAGTGACCCAGCTGCATGCCGAAGTAACTGGACAAGAAAAAGGGTATTTATTGTATGTCAAAATACAACAATTGAGCTACATGTATGTATGGATGTGTTTACAACTTTACATTGATTTGCACATATACATATAAAGACTATGTCAGTCCATACGGATGAGTGCTCAGATGAATAAGTTAATCATATCTGCACTAGTCAATAGAGGTCCTTACGCTTCAGAAACTACTTCACCCGATTTTGTGCATTCAATATACAAACCATCTTGACTGCTTTTTAAGAAGCTCAATTAATCCCTCTGAAGACATTATTATATAAATGTACATTTAGAATGCTAATCAAACTTACCAAGACCGAGCTGAATACCGTCATCAACTTTCACATAAAACTCAGCATCCCAATCTCGAACAACTGTACTAAAAAAGAACTTCGCTTTCTTAGAAGACTCTTCATCAGCCTCCTCATGGCCATCCTATAATAATAGTAAAATAAAAGCTCCTTTATACAACGCTTGTACAATAAGAATTCCATATGTAGTAGAATATATTTAGAATTGTTATGAAGATCAAACTTATAAGCTTACAAGAATCAAGAAGTCATTTGTCGTGTGATTTTTTTCATCGATATTGCAGTCCAACCTATCACCGCGATTAAGACTCAGATTTCAAAAACTTATTTCATAGAGTAGAGCTTTGTCGCCTAGCCCTGACAAAAAATATTACGTTAAACTGAGAGTCATACAGTAACATTGTTGACATGTATATAAACAGAACAATGTACAGAACGAGGAAAGTTTGAGGTAAATGGGAAAACCTCCGGCCAATAACAAAACATACGAATATTCCTCTTTCTTCAAGCTTCTTTATAGAGCCTCCTCTCAACCTAAAGTTGATTAGTCATATTTTACCATAGAGATTGTAAATTCTATCCCTTCGTACATAAACACCAAAGATAAAAGGATATATTTGTTTTTTAGAATCTTCAAATACTATACAAAAGGCTACTAGAAAAGAGGTGGATAATATTATTCAATCTTGAGCTGACCTCCAATCATCCAATATGCTCTGAAAGAATTCCTTTTTAACAATTTAACCGAATACCGAATCCAGTATAAATGCCAATTACAGCAAGAAACTTTTTTTAGAAGAGGACCCGAGCTGCTTCAATTTGTTCTTGAGAAGACCTTGAATCTTTGGCTCTTTGCTAGTGTTATTTCCATCTCAGCTTCCACAATTCTTCTCTCTAAATCTCTGAAAAAGATCATTTACACCAATAAAACAATTAATACATCGAATTTATTCTAAAACAATAATCAAATAACAAATACATATGAAGATGCCTAGGACCAATAGATTGTCTTTAACAGTAATAACTTTCCGTCTCTGCCATGATCAACAAAATTAACCAAACAAAATGCAAGGAAAATCAAGTCAGCAGATGAAAACACTTAGTCAAACAATCATTATGTCTCCCATTAACAAACAGTAAGCCATCATCACGACTTTGGACATGCCCAGCTGCTATTAATTTAATCATTACTTACACTATGCATGTACAAGGTACATCCAGTATAATGGGTATGAGTACATGTTGAGTTAGCAAGAGTTAAACTATCTCCCAAATTCCATACTTATGGATCAAGTATGCAATATGTTGGGCAATCATAGGTTTAAAACAGTACCTTCACAGAATTCTTGATAAGTAAATTAGACAATAACTTTCTGTTCTCGGCATCTTGCCAAGACCTGGTAAACCAAAACAATGCATACTGTTTACAACTGTTTTACAAAGTAATGTAAACTCAGCAATTTGACATCGTTTCGGATTTTGGTAGTTTTGGTATACATGACTTCATTTTATTGCAACCATGGTACCCTGAAAATATAAATTGTAGTAACTTGGTCAATTAATTTCCTGCCTGCAGAATTTATATCATGTATCTGATGACTAAGATTTCTAGAAGTCAATCGTAAAAAAGCTAAAGTAAATGGATCTTTTGCCTTCTGAAAGTATATCAAATGTTTGAACTTTAGCCAATGAAAGATAGTTCCCAAGAACACAATGCATACAACAAGTTCACCCGTGTCATTGGACACGAACTCTTACCCAAAATCATGATCATAATGAATTTTCCAGTTCTAGAGGCTAAAAAAACCTAACAACTTAATTTAAAGAGTACAATTATCTAGATAACTTAGGACCATCAAATTAACACACAATCTTGTAACTATTAAGTACAACAACAATTTCAGAATTACAATACATAAAGTACTCAAAAGCTTATGTAAACTTACACCATTCATTCATCAAACCCTACATTCCTAAAAAACTAAAAATTGCACACACACAAAAACATAACCTTAAAATGGGAAGGTAATTACAACTCAATTGTCTACCAATCACAGGCATCAGTAGTTTCAGTTTCATCAGAATGATATATATCTAAATAAAAAACACACCGTTTATTGATTCGACTAACGTATGTATGTAACATCATCATTTTTTGCAACATCAGCAGTAGTCTCCAGTCCACATCATCAACTTTTGCATATTAGGTGAAGAAATTAACTACAGTAGTACTTTTAAAAGTAAGGTACAACAAGTAAAAGTTGTAAACTTCAATAGGAAACAATGAACCCTAGAGAAAATCATATTAAAATAAATATACGGAGTAAAAAATAAAATACCTTCTGGCGATATTTAGCCAAGCGAGACAAGAGGAAAATGCTAAAAGAATTGAAGGCGTTGAAGATGAACTTTTTGATCGCAAACGGTGGTTTTTTAGCGTTTGTTTTTGTTGTTATCCATGAATTATTACTACCCCGTCCCAAAATTACGTGAGCCGATAAATACAACATTGTAAACGATTCAAACACCAAAATAATGCTATGATAAATTTGTACTGTATGTAACAACTGTTGTACTGTGTGTTGTAACAATCAATTTTTTTATTGTATTTATTAACTCCCAAAATAATTGTTCACTTCTCATTTCAACCAATAAAATTATTGTCCATCTTTCCTTTTTGGTACATCCCAAAATAAATGTCCACTTCCCATTTCAACCAATAAGAAGAGAGTTTAGTGGTGCAGATTCTATTTAAGTAGTTGAAAACTGTTATGATCCCACTTTTATTAAATTGTGTGCTTTTTGTTGGTAGACAATAATTTTAGGACGGAGGGAGTATTACAGTATTATTTCCTATTTACAGTAGTTTATTAAATTTCATTCAATTTATTCTTTTTATTTATTAATTAATAAATTTGATTTGATATAAAATTTAAATATATTATTTTAGTGTACAAAGGTATAAATATTTTAAAGTGATAAAAAATGATAGAAAGCATAAATGTTTTTCTTAGTTTCATACAATAGAGTTTTAAGAGAATAATTTAAATAACCTGACCTAGAAGTAGCAGAGTTGGATTAGTGGTTGAGTCCCTTGCCTTTCAACAATAGGTCAGGGGTTCAAATCTCATTCCCTGCAAAAAGGTCGGAGGTCCTTTCTACCTAACTGGAAGCAGCCTCTCTACCTTAGGGCAAGGGGTATAGGATGTTACTTTACTTTTACTTTTTCTAACCTGACCTAGATATGTACATTTTATATGTTTATCTTGTATCATTCCAAATACCTCAAGAACACTTCCACACATAAGAATAAATCGCAGGAACCAATTCAGGAGCCAAAATCAGTTTCTAAATCATCAATTGAAGCTAGAGAAATTAGAATTTGATCATCCTTAACCTCTTTGTAAGTGATTTCTCATATTTTCTTAACCTAGTTTTGGGTTTTCATGGGGTTTTAAAAAATTAAAGGTTTCAATCTGAAATTAGGGTATTAATTCGATAGAGTTGATGTTAATTAGTGTTCTTGTGATCATTAATAACCAAATAACAACATGAAAAATGATAAAATCATGATTTGGGAGTAAATATAGGGTTTTGCTAAAATTGTATGGTTTGATGTTAATAAGCTTAATGAGGTTATTAATGATGTTAATAAAGTATAATTATAATGATAAAATAAGAATTAAAGTAGAAAAGTTTGATAAGTGATTAATTGTAAAAGGATGATTATGGTGATTCTTATAATTTATGTTAGACTCAAATGAATTCATGTAAATAAGATTAGAGATGAAACTAGTGATGTTAATGGTACATGAATAACATGTTTATATAAAATTGTAATTAGAGAATTTGATAATTAGAGATTGAGTTACTATGATTATGAAATGTAAAGTGAGATAAACCAAAGTGGGGGAGAAACCATATATGATTGAACGTAGAAATTAATGATTATAGAGTCTAAATGTGTTGTTATGTTGTTATGTACCATGTGTATAGGTGTTAAAGACGTATAAAGCTTCGTGGTCAAGTATTGTAAATCGTCGTCTAGAATATCCAGGTGAGTGATATAGGGGCTAAATGGGTAATGGTTGTGTATGTACCATATTGCTTCCAAGCAAGAGGTTTGCACAATCGAGTGGTAGTTACTTGTGTTTTAGTTGTTTATAAATAATGGATTATACTTGTTTCTTATGCTTAAATCGATTGTGTGTGTTTCTGGATTGTTTTCGAGCAAGAGGATCATACAATTGGGTGGAAGACTACTTGTTTCATACTTGTTTCTTGAGCTTTGTTTCATTACTTGTATCTTATGTGAATAATTGTTGTTGATCGTTGAGTTGATTGTTGAATTATGTGGATTGAATGAGCATGTGTAGAGAACCAGTGTTGATCAGAGCGCTAACTGCGGTTAGCATAGTGTTTACGAATACGTGATTGCACGTTATGTTGATCCTGGTATGCATATCGACGTGATACGGTACCAGGTTTACATGTTTCTAATGGTCGCGGATCCGCATATAGTTCAGTATTAAGTGATATCTCTACAATGCTCAGTGGTTGCTTAGTGGTCGTTCAATAATGATAGCATAAGTGTATATGCGGTGTTGGTATTTGATATGTGTTTTGTGTTTTGTGGATTATTCATTTAATTATCTATATGCTCACTAAGCGGTGCGCTTACCCCTTCCGTTGTTTCATGTTTTAGGTGAATGGTTTGGTTGAATCAAGTGGATGAATAGTCTTTCAAGAAAGTAGCGTAGATATGAAGCTAGCTTTACGGTTAGATGATGCTTCATTTCTTTTAATCATTGTTGTAGTTATCACTTGTGTAATTCGCCCAAATAAAAGTTTTTGAATTAAACATGTGGGTCAATATATAGTTTTTTGACTTTAAAAGTTAAACAGTGATATAAAGTTTTATATATGTGTTTTGGAAAGTATGAAGTACATGAATGTGATTAGTCTTGTTTTGGTTAAAATTTATGAAAAGTGGTAAAGTGTTGAATTTAATTGGTTGGTTGAATTTGGAGTTGACATTTAGTCAACCCATTGAGATGATCAACATATGTAAAAATGGGTAGTGATTGAGTTGAAATATAAAAAAATATGGTTAACGAGTTAAAAGTTATGCGTATTTGAATTTGGTCAAAAATAAGAGTTTGCTGATGTAGGAGTCTAAAGTAGAAATTAGTCTATTTTAGGCTGAAAGTAGTCAAATTTAGACTATTGAGTAGAGTACTAGTCTAATTTAGTCTAAAATATACTGAATGAGTCTTAAGTATACATGAGTCTATCTTAGGTTGAAAGTAGTATAATTTAGACTATTATGTGGCCTAATAATCTAAAATATAGGGAGCTGATTTTGGCAAGAATGTTTTTACTTCTTACAAAGAAATAGTAAAACTCTTTATACTTACAGTACAACTATTTATGCAACTGTTTCCTTGTAAAAACTAAAAATTTCCTTGCCAAAATCAGCTCCTAAAATATATATGACGGATTAGAAGACTAATTTAACCCATTTTACCGTAAAAAAAAAAACTTGAGACGTTTCAGTTGTCCTTTACAATAAATCCTTCCATTAATCCCTTAAAAAGATGTTTTTTAGTTTTTTTTTTGTGTAGTGAATATGTGACATGCACTCTAATCAAAATAATATATATAAAGATCTATTATGTATGCTTCTAATTTTATGGTATACTATGTTTTAGAGTTCAAATTCAGTCAATAATAAGATGATGTGGTTAGCTTGAATTATCGAATCTTTTATTTCACATTTTCATTATCAATTCAATCACTTTTTATTCTTCTTCTTCTCATTTTTTAAAAGAAACAATGGATTGCCAATCATTATTTATATATTAGAAACTGGCAATGTATCTAAGTTCTCAACCATTATCACCATTATGACGATGGAGGAGGATTAACCCATGAACCCAATTCGACAAATTTTGTGGAGATATCATCAACGTCTCATCCAACAATGATATAACATTCAAAAGGTCAATCTCACTTAACCCTACATAGTCATTGTGACGCTAAAATTGCATTTAATAAAGATTATATTACAGTCATCTTTTATTTTATTTGTCAAAAACAAAAATTTAATTAGATAACTCTAAATCAAAGTAAGTCGACTAGAGAAGGATAAATTCAACCTTAAACACATACTGATAGACACTCTTGAACATGAGTGGGGGTAGCGTATGGAGCAGTGGTGAATCTACGACCGAAAGTAAGGTGTGTCCATTTTTCCTTTAGGTTTTTCTCTCCGCAAAAAACATAACTAGATCGTATTAGTTGGGTACCGGTTCGGGTCAAATTGAATTAAATGTAATATCTATCATTTTTATTAAATTATCTGCTAAAAATGTTTGTAAGACTCACTTGGAGTTAATAAAGGCACATAAATATGGTCATAACTTGATAACATTCTAAGGTAAAATTGAATATAAAATGTGACTATTTTATGACTTTTTCAAAAGAACTATGCAAAAGAATCAGAAAATACGAATTTTATTACTTGAATAAACCAATTGTTTTATGAATAAAGATTTAACTAGACCCAAAGCAATAAAATATAACAGCCCATGTTTATTATTTATTTATTATCAAGCCCATACTCTTTATAGTCCATCAAGTTTTAACAGAAACTTCATCTTCTCCAATTTAATTAGGTCAACTCTGCCATGAATGAACAAAAACAAAACTTCCCGTGCTTATTTCATTAAAAATTGATCAAGTTTCAAGAGGTCAAAGACTCACAAGGAGGGTCCAAATTCATTTGCAAGGAGGGTCCAAACTCATTTGCAATGAGATTTCGTTAGAATTTTGTATAGTTTTATAGTAGGGGTGAGCATAGAACCGGTACTGAACCGGTTGATACCACTTATTTTTTTGGCTCTAAAGTGAGTACTAAATACTGAACCGTTTAAAGTGGTACAACTCTGATACGGTTCATATACCGATACGGGTAAAAGTGGTACTATACTGCTTTGGTACCAAAACATAGTAGAATAGTAAATAAACCTATATACGTATTTACCTATTTACGTATTTATAAAATTCACAGAAAATAATTATAAATGAATCTAAAATAAATAAAAACATCATTAAGTGACATAGATGGATATTGACGGAAAAAACAAATATATACAACGACGTTAGTGTACCGTATTAAGTGTTTTGGTAACAACACAAGTCATAATCCTTAGTTCCTTACATTTATATTAACAAACAAATATGTTTGGAATCCAATTTAATCAGGGTGATTGTGTGTGTAGCAAAGAAAACTAGCTATACTTTTATAAAATTATAATTGTATTCATACGCAAGAATCTAACTCTATATTATATTTCCTAGTTATTCAAAAAATATCATTTTTATATTAATAAACATATCATATGATCACAGAAATAAGTTTATGAATAATTCTTTTTAAAATATAGAAAGAACCTAGGGACCTATAATGAATAAAAACATGTATATTTCGGATATGGTACCAAAGCGGGAAAAGTGGTAAAATACCGGTACCAACTGGTTGGTACCGGTTATCTTTTTGGCCCTAAAGTGAGTACCAAATACCGGACCGTTAAAAGCGGAACAGTACTGGTTCGGTACAGTGGTACGAAATCAGGATTCGGGTACGAATGCTCACCTCTATTTTGTCGTAATTTTTTTCCCTAAGGGTGGACCCACCTTACATGTATGTAGATTCGCCTTTGGAGGGTAGCCATCCCACAAGAAATTTCAAATCACGTATAAAATTTACTTTTTTAAGATGTTAACGACATTTTAAAAATTTCACCACCACAAAAGTTATAAAAAAAATAAGTAGTATAATTTTTATCAGCTCTATTTCGATTTCCAACCTCCACTTGTGCTCATGAAGTCCGTATGAAATTTGACAAATATAGACTTGGACTACATACAAAAACCTCACGGTCAGCTGATGAAAAAGATCACATATCCGTATACCGTATTGCACCTTCATTTGCATACATTATATTCAACAACAGTCCCTATACTATAAATAAATTGCAACATCAGTCCCTATTACTTTTTCTATTTTCTAGGCATAAGCAGTTGATCCGATTAATCCTAAAGTAGCAGCTCATAACAACATTCACTCGCCTATCATTCCTCCCATTTACACGCTTAACCAAATATCATCTCCATCTTCATCTTCCTCATTACACAAACAAACTAACGAAATCATCAATTGCATTCATTCGTACACATCAAACCGATACATGATTATCAATTGATCATTGTATTGATTCTGAATTTTTTTTTTTCAAAAAATAATAAAAAAAAATGGCGGGAAACGATTGGATAAACAGTTATCTGGAAGCGATCCTTGATGTAGGTCCAGGGCTTGAAGATAAAAATTCATCGTTAATGTTACGAGAAAGAGGCAAATTCAGCCCTACTCGATACTTTGTTGAAGAAGTTATCACCAAATTTGATGAGACCGATCTCCGTCGCTCTTGGGCTATGGTATATATGTTTTCTGTATATCTATATATATTTGTTGATTACGAGTATTATTTATATTTGTTTGTAAAATGTATGTTTAATTTCAACTCAATGTATTTAGATTGTAGATAATTTTCACATTGTTTGAATTTTATTTTGTGCAATTTTACTGGAGAAGGTGTACCCTGTATATGTTAATGTTTTTTTCATGATGAAATCGGCATTTTGACGAGTTGTTACAAATATTTGCAGGCCTCATCTATTAGGGATTCGCAAGAACGAAATACACGATTGGAGAATATGTCTTGGAGGATTTGGAACTTAGCTCGCAGGAAGAAAAAGGTTTGTCTTATCGATCGTTATAAGTTATTTGCATTTCAAGAATACATCGGATCAGATAACAAGCTAACGTTGAGTGAGAAGACATTGATTTACTAAATGTAGAGATATGATTCATTAATTATTATGTATTAAAGTGTTTATTTGCTTATTATTATTTTTGAAGTAGACGAATCAGTTGCGAACACTTCAATGAAAACTGCTTACATTTTATAGGATATAAACACTTAAAACTATGTAGGTTGGTAGAGTGTGTATGCAATCAGTTCACTTACAAATCGATTGTGATCAGAGAATTATCATTTTTCGTATTTTTGTCTTCTTTTCTTTGACAGTGTTATTGTCAATGTGTAGCTAGGTGAAGAATCTCAACATAAAATGAAACAAAAAAAGGGACTAGCGAGGGTTCCTAAACCGTTGATGTCTGACATGCCAGAAGAGTTCTCTGAAGGAGAGAGAGGAGATACAATCAGCGAAATTTCACCGAAGGGTGTTAGTACTAAAGGAGGAATGAAAAGAATAAACTCAATGGATGTGTTGAAGAACTTTGCTACTCAGCAAAAGGAAAAGAAACTCTACATTGTGTTAATCAGGCATGTGTTTTTTTATCTTAAATCTGAAAGTTAATCATATGATTTCAATAAAGATTTTGGTATGCGTTTCTAAAACCAATATCTTACAGTCTTCACGGTCTGATTCGTGGTGAAAACATGGAGCTAGGTCGGGATTCTGATACGGGTGGACAGGTAACCTTTTTTATTTTCCTTTTCTTTCTAATAAGGATATCTTGTCAGTCAGTCTTCATGTGTAATTGTGAGTTATCAATGCTGATAAATATTGTCATCACTCATCAGCACTGGCAGATTTTGGGTGTTTGACATTGCATTTTTAAAGTGAATCTATGATTATTGCATTTTCAAATTGCAGAAGAGTTTAAATGATATAATAATCCTGATTATTTTCACATCAAAGGTCTAATCTTGGATGATCAGTATATGAGTAGTTGCAACAAAACTTACTCTGAGTATATACTTACTAAATCCTTACATATTCTAAGAAGGCTAAGTTGATCATACATCAAAAAGCAAATTGAAACGCCATCTCTGCTCATTATGTTACAACTTATATCTAATTTGAACAAATTCAGATAGCGAAACTGTGAATGGCTCGTTCAGTTATAGTTAGTTTGATGGTATTTTTTTGATATGGAGTATGATTATTCCATATTTTCTTATGCTAGAATATCAATTTTGATTTCTCAGGTGAAATATGTAGTAGAATTAGCGAGGGCGTTAGGCGCAATGCCAGGGGTTTATCGAGTAGATTTGCTAACTAGACAAGTATCTGCACCCGGTGTTGATTGGTCTTATGGTGAACCAACAGAAATGTTAAATCCTCTTAATGATGATGACTCTGAAAGTGGTGAAAGCAGTGGTGCATACATAATCCGTATACCCTTTGGTCCGAAAGATAAGTATATCCCAAAAGAACTCCTATGGCCTCACATTCCTGAGTTTGTAGATGGCGCATTGAGTTACATTTTACAAATGTCGAAAGTTTTGAGTGAACAAATTGGTGATGGGAAACCTGTGTGGCCTGCTTCAATTCATGGACATTATGCAGATGCAGGAAACGCTGCTGCTCTTTTGTCGGGTGCTTTAAATGTCCCGATGTTGTTTACGGGTCATTCACTTGGACGTGACAAACTTGAACAAATATTGAAACAAGGACGGCAATCAACGGATGATATTAATACGACATATAGAATAATGAGACGAATAGAGGCTGAGGAGATAGCTGTTGATGCATCAGAAGTCATTATTACTAGCACTAAGCAAGAGATAGATGAACAATGGGGTTTGTATGATGGGTTTGATCCTGTCTTAGAGCGAAAACTAAGAGCTAGGTACAGAAGGAATGTGAGTTGTGTTGGGAGGTTCATGCCCCGTCCAATTGTAAGTATCCCCTTACCCGATACTAGGCTAAACGGGCCGGTTAGTTAATGGGTTAGGTCGAAACATATAAATTAGAAAAGCATATGAAAAATGTCAGGTAAGTTAATATGGACGGCTAATATGTTAGATATGATTGCCAAAAACTATATTTTTTGAATAAAGCTTGACCCTTTTCATTTTTTGTGTAAATCATTTGATTTGAACCACTTGACTTGTTTGTGGTTCCAAATTACCACCTCTAACCATTCCCACGTTAACTAACTCGAATATTGCCAATAAATTTACTTATTTTTTGTCAGGTAATACCTCCGGGAATGGAATTTAAGCATATTGTTCCGCACAGCAGTGGTGTAGACGACGATTCAGAAGGGCACCAAGGCACTGCAACAACTCCAAAACCTCCTGTTTGGTCTGAGGTTTGTTAATTAGTCGGAATGCATGAGATTCCCACTACAACAAATGTTTATTTACACACGCTTTTTGCTACAATTATAAACATATAAAGTTTTATAATTTCATGTGTTCTCTTTATTTTTATTAAACAATTTTTAAATGTTCATAATCTTAAGCGACTTGAAAAGCATTTCATATTTTTTCTGGCAATGTAGGAAAAAGTGTGTGCAAACTGCATATATGTTACAGTTTTGGAAAAAAATTCGCTATGTAATTCTGAAGAAGATAATTTTCTGGTTTTCATTTGGCAGATAACGCGATTCTTTACGAATCCGCATAAACCTATTATCCTGGCTCTTGCACGACCCGACCCGAAAAAGAACTTGACCACTTTGGTGAAAGCTTTTGGAGAGTGTCGTCCACTGAGGGAACTAGCAAACCTCGTATGTTCTCACTAGTTACCTTTCATATTACCTCTTTGTTCTTATGCTGTTAGTTTCATTTATCTTGGTGTATTTGTAGACACTGATAATGGGAAATCGTGATAATATTGAGGAAATGTCCGCCACAAATTCAGCAGTGTTAGTATCGATTTTGAAGTTGATTGACAAATATGATATGTATGGTCAAGTTTCGTATCCAAAACACCATAAGCAATCTGAGGTTCCTGATATATATCGCCTAGCAGCTAGGACTAAGGTATTGGTGTTCTGTTTTTTATTTTATTTCTTTGTTTTGAAAATAAAAAGCTGCAACCTATCCTCCTTTATGTAAAATTAAACATAATTGTCTCCATAGGGACTTGAACGCACAACCTCTAGGCCAAAGGCCCTTTTAGTAACTGTTCTGTGTTATTTTCGACACCTGAATTATTATCTTGACATTATCTATTTGTTATTCTCTTGTAGGGTGTGTTCATTAATCCAGCGTTCATCGAGCCATTCGGTCTCACTCTGATAGAGGTACTTTTCTTTTTTACATTAATTACCAGTTAACATTTGACTTTCAGGGAGTTGTTTGAATTTACCTTCTAGAAAGTTATCGGTGTTTGGATAATCATGTTCTATTACTAATTATCTGATTCATTGGGGGTCATATATACAATCTCGTACGAGCTGCTGTTGCAGAATTCTGATAATTGACAGCACATGGTCTAAAATGTAACAGTTCGTTAGATCTACACTGCTAGCTGCACAGATCATGTGCCCTAAATAAATTACCTATTCACCCCTATTCTTAAAAATGTATCCACTTTTTTTCACAAAAATGACTATTCGGTCAATACATAGTAGATCAATAGAATTTATCAAAACTCAAAAACATTTATTATCTGTTTATTACAACTTTCAACGGCAAAAACATATTCAAATACAATATTCTAGTCCTCTTTTATGATAGCTTACATGATGATTAGGTTCCAGTTGTTTCATACTATGATATAATCACTTTTAAAAATGGATATTCAAACACTCCCTAGCTTTAAAACCTGATCTGATGTGAATTTTTTTTCTGAACAGGCAGCAGCATATGGTTTACCAATGGTGGCGACTAAAAATGGCGGCCCGGTTGATATTAAGAAGGTGCGTTTTAGATGTTCATTCATCTGTTCCATTAGACTTTAGTAAATGATCCTTCTTAGTTTCTAATACTGAAAATAAAACCTTCACAAGCAGGCTCTAGATAATGGGTTACTAATTGATCCACACAATCAGCAGTCCATATCAGATGCCCTTTTAAAGCTGGTAGCAGATAAGCAACTCTGGTCAAAATGTAAACAAAATGGTTTAAAAAACATTCATCTTTTCTCATGGCCAGAGCATTGCAAAACATATCTAGCCCGAATAGCTTGTTGCAGACCAAGGCATCCACAATGGGAAAGTTGTGCGGTTGGATACGAGTATTCAGAATCACATTCACCTGAAGATTCATTAAGAGATCTAAATGACTTAAAGATTTCATTAGATGGTGTGATAAACGATCAAGGAAGTGGTGAAAACACTCAGAAACCTGACACGACTTCCCCTATGAAGAGCAAATCTAGTGTTGGGAAAAAGCTCGAAAATTTGGTTAGATTGTCATTCATGGAGAAATCAGGAGGTAATAAGGCGGAAACGTTAGCAAGAATTGGATCTCAAGATACAATTGAGTTCCCGGGTTTTAGAAGGAAGAAAACTGTGTTCGTTGTGGCTATAGACTGTGGCATGAATAAAGAGTTTGTTGAAATTTTGAAGATAATACTTGAGATTGTGAGAGTTGATAAGAAGGGAGAAAATAACGGATTAATAATTTCAACAGCTTCATCCATATCCAATGTACATTCTTTTATGGAATCTAATAAAATCAGTTTTTCAGAGTTTGATGCATTAATTTGTCACAGTGGTAGTGAGATCTACTACCCGTCTTCAGGCTGCGAAGGAAGTCCCAGGAGTATTCCTTTTGTTTTGGATTCTGATTACTCTTCACATATCGATTATCGTTGGGGAGGAGATCACTTAAAGAACACTTTAGTACATTGGGCCTCTTCTATTACAGGAAGAACGAAAGATAAAGAACTCGTTGTGGCATGTGATTCAGGATCAAAACATTGTTTTACGTTTAAAATAACAAACTCTGAATCTGTAAGTTATTTTTAAATTAATGTATTTTCAAGATTTTTATAATGACCATCAGTTAAAGTCATGAAATCGCTAGTTGGCTTTCTTTCTTTTTCGCAGATACCCCACGTAAGGGATCTTCGTGAGTTTTTAAGAAAACAAACTCTTCGATGCCAGGCTATATATTGTCAAAATGGTACTAAGTTGAACGTGATACCTATGGTTGCTTCTCGCGCCCAAGCTCTAAGGTACTCTTTGATTAAACCCGAGATAACCAATTTTTTGAGTTATTTTACACAATGAGATGTTAATAAAGAGGACGTCTTTCCATAATATCGCTATGCTCTATATCGTGTAAGATACATTAAAGACGCTATAACCAAAAGGTGGCAAAATGGGTGGATGGGTTAGGTGAAATGTCCAAATTGTTCTGGTCAAAATTATCAATTTTAGGTGGGTCATGGGTGCATAGTGCATACAGATTGGGTCGTTCAAGTTCTCCGCTACAGTGCTACACCATTCCCCAAATATGTTTATATATGATCAGAAAAATATTATATCCAATTTTTAGAATAGTGATTTGGTACGTTGTATACATTAAAGGTACACTTCGGACGACTTTCAACCTATTTGACATGTTTCTTTCTTAGCTGTCTGGTATTGTACCCAGCCATCTGCCTTGTTAGAGATGAAACATAACCCAAGTTGAATTCTCTAAATGAGTTAAACTTTCTTACATCTAATTTTAGTGTTGCAAGTATAGCCATTATTTATTTGTTATATTTACACCAAAAACTTTGATTTTCATACACAAAACTGTACAACATTTAAGGCCCAAGGTACAAGTAAACTACATAATTTTGGTGTATGAATAAATTATTTTGGTGCAAATATTACCTCCCTTTGTTAAAATAGAGTATTTATTTCATGGACTGTTGCTAAAACATGTCATCTTCAGGTACTTATACGTTAGATGGGGTATGAGTTTGCCAAATACTGTAGTTATCGTGGGAGACTATGGGGACACTGATTATGAATGTTTACGTGGTGGAATTCATAAGACGTTGGTAATAAAAGGAGTTTGCAACGAAGCTCGGAAGCTCCATAACAATAGAAGCTATCCTCTCGAACATGTAATTACAGCAGACAGTCCTACAGTCATTCAAATCGATGAATGCAGCAAGATTCAAGTTAGTGAAGCAATGACAAAATTAGAACTTCTAAAGGTCTAGATTCATTTACAATGATTCCAAAGTGTAGCTTTTTAATTTACTGCTTAGATATGTTAGTCTTAGAACAATGGGTCACAGCTTTAACTCATTTTTAACCAGAAAGTCAAATGTTGAAGTCAGAGTTTCTAAATTGGAAACACAAAAATGTTGGATGCAAAAAAGTGAAGAACTAACATAAAGGTAAATGCTTTTATGTACATATTGATGAGGTTAGCTCTTTGTTGGTTTTTCTTTAATTTATCGAAAACATGTGTAGATTGAGCTTATAAATTGATACAAGAAAATTGTAATTTAGATGTAAATTAAAGCAATTTCATCTTACTTTATAAGATTTTTTTTATAACAGTAGTATTATATATACATTAATAAATAATGTGTGCTACTAGCTAAGACCCTTCCCAACCCTAAAACAAACTGAGTGAAACTGACGGAGTCATGTCAGCGCCATATCAGTTTTTTCAGAAAACTGACTGACCACTTCCATCCCATTTTTCTGAGACCCACTGACCAGTTATTTAATCAATTAAAACACAATTATTTAAAGAAAACACAATAATTTAAATAAAACACATTTCTTTAAAAATAAAAATCACAACAATTCCTATTAACTAAAAAGGTTAATAAATTTAAAATGAAAAATTACAATTCCTAAAAAAATAAAAATTACAATAATTCCTAAAAATAAAAAAGTCCGATAATTTAAAAATACTAGAATTATAACGTAATCTATCGGAGCTCGATTAGTCAACTTCGTTCGCGTTTTCTTCCTTGTCTTCGTCCGAGTCGTTTGCTCCGTACTTGTAAAAAAATTTAGCCGTTATTTTTCAAATTTTTTTTTTTGTTTATTTTTTTATTCAAACAACTAGATTTCAAAAAAAAGTAAAATAAAGAAACGGGCTCGCTTCGTGGCATCCCGTCGACTCGTCGGTTGCAAAGAGATGAGGGCCGACGGATCGCATTGGGAGTGGTCTAATTGCGTGCTTTTTGAATGTAATTGCATTTTATTTAACTTCATCAATAGAATAGAAATGTTTTTTATATATTCTTTTATTTTTGTTTTTATTACCCCTCGGCTCCTTCAACTCCCAGCTGAGTAGATGACTATGAAAAAAAGCCATCTAATCTAATTAATCTACAATAGGAAACTCATATTGCTATATTAAGGGGAAAAAAACAAGATAATTTATTTTAAATTTTAAATATAATATAGGAAACACATGATTAAAAAATTGACTAAGATTAAGGAAAATATGATATCATAACTATACTACGTAATAAGATTTACTACGGAGTGATAATATTTTAATCAGTTATATATAAGCATATTTATAATTATATATAATGTATATATGTGTAGTACGAATATAAAAGATAAGCTAGATAGACTCGTGCGATTGCTAGAGTTCGAGTTTGTTTATCAAACTAGTCCTAAAAATGTTCAAAACTTGAACTCAAGCTCATTCAAGATCAACTCGAACGACTTTTAACAAGTCAAACTTGAATAGCCCACGAGTAGTTCAGAATTGAAACGGATTGATTTATTTTCTAAAAGCCCATGCATGCCTATATAGTTTGACATGATGAAACTGTATATATTTAATGTTGGTGTATACATCGCCTAAAAATTAAGTGACTCAATAAGTTTGCAATTAAAATTGTGTACCAATGTACATATCATTTCTATAAAAGGTCCATCATGCCTCCGAAACTCTCGATTTCCACATTACTAGATAAAGAAAGTTTCAATTCCGTTAAATTTATTGTCACTGCACCAGCTACTTTATCGATGTATCAATTGATTAATTCTTATTTAATTCATTAATTTAATTAATTGGATAATCGTGACAACTATATATTAAACAAAATAACATAACATACTTACATACTTACAAACAAAAAAGAATTTATATTTATTCGACATTTTCAATTGAGTGAGAGATGAAACCTCCACGTTAAGTTTGACACTTTTACTTAAAAATCTTGTTCTTAACCAATCACAAGTCTATAAGCAAACCCTAGCTGCCCCACCACCACCGGGATCACCAACACCGCCGGGATCACCACCACAAAAACATGGCAACAGACGTCAGTAAAAACAGCTACAAATCACCACTATTATACACCACAATATTTGTCATCCTCTTTTTTGTTTGTCTCAATACACAATTTAATATTTTTACTTTTCCTTCTTTAAAACCCTATAATTTAATCCCTCCCTCGCCGGCCCCACTGCCGCCGCCGTCAACTACCCATGTACGCATCAACATTGGTGGAAACAATAGTGTAAGAATAACTAAACATGCAAATATCATAAATAAATAGTATAGTATTTATGTGATTATTTTTTTTAAGAAAAGCTAACGAAACAATGCAATTATATGTTTTTTTTCATTGGGCATGTATTGGTATGGTTATAAACTCATAATGTTATGTATGTTTTTGTGTGTCATAGAAGTTAATTAAGGTGATGAAGAAGGAGGAGACGGTAGAGGAACGGTTGTCTAGGGCTCGTGCCGCCATACTAGAAGCCGGTAAAACGAGGAGGTATAAGATGCCATGGCTGTTTAATGACCGGAGTTTTATCCCTAACGGATCCGTTTACAGAAACCCTTATGCCTTTCATCAGTTAAGATTTCTTTATCATGCTTATGTTATCATTGATCAACTGTTTCACTTGATCGATCACTAATATATCTGTTATCTGTTATATATAATAAAACTCTAGCTCGGTTTATGAAATTTTGATTTAATTTACATATAGATGTAACTCATTATAATTATCAAGTAATGATAATATATAGAATCATTACTTTATATGTGATTTTTGATCCTTTGTGAACTGTAAATTAAGTTTCACTTTTAGGAAGAAACCATGCATGTGTTTCAAGTTAGATCAGCTGTTGATTTCTAGAAGCAATGGGAGGGAACAAATTTAATTATGTATGATGCATGATCTTTTGCTGGGTTTAAACGTGTGGTAATCTTATAATGTTTTGAAGTCTAGTATAAAGATGTACTTTAGTATATATATTTCTGAGTATAATGACTTGTTTTAGTTTTCATTTGAATCAACGCTCGTTTAATACTTAGAAATATATATACTTAATATTTTCTCAGAAAATTGATTTGGCAGTGCATAATTGATGTGATGTTAGCATCATATATATGTGATGAACAAATATAAAGAACTATAAGAGTTGTTACAATGATTTCTAGTTCTTGAATTTCGCTTTGACATCAATCAAAGATGATAAATAATGAACATAGTATGTATTTTGCAGGAGTCACATTGAGATGGAGAAGCATTTTAAAGTATGGGCATACAAGGAAGGAGAGCTGCCAATTTTTCATGGAGGACCAATGCATAATATTTATTCTAGTGAAGGCCAAATCATGGATGAAATCGAGAGTCAAAAAAGCCGGTTTTATGCACAAAACCCTAATGAAGCCCTTGTGTTCTTCCTCCCCGTCAGCGTGGTTTCCATTCGACATTATCTTTATAAAACTCATGCTGATTATGATCGTCGAATCATCCAGGATGTGGTCACTGATTATATTGGGGTTTTGTCTAACAAGTACCCTTACTGGAATCGAAGTAGTGGAGCTGATCACTTCTTTGTTAGCTGCCATGACTGGGTAATAAATCCTTCTTTCAATCACATTACTTTTAATTTGGCCCTAAGTTCTTTTTTCAACATCTCAGCAAAAAATATTCGTACTTATATATGGATGAAAAATATAATAGGTTATAAAAAAATGACACTATTAATTATGGAACATAATACAGGCACTTGCAAGGGATGAAAATATTTTACGGGATAATGTGAGTGCACTGCAAGATGCACATCTCTTGCGACTAATGCACGCAGCTGCACTTTATAGTTTATACTGCACATGATGTGCGGTTTAAAGTGTAGCTGCGTGCAAGATTTATACGGCTAGCCAAATATCTTATACCCAATATTGAATTGTCTTTGACAATGATGAGATCGTCAATTTGTAACAAAAAAAGTTCTTCAAATATGCTTTTGAATTTTGTGTGTGCATCTTTTGGCTAAGATAAGTTATGTTTAAAAAATTGATCGAACAATCAATTCTATACGCTGCTACACGTCTGCAGACCCAATTTTGTGATTTTGTCTCACGTTTTCAAGTAAAAACATTATTTTGTGCACAACTATTATTACACCTGTGATAATACTCTAATTTTCTAGGTGCGTAAGTTAACTGTAACAGTTTTCTATAATGGTCATTTTTATAGGCACCGGACGTTACAACGACGAATCCTAAACTATATGAACACTTCATTCGGGTACTTTGCAATGCTAATAGTTCAGAGGGTTTTCGGCCAGAAAGAGATGTCTCTTTACCCGAACTAAACATTCCTTACAGCAAACTTGGACCACCCCTTATTGGACAACCACCTGAAAACCGTACAATCCTTGCTTTTTTCGCAGGTGGAGACCACGGCCATGTTAGAAAGTATTTATTCGAAACATGGCTAGGAAAAGATGAAAAAATACAAGTATATAATTACCTCCCAAAAGACCGAAATTATTCGGAACTAATGGGTAACGCAAAGTTTTGTTTGTGTCCAAGTGGGTACGAAGTTGCAAGCCCAAGGATAGTTGAATCGATTTCTGCTGGTTGTGTTCCGGTGATTGTTTCCGATTATTATGTGTTACCATTTAGTGATGTTCTTGATTGGAGCAAGTTTTCGGTTCATGTTCCGTTGAAGAAGATACCGGAGATTAAGAAAATATTGGAAGGCATTGGGATGGATGAATATTTGAAACTGCAGAAAATGGTGATGAAGGTACAAAGACATTTTATTATTCATAGACCATCAAGACCATATGATTTAATAGATATGGTGCTTCATTCAGTTTGGTTAAGAAGGCTCAATGTAAAGTTATCGTAATCGTAATCCTAATATTAATATTTTGCAAGGTTAAAGGTTTACATAAATCTTTATATATATTTATGAGTATTTGGTTAATTATACTTGTATAGAAATATGATTGCAAGTACAATAGTTGAGAATCATTTGCTTTCTTATGTACAGACTACAGTACTAGAAAATTGTAAATGGACTTTGGGTCAAAGTTATAACTTATACGAGTAAGTAAGTAACCATAATATTGACAACTAAGTGGGCCTTGGGCCTTATTCTACGCCAGAACTTGTGCTTTGACTCTTTGAGCCTTAGGCCTTATTCTACCAACACAGTTGTGGTTTTGTCCTAAAAGTTACAAGAAATATTATTTTTTGTTATGCGTGGTTTTGCAAAAGACCTATGGGACTTGATTATCAGATGGTGAAAAATCATGTCTACACCTGTTTCCGGGCTATGGAGGGATCGAAACAACTATATTTTCGTGACCAAGAAGCCAAGGATGTATCTGTGATGAAGTGAAGTTGTTCCTCTCTGTACAGGTATATAGGTGTAGTAACATACGTGTAAACTGGATGGGTTCGATTTGTGATCCTAATTATTAGATGTAATGTTCCTTACTAGTTAATTGCTTAATACAATCCGCTGTTCAAACAAAGAAGAAGTTACTCCGTATCATTATATTTTGACATGCACTTTTTGTTATTTTCGACAGGCAATTTATAAGAGAACCATGCATATATCTCTACAAGGGAGAACTTTTTGGCTGAACATTTACTTCATTGATAAATTTTATTTCTTCATATATGAAACGAAAAGATCCATACTATATATCCAACACGAAAAAGTTCTCGAACTCACATGACGAAAGAGTCAAAAAGCATGAGAAATCTATTCATTTCGGCTTAATATTGAAGTAATTGTGGAAAGTGGAAACTCACGAAAAAGGAGATTTTGAAATCAAAATCCAAGAATTTTTATTTTCAACTTAAACAAGTAGGAAGTGCAGGCCCATTGCAAACAAATGCCAGAACAATATACACAATCACCAGTAGAAGAAATACCATAGCAACCCTGCATTTTAAGCCCAACATTAGGAGGTCAATTATCTGCAGGTTTTGACTTTTATTTAAACAAAGCGTCAACATTTGAAGCATGCATACATTTATAGTAAATTCGGCGTCAAGAAGTAATCCAATTAATCGACTGGGTTAACCAATCAACATGATGATGCAGCAGCAGCCGTAAAATCTTTGTAATTTTACTACAAATTTGATGGTTTTTTATATGAAACAAAACTTTTCAAGGTGAAATAGAACGAAATGTGACAGAAAGTGAAAAAGGCATAGTTGAGACTTGAGAGAACGTACATGAGTTTAACATTTCTCCACCATATTGTATTCCTGAATCTACGAGTCTGCTTTTTGAAGCGAAATGTATTATTTTGCATATTTGCAGTTTTATCCACAAGTGTCTCTAACCGGTCACCCCTCTCTAATACTTTGTCAATATTTTGTATCATCACATTTCGTACCTGTTTATAATCAATACCACAATCAAGAATTACCATCTGCAACTTATTACTGTTATATAAATGCAACTACCGACAAATACGAAGAGTTTGATTTAAGCTTAATTCACTTATATAATTGGACTAAACGAAGTTACTCCGCTTCTTTACACATATACTATGTTTCTTTGCACTGGTACTCTGCTAGTCATATAGAATGAATGCTTAGGAAAAAGAAAAAAAAGCTCACCTGACTCATTTCACCTTTTAACCGGTTTATCCTGTCTGCATTGGGATCATTTGAGTAATACTCCATTTGCTGACTCAGAACCCTTGAAAACTCATCATTCATACCATAAGCCTGGGCCGATAGAACTGCTCGACCATAGGTCCTAACAAATCTCTGATGGATGTCTTCAAGAAACGCAAAAGGAATTCGTCCTGTATAAACATACAGTATAACCAATATTGAAGATATCATACATTTTTTGTAATCCGTCAATGCTAGTTATTCAAGTAAATATAGTCCCATAAAAGCTAGTATTAACTTTCACAACCATATGATTCCATCATTTTTGTCCAATTTGTAATCAAATTGCTTACCCATAGATCATACAAAGAAAAGGAAAAAAATTATCTTAATTCCTAATCCGATTTCTCATTATTCACAAATTTAAATGACATAATAAATCAACAATCCTGATCTAAAGAACCTACATTATGATAATTAAACTATCTACTCTAACAAACAGGAATATGATCAATCTACTCTCGATCTCAATCCGTGTAAATGCTAAAATAATATCACACCATCAGAGGCTCTCTCAAATTATGTAAACAACGAGATATCATATAACAATAAAACAATTTATGTAGTCAAAAAACAAAACAGAAAATAAGACATGGGAATTTATAGCTTACGTTCGGCAACATCATCAGCCATACAGAGAATAGTGAGGCCATCGGTACGCTTAACATGAAATATATACCTATCTTGAGAGTAAGAAACATTCATGTCATTATTCCCGGTGATCTTCTCGAGTATTTGTCTAGCAATTGTGCTTGCATTTGTCGATGTACCACTGAATTCCGCCAACACAACAGATCCTCTGGCCACAAGCGTATAAAGAATCGTCATCTCTAGCTATAATATGCGCGCAGAGAAATGTACGATTGTGCTGAAGCTTTGATATGATCCAGTCACAAGGAGATTGAATAATGAGGAGTGATCGACGAGATCAAAAAGTGCATGGAATTGAAGCCAGGTTAACAAGACACTAAAAAAAGGACATTGTCATTATTAAATTAATTAATATCAATATAATTTATTATAGGGTCAGTGCACGCAAATATAACAAACTATAGTCTCACATTCGTTATATGTAGCGAACTACTCGGGCCTCCATTGTCTGTAATGAAATACTATAATTTCCTTACATTGTATGTAATTTATGGTACTTTTTCCACGTGTCGATCATATATGCCGACACGTGGCGTCCCTTAAAACCGTTAAGCTGACCAAAATACATACAATGTAAATAAATTACAAGCACTGTACATACAATACAATAGAGGCCCGCGTAGTTCGCTACATACAACGAATGTCAGACTATAATTTGTTACATTTGCGCGCACTAACCCCTTTATCATCAATGTAACAAGTTTTAATTTATAATTCTAGCTAGAAATCGTTTACTAAAAATATTTGCTACTCCATTGTGTATAAAACATGCAAATGAACACCTATATATATTGTAGGGGAAAAAAAACCCTTTTTACAGAAAGGATAAAACCACCAATTAGTAGTGTACAGTGTACTACCGTGGGCTCAGTGTACTACCGTGTACTACTGTTGAAGTGGAAGCTCTCTCAGTCTTTTGGTCCACATGGGCTCAATGTGATTTGTGAAAGGCTCAGGCCGTTTCAAGATTAGGCTTCCTAAAAGGAGGCCTATATATCCTACCGTGGGCCAAGGTCAAACATAAGGCCCAACCCTATATACGTTCAATAAAGGTTTTTTTGAGAATTTGGTCATGCTAATTACCAGAAGAAACAAAAAACGTTAGTAAAATATAAGGTCAAATTATCTATTATCACTTTAAATCCACCACAATCATACATTAAAAGACCGTATCGTACAACCTGTCAATGTCAATGCATGATTGTGGTGGATTTATCTAAATGGATAGTGGATTTATCATGACCTTAGAGTAATGGACCACACTAATAAAACATCACTTTCATTCTTACTTAAGATTTTTCTATTTTTTACTAAAAACATTAAATTCCAAATGGTTCTAGTAACTTAGAGCATACGGTGTGGGAGGATTATTGTCGTCGTTCAATGACGAGAACATCAACTTTCGGCGTTCAGCCACACCGCCTTGACATTCTCGTCGGCGTTCAGGAGTCAACGTCCCAATCCAAACGCTGAACGACTCGATGTTCTTCTTCATTTTCTTCTTCTTCTTCTTTTTTTGTTTCTATTCGTTAGGATTAAAAAAATGTTGATTGTTTTATTTATTTGTTTTTTAGGATTTGTATTCCATATTTTATTTTTAGGACTTGTATTGCATTTATAATGAATAAAATGTTGTTTATTTAATTTATCTATTTTTTATATATTAATTTATACAATTATCTTCATTAAAAAATCAAATAAAACAAATAATAAAAAACTCCAGAACTCAGTACAGAACATTGTGAATTCAGTTTCACCACACCACAGAATCCTCACTTTCAACATTTTCCAGAACACCGTGATTTCGGTATCACCACACCATGTGCTTTTAGAATGGTGACGGTTAGTTGTTTGATGACTAACTGTCATGTCATCCACGACTCACCGTCATGGATGACTAGTAGGAGTAGGGAGTCCGACAACTAAACCATTGATTGTGTTGTTGCATGAAAGGTTGTACTCTTTGCATTGTTAAGAATAACAAATGTTGAAAACAAACAAAGAAATGTGAGGCCCGCTTACACTCTCGTCCCCACTCGTTGCCCAGACAACGAAGATCCCAACACGGATACACCACTCTGCCCGTCATACTCGTCGTGCCATGCACAGGCTCCATGACAGTTGCACTCCCGATGGTCTTAAAGTTAATAAACCATAAGTTAAAGATAACTGCATTTAATCGGTAAAGTAGGTAATTAAAGAAAGAAATGATGATTACAAATATACGATAAATTAAAAATCATTGCTTCAACTCATTTTTATCATACGTATTTACATTTTGATATTATTCCTCTTTTTAGAAATGCAAACTTACGGTACCTGCCCACAATTATAATATACAAACATGAATATTTACAAACTATCATCTATAAGTCTTGAACCCACAACCACTAGATTAAACGACGCTAAATGACAAGCCTTTGGTTTAGCCCACATGATGAACATGTAGTACATGATACATGATCACGGGAAGCAAACAGGGGACCATTTGTGCCGCTGGTTTTTGGGTTGAAGCTGTTGGTGGGCCCTTTGGATGTTTGCCCTACATTAACTGCAACATCACATGCATCAATGATCAATCTATCTATGGTCTACAATTTATTTATTTATTTATAATTTACTTTTTATATTTTTTATTAAGAAACATGTACGACCTTTCTTTTTTATAATTACGACCCACCATAATCCTAAATTGCTCATTGGTATGGATTTTTCATTTCAAATGTTGTTGTGAGCTGAGAAAAGGAGGACCGTCGTGAAATACGTCATGAGTTCAATCTTAATTTTTTGATTCACGAAGGACGGATGAAGAATGAGTGAGGTGTGATCCTTCGTCATATCCAGAAGATCTTGTATTAACGATTTTGTGTTGGGAATTTGCAGCGGAAATATCCAACTAACAACAAACTATTGTTAGCAAAAAACAAACCCAACCAACGCTCGTGTAATCGCATTACACCCACAAACAATAAACGGATAATAATTGCGAACTAGCAATTAAACAAACCAACAAGATAATAAACACGATACAAAAAACGTAAACTACACAAGTATTTAACGTGGTTATGTCCAATCTCCAACTTGGAGATTGATTTAGTCTACGAGGCCAAACCAGAGAGTTTTCTTCTTTATTACTTTTACGGCTCAAGGATTACAAATACAATAGGGTTATATTTATAGGGGATAAATAACTTAGCCAACAAGCTAAACCTAAACCCTAACCCACCCATTAATATTCACAAGCCCAACAATCTCCCACTTGAATATTAATGAACTTAAAACCAGTAATCCTATAGAATTTGCCCCTTCAACAATGTTACCCGTTCAAACCTCATACCGCCGAAATACCATTCGGGACACGCCGCTCGACCACACAGAGTCAGAACACTTTCAACACAAAGCTATTTAGAACACTCACATCATAAAACTGGGACCACTCTCTAACCACCACCATCATCTTCTAGGCCCAAGAAGATTCGTTGAAGTGTGCGAAACTCCAACCACATGATTCTATCAAGAGACACACATATCTTCAATTCGTCGATTACGGCCACATCTGATCCTGCTACCGACATGTCAACGACCACCCGTATAGAATTTCGTCCATCCGATTTTCCTTCCCAGCAATCAGAAAATCGCCGATAGAACTAACACGTAGATTATCATCAAGGTTTATCCGTGAGAACGCAGTCACAACCTTGAAACCTACATTACTAACTTTTACTTTCTCGCTGGTACACTGACCCAAAAATGTACGTACAATTTCTAGGAACACATCTTCTCCGACTCAACCCGCTCCCACTGTACGAATCAAAATAACATCCGCGACTCTTTGAGAAGACTCTGATTCATAACACTCGGTCAGTCACAAAAAACTTTGCCATTTGAGAGTAACAATGAAGGTCCGAATGCTCTAGTGTTACCGGAATCCGCACAATAAACCCGTAAAAACTCGAGATCCATCAATCGCATAACCGTCTCAAGACTCCCACTAGTTTCCAAACTCCCACTAGCTTCGACACTTCCCTCGGTTCCAAATTCTCTAGAGTTCCCGACACTCTCAACAATATTCGAAAGCTCAATAGGACTTACAAGATTATCCGCTTCTAACCCACTTGAAAATTCCGAATCGGTTCTTCAAGAAAAACCGCTCAACCGTTGAATCAAAAATCATCAACTGATACCCAAGCTCAACCAAACGCGTTCTATCTGGCTTCTTCTACATATCAACCAATAATCTCAAGTGTGCGAGCTCTAACATGCCTAAACATTCCACATGGAATACCTGACCAAAGAAACATGGTCTCCTGTTTCAACCCGCTAGCAATAACTCCCTCGATAACTCCCACAGTCAATTACCAAACGGACGTGGTACCGTTTATTACCCGTAGTACCCAACCGAGAAAACCATCCTCTTAAGTACCGTAAAAACCTCACATCTTTGGGAATTCAGTCCGTATCAAAGAAGTTCCCGAAACATCACGTCCATACACTCGCAACATCAAACCTCTAAGTTTGATAACGTTCACTTATTCTTTTGCACGGGATTGCAAAGAATAATGAACTCGAATCCATAACCCGGATCTCAAAATTCTCTCGGCAACAAAACACCAGTTGAAAACCCGATCACTGTCTCTATTAACGCCGCAAATAATAACCGTCATAACGCATCCGACCTCCCGCCGTGTCATCACGTCACAACCTACCAGAAAAAACCCTAACCAGTTCAATCCGGAAAAAAAAACCAACTCACCGAGTTCATTGCGATCCAGTAAAAAATGAGTCTATCAATCTCGATCACATGTTGCAAACAAATTTTAAAACCGTGTCGTTCCAATTGTTCCACACGATGATTATCTTAAACCGAATCTAGATCCACTATGATTATTTGGCCACAATAACCTTAGCTCTTCATCTTTCAATAAAACCCTAATCATCAACAAAGCATCTTGATCATGCTTTCATCCGCCATTGTTCCCAATCGCTCAACCTTGAACTCTGATATCAGTTGTTAGGAATTTGCAACGGAAACATCCAACTAACAACAACCTATTATTAGCAAAAGACAAACCCAACCAACGCTCGTGTAATCGCGTTACACCCACAAACAATAAACGGATAATAATTGCGAACTAGCAATTAAACAAAGCAACAAGATAATAAACATGATACAAAAAACGTAAACGACACAAGTATTTAACGTGATTATGTCCAATCTTGGTATCAGAGCATTCATAAGTTATAAATATGCATTCATAAGTTAGACATATAACCAATGACTAAATAGCTTAGTGGTAAGGGTGACACATGACTTCCTTGAGGTCATTAATTCGAAACCAACCATGGTTATTATATATCCTAAAGGTAACTACCACCAATGAAGTGCATATCACACAACATGATGCTTGAAATATGAAGCGAATTCAGTTCGATCGTGCTCCATTGAAATATGAAGCGGATTCAGTGGATGGCTCAAATAGCTAAATTTTTTTCACATATAAGCACGGTATTTATAGTCCAATAGAATCGGAATGTTATAATTGGTATAATATAATACTATTATATTATTATTATTACTTATTCCAATTTCAATAAATTCCTTTGACATGATGCTTGATGGAATCTGAACCGTCTAACTTTGAGAACAGAAGGATGTCAAGAAAGTAAAAACAACATGACAAAGTTTACCTATCAAACCACATACATAAAAGACGTTTGAACAACATATTATTATTCTTTATTCATAACAAATTATTGGTGACGTGTAATAATTTTCATACCTTATTTGTCATAGAGGCAACATGAAACATGGTCATATGTAAAAATAATCATTTAGTGTGAGAAGCATTTCTATTTAATAATTTTTAGATCTACTTATTAGTTTAATTAATTATAACTAGATAAATCAATTACAAATGCATAATAATATTTTAGTGCTTTTACGAGAACTATACAAATTGTGTTACTAGTATTTTTTGTACTTTGATTTGTAGAAATTATGTTTTTTAGTATTATATCATAATTTATTTGATTTTTATATTGATATTTCTGAATGATATATGTAATAGATATGAAAGAATTGATGATAAAAATTAATTGAGGATTTTTGAAGGATGTTACTTGTGCTTTTATTCGCGAGAACATGGAATGAAGAATCGTTACAATATGAAGGGTTACCTACTAGTGCTCATTTCTTGCATTAAAAGAGTGATGATATTTTTACCGCTATTTTTGATATATTCACCAATAATATGCATCAGAAGGTTGTATTGTACAAGTATAAAATGCATATTGATGGTAGATCTATTATATTATTGTATCTGTCCCAATCAAAGTGTCCACTTTGACTTTGCACAAAATTTTAGAATTCTCTATTGACTACACAATTCACCAATCAAATAACATATCTACCACTAAAGTCCCTTTCAATTTATTGAAAGATGGAAGTGGACACTTATTTTGAGACAACCCAAAATATTAATGTGTACACTTGATGAGACAGATTAAGTAAAAAATAGTGGTGGATTTATTATCACTCTAAAAATATATTATATTATATATAATATAAAACCTTTTTTTGTCTAATTTACAAATAAAACTCAATATCCAATTTTGTTACATTTTTATGAACACAATTATTATGTTGATAAATTTTAGTTGAAAAACATATGATATACAGCTATCTTAATATTGTAATAATTGAGTAATTGAGTATAGATGATAGAGGACGAGAAGAGATGTAAAGCGAATATATATATGCCAAACAACCATTACACACAACCTAACAAAAGTTACAACTTGGTAGTGTGGTTACTATCGGGTGTTATTCTCTTATCCTTCCCACCCAATCAACGTTCAAAGAAAAATAAGTCTATCTATCCACCAATTTTTAAACCTTCAAATTAATTGTACACCATTTTATGGAAAATTTATTTAATTATCATCTTAAAAATCCACAACAAAAAGATGCATCCTACTGCCTCCTACCTCGCTAGAATGTGCAAATTAATTTAATCAAGTATGATGATGACTGTTTTGGCATTTCCATTATCACAATTTATTAAAATTACCTTTTTTGCCAATGTAGTTATGTATTTTGTTAACTTATTTTGTAAGGATTTGATCGTGCTCCGTAAAATATGAAACGGTTACAACGGGCGACCTAAAAATCTCATTTTTTATTTTGTAAATCGATCAAACGAATATATTTCAACTCAAGACTACTTAGTGACAACTAAAATAATATAATTAATTTAATTAAAGTTAATGGTTTAACTATCTAAAATAACAACGTAGTTTTAATTTTGCTCATCTTTCCTCGATGTACTTTTTATATCACGTACGTACATTTCCCCATCATACCTTTAACTTTTTTAACCTGAAAATTAAATCTATTGCTTCATAATTGAGAACCTTTACTTTGACTAGAAAATTTTTCACTCGAAAGTTTGACACTTAAACTATATGTGTTTATATCCTTCAACAAAAAAACCATGTTTTAGAGGTATTGTTATAATCAATGTGGTGTATGTTTCAATTTTCTGAAGCAAAAATGTCACTCAAAGTGAAGGTTCCCTGTTACCAAGTGACGAATTCGAATAATGATTAAATAGGAAAAACTGAAATTACAATGGGAAAATGAGACATGAAAAAAGTATAATTAGAAAAAAGAGACAAAATTAAATAAACATTGTACTTTTAGCCTTTTAGGTAATAATTAACCCTTCAAACTGTTAATTTCGCTTTGACTTTTATGGTTGGAACATGGATTCGGGTTGACTCGGATCCAACCCGCCCACAAACTAAGTGGTAATTGTGTTGGTGGTTAAAACCTCTTGACTTACTCGATAATGAATACAGTCAGGATTATACATTAAATTAGTATTAAATGGAGACCGTTCATGTTATCTTTGTGATAACTATATAAATGGGAGGTATCTATGTAGTAATCGATGACGAAATAACATGCCAAATACACAAACGAGAGATAATCGAGAGAGACGAGTTAGTACTCGTTCAGTTCGTGCATATTCGATGCAAACATGATTAGGGAATTTAGGTTGTGAATCTTGTAATTAAGCTTTCCGTTTGTGATTGTTTACCTCGACCGGTGATTTAAACGTTGGTTCGATCGCTTCCGCTTCCGCTGTACTATTCGGGTACGTACCGAGAATCCCTTATTTCTAACATGTGCATGATTATCAAACGAATAGTTGACAATATGTTATTTCAACTGATTTAATTTGTAACAAGTTCTACAATATTTTAAATTAATATAAACATATCTCTCTTTTATTTTATGGTAAATGACCAAATGAATATTTTATTTGTCAAATTTCCAACTTCCACTTCACATTCTTCCTTTAAATAGGGTACACCCTTCCCTTCATAAGGTCACATTACTCTTAAACAAGCCCCTAGCTTAGTTATTGTTTGCTATACTCACCAGTCATGGCAACGCGTTCCGCGACCTGTGTCTTCATCTTGTTCCTCGTTTTCTCCGTAACATTGTCAAATGCATGCGGTCCATGCACACCGAAAGTACCAGCTGTACCTAAGGGTCCCCCGGCGTACCCGTTTTGCCCTAGGGACACATTGAAACTAGGCGTTTGTGCTGACGTACTAGGTTTGGTGAATGTAGTGGTTGGAACCCCTCCATCGAGCAAATGTTGTGCTTTGCTCGAGGGGTTGGTTGATTTGGAAGCCGCGGTTTGTCTTTGCACAGCCCTTAAGGCGAATGTGTTGGGAATCAACCTCAATGTTCCAATTTCGCTAAGCTTGTTGATTAGTGCTTGCGGCAAGACACTTCCACCAGGCTTCAAGTGTGAATAAACATTCAAAGTTCGTAACAGGTGGTTATAATAATCCATTCCTTTAATCCATTAGTCATTTCTATCATTTTGGGTCTTAAGTTTTGGGCTCAAAATGGAAATTAAATTTTTTAAAGGAATGGATGAATATTTTTTATGTTTAAATTGTGAATTTGTAATTGGTGTTCTTAACTAGGCTTTTCATATGCATTCTGCTCTATCTTGTTTATTTTTATTTTTATCGATTTGTGTATGTTTGATTGATTTGTGTCAATAATTAGGCAATAATTATTGCCTACGTGTGATGTAATGTTTATAATTTATAATTTCATTAAGTTTGAAGTTGTGAATACAGTTGATATATATAAATTTGCACGTGCATGTGTATAGTACTCCCGGTAATTATAACAACAATAATAATTGATATATAATACTCGTATATATATAGTGATGATAATATATATTGTTACATAGTCTCTTTATAGTTTACATTTGATAAAAGATGCAAGGAGCATAACGTATAATTTCAAAAAGGTTACATTATCATCACGGGCAGAGCTACATTGAAGATAAAGGTATTCGTCGGCTAGTTGTTATGAGCCCATTTCATATATGTATTGAATATATATATTTTATAGAAAATGAATTTTTGATGTATTCTTTGTTTATGTTATGGGTTCCACAAATTAACATACCATTGCTAAGAGTAGGGGTGAGCTTGGTACCATACCGGTACCGACCGGTTGGTACCGATTTTTTTGTCCACAAATCAAATACCCAATACCTGTACCACTTGTATCGGTCGGTACCGGTTCGGTCAGGTACCGGTCGGTTCAGTCCGGTTTAGGTATTTTGTGTGCATTGTACTATACCGATACCGACCGGTTGATACCGGTTTTTTTGTCCACAAATCAAATACCGAATACCGGTACCATTTGTATCAGTCGGTACCGGTACTTCGGTCTAAATGCTCATCCCTAGCTAAGAGTCACCTCAGATCCTGAATCCGCAACTAATTATCGTATATCTAATTATCATATATATGATTTGCCGAGCATCTAACAGAAAAATTGATACCACGTATGAAATTATAAAGTAACATTCACTAGAGATACAATTAGTATTATACAATAGTTAACTATAAGAAGCGCATTGCGAAGTACTCCTCCCCTCCCCCGTTAGAGTGTCTAATTTGAAAATGCACAGAGTTTTGGAATGGTTTTAATGTTTCGTTATGTATTAAATTTTACACTTTTTACTATTGTATTAGACATACTTTTATTTGTTCTAATGTATGTTGAACTTGTAACTATAATCTATTGAATGTAACTTTTCTTTCTGGGTAAAGTCAAAATGAAGTAGTTGATGTAGCTATGAAGGATATGATGCAGATTCAGGGATTAAATGAATTAACTATCTAATTGGTATACAAGTCGCAACACAACCGTGGACAAAGGTTGGTTTAAGAGTTCAATGTATAAAAAAAAAACATACAAAGTGATTGATTAGAGTAGGCTGATTTATGTAGTAGAACGAAGATATCGTAGGTTGAGATTGGAATGTTGAACAAAACGAGATATTCAAATCGAGAAGTAATGTTTGACTCAAAAAGTCAAACTTTGACCTTTATTGTATTTGAAGCAAGTGAACACTGTGTAGTAAAAATTGGGGTGTTGTTGGTTTGTGCTTTTTGTTCTTTGTGCAATTTGGGTCACTGATCAAAGTCAGTTTGATGTTGAAAGAAAAAAAATACATTAATCACTTTGAAAAAGACACACAAGTCATACCCCAGTTTTACTTCATACCATTACTTGCCGGAATTTGACTTTGTATCCAAGAAGCAGATTATTCAAGAATTATGAGTTATGACTAAACAAGATCACTTATAAATAGCTGTTAAAAACTTCAGATTTGTTTACTGTACAAAAAGGAAATTTCCATATCTTCACCATTGAAGTACATCAACAAGCAAGCAGTTAGCTATTCACAAAAGGAATCAAGAGTGTAAAACCTAATTTAAATCCACCATAACCGCACAACCACAGATCCCTGATTTCATTTTAGCATAACAAAGTAATACAATTCAGTGTGCATTTCACGATCAACTTCAAACTTCATAATTACCTAGAAGTAGTCGTAGTAGTAGTAGTAACACCTTCTCTGAAAATAATATTAGCCATATTTGGAGGAAGCCATTTGGCATTGGCAATATCACCACGCTGCTGAGCTTCCGGGGTCTCACTTCTTGATCTCCCGATTTTCTTCCCAACACAAAGACCTAATTTAATTGCAGTGAACAGACCTAAAGAAACCAAGAATGGCCTGACAGCCCAGTGAAAATCCTCAAGATGTTGATACTTTTTCATCATATTAGGACTTGTACTAAACGAGACCAGTTCAACTTCAGCTGGATCAGCCAAGAAACTACTGCGTTCGTCACCAAAAGTTAGTTTACTTGGAAAGTTTACAACAAGGCAACCATTTGGTAACACCTGAGAAACCCTACCAGTAGCCCACTCGCAACCTCGTTTTCTTAGCCATTGAAATCTCGGGCTATAAACATTTGATTTTAGCCTCACAAATTGGCCCGGACAATAAGTTTCTGCCATTTGGAGGTCTGAATAAACACCTTTCCAAAGAGTTTCAATCCCAATGATACCAATATCGACACTTCCATCACGACCAATGGAATGAAGGATACCTACAGGAGAGTGTTTCTTGTTTTCTTTCTTCAAACGAACCCAATCTCCTGCTGCAAGCCCAAATGTAACCCGCTCCAATGTCGAACCGTGCACTCTTATGGGATCATGTATGCCATGTACCCGTACCAAAACATAACCATTCTGATCACTATCAGTGTCTAAACCCACAATAGTCCCCTCTGGGACAACCATACTTTCAGGTTTGCATGAGTTTAGTGACTTTCTTGAACGCACCATATCACCCACTTGAAGATGGTCTTTTGACAAGAACCATTCCGTGTAGCCATTCCAATTTGATTTGTCTAAAACGACCCTACCACCAATATTTGTCCAATTCCCATCATCATAAGCTGCATTTTTTGAGCTACAAATTTGGATAAAACAACTTAGATTATGAATATAAGATAGTAAAAGATTAACAACAATACGCACCTTTCAAAGACATGTAATATATCTGCCATCAAAGGACGACTCCTAAAATCATACTCGAAACAACCACGAATTACATTCTCGACAGCAGGAGGAAGACCATCTGGAACATGTGGTTTTTGTTGTCTTTTCACAACCGAGTCATATATCTCATCAATAGACTTACCGGACCAAGGCTGTTGACCAGTCAACATTTCCACGATGGTGCAACCGAAACCCCACGAATCAGTCTCAAAAGCCAAGGGGCCTCTGACGTCAGGCTGCCATTGTTCAGGGGCCATATAGTTTGGTGTCCCAAGTCTTCTAGTCATATCTGAACTAGGCAATGGAACTCCTAGCAGAACATAGGGGATTCCCAAATCACCCAAAAGTGCTTTGTGGTTTTCAGTCAAGAGGATATTAAAAGGCTTAAGATTAAGAAGTAATATCTCTTTCGAATGCATTTCTATAATTCCTGTAGCCAGATCAATCCCGTACCTGTCCACAATTATGTATTACTTAAAAACTAGCAAATAATATCAGTTTAGTATATGTTAACAACTTAACGTTACCTCAACACATCACCCAAAGACAACTTCCCCTCTTTTAGATGAGCCATCTGGTCACCAACTGATCCCTCATAAAACTTCATCATAATGCATATCTGGCATACATGAAACCTTTTTACAAAGATGACTACATAAATGAATATAATAAACTTATATACACATTAAAGATCATTATTTATTACATGATATTTGTATTGTTGTTATTGGCCAACAAGATTCCTCTGCATTGTCATTGTTATAGTCAATTACACTTACTACTTATCATCTCTATAAAAGATAGAATCTGGTTTTTTACCTTCCCATTTATAACTGAAACACCATGCAACCAGCAAGCACCCTGTAATCCTCGAGATTTAGAATACAAAACATTAAGTTTATCTAACACAGTCTTCATGTTATCTTCCTTAATATGATGTAACATCTTAACAGCCACTTCATGATACTCTTCGTAATCTTCAGTAACTTGATGATGTGTTGCTAACCAGACATCACCAAATGGTCCCCTTCCAAGTCTATGCCTAAGTTTTATAAATGCTGGATTTATCCATGGGTTTGTGTAGTTAGCAGATGCATCAGTAATTGTAAGCTGATGATAATCATCATCAACAATCTCAAAGTCAAATGAAGTTGACGGTCGATTTGTAACCACTTTTCCAGCCATTAACTCCTGCTGGGAGACAATGTAACCACATATAGTCAGCAAACATAAATAAGAAATAAGAAATTTTGTTGCAGAAGCTAAAAAAACCACAACTAAAAACTACTTTTGTAGTTTACTTTCATTCATCTTGAACCTTAGAAGATCATATGAAATGATGAGAAAATTTATGTTTAGTATCAGCAATTAAAATAATAAATAATATGGAGTATATGATTTCTAATCTATACAGCATTCTTATATCATCCAACTCAATAGTTCTAACTGAAAGTTTAATACCTTTTTTTGTTGTCATTAGTTGTTTTACCCCAAAAGGAAATGATATTAGTCAATTTACGACAATCAAATATATTTTGGTAAAAAGGTCACAATTTGTTACTAGAAATTTTTTTGATACCCTTATATTGATCAGAAAACCCAAAAGCAGAGTACCCTAAGTGAGATATTTGTAACACTTGGCACTCTTTTATACCTTTAATAAGGTGTATTTGGGATTTCTTAAGCGCTTATCTGCTTATTTTGACAGCAGATATAAACTGCTTATCTACTTATTTCTTAAAGAACACGCAAATACAAACACCTTTATAGAAACTACTTATCTACTGACTTCTTAAGGAACAAGCACTTGAAAACAAGTATGTTGACACCTGTTTATTTTTTAAGCAGATACGCACTTATAAAAAAGCAATCCCAAACACCACCTTACACTTAAGTGATGAAATATCACATAATTCTAGTTACTTGATAGAAAATCTCTTTAATAAAGCCTTTAACTCGATCAATAGGGATTTTCTAGACTCAATCATGGCTCAAATGGGGTTTAACAACATCTGGAGAAAATGGATTAAGGGATGCTACTATTGGCCTATGTCTCGGTTTAAGTCGATTGGTCACCCACAATGGAAATAATAATTCTTAAAGATCTTATATAAGAATCCACTATCCCCCTTTCTATTTACTTCAACAGTGGAAGCTCTAAATGTCCTAGAAGCATCTTCCATGGCATAGAGGTGGGTAATATTAAGTCTGAATCACACATCTACAACTTGCTGATAATGCCTTGATTATGGGTCCCTTAAATGGTCGTAAGCCTCTCAATTTTCATGTTCCTAACTTGGCCATCCCATTTGCTCTAGGATGCGTAGATTTTTTAGCTGGGATTTTATCATTAATTCTATCGACAATAAAAAACACTATTTTCTTGAAAGTCTTTTTTATCTCTTTGTAGTTGTCTAAACCCTTTCAAATATGTTCCTGGGGAGTCTTGGAGCACACGTATTCTTGGTTTATATATTCTTGAGAATGATATTCATAAGTTGGAAAGCCCTAGAAAAAAGTTGTTTTGGGTAGGTTCATGGAGGAAAAAGAGTATGTTGGATTGCATGGGATAATGTACTATGTCCTGTTACTCATTGAGGTCTTGGCATCATAAGTTTACAAGCTAGTAACCTTACCATGCTTGTACAGTACTGGTGGAGATTTTGTGTACAGCTCAACTACTTATTGTGCAAATTTATCAAGTATATCCATACAGGTGGTGTACAACACCATATTACATGAATTAGTGGTGTATGGATAATTCTGAGGAGTGATGATCAGATGATGGTATAAATCATCACTCTCATTGGAACTTAATATTCATATAAGCAACTTTTTTATGCCCCTTACGGAAAAATATTTGGTTAACTAGGTGAAACAAGCTCATATATGGTGGAATAATGGTGGCCTCAATAAAAAGAGCCCTAAAAGCTATATTTCCAACCACTGAAAATCAACTATCAATTTGAAATTTGATCTTCAAAACATTGATATTGATCTTCCATTCCTCTATTAATGGAGAATAGGCTATGGACCAACTACAAGTTTTTGGAAAGACATTTAGATTTAGGGTGATGGTATTACTAATATAGAAGTAGAAGAGTACTTTAGGCTATTTTCCCTAGAGCCAAATAAAGAGTGCTCCATATGCGAAAAATGGCTACAATAAATTTTGGGAAAATTAGAACACTAAAAATCTTTTGGACAAATGTAATTGGGTCACTGGGAAAACCTATAGAACTTATGGACGTGTTACATAGGCTCCACTAGTCCAATGAGGCCGACAAATGGGCTTGGACCGACCCCGTTGCCAGTTGCCACCCAATTTTGCTACTGGTCAAGTCTCTAAGTGAGAATATCAACCTTTTGTCTCCAAAGGTTGACTTAGTAGATAATAAATGGAACAAACTGATGCTGATCAAAGTTAGTATCTCCACTTTGACGCTCAGTTTGTCGATCACCAAGAAACAAAGTTCAATGTTTTTGCATATGCCAAACCCACCCAAAACTTGCAGAAAGGGTATATTAAAATGGTACTAGTAGACAGCGAACTCTAATTTCAACAATATCAAGGAGTGCTCGATCTTGCCAAAAAACACCAATCTTCCGGATCATCATAAAAATAGGGTGGATGTCGTGGTTCACACAGCACTTTGTGTGATTTGACGATAAAGAAGAGACACCATTTATAGCCTCAAAAAGCCTAGAAGCTATATTCTTTAAAATGAAGTGAATTCCAGTTATTTGGACTTTGATGTTCCATTACATGTAAAAAAAGTATAAGTTTAAATCTGTTTGAATGGCTTAGATGCCCATTTAATCCCAATCATCTTCTTTCCATCTCTTAAATGCATTCCTACCTACTCGCTGGATTTTTTCATATTTTGATGATACAAAAGGATCACACCAATAGAATTCTATAACTATCTCTTAGAAAACATATATATATATATATATATATATAGGTGAAAAGAAGACATAAAATTCACTCTAAATATTTTTACACAAAATTCAATCTTTCTAATTTCTCACACAGAAATTCACATAAACTACACTAAGTGAAAACAATAAGCATAAATAAATACAAGTGTACAACTTCAAATACTTCGTTTTCCACAATTTTTGTGCCCTAATTAACTCGGAATCATAAAGATAAACTTTCGAACAAAATAAAATTTTCTTCAAAAAGAAATTACTTACCTCTTGAGCGCAAATTAGGGTTTGAAAACTCGATTTTCAACTAGAAACTGATCGTGATCACAAATTAAGGAGTAAACTTGTTTGAACACGCTAAATAGAATCGTGAAACGAAAGACAGTAAATGAATTTTAGGAAAAGAAGCAACCAGCGATTGTTAGAGTATTGCAAGTATCGGCAACTTCATTGAAAGCTGTGGAGTACATCCATGGGAACGGAATTTTATATGTGACAATATATTTTGTTTTATGTGGGGAATAAATAAGTACACGTCAAGTATAATATCTTTTGTAACATTTCAATTCACAAACGTTCAGTATGCAACAAATAAATTAATTCATACACGAGATTATACAATCGATAAAGCTTACACTACAAACATCCTTAAACATAATTTTGACATACATAATAAATTTTTTTGTTGTATTTATCAGTCTCACTCACAAAGTGTTGACCCATACTCAATTATCAATTTGGTGTTTGATTTAACATCGAAATTTAATACGGACATATAATTTTAAATGGAGTGGTTAAATATTTAAGAATTATATATTATATATAACCAATAAAATAAAAGCAAAATAGAAAACAAAAAATAAAAACTCATGAACAATAGGGCAATCAATGTTCAAAACCAAATGTCGGATTTGAACGTTAGTTCGATGTCGTGAACGCGAAATCCGACATTCAAGTTGTTGACGCTGACACTTTGCCTCTCCTACTCCCGATGCTCCAAATGGTCTGCCTTTTAAACCATAAACCTAACATAAAAAATCAACAATTAAAATATTACCCTTAACAAGTATTTAAACAAATTTCTGTTATTTAATTGAATTCCAAAGTGATCATAAATCTGTAATAATATGGTGATATCTAGTTATAAGTATTTCTATCCAAACCTTAAATCAGCAAATGATAGTATGTTCTCTTCATATTATCATCATAATTGCAAGATCTATTTGATTTATAAGAGGTTATTTACATCAATTTCGTAATGCAAAATCACACCATATTTATTGACTTATTGAACGTCCTCTGTATTGTGAGGGTGAAAAGCTAGAATTAGAATTGAGTTAATTTATGTTTTGACATTCTATATGTTTCGACGGTTATTGTAGATATATGTGGATTACTTTTATGCTTGAACTTAGCTGGAATTCAAGAGGGTTATAGATGTCATGATTTATAAAACAATAATCAAGCTTTGTACCTTGTTTAATTGTTATCAATTCTTTGAAGTTCGAAGTTGATTTACTTGATCATTAAGAAATCATAAAGATATTCATTTATATAATTTGAAGGAGTAATGAAGGACTTCATATTTCATATTATGTGTTTTATGAGATGTCTTAGTCTATGTTAAATGTAATACTCCGTTAAGTGATCTTCTTATTTATTTATCATTTAAAAAGACAACTACATTCTTCCTCTTTGAAACAAGATATATAATAAAGCTATTAATAATGTTAAAATGAGTACAATAACTTTGAGTATGATTGGAGTAACTTGCATCACATAACTCACTTTCCCTCACATTTTTAAAAATTGCATCATAAAAATCAGCGTTTTATTATCTTCGATTAGAGACGTGACAAGGTATACTTTCGACGAATTTTTTTTTTTCATTTTCAAGTGGGTTTTGAAAACAACTAACACATGTGTTACTGGCTAGTAACACATGTGATACCAGCTATTAACACATGCTACTAATTTTGTACATAGTGAGATTGCAAATCGAAGAGAAAATAATGTTGAATTTCATAGTGTAATTTTTATAATTTTTTGATTTATGGTTTGTGAGATATCCGATTTTAAAAAATGTGAGGGAAAATGAATTTTTGTGACAGGTGTCACATTGTGATTAGTTCCCCCATTATTACAAAAAATCTCATTATCATTTGAACCTCATTTAAAGCTCAAACACGAGAAAATCTGGAGAAAGCTAAAAAACGAATCAAATACAAAACATAAATAAGGATTTCCAAGCTTGAGTTCCCACCCAAATTCGAAAGAACACCAAAATCTACCCAAATGAAGAAAAAAAAACCTATTAGTAGTTTAGTACATCACACACAATAACATATAAACTTGTTCCTCGTAAAATTTGAATTCATAACCTATTGACTATAGAACTCCGCGTATGCATACACTCGTGATCCAAATTTTTTATTCAAGTTACCATGTAAAGTTATAAAGTTACCATGATAGAGAGTAAAATCACTATTTATATACAAAAAATCATAATATTTTTTTATACTTACTATGAGAATAATTTCTATCGTAATGTCCCTTGGTCCAAATGTTTCTAAGGTGGTATTTTTGGGCTCATTTTCTAACTTATTGCTTATAAGAAAAAAGTTAGAATTTATTTCAACCATATGAAACTCTCTTCACATAGTCACATATACAAACAAATAGGGATGAGCATGTACACTGAAATACCAAAACATAACCGGTCCTGTATCGACCGATACAAGTGATACGGTATTCGGTATTTGATTTGGGGGAAAAAAATCCGGTACCAACCGTTCGATCCGGTTCGGTACCAGTATAGTACATGCACACCAAAATACCTGAACTGAACCGAAACTGCACCGGTCCCGAATCGAACCGGTACCGACCGATACAAATGGTATAATATTCGGTATTTGATTTGGGGCAAAAAAAAACCAGTACCAACCCGTTCGATTCAGTTCGGTACCAATATAGTACCAAGCTCACCCCTAAAAACAAATAAGCTAAATAAACAAGCTCCTCTGAGCGCTCAAACACAACCTTTAACCTTATTATTGCTTAAATGTTAAAAAATAAACCCCAAACCCACTAATTATTGTCTTTTATGTTTGAGAGAGAAAAAAAAGCGGTTGAAAGAACCCGTCAAATTTTAATGTCAATAAAATTCGCAACAGAAAAAGCGTCGCCCCAAAATTCAAACCCTAACAAATCATAATCGTATCTTTGCCAATTCCTTACGGTTTCTAATCTCATTGCAATCACATAATCGTCAATTTATCATAGGTAAGAAAAATGCGAAGATCGTTGAAAAAACGGCAGGATCACAAGGACGATTTACCTTACAATCGTAATGATGATTTCAATTATCAGGTTCCATTCCAGATAACTCAATCATCTCCATTTACAGCCGAAACTTCATTTCCTTCATTGTTGCCTGATCAATGCAGCTCTCAAAAGCATCTTTCACCGCAACTGATCAAACTTTCCGTCCTTAAGTTAGACGGATCGTCATTTGGTATGATATGCATTTGATCTTTACGTAAATTTTGTTAATGAATGATATTTATAGTAAGTCCTTTTATCAATCATGTGAGTCAGATATATTCGTTACGAAGAAAGCAACGCTTGCGAAAGTGAAGCAAGCTGTTGAATCCGCTTTCAGTCATTTGCCTAAACAAGGAGATTGCGAGATTTCATGGTACATAGTATGCCCAACTTTTCTCACATTGTTGGAAACATGAGATACTTATGTTGATGTTAATGGTTTAGAAAAGGTTAAATTTACAAAAAATTGTAACAAAGTTATCTGATCGAGGGAACCAAACATGATCTTAAAAAATGAAAGAATATGTAAGTTCAGTGCTACTTAATTACAAACATATAAATTTTCCTTATCAGGAGAACCGAGATATGTCAGAAAAGGAAAGTTTCTTGTATTATACATTCCTTGTACTTGAGTTGAAATCTTTTTTCTTAGAGCTCATGTTTTGTTCCCACAATTATGATATTTTGATAATTCAATCACCTTATTAATGACATCTTCTTCTGTGGAAAATGATTTGTTCTAATGTTGGAAAACCCATCTCATCTTATACAGCTTATTGTGTTTGCAGGTCACATGTATGGAGTCATTTCTGCCTATGTTTTGAGCATATGAAGCTCCTTCGTGATCGTGATCCTATTACACGTTTTGGGATCAAGAATGGTGATCAGGTATGTGTCAATTGTGCTACATTTGCTCATCTGTCCGCATTAATAGAATTAGATATATGTTCATATCTTGTATTTAAACATAATACTCAAAGAAACTAGAATCCAAACTGGATTGAAGTGTCAAAAATTTAGTTTTGTTGCTTTCTGTGTAGAAGCTTCGAATTCTCAGAAAGTCACATACATAGACATGTACAAAAGAACAGCTTTTTGGTCTTCATTAGTGCTTTGTTTCATGGTGGTGCTATAATTTTGTGTTCCGGTTGCATATACCTTGAAGATATTGAGTTGAAGTAAAGGTCACCTCTTTAAGCATTAACATTGGTTTTCATTATACAGATTCAATTTGTTCGGCATACACCCACTTATATTCTTGCAGGGGAAGCATCAGAGACTTTTCATTGCATTCCAAATGAATCCGAGGGGTAAGCTTTTATTATTTAAACACAAAAAATTTAACACATTTTGTTTTTTAATGAGTCGATTGGTTTTGTATTTTATTATTTTATTAATAGGGTAATATAGAACAGATCAAATGGGATGTTGAATTTTTTTTTAAAGTGATCTCAAATTCTTGAAACAAGATTTGTTCAAGAAAAAGTTCTCGTGATTATATGTTTATACATCACTTTTTAAAATCTTCAAAAGATTGGCAAAAAAGTATTGCTGGCTCAACCCAACAAGCTTTGACCTGAAACTTAAAGAAGACCTATTTTGTTACTAACCCATTTTGGGATTTTACAGTAGGTCATCAACCAGATCAGAACTGTGTGGAGACATGAAAAACAAGCACATTCTTGTACGAAATAAAGCTAATGGAAGTCATAAAGATATTGGCGCTAATAAGAAGTCTCAATCCAACTGGGTCAAAGGTATATTTTCAAACCGAAGGCAAGAAGGCGTAACAAAGGGAAATCATCATGCTGCAAGCAACTCTACAATTAGACTTGGTCGATTGTTTTCATGTGATGATTCAGATAGCAATGGACGGAGAGATTATTCATGCAGTTCGAGTACATTATTATCAAGCACATTCAATGATTACATTGGAAGTTTTAGTTATCCAACAGGTTACTGTATAAAATAATGTTGCTTATATAACAAGTTTAAAAGGTTTTGTGACTACTTGAACTGTTTTTATAAAGATGTAGTCACCATCCATATTGTTTTGGAGCAAGTGACGTTAACACTGGGAGCAGTTGCTGAAATAAAATGTGGAATGAATAATCGTATAATTTTGAAATTTGAATAGTTTGCAGCTGTTGAGGGCTTTGCAAAAAAGTTTTCTTAGAACGCCAAACAGTATCACATCCGAAGCAACATTATCAGCAAATATGGCAATCTGGACTACATGATGTATACAAGTTGTATCACTAGGGTAAAAAACATCATATAATCTTATTTAACAATTACAAATAGCTTCATTACAAATATAACCCGAATCCAAATCCGAGTCATCCAAATTATAAACAAGTTTACATCATCATTCCCCCTTAAATCCAATGTAGAACCTTTTATCCAATATCGAAGGACTAAATATGGAAATTATTAAACTGGAAGGACCTTGTTAACAATTTCTTGACTAAGAGAAGCAATCTGTGAATCGAGCGATTTAATGGTTTCAACTTTTTGTTGCTCCAAATTCGCCAACGCTTCTTGTAACTCGGCTTCAACTTTCTTCCGTCCTTCCGCTAATTTCGCGTCAACTTCGGCGGCTGTTTCCTTTTTCATCTGATTCAACGCCGCCGAGATCTCAGCTCTTGCAGCTCTCATAATCGCCGCCGCTTGTTCTTCCAGCTGTTTCACTTCAGATGACGTGTCCTTCACGCTACTTAGCTTCTCCTTGATTTCGGCGTCTCTCTTGTCCATGAAATTACCTAACGGCGAGTAGTATAACTTGTCGAGTGTGAACATGAGGAACAGAAACTCAGCGGCGATGATTGGGAGAGTGAGATCGAAGTCGAAGAGTTGCGCTTTTTCGAATTCTTCGGCGAGTGAAGGGAGTGGCGTGGCGGCGATGGCGGCGGCGAGTGTGGTGGTGGCTAGGGTTAGGGTTTTGGCGGGGAATGAAAGTTTTTGTGGCTGTGATTGCGGTGGGAGTGGTGATGCCATGGATTTAATCGGGGTTGGTGGTGAGGTGATTAGGGTTTTGGAAGAGGCCATGATGACGTTGGCCATTGCGGATGGTGGGGGAAGAATGTGGGTAACAGAGAGGGAGGGATCTGGATTGAATGTGTGAGAGTGGAATGGAGAGATTTTTGGGGGAGATGATGAATGGAAGGGAAGAGGGGTGGATTTTGGGGAAAGGGCTTATCGCAATGTATGCCACACAAATTCATTTGAGGTTCCCAATTGTCAACAGTGAATTAGTAACGTTCTCCCGTTAAATAGATGTCATATGAAAACCTCAGTAATATCGTAAAGTTAATCTACATATACAACTCTATTTGCATAGAAGTTGTTAACATATACTCCGTCCGTCTCAAAATTATAGTCCACCTTTCCTTTTTGAAACATCTCAAAATAATTGTCCACTTCTTATTTCAACCAATAGGAAGAGACTATAGTGGGTGCAGATTCCATTTGAGTGGTTGAAAACTGTTATGGTCCCACTTTTATTAAACTTTGTGCTTTTTGTTGGTGGACAATAATTTTGGGACGGAGGGAGTAATAAATGTTTGAGCATAATAACATGTAACAATGCGTCTGTGTGTAACAATACAATGATGCTCATTTAAGTATTTAAATCTTTAACAATGTTGGTAAATACCACTACGATCACACAGAAAGTTGACAGCTGAATTACGTTTAAACAATAAATACCTACAAACTTTGAATTTATAATAAACTTTTAAAATATATTAGATCATTACTATTGACATAATTACATATGTAAAAAAATGATACGTGTAAACAGACCTTTTTGAAAGTATGTAGGTCGAATTATACAACCTAAAAAATATACATGGTCATTAATAACAAAATGTATACTACGTATTATATTCAAATTAATGTACTATTGTGTTTTTTGCTTTTAACTTTTCTTATATAACTTTTGTATTAATCCAAATATACCACTACGATCAGTTTTTTTATCTACATTTTGATACCAAAAAAGTGGATTTTGAGACAAAAAAATACGTCCGTTAAATATATATCATATGCCGATAAAATTTATATGGAAATGTAAATAAAATTACACTGATTATAAATATATATTCCGAATTATTCCAAGCATTATATAAAAAAAGTAAAAGGAAAATATTACCTAAATTAAATAAGTAACCTATAATATATTATTAAAACTACCTTGTGTGCAGAGGTTGGAAAGAGACATCTGGGAAAAAACTGGAAAAAAAAACCCGTCGATAACCAACAAATACAAGTTGCAACAGTCAGGATTAAAAGTTGGGTAGATCTGACGGATGTAAACAAAAGTCAGCATGTAACCGCCGATTCAACTCACCGGCAGTCATATATATAGACAATTAATATTAGCTCATCAAATGGACATTACAATCACTTAGACCATTTCCAATAGTGACATTGCGCATGTCAGTTATTTTAAAAACAACTGACGGACCCCTGCCATCGATAACTTTGTCACTTTATTTTTTGGGCTCACATTTAACAATTTACCTTTACTTATACACATACAAGAAAAAAAAAAGACGGAGCCAAAGTGACGGAGCAAACTGACGAATAGTGTCATCCATGTCGGTTTGGAGATGAGAAGTGACGAATTAACCGACTAAGCCGTTAGGTGCGGTCTTAATAGTCACAACTTTTTTTTTTCACTTAGTTTTTCAGTTTTATGTTATTTCAACATCACATTAACATATTCAATTCAAACCTAATGAAATACTAATTAAACATTATCAAAGTTACTTCAAGTTTTGACCTACACATTTTATCAACTTACCTACATTTACGTACACTATATAAAAAATAACAATACATTAAATATAAGATAGGTCCCACCTTTAACCTCCTCAAAACCGATGAAGCAACCAATCAAATGGTGTCATTAATGTCAGTTTGCCAAGGCTTTATTGGGTGAAAGTGATGAAAGCCGTTGGCATTGATCTTATTAGTATATTTTTTTCTAATTTTTTGATTAATTAAACTTGTCATTCACTAACTATTTTTTTTTTCTAAATAAATTTAAGCTTTAAGTACTTTTGAAGAATCATAGGTTCAATTGTAAAAGAAGAAGAGCATGTCGGATTTGTTGTATTTGTAAGACAAATTTGTTTGTGATATACCGATCTACATTTAAATTCACTACATCTTACCTTACCAATATCAATATTCACATTTTATTTTAACTACAATTCATTTTATAAATAAATCAATGGATGAGATTGTGTGTCCCTTTCTTCCCACATATCTAATTACACATATATCTTAATTCGATTTTTAAGCAATTAGTAATCAATTATCATGATGATTTATTCAAATAAGAAGATATATTATAATTATAATGTAAAATATAGCAAGAAAAAAATTACACCATTGATAAGTATAATCTAACAAAAGAGTCAATTTCAGATCTGAAATTTCGATATATACTTCATTCTTCATCATTTTCCTCTTATTCTCTCCATTATAGACCACCATCGTCTTTCATTCCTTCAATCATCACCATCATTCATTAAATTGTTGCCCTAATTGACGTTGTCATCTTCACTATGTTACCACCAGTGGCTCCATTGTTGTAACATTCTTCTTCACCTTTGACCATTGAAGTAAATTGAAATGAAAAAAAATACTCACATAAACTAGGGTTAGACCTAAAAATTTATAGAGATTTTCAAAATTTGATTTATCTTTTTCTAAACACTGAAAATATTTTAAAGGAAAATTAGAGGAAAACTATAAAAATTTCAAGGGAATAAAATGAAAAATAACTAACAAAATAACTTAAATAAAGGCTTAAAAAAATAAGCCTAAAAGAAAAAATATATAGTTCGGAGGTGGCATATGCTAGAAGACAATACACAGTTGGGAGAGGACAGACACGGTGTTAATGTTATGAATTATAGCGGAAACAAACAACTACAGAAATGAGTTTAATTGGTATAAGTGAGCATATAGCGTTTCAACCACTTCTTTGTGATCGCCGACAAATCTAATTAGTGAGTCTCCATTGACGATTACAGATAAATTTACGAAACTCAATTTTAATCAATTGTAAAATGTTGGATCGTCGATATGTAAGTTCATCAATTTCACATTTCCTTTCAATTTTGTACGAATTGTATGTCTCTGATTTTACCATTCCTATTCCGAGATATGTTTCGTTAATTAGTTGTAATTGACTAATTGGTTGATGCACAATTTGTTTAATCTCTAACAATTACGTAACACCCCGGATACAATCTAGTTCATAAAAATATTAAAGTCCTAAAAATATATTCTTTGCATTCATGTTATTCAATTTATGTTTACACCAATGTGTTAGATGCAATGGCTTACTTAAACTCTGCTCAATATAATTGGTTAGGACTGATATTTAGTCTAAAAATATGCCGAACATATAGATCTAATGATGTTTTGTTGTAAAATTAATTAGTGATAGAAGGAATAATAGTCCACAAGCTTGAAAGCAAGGTTGTTAAGATCACGATCCTGGTCGTAGGATCTTACGATCATACCAAGGAAAAACGTGCAGGATCGGAGTAGGATCGATCAGGAGGTAAAATCGGAGTAGGATCGTAAGATCGTAGGATCGTTGAACGATCCGATCCTACAAATGGGCCAAAAAAATTTTTCTTCTTACAATTGGACTTGCAAGACCCATAAGTAGTCTAAATCATATCTCAAAACTTACCATACATTTGTTCCAAGTTCAATTTTCCCATTTATTATCAAATTAACTTAGAAAAAAGCCTAAAAACGGGAAATTAATTAAAATGCCTTATTTTTCGTTGTTATTTTTAATTTTGCCCTTAAAAAAAAAATATTGCGGATGTGCCCTACCCGGTCGCAGGTCGCATCAGGCGACCTGCGACTCGTTCACAACGTCTTGCGACCCGTTCACCGCGACTCGTTCACCCGATAGGTTACCGAGTAAAAGACCGGACGCAGGTCGCATGATGCGACCTGCGACCAAGCCCGGTTACCGAAAAAGACACGGCCTGCGACCGAGCCTTGCGACCTGCGCCCGACATGCTCGAATGCGTAGGCCTAAAATACCCATTGACTTTCCATTTCCTTTGTGACCCGTTAGGTGATAGTTGTTGCGACCGAGCGAGTCACCTTCACCACCCGAGCGAGCCTTGCGATCTGCGACACCCGAATCCGCGGCAACCACAAACAACCTGCGACCACCACCCGAATCCTAGCCAACCACCACCTAACCCACCGTGAACCACCACCATTCTTGCATTTCCACCTCCATGAACCACCCCAACCGTGACTCCAACCAACCGTGAACCACCCCAACCGTCGGATTTCAAACGGAAAAAAAATGTGAAGCGAATTTGAAGGTTGATTTGCTCCAAGCATGTCCTCTCAAACGGTACTAACTCATTTTTACTCGATTTACAAGCTTTATTGTTTAAATTTCGTTGCGGCATTTCATCGAACACTTGGTGTGCGTTCTTGATTTAGATATTTAGACAAGTATATTGGTTCTTTTAATTGATTTTACTGTGTTTTGATGTGTTTGGTATGTTAGAATAATGGATAATCTAGTTTATACTCAATATATATTTTTTTCTTTTGAATATTCTTTGAGGCATTTCATCAAACATTTGGCGTGCGTCTTGTTCACTAGTCGTAATTCTTGCTCACTAGTCGCAATTTTGGGGATCACTAGTCGCAATTCTTGATCACTAGTCGTAATTCTTGGTCACTAGTCGAAAATGAACTTCACTAGTCGCAATTGTTATCATATGTATATATATTATTATTAGTATATATATACATATATATATATATGTATATTATATATATATATATATATTTATATGTATATGTATATGTATGTATATATGTATATGTATATATATGTATAGGTATATATATATGTATATGTATATATATTTATATTTATATGTATATGTATATGTATATGTATATATGTATATGTATATTATATATATATGTATATATATATATATGTATATTATATATATATGTATATGTATATGTATATGTATATATATGTATATGTATATATATATGTATATGCATATGTATATATATATGTATATGTATATATATATATTTATATGTATATGTATGTATACTAATTATCATATACATATATATATATACTAATTATCATATACATATATATATATATATGTATATGTATGTATGTATATGTATGTACATATGTATGTATGTATATATATATATATATATATATATATATATATATATGTGCGTGTATGATTATGATTACAAGTATATGTATATATATATATGTATATGATCATTATTAATAATATATGTATATTATTAATTATATGTATATGTGTGTATATACTAGTATACATATATGTATATGATTAAGCGTTAGACGTTTATGTACATGTATATGTGTTCCCTTTTTTTTGACTAATAGTGATTGGTTGATTTTTTTCAGCAGTTTACTCATGCGAAGTTGACATTGAAGAGCCAGCTCAGTGTCATTAGTGATTTTGCGCGTGTTCTGACAACCGAGCAAGAAAAGATATTTCGAGAACATTGTTTAGGTCATTGGTTGGATTTGAAGACAATTGATAATGACCCCGGCTATGTACATCATATGCTCCAATTGCGCTGCAATCGACCTAATATGGAGCATCCTCGGGAGGAGGCTGATGAGTTATGGTTTAAGATCACCCCGGAACATTATATACGATTTGGTAGGAGGGAGTTTTGTCTAGTGAATGGACTTCGGTTCGGTCACAACGTTGATATTGCGCATCACATTAGCTCGGATGTTCTTAAGAGGAGGCCTGCATTTAAAGAACGTGTATTTCCGGAGTTAGATAAGGTGAAAGTAAGAAATCTTCAGGAAAAGGTTTGGGATCGAAACACATTTGTAGGGTCGAGTAAACTTATCGATGAGGATTGCGTTCGATTGTGTATGCTACTTTTGATAAACATGGGTTTTATGGGAAAGCAGCCGACGTATGTTGTCGAGGATTATTATATGCATCTAGTTGAGGATTTTGGCGTGTTTGACAGGTAAACTTTAGTCAATTTTGTTATTTGATTAGAAAACTTTCCATGTGGCCAGCTATTCACATATAGTAATATATGTCGTAATTTTATTTTTGTTTACCAGGTACCCTTGGGGTAATATTGTGTGGGATAGAACTTATGCGCAGCTGAATAAGGGGTTGGAGAACCAGGTGGCTAAGAAAGGGATGAAATACACATTGAGTGGTTTTGGGTGGGCATTTAAGGTAGCTCCATTCTAGTTATTATTGTTTAACGTAGCTTTCTATATAATATACTATTATGCTAATTTGAAGTGTGCTTATATGTTATTAGAGTTGGATTTGGGATGCTTTTTCCCATCAATTAGAAGATGTTGTATTCAGGTTGCCAAAGCAAGTTCCTCGGGGTGTCCATTTGACGCGCAAAATGAGGATTGGCGAGTCTCAAAAATTTGACAAATACTTAGAAGTGCCGGTAATTGATTTACTTTTAAATATTTCGTTTGTTGTTATTTACTTGATGTTATTTATAAACTTATGTTGATACATGGTTGATGTTGCTGAAAGTGTGTTTACTTGTAACCTGAAACATTATCTGGTTTATTAATTTTATAAAAAGGACATTTCCAAAAAAATTTCAATTTGGTTTTAAAATGTAGGATGGTACCACTCTTAACATGTTTCCGAAGATGACGTTGAGGCCGACTAAAACTGAGAAGGAGTGCGATTGGTGGAAGGATAGTTACACTTTCTTCAATGAGCAGAAATATGTACGTGAGTTCGAGAGGCCTTCTAAGAAGCCACGGAATAGTTATACCTATAAAGCTCATGCTCAGTCATCACCTGCCCCCGTATCTCATGACCAGGCGCTAGATGATATTGCTCTTTCAGCGCCTCATGACGGTCACCCGACTACTCATACCTCGAGTACAGGTCGTTGTCGCACCTCTCAGTCAGCATCACGGATGGAGGAGCCCTCCTTACGAGGTCGTGTCGACGCGCTTGATCAGATCATTTCCACCTTACGTGAGCAGGTGGACACCTTACTTAAGCGGGTGGACGCGCAGGAGTTCTGCTTGTCAATCACACTTTCAACAACAGCATACTAATGAAAATTACCAGCAACCTCAATATCAGTCATTTCAACAACCCTTTCAACCACCTCAATATCATTCATTTCAACAGTCCTTTCAACAATTTCCGTTTCCTTATCAACCACAATATCAATTTCATTATCATGCTCCTCCACAAAATACAGTCTTTCATCCAACATAACAACCCATGAACCCTTCATTTAGTGTAGTTGAAGAGACCAAAGATGATTCTAAATTTGATTCGGATGTTCATTATGATCATTCTAATTCAAAATACTATGTGGAGGAGCCAGATCCCGATCAACATCCTCATGATTATGATCATTATGGTGAGGAAAATGTCAATCCACCAAAGGCTCATGACCATCCGTTTGGTAATCACATTGTTACCGATGATGAGGATGAGGAGGAGGATAAGCCTGATCCAAGAGATATATACGACAAACCAATAACAGTAAAAGCAGCCGAACATGATATATTCTGGAATATACCTACGCCGTTAGGAGAGGAAGAAGAAGAAGTTCCAGAACGACCAGCTACCATGTATGGGACATCTTGTAGGATTCGAGAGGGCCAAACATTTCAAAGTAAAGAGGAGTTTCTCCTTCAATTGCATACCAAGTGTCTCGAAGAAGGTTTTCAGATTAAGCCAAAGAAGTCAGACAAAAAAAGGTACACAGCAAAATGCATTTTGCCTAATTGTGATTGGAAGATAGTGCAACGTGTATCCAATATTGTGACAACCTCCAAGTTAGGAAGTTACACGACGTACACACGTGTTCTCGTACTCAAATCTTGTCAAATAGCCGTCATGCAACCAAGAAAGTTCTTGGTAACCTATTAAAAGAGGCGATGAATTTGGAAGGACGTGTATACAGAGGCAAAGAGATCAAAGCTGATATGACTCAACGCTTTAAAATCAGCCTTACATACAACCAAGCATGGAAAGCAAAGTGTTATGCTATAGAGCTGTTGAGAGGTAGTCCCGCTGAATCGTTTAACAAGCTTCCCATTTACCTGCACAACCTAAAACTACATAACCCGGGGAGCACTACGAATCTACGTACAGATGATCAGGGTAAATTTGTAATGTGTTACATGTCCATCGGTGCAGCTGTAAGTAACTATTATTACTATACATCTTACGTTCAAATATGTACATTCTTATAGAATTCATATATATTTTTATCTGCCCTTTGCAGATACGTTCATTTGTCAACCATACACGCCCAATAATAATCGTAGATGGTGCACATTTGAAGGGTGGGTACTTGGGTACTAACTTAATTGTTGTGACGATGGACGGTAATAATGGCATCTTGCCCTTAGCTTATGGAATTGGGGCGGGAGAGACGTCCGAGGTGTGGACCTGGTTCTTGGGAAACTTACGTGACGCACTTGAATCTGCTGGTGGGATTGACAACTTAACATTCATCTCTGATAGGGCTCCCGCAATTGCAGTCGGCATTTCTGATGTATTTCCAGAGGCATTTCATGCCCTATGTTGTCGTCATTTATTGATGAACCTGAGAAGCAATTCTTCAAAAGTCAAGCACTTTGAATGGCATTATTGAAAAATGTGTAAGGCTTACAGAAAATCGGATTTCGATGAACATTTTGATGTCATTTCTAGACATTTACCAACTTCATCCACGGTTCTTACAGACGTGGGGAAAGAAAGATGGTCAAGGCATCATTCAACAAAAACACGATATGCCTACCTCACAACTAACAGTGCAGAGTCCATTAACGCCATGACCAAGCATGCCAGGAAACTACCAGTGACAATGTTATTGGAGTTTTTTAGATCTTCAGTACAACAATGGTATTTCAAATATCGAAACACTGCCGCGACTGTTAAAACACCACTCACACCATATGCCGAACACAAGATTGGTAAGAGGGTTGGCAAATCGCTTAGCTGGACGGTCAACCCATCCACAAACATGATATGTGAGGTGGTGGATCGAAGAAAGAATGGTACAGTCAACTTGGAAGCAAGAACATGCACTTGCAAGCAATGGCAATTGTCTGGTTTACCTTGCGGACACGTAGCGGCAGTAACTCGTTACTTTAAAATGGACAATGTGACCTGCTTTGCGGAGAGGTATTTCACCACGGAAACATATCGGGCATCCTATAGTGAAGCTATAAATCCAACGCCTCATCCTTCAGAATGGGACGATCCAGGTAATCTGCAGATTTGCTTACCGCCTATATTGGTGAAGAGGCAATCTGGTCGCCCACCAGGCCGTGCTCGTATTCCTTCAAAGGGAGAGGAGAAACGGGAATACAAAAATCAATGTAGTCGTTGCAAGGAACACGGTCATAGTCGAGTTAATTGTACAGCTCCGTACGATAGAACAGATGAGCCAAGCCGATCAAGAACCACCGCAAGATCCAACTCAAGGTCAAAATCTAGATCAAAATCAAGATCGAAGAAAGTAAGTTGTTACTTTAATTCATAAAAAAACAAATATTTACATTGTATTATTAAGTTCCTATTTTTAATGCACTCGTCATTATTTTGATTTGCAGAAAACGTCCACAAAAGCAACGTCAAGCAAATTCGAGGAGGAAGGAGAACAGTCCCAGGCGACTCAGACTTTTCCAAGTGTCCATTTGAGTCAGCCTTGAGCCACAATTGAAATTGTTGTGATAACAAAAACTATGTTATGTACTTGTAAGAATGTTATGTACGTTTGCATTATCGTGGTTTATTGGATTCAATAATTTTGCTTGAACGTTACTAAACATATCATTACATAAGGATTAAAAATAATAAAAGTAGATTCACTCAACGTACATAATTGGCAAACTATCCAATTTATTAAAGAAAAAATACGAATTACAAGATTTAACCAATAACTAATCGAATAAACGCCTTGCACTTGAAGAGCCGGTAATAATTTTAGATATTGGTAACGGCATTAAAGTATCCGAATTCGAGAAATGTGAAAGATCAGCGCGTGTAACATACACCTCAATTTCTCTATGTATTTTTGCATAGTCGGTAATCTGCTTGAGTTGCTCGACATCATCTGTTATCAATTGTAAACCATTATCTAGGTCTTCATCATGCTCTTTAAAGTAAAAATACCACCTCTCCGGAGGCCAGTAACCTAGCTCGTTCAAAGCCGTTTCCAAAAGTTTAGTTGAAAAATCATCGGCCTCAACACAATCAATAAACGTCAACAAACCTTGAACGTACATTCTTTTTGCGCCCTGAAAATGTCCAGCGTGACGGAAAGCAACACTAAACATCCAAGGAACTTCGGCGTATATTTTCTCAGTTGATGGTTCTTCATTTGGAGAACGAAAATACCAAAAATGATCATTGTCAACCATTGTGAAAAAGATATGTGAAAGAGAGGAGAATGTAAAATGTTGGGAATTCAATTTTTCAGTTACACTATTTGGAAACAAATGAAAATCCCGAAAATCACAGAAAATCTTATCCAAAAAGATAAGATAATATTTTATCTCAAAAAGATAATAAGAAATCTTATCCCGAAAATCCCGAAAATTGCGGATAATCTGATAAAAAAGGAAAACATGTTTAATCTCCCTTGTTAAAAAGGTCTGAAAAAAAATTTAGAGCAAAAAAGTAAAAAAAAAGTAAAGTATCAAAAAATAATAACTAAAAAAAATAAGTAAAAAAGGTAAAGTTAAAAATAAGTAAAAAGAATAAGTAAAAAAAGAATAAAAAACGTACTTAAAAAAGTAAAAAAATTAATAAGTAAAAAAAACTTCTAAAAATAATAACTTAAAAAAATATGTAAACTAATAAAAAAAATAAAGAAAATGTAGAAAAAATAAGTTAAAAAATAAAAATAATAGATATAAAAAATAAGTCAAAGGTCGCAAGTCGCATCATGGTCGCAGGTCTTGGTCGCATCATGGTCGCAGGTTGCATGTCGCGGTCGCAGGTCGCACCATGCGACTTGCGACCAGAGATTTTGCTCGGATACGGGTCGAGAAGCTTGTCTTTTACTCGGACAACACAATGATCGCAGGTCGCAAAGAGCGGGTCGCAGGTCGCATGATGCGACCTGCGCCCGGATGGGGCAAAATCGCAACTTTTTTTTTTTGGGCAAAAACGAAAAATATGTTCGAGAAAAAGGACTTTTTGGTTAATTTCCCCCTAAAAACCTCTAAAGCGACAATTAGGAATTTCCATTTATAATATTCTCTCAAAATTTGTTGCAATTGTACTATGCCGCTATCTTTTATTTTAGTACGTTTATTGTTAAACAAATATATGTTGACAAATTGCATCACTTCAGTAATATAAAAGTTTGAATGTTAGATTAATTTCTTTAATAGTAGTTTTCTACAATAATTTAGATATCTTTGTATAAAAAATCATATTTTGGTAGGATTTACGATCTCGATCTTAATCTTACGATCCTGATCTTGCAAAGGCAAAAACGATCCTACGTAGTATCTCGATCTTGACAACCTTGCTTGAAAGTATACATGAATTTTTTAATTTTCAATAATATGGATATGAGTTTGCACCTAACAATCGTCACCTCAAACCCAAGTGGATTGCGTGTCCAACAAAATTTGCATACGTGTTTCTTCCAATTAAATTAAAGGCATCTGATAACATCCATTTCGTCATCTTTTTTCATCTACAGATCGATGCACTGCCTCCTTATTTTGCTGCAACTTTTTAATTTTGTGTTGACTGATATGAAATGAAAGATAATGAAAAGCATAATGTGATCGCATGTTAAGAAATTCTTGTTATAATATGAATCTGAAAAAGTATACAGGAAATTTAATGCTCAATTAAACTATGGGTAAGGAGTGAAGCAAGGATTAAAGAATGAATGACTTTTATACTTTAGTGACACTTAAACTGAAACGCCGAGATAATTAACTTTATTTAATAGTGTGGTTACCCTATCTTTGACACTTGAACCCTATTCATCCGTATATATCGGTTACTAGTTACAAGTCACAACCTTTATGTTAAAGTCCTTTTTGTATTATTAGGCCCCTATATATATATCAAAACAAGGCAAGACAAAATCTTATACTTTACGTGTGATTATTATATTTTAACAATGGTGCAAACTTCATTGAAGATGGTGTTCTTAATTACGTTACTCATTTCCATCTTCGGTACTCTTTGTCTATAACTTTCCATAGTTTCTGATGCATGTGTTCTGAATTTAGCTAATTATATTTCATGTCAAACATGACTTGCAGGTTGGCAATTACAGTGCGCTTTAGGAGACAAAGGATTGGAAGTGAATAAGCAAGTTCTACGTGAAAACGACGATGCCAACTTCATTAAACCCCCTCAGGGAGATGAACCTGAACGAGCTTGTGATCCCGATCATGACGTCTGCGATATTTATTGCCCAATTGGTGTTCCGGAATGTTGTGACAAGGTTTGCAGGTGTGGTTGTGACAAGAATTGCAACTGTCCTAGTTAGGGTTGAGATTATCTTTCAAGTCGATTGTTATCAATGTCATTAATTTGTTGATGGACAATTTTGTGATCTTCCATCCTATGACAAAATTGACATTTAAAAAGAATAAACAAATTTCTCTCTTTAAATTGACTATTACTGTAATACATGTGAAAAAAATTACTGTATATTCCTAATCTTGCTATTTACAAATGCCAAATTATTTATACCAAACAATATGCAAGCCACTGTAAATATAACGATAGGCTACGAAGTTGATAATATCTTAAAATAATATAGGAATAGGAAAACATGTAGGTTTGACCGTTTGAGTGACTTGAAATATATTAAAATACATACGATTTATAATTTAGTGTGTGTTTCATGCTTAATGCTATGGGAAAATAGTTCGCCGGTTCAACCAGTATGAACTGAAAAATCAAGCGGTTCACATTCAAAAATCATAATAAATTGGTTTAAAGTGAACCGGTCACCTTTTAATGTTAAACAACTTTTTAAAAAATTGACTACACCATGCGAGATACACGTTGTGTAATGGGAGGCTATTTGGATGGTTCATTTCCCTAAAGACTAATTTGGTAAAGGGTCTGTTTGGCAAAATTATACGAGCGTAAGCTGGAATTCATTTTCTTTTACAAAGTGTTTTGTATAATTAGCTTTACTCGAAGATTAAAAATGTATATTTAAATAACAAGAAAAAAACAAACAAATGATAAATGTTAAAGCTTTTATAAATCACTTCAAATAGCTTTTTTTAATCTTAGAATCTAACTTATCTACCAAATAATATTAGAACTTGATATTAAACAAAAAAAAATAAGTTTATGGTCTCATTAGTTCCGGTAAGCTAGGTTGACAAACTCACTCAAATCTTATTCCAAAAATGCTAGTTGGTCATTATTTAGTGATTTTCCTCCTGTTTTTTACTTGAAATACTTGAGTTGATGAATGTGTTTAAACTTATTTCAACTTCCATAACAATCCACAAACTTTGGTTTAACAAAATCAGAGATCTTGATAAAATTCTTACCCAATGAGTGTCATGATATTCAATTAGTAGTGACAATTTTAAACATATTGATTAATATTTAGGAGGTGATGGGTTTGTTGGGTCTCCTTCTCATTTGTTGGATGAGTTAAATAGGTTTTTCAATATAACCTCAAATTGTGTAACAATTAACTAACGGGTCTAGCGGGTAATTTTATTTTTCATTTTTCACTCAAACAAAAAAAATTTGGTGAAAACCCGATGGGCCGACCCGACCCGAGACCCATTTGACCCTAACCCATTTAGACCCATCTTTCTAAATGATCCATCTAAATCCGAACCCATTTAGACCCAAACATATCTATACTCGTAACTCAACTCGATCCGACCCATTCATCTTGCCACTTATAGTATATAACTATATATACACTTTTGGTCCATTTTTGGTCATCAAAATATCTATTAACATACGACCAAGAAGTTAAAAAGCAACTTTTTTACTATAATAAATTAATAATAATAAATAATAGTCTTTCATTCTTGAAGAAAAACATTTTAATTTGAGTCTTTGATTATGACTCCCCCAAATTAATATAATCTCGTATTATTCTACTCTCTTTAATTCACTGGCCGGCAATCCTTACACTTTTGTCACATTGTCTACATATAACCTTTTGACAATTCTTAAATTTCGATGGTTTCAGCATCACAACCCTTTCGGACTATTAAGTTTTGTTGTGTCACTTAATTTGAATTCAGTTAAGTATTTGTGTACTTCTATGACTCGAGATGATTACGACATGATGTACTATCTTTTGCTATTTTCTTTGTTGTATTGTTGCTGGCTGCAAGTGTGATCATTTTTTCATCTGTGTCCTCTTTATCGAACTGGTCAAGTTGCCAAGATATATTCGATTCTGTTGCACGTCAAATATGTATTTTTTGGCTGCTTACCTGATAGAAATATAATGACATGCTTCTATTAATATATGCATTTGTAAAAGCGTGTTATATGTATGTTAGCGTTCTTAATACTAGATGATAAAACGGATGTTTACATTGATCATTGATGAACCGAATGCTTACATGAATGTAAATAATTCTGTTGTTGTTGTTGTTGGGGTTTTTTTTATCTATTATTTTTCCTTCTTTTTTTTGACATTCTTGTAATAATGATACTTTGCAAGAACACCGAAGTATAATAGTTTGAAATCCGATCACGTGAATGATAATAATAATAATAGCGAATTACAGTGTTGGATATCATTTACTTACAAAAGTCAGTCATACGATGTGCAGTGTGCACAGGACGTAAATTTAGTATCAAAAGAGCAAGAAAATGTTATCAATGGATGGAAACTACAAGTTGCTGAATAGTTTAGGGAACAAATTTGTAGTCTACTTGATGGAATTAGGATTCATATAAAATAAAACAATCAAGATTACAGTCTAGATTCGGATGAAGTGTTTACACACTCCTTAATTTCCTATTTCCATGATTTCCTATTAATTTGCCACTTGATTGGTGTTTACCATATCATACTAATCAAGGAAGATGACTGAATTATTAAAAAAAGAGAAGATGATGGCATAAACTTGACCAAGTAAAACACTTGTTTGTTTGTGTGTGTTTGTAGGCCTGACTTTACGGTTCACACAATTGTATCTTGTGCATTAAACATCAGACTTAAAATATACAATATATATAAATATTAGCCTATATAAAACAACTTTATGATAAATTAGAAAAATACAGTTAAAACTTCACAAGCATAATTATGGGGATCCTAAGCTTCTGTTTTCTGATATTGTCCATTCATAAACTTGTTGAAGCTCAACCAACCACTGAAGCAAGTGAAGGTCTGTGTGTATGAAGTTTTTGATTATTAGCACACTTTTTGTTTTTAAAATTGTTATTACTTTTTTTTGTCATGATCCTAGTGGCTGCTATCAACAAGCTGATAGATTACTGGAGTCTGAGGTCCAAGTTGAACTTGACCACTGACCCATGTACTGCCGGAGCACCGTGGGCTGCAGAGACTGCAAACCCACGAATTGTTTGTGATTGTCCTGCCAATATCTGCCATATAACTCACTTGTCAGCTCCTAATCTTATTTCTGATAAATGAGCATATCACTAATGCAATATTAATACTTTGAATTATCTTTTCAGGAAGATATATGCTTTGGACATATCCGGTGAACTTCCACAAGAACTTTTTCAACTGACTGAGCTTATGGACTTGTGAGAAAATGTTTTAGTTTTTATTTGTGGTGTCAATTGTAATAAATTTAACTGGAAATTGAGATGGATTTTGATACACATTCAACTCCATTATAGTGTCTGGTATAGTTATCAAATGCTTTCAAGAAAACAGTAGAATACATATTATTTTAAAGTTTTAACATGACTTTATTTAGACCTCAAAAGTCAGACTATGTTTAACTTCAAATTTGAATTGCTGCAAACTTCAATCTTCCTTTATTATATCTCAAAAGTCAAACCATGTTTAACTTCAAATTTGAATTGCTGCAGGAACCTTGCCCAGAACATATTAAGTGGCCCTGTCCCTCAAGAAATCGGGAACTTATACAATATGCAATATTTGTTAGTAAATCTTAATATCCTAATATTCTTATAGTCATAAATTAAACACATTACTTAACGATGCAAAATTATTAATCAACAGGAGTCTTGGCATTAACAATTTTAGCGGCATTGTCCCTGTGGAGCTTGGCAATCTAACCAAACTGAAATCTTTGTTAGTTAAAACTAAAATCTTTTACTTTAGATACATTCAATCATTCATATTTTCTGTCTTCTTAAATTACTTTACAAACTAATAATAATTTGTGTTACTGTCATTCAGAAGCTTCAGCTCAAATAATTTCAATGGACCCTTGCCTGCTGACTTAGGAAAGTTGACCTCCTTAGAACAGCTGTAAGTCTATCTTGTAAGCTACATATTTCCATAAATTGGTGCATATAGTTTTTAAAATTTCATCCAATATTTTGTTCCTTAACTAGGTATATAGACAGCAGCGGAGTTAGCGGCCCATTTCCTCAAGAATTGTCAAACTTGAAATCCCTTAAAACTGTGTAATGGAATGCTTCCATAAACATATGTTGATTTTTGAGGATGAAAAATTGCATATATATTGATAGTTTTTTTCTACAACAGGTGGGCATCGGACAATGGCTTTACAGGAAAGCTTCCTGAGTTTTTAGGAACTTTTACGAATCTTACAACACTGTATGTACAAATCACCTGTCATTTCTGGTGGTTAAAGTCGGGAAAATGGGCAGGGTGGTCAGGTTGGGTAACAGATAAGGAGACTTCGGGTCAGAATGGGCATTTATAATATGGTCCAAATGGGTCGGGTCTATCTGGCTTGGCCCACTATCACTTTCGGTCCATTTTTTATAGTTTTATATATGATTAGTGCATTAGATAATATTATAAAGACTACATTGTCAAAGTAACAAGTGTAGTCAAAGTACTAAGCTAATGTTTTTGAAGATTAATATTTTTAAAGAATTTTAAGCCTTTAAATTTGCTTGACCCGTTTCTATTGTAGCTAAATTTGCATTACCCTTTTGAGTAGTTGGAGATTCAAGACAACTTAAATTTTCCTATTCATAAGCATATGGAATGAAATTTTCACCTCTAGTGTTGGTTATGAAAGTTAAGTTTCATGGTAATGGATTGTTGTTTGTGTTCTTCAGGAGACTTGAAGGCACAGATCTTGAAGGCCCAATTCCCAGCAGTTATGCTGCTCTGACTAAACTAGAAGACCTGTAAGATTGTTTTTAACAATTCTGTAGAACCCAGAGATATTTGAAGGATTAATCTGCTCGTATGTAAAGTAACTGAATCTTTTCCTATTTATGTTTATGCTGTATAGGAGAATTGGTGATCTGAGTGGTGAAGATTCAACACTTGAGTTCTTGGTTAATTTGTCAAGCCTGTCGATTCTGTATGACTTGGCTACCTTGTTTATTCTGATCAATTAATAGCTCTCATATCTCTTAGTTTAATGAGTTATTCATTCTTGAACGACCACACTTAGCTTCTCGATGAAAAAAGTGCTCATGCATGAAAAAAAGTGTTAATTTTCTTCTTTTTTGCAAGGACGGCTGTTTGGTTATTTTAGAAAAGCAAATACATTTGTCTAAAGGTTGTTAACTTCTAATAACTACAAGTTTCCTGAATACTTCATCTATTCTTTATAGTTCCTTGAGAAGCTCTCGTGTAACTGGTGAAATTCCGTCACAAATTGGCACTTTTGCAAATTTACAAACTCTGTAAGTTTCCCATTATGCGCATATATATATATATATATATATATATATATATATATATATATATTCTGTTTGCACATGATATGCATGTTGTAGTATTAGTGGTGGCAAAGTGGGTGGTTCGGGCAGGTTGGGTTATGGGTCAACTGGGTTCAGGTCAAAATGGGTAATATGTGGTATAAATCCAGCTGGGGCTGTTTTGACTCAATATACTTTTTGTCCAAAATTCATGAATCTATGAAGAGTTAGTTTGTCAGATTTTATTAAAAATATTAAAGTATTCCAATGTTATTTGTAATCCCAAAATAAAATGGCTTACGAGGTTTTAACGACTAATTTTAGATGTCGGTGACTTCGGACCAAGTTGACCAGTCAACTTTGAAACTGAATCTTTCTATTATATATATATATGTGTGTATATATATATGTTAGGTTAATCTTGATTAATTTGGGTCTAAGTCACGTTTTAGTTTTATTTAAGTAGTACTTAGTTTGTTATTTGAAATGAATAATGGTAAATAGTCAAGTAGGTTGACCGAGTTTTGTGGAGGAAAATGGACGTTGGAGTATGCAGTTAGGAAACATGGCATAGATGCTCCTTTATTCCAGTCTATGTATGGCTATATATATAGCCCACCTAGTTTATTAATTTAATGCATTACTTTTCACCATATTTGTGTTTTATTTTCTCTGTAAATCATCATACGAATAATATTCAAGTGGGGCCTGAACCTTCGATATATATATATATATATATATATATATATATATATATATATAACCAGACCCGGAATAAATGGGTCGAAATTGTCATCTTTATGTATGATCATAATCTTATCTCTACATTTTTATTTTTGAAATTAATTGAAGGGACTTGAGCTTCAACAAATTAACAGGGAGCATACCGAACTCTTTCCAAGAATCACAATCGTTGCATTTCTTGTAAGTCATTCAGCCTCTTTCACATCAAAACATCAAAAACTATAATTTGAATACATATATATTTTATGATTTTACAGGTATCTTGGAAGCAATAGCTTAAATGGACAGATCCCATCAAATATCATAACTCCACAGCTTCGGGCATTGTAAGTTTGGAAATGGTTTCATCTTTCACCTCTTTGTTTCCTTCCAGAGTTTATTTTTTCATAATGTTAATATAATGTAACAGAGATGTCTCCTTCAATTCCATCACCGGGAATTTGCCTGCAAATTTTGCCAAAATCGGACGAGCATTGTGAGTTGAAAAATGTTACCTTGACTTGTTTGAATAATTCAAAAAAATAGGCAGACGTAATAGCCTTTTTACAGGAATGTTGTAGGAACTTTTGTGAATGGAGATGGCGTACTAGACGGGTAAAACACCTCTTACATATGATTTATTTTCCCATTTTGTTGGATTATCTTATGTCGAAAAGCTTACCTTTTTTATTATAAATCGATGCAGGAAAGCGTCAGAGATCTCGCATTGCATGATAAGCAATAAGCAGTGTTCAGATAAGGTTCCAGTCAGTAAGTTCTTCTAAACTTAATTAACAGTGATGTACTCCTTTAAGCATAATTTGACCTTCAAGGTTAACTTGACTAACGTTTACGCATCAAATTTGATACACCACTTTCTATAAATTCCTGTCTATTATGCTCATAGTACTTAATATAGTGTTTAACTGAACTTTTAAAAAGTCACCAAATCTGTAAGCTTCAATGTTAACATTTAAGTTGTGAATCAGTTTGTTTGACTTCATGATTTTGACTTTGTAGATTCTTTTGCTGTCAAGTGTGGAGGTGTGCAACAAGTATCTTCATATGGTGTTAAGTATGATGATGATTCAGAAACCCTGGGGGCTTCATCAGTCTACACAAGTTCGAATAATAACTGGGCTGTAAGCAACATAGGGAGTTTCATATCAAACCCAAATGGGCCCCAATATACAACACAGACCGCTTCTCAAATCATGGGTACTTTAGACTCTGAGTTATATCAAACTGCAAGAATCTCAGCTAATTCGTTAAGGTATTACGGGCTGGGCTTGAGAAATGGAAGGTACTATGTTGAACTCCATTTCTCTGAAATACAAATGGATGATTCTGAGTCATGGAAAGGCCTTGGGAAACGCTTATTCGACATTTATATTCAGGTACATTCTTCTTTTGGTATGGGTTGCAACATATCAGGATTTTATCCAAAAACAAAAAGAAATAAAAAAGAAAGAAAATATCAGGTTGACCCAAAACTGTTTTTGTACAAAAAAGTAAACTTTATTATACAAATTATAATTACACTACAATATATTTCAATATAAAGAGTTCAGAAGTTCTTTGCATAGCTACACTTCAGGGAGACTTCTGACCCATTTGACTTTCTCCCTTTTTGATTTCTTCTCTCCTTATTATTTTACACAGTTAACCTGTTAAAAAATAATCTTGACATGAAGTGAATCAAATAGTCACTAGTTACTATAAACAGAATGTCAAAATCTTTCGGTTTTTAATGGATTGGATACCGATTTCATATGTCCATATCCGATTCTATCATTTTATGGTATTGTATTTATTTAAATGGCTCGATATTTTACATAAATGGAATGCATAATGTATTAATGATGAAACTTTGGATTAAATTTTGGAAAGGGTGAAAGAGTTGTTCAAGATTTCAACATAAAGGCAGAAGCACACGGATCAAAAAGAGCACTAATGAAAACGTTTGAAGTGAACATAACAAATACCATTATCGACATTCATTTGATGTGGGCTGGGAAAGGTACTTGCTGCATTCCGGTTCAAAGCACATTTGGTCCCTTGATATCAGCTATACATGTTTCTCAAGGTTAGTTCCCTTGTTGTTCATTAGTATATGAGCCTACAGATAGATCTAAAAAATTTGCAATATGCTAAATGTCATTCATCAGTAATATTGTGAGATAGCATGACCTTGTCTACAGCTTATGGATTAATCATTTCTCTTGCATTGTTAGGCTAATTTTATCATTTCTCTTGTTAACCATGAAGCAATTAAGGTTTACGAGTATGTTATTGAGCAGTATTTTAACTCATGATGCATGGTGTCTTACCATCAAATATGGTTTCTTGACAATATAATCTTGCTTGATTTTGTTAGTATCTGGTGCCAAGTCTTCAAATAATAACAAGAAGCAGGTAGGACGAATTGTTGGAATATCGCTTGGAGGTGTAGCCGTGATGCTCATAACTACGTCTGTTGTTTACTTATGGTGGGTAAGGAAAACAACAGATCATGTTCGTATCAATTCAGACTCCCCAAAGAAAGGCCTAACTTCAGCCTAACTAGGTTGTTTCTTTCGCGCATTTTTAGCATAGTTGTTTGTAGACGTATGCTACACAAAAAAGCAGTTATTTCCTTTTAATTAGTGTATGTTTCATTTGGGAAATCTACTCTGTCTTTTTAGTAGTAATATTGGGAACTTATAAGTAATATAATAATGTAGTATGTGTATACCTACTTTCAGCTCAATAAAACTATGACTAAATACCTATTTGTGTTAATTCCGTTCGAGTCCGGATAGTATGATTATGGAATTTGCTAATCATTTACATAATGACCACAGCCGGGGGTCTGCCCATTGAACTGTGTTAGGGGCGTTGCCCTGGAACCGCTCAGAGGGCACCGCCTTTTTGACCCTCACAATCTTAGTTGAGTCCAAAATGTGGTAACTAAACCGGACATGCATTAATATACACAACATAGAGATTAAATTATAGAAATATTTGGTGTTTAGTTGATTTATGTTATGGAGTGCATTGTATGTTTATCCAAACGTAATGGTTATCAAATCTAACTAGAGAATTTGATAATCATTTTTTTAAGTAACAAAATTAGTTAAATACTTAAATGTAAACACATAAGTATGTTGTAATATTGTAAGGTACCTTTTGCCTAGCCCAATATTGTAGGAGCCCAAACTTATTTTGCATTTTATAACTACCATGAGAAAACATGAAGAATTTTTATATATAACTAATATTTTAGGTATGGTTAGTTGGATTATGAAGTTACTTTTTAATATACAGACAACCAGACACCATCAGCATGTGTGATGTGTGAAGGCCTCTCATGTTATTTAGATAAAAAATAAACAAATACTAATTAATAATACTGATAATTTCAATCGTACTGTAGTTGAAATAATAACTGTAAGACCTGTACCAACGCTAAGGGTCGGTTTCCGTCGGTTGAAACCGACGGAACCAACACCGATGGCACGGCGCCGTCGGTTCAGTTCGTCGGTTTCTTCCGTCGGATTTCCGACGAGGTGTTTGGGTGTGGAAGGTGGGGCCGGTGGGTCCGTGAGGTGATTAAAATATATATTTTTTTTTTTAAAAAAAAAAATGAGCCGTTGGAGGTTTAAAAAAAATAAAATTAAAAAAAGGTACCAACGGATACATTCATTTTATTTTATTTTTTGATTTTTTTTTAAATTCTATATAAATCTTACACATTTTTCACACTCAAACATCACCAATTCTCTCATCTTTTATCACTTTCACTTCCAAAAAATGTCAAACAACAACACCAATTCCAAATCCAAAACCAAATCCAAATCCAAAACCAAATCAAACCAAAATGAGCAAGAACAAGTTGGCTATGTGGCAAAACTTGGTGAACAACCCGCTACCATATCCAAATAACTATCAACCTCCACCGACGGGTTTTGCTCATTTTGCACCAATTGTAAACCCGTATCAAATGTCACCCGATGACCCACGAAGAAATTACCAACATCCCGGGTGGTATCAAAACCCGCAATTCACACCTTCCATGGATTATTCACCAAACACATACCAAGACACCTCCTCATCAAACCCACACGGCTACCAAACAACACCTACCCGTTACTCACAACCTCCACAAACTCCAAATTTCGTCGTACCCGAAACCCAACATCAAAACCTTCTCGACAGCTCCAACGATTCCGATCACGAAAACCAATTCCAACCCGAACAAGAACCCGAGTCCGAACCCGATACCCAACCCGAGGCCCCTAAAAAAAAGGGTAAAAAACCAAGAAAAAATCCGGACGCACCACTTCGGGTTCAAGTTAGGTGGTCCAACGACGAAGCGAGAATGTTGGCCGAACGGTGGATACATTGTTCCGAAAACGGCGTCATCGGAAACAATCAAACAAATGAAAGTTTTTGGCGAAGTGTCAAATCGGATTACAATTCGATTGTCCCGACGAAACGTAACCTCAACCAACTAACGGGCAAATGGAACAAAATAGCTGGCGACGTGCGAATTTTCGAAGGCCATCACAGAAAGTTTAGGGAGGGTTGCCATCAAAGCGGTGCCGGGGATAAAGACGTAGTGGATGCGGCCAAGAAAGCTTTTCTCAACCAAACGAGAAGGAAATTTACTTACGAGAGTTGTTGGGAGGTTCTAAGACATTTCCCAAAGTTCTTCACCGAGCAAGGCGTGATGAGCAACAAACGCCCGTTCCAACCCGAAACCGAATTCGAAGCCACTGATCTTTGCTCGAACGACATCCCGTCATCTCTAGAAGCCAACATGAGGACCTTGTTCCGCGACGACCCGATACGTCGTCCACCGGGTCGAAAAGCGTTAAAGACTTCTCAATCTTCGGATGCCGGTTCTTCGTCACGAGGTAGTGTTGTGTCCGAAAAACTCGAAGCCGTCGAAGCGGTTAAATCACAAGCCCTAAAAGCCGCGGACACACTTGAAACGATTAAGAAAAACAACATCAAAAAGGCGGCGTTTAAGGCTTTGAGTTTTCTTTGCAAAAGTCTTCCGAAACGGGCCTCCAAAAAGGAATTACAAATTATTAAGTTGGCACGCAAAGAAGTCGTTGAAGAATTTGGAAATGTCTACAAAACGACAAATGAAGATGAAGGTGAAGACGAGAACGAGAATGAGGCCGCGGACCAAGACGAAGAATCGAGCTCGGATTAGGCTAGTTTAAATTTAAATAAATGTACTTTTATTTTTAGTGTAACGTTTTTATTTTTAGGAGTTTAATGTTTTTATTTTTAGGAGTTTAATGTTTTTATTTTTTAGGATTGTAATGTTTTTATTTTTTAGGATTGTAATGTTTATATTTTTTAGGATTGTAATGTTTTTAATTTTAATGAAATGTGTTTTTATTTTAATTATTGTGTATTATTTAATTAAGTTTATTGGTGTGGGTCTATGGAATATGAAACTGACGGGAAACTGACGGATGACTGTTGGGAGGGGCCTGTCAGTTTCTGTCAGTTTCTTTCAGTTGGGTGAAAAAGCTGACGTGGCGCTGACGTGGCGCGTCAGTTTCTGTCACTTTCCGTCACCATTGGGAGAGGTCTAAGGTCACTCATATCGGCAAGCTTCGGTTTACGTCGGTTTGAAGTGACGGAGCCGAAGCTGATGGCACGGCTCCGTCGGTTAGGCTCATCACTTATCTTTGTCACCAAACCGACGCGTTCCACTTTTTTTCTTTTTTTTTGTGTGTATATATCAAAGGTAAATTGGTAAATGCGGATCCCAAAAATATGAAGTGACGGAGCACGGATGGGAGTGGTCCGTGTTTGAGAAAAAAGCTGACGTGACGCTGACGTGGCTCTGTCAGTTTCAGTCAGTTTTAGTCACGGATGAGAGTGGCCTAATAAACTAGAAATAATACACGTTTAAGATGTAACATCCTCCTTAGGGGCCCAGTGGCAATCTAGTAAATTCCTGACTTTAAATTGATTGTTTAATGAGTTAGGAAATCAAATTGTTACAATATTAAATTATCATAAATATTTAGTCAAAAAGTCAAATGACTTACTGTGACAAGTAAATTATTAATCGTTTTAACTTTATATAGTCGACGGTAAAATAAAATAGTTGAACTCGCAAATGATTTTAGGTTCCAGATAATAGGTTTAAAAGGGGACTAATATTAAATGGGTACAGAGTCGGTTAAAAAGGAAGGCCGACCTGTTTATTAACTTTCCCCGAAAGGAAAGTTCAATCCTTCAAACTCAAAAAATAAACACAAGAAACAAAACAAACTAGAATCAAATGAGGCTGAAATCTTGAATTGGTTTCACAATCATCACTACTATCATCATCGTCGTCGTCATCATCATCATTATTATCATCATCATCTAGATCCCATCAAAGTGTAAGTTAATTAGTTGTTATTTATCAAAGCTATAAGTGTGATAATTATTGATTTTGGCATGAAATTGAAGTTAGGGAAGTTAATATGTGATGCTATTATGTCAATTGAGATGCTGTAGAAATGATTAAATGGCTGGAAATGGGTTGCGGTATACTTGAAATCGGAACTGGGTTTGAACAAGAACGGAAGTGCAAAAACCGACTCAGGTCACGACGCGACCTGGGCATGATCGTGACGTGATCTCGTAACAGTCACGGCGCTATCAGTGACCAATCACGACGCGATTGCTTGAATTTCCAGCCTAGTTCCTGTTAACATGATTGATTTCGTATGTTAATTGTAGAGTGTATACATATATTACTGATATGCAATATCGAATGGTTTAACTAGGGGTACAATTCACAAACAATAATATATGTGTAATAGCCTTATAATTAAGTACTGTACTTAAGTTAGTGTAATTAGAATGTAAATGATAATTGCAATTTAGTTAGTGTTATTGAATTAATATTGATGACTTGGTCATTGTTAATTCCTATGACTTACTAAAGACTAATATAAGATGTTGAAAACTTTACATAGCTCAAGCACTTGTATCATCAAAGTTTAGCATTTGGTTTAAATAATGTATTGCTTAATGGTTTGATGTTATTACTTGAGTTAAATATACAAATTATGAAGTGAATTACTAACCTAATATTTATTTGTATTCTTAGATTTGGAGAAGGCACAGTAATATTAGACTTTTGAGCTTGCGGTTGAGGTAACGGTGAATGGATATGTAATCCCCAGTGTGATTTAGTTGTAATAAGTTTGGTTACAACGAGTAAATGTATTGTTATTAATTATGGACTGTTTAGTCTGCCATGATATTATTACTATTGATAGACTGTTTAGTCAAACATAATGCCATAACGGATATGGATTATGTGAGTATGCGATTATGTGTGTTGGGACATTTGTATGTGTGACAACAGATCTAGCTTGTAATAGTTAAAACGTTGTTTGTAATCAAGTTGATACAGTTGATTTTGGTTTGTAAACATTTAATATTGTTTGATAGACATTTTAGAGCTAATTGTTTAATTGCTGAAAAGTGTTAGTCAAAGTCAAAGTTTGACTCGCGAAGTCAACTTGCGAAGTTCAGAAGTCAACTTGCGAAGTTCAGGATGAACTTTGCCACAGCTTCAACTTCGCATGGGCTTGGGCTGCGAAGCTTGAACTTCGCAGAGGCCCAGACGAACTTGGAAGTTCGTGAAAACTAAAGCTATAAATACAAACCCTAAGTCATACGATTAAGAACTTTTACCCTACGAATTTCCAGAGTATTATTTGCGAAATTAAGCATTCTAAAGGCTCGGTATTGATAGATTAATCCTGTTAAATCGATACAAAGCCTAATCAAAAACCCAATTCGCTACTAATCGCGAAACAATCGTTCACTATCCGTGAACTTAGTATTGAGGGATTCCGCACCTTAATACGTAAGATAACCTCGTTATCGATCCGCCACACAACGGACTTACAATTGGTATCAAGTTATAATAGATTTGCGGACTAGTAAGTTACGAATAAGTTACAAGTTAGAATATTTTAACATGTTTAGACTTGAGAACTTTCGGTTATAAGTAAATACATGTTATTTATCAAACTTTGAGTTCTTGATATCGAAAGTCTTCCGACTCATTGAGTAGTCGAGCGGCGTGTTCTGATTTCTTAATCAACGATATTATAACTTGAACTTTGATATTATTTACTAAACTTTGGATTATTAAATGTCGAAAGTCTTCCGACTCATAGCGTAGTCGAGCGTCGTGTCTCGAAACTTTTTGTTCCGGCGGTATTATAATTTAAGTTTAGTTTATAACTAATGAACTTGATATAATTTTGAGAATATAATTGAATAATTAAGTGTTATTAATAGTTCAATTAAGATTCAGTAAATTAAGTTATTAGTTAATAGTGAACTTAGACGTTTGATGATCTTGAGATCATAATACGTGAATGTTTTAATTAACTAATGTTCGTTTAGTTAACGGTTTTTGTTGTTTACAGATATGGCTGATAGATCATTTTCTCCAGAACACAACATTTGGATCAATCTCGATGTTGATGAGAAAGGTGGCGAGATAGTACGTCAGATGAAAGCATTTTTGCTTAGATCTAGGGTTAGCTATGCTGTTTCAGTTATTCCTGCTATTAATCACGATGTTCTCACCAACTTCTGGACAGACATTGTTTACGATGAAGCTGCGAACCCACCGGTTATTAGAACAACCGTGAATAACGTACCGTTTGTGTTCTCTGCAGGTGACATTCGTCAGATTCTCCATCTAGGAGAGGCAGCTGAGGAAGCTGGACCCCCGGTCTTTCCGACTAAGTTTTTATGGGGAGCTGGTAAAAGAATGGGATATTCTGGACCTGCTCGAGGACAACAGATGGTGAAATCTTACATCATCGGGCAGTGGAGGTTTCTCTTCCATGTTATCGTGACAGTCTTTGGTAACAAGAAGGCAGGTTTCGATGATATGAGTCCAGAGCTGATGTCTATCTTGATGTCATTGATCTACAACAAGCCTTACAGCATATTTTGGCTATATCTTTGACTCATTTGTAGGACAATTCACAGGGAATACTCGTAGTTCTCTTTTCCGTCTTTATCCCCGATTCACGATGCTGATTATCAGTCACTGCATTCCAAACTTTCCGAATGTGGCTGCGACAAAGACTGTGAATCATATGACAGTCAGAGGTTATAAGTCCATGTGGCTTCATTCTGCTAGGAAACAGGGTGTGGCTAAGCCTGAAGAGGTTGGACTTTTTGGAGCTGTGGTTGATCCTGCTTATGTTCCCCTGCCAACCAATGGTTGGATGGATACTCCTGAGGAACAGGCACAAGCTGAAGCAGCGGTTGCTCCGGAAGAACCAGAACAACAACAACCACAACAACAACAACAACAACCACAACAACAAGCACAACAACAACAACCTCAAGTTGTTCCTGAACCAGCTGTTGCGGCTGATATTCCTGAGCCACAACAGTTGATAGAGGACGTACTGCTAGGATGCAAATCCTGAGGTTGTGCAAGAAGTACTACGTGATGTACTTGTACAGAATGATGATGCAACTGATCCGGATCTTCAGGATATAGATCAGTTTAGGGTATGTTTATCATTCTTATTTTGTTAACTTGGCTATTAGTTGTTATGTTTCTTATTTTAGCATATTATCTAATTCGAACAGGCTACAGAAGACGTTGTCCTAGAGGTTTCACAACCTGAGGGTGGACGTAATCTTGTTTCTGCTGCTGGACCATCGGTTCCTTCGGGGAGAGATGGTGATATAGCATTGAGCTCCAGTTCGACTGAATCTGAAGATATTGAGATTATCTCAGAGGTCGGGAAAGGCAAGCGTCCGCTTGCAGATGGATCAGTTCAGACACGCAAGAAACGTGTTAGGACTTCTACTCCTGCTCTTCATTTTGGAGGAATGCCAGTTTCAAATGAGCCTCCACAAACTGACCCACAACCAACGAGGCAGCGTCCGGCTACACGTAGATCTGAAGCCTTGGAAAAGGTTAGAGATTTGTGTTTAATAGACGTTGATTTTTATTGGTTTAGTAATGCTTAGTAGGTATTTGAGACAGCGTTAGCTGTGACAAGTACTAACTTAACTTGTATTACAGGAAAGAGCTTTTCATGTTGTTGATACTATTCCTTCTGTATTTAAGACGAACAAGCAAAGTCGTAGTGCAGCAAGGATTTTAGCAAAGGCTTTATCCAAGATGGGTGAACAAGCTGGTATTTCGGCAGCTGCACGTCAACCACATCCAGCTCAACCTCCTGCTGATGCTAGTGGTAGGATTTCTCAAGTAGAGGCACAGGTTGCTACTCTGGCTTCCACAGTGCTTACTCAAGGAGAGACCATCAATAAGCTGATGAATGCTCATAGAATGCTGATGGAAGAGCATGATGATCTCCAAGGAAAATACGAGCGAATGAGTCATCTAGTGACAAGATTTGCACAGGACAAGTCGTCTAAGGGGGAGATTATGCTATATCTTGAAGGTTGCAGAGAAGATGAGCTGAGGAGGAAGAGAAGAAATGATAAAGATGATGATCCTGTGTAACACCCCCAAATTTAATATTTTGCGGAAGCATAATTTGGGTGTTAGTAATCAATAATCAAAGCACACAGATATATAGAAAACGACTCTATATGCGTCGTTTTAACAAAATATATTAATATTAAAAGGTTTACAACAGTTGGAACTCGTACATAGCTCATGTTCGTAATATGAGAGATTTAAGTACATAATTAGTTATACAAAATCTAATAATGCAATGAAATCTGAAGTTTGCATGAAGACTCGAGCTAATATGCATCCTGATGGGCAGTCCAGATCTACTGTTGAGTACCTGTGATACATCCTAAAATGGGTCAGCTAACGCTGGTGAGCTCACAGGTTTAGATATCAAATAATAGTGTGTGAACCACAAGATTTAAATGTTGATTTGCATCCAGCAAATGATACCGATAGTGTATACAACCATGAGCGCATAGTCTGAGCTTAACTCGAGGGTCGGGTCCCATATAGAGAATTCCGAGCGAGGTGCCTCCACGAGTGCCTAATCTACACTCGTTTTCCCAAATATTAGTACGTCCGTTGCAGAGGTTAGCACGACTAACCCGGACGAGGTGGGTCAATCCTATATGGTACCATATACTAATATTCACGCTACTTTCGTATTACCAGACTATACTGACGGAGGACTTTGATTTGATTAGTTGAAAACAACTCATGTAGTATATTGAAATATGTACTCGCGTTCACGTGTTAAAAACAGAGCAATGTATCGTACCCCTAGTAAAACAGTAAAAAGAGGGGCCATGAGACTCACCTGAGCCTGAAGAGTTTATCTTAATAAACTGAGATTGATTAGCCAATAATCGAAGTCCAAAGACTTGTAACCTGAGGGTGTCCACGACACGCGATGGTTATAAACATGTGAAGGCATCTAATAAGACTAACTTGTAGTTGTTTGTCCAACTAGAATATCCAAATGATTACAAATTGGTTGATTGTCTAAGTATTTGAAAATCTGTACGACCCGTTGGTGATTGTTTGTAATAATAATCCCACATTATTTTTTTGATGATTTTGAAGTGTTATACTTAAAATTAAGTTCCAATGTGTTTTAGAAGTCGTGTCGCATTCGTGTTTGATGTTATACAAGTTTAACACCTTGTGTGAAAGTTCAGATGTAATACCGTTACTCGTGACCCTAGGGTAAGGGCAAAACCCGTTAATGACGGGGGTCCGGGGGCAGCGCCCCTGCTTAGCGGGGTCCAAGGGGTGGCAAACCCTGGTGGGGTCCAAGGGGCAGAGCCCCTGGCTGGGGTCGAGCTGCCAGGTTAGCTTGGAAATTTTTTATTTCTACTACATTGCTTTGGTGAAAAACGCATCTGAGATTTGAATTTGGGCAAAATCAAGTGATAAAATTTCAGGTCTCAACACTTAGTAAAATCTGAGTTTTCTAGGTTCTGTTATCTGCGACATTGTGTGCGACGTAGGTTGTTATGTCGCAGGTCATGACTGCGACATTGATCATGGCGTCGCTAAGTGCGACTTCACAATTTATTGCGACGTTGAGTTTGATGTCGCTATATGCGACGTTGTTGGTCTTTGCGACGTAGGGGTTGATGTCGCTATGTGCGACGATAGCAATTTAATGCGACGTTGAAGTTGATGTCGCTCCATGCGACATCGTGGGGGTTTTGCGACATTGTAGCTGATGTCGCAATTGGGCCAAGCCAACAGCGACATCGGCGTCTGACCGGATTTCGGTGGCCGGAAACTTGGCCGGGAGACTTTGGTTTGGTCCGAAACTTTTACCCAACCCTTATATGGACATTTTAAGCCTAGACAAAAAATTATACGTTGAAAACAATAGAAAACGAGAGGTGTCGGGATTTGTCGGAAACTTACGAAGTTAACGCCGTGAAAATCCGGAAAGATGGAAATGTAGATCGTGAAGTGGTGAACGTTTTTCCCTAAATGAGCTTGAAGATTTGAGGCCGTTTGGTGGTGCGTTTTAATGATTTTAGATGATGGTGGTGGTGGGTTTGTTTTGAGAGAAAAGAGAGGAGAGATTGATAGAGAGAGAGAGAAGATAGGTGGAAATGGGGTGGGGAGGTGGTGACCTCACCCCCTTTTGGCTGATTATTGGGAAAAGAGGGAGGGAGATCTCCCGAATTTTAATCCCCGCGTTTGCGCTCCGTGCGGTGTTCGTTTAAATGTTAAATATTTATTTTATACGTTTAAATATATGTTTTAAAATACAAATGTTCACTCAATATTTTTGTTGAAGTATTTTACCAAATACTTAATAACTTAAATGATTTCGTTTGTTTGTGTGTTAAATGTCTAAGTCGCGTTGACGTTTATTACACGGTACGAAATGTAATTGAAATATTATCAAAATAATATTTTTGGGTATGATATCGTTATTAAATAATTTTATGTTATTTAATAAAATTGATTTACCAACGTCCGTATTTACTTGAACCGAATTACATTCGATTTGAAACTTGTACGATTTAATCAAATCGCATATTCGTATATATTCAACAATATATATATTTCGATACATTAATTAGCCTAAAACCAACTAATTACATGTATTAGCAACTAATTAGGTACTAATCACTAGTCCTAATTTGGCGGGTGTTACATCCTGAGACTCAGAGACAGAATGAGAGTGAGCCGACTAGTCCTGCAAAGACTAGTGAGCCGACTCAGATTCATGGGGAGTCTGGATCAAGATCTGCTGGTGCTGGAGGTAGTGGTGATGCTAGTGGTGCAGGCGGAAGTAAAAGTGCTGCTGAAGCTGGTATGACTACTTAGTTAGTTGATTGAGTAGTTAAGATTTTTGAGATATTTTCGTAATATTAAACTTATATACTTTGGTTAATCTTGGATTGTAATAACTTTGTATGTTGGGACATTTGTATGTGTGACAACAGATCTAGCTTGTAATAGTTAAAACGTTGTTTGTAATCAAGTTGATACAATTGATTTTGGTTTGTAAACATTTAATATTGTTTGATAGACATTTTAGAGCTAATTGTTTAATTGCTGAAAAGTGTTAGTCAAAGTCAAAGTTTGACTTGCGAAGTCAACTTGCGAAGTTCAGAAGTCAACTTGCGAAGTTCAGGATGAACTTCGCCACAGCTTGAACTTCACATGGGCTTGGGCTGCGAAGCTTGAACTTCGCAGAGGCCCAGACGAACTTGCGAAGTTCGTGAAAACTAAAGCTATAAATACAAACCCTAAGTCATACGATTAAGAACTTTTACCCTACGAATTTCCAGAGTATTATTTGCGAAATTAAGCATTCTAAAAACTCGGTATTGATAGATTAATCCTATTGAATCGATACAAATCCTAATCGAAAACCCAATTCGCTACTAATTGCGAAACAATCGTTCACTATCCGTGAACTTAGTATTGAGGGATTCCGCACCTTAATACGTAAGATAACCTCGTTATCGATCCGCCACACAACGGACTTACAATGTGATACATGGCCATTGGGCATATGTGATATATTCGAAGGTCAACACTGGTTGGGCTTTGTTGCTATTGTTTGGCTGGTTCAGGGTTCCTTATAAACACAGTTGATTGGATCCTGTGACCAGTGAAGATAGCACAAGCTATAGGTTAACTTCTGTATTGGCATGCAGTTGTTTTAATGTTCTTGGCTGGGAGTTTCCCCAAGAACACCGATCCTCTTTGACGCTATGTGTTTACGATGCTTTATGCTGTAAACAGGATTGTTGTGTTTACGATGCTTTATGCTGTAAACATGGTTGATATGTGTTTATCATGCTTTATGCTGTAAACAGGGTTGATATGTGTTTACGATGTTTTTGGCTGTAAACAGGGTTGCTATATGTTTACGATGCTTTGCTGTAAACATCTTTGTTATGCTAAGTTGGACTGTTGATTATTTATTCATTCACTTAGCTTTATGCTAATCTCACCACCCCACTTCTTGCAGGTTATGGTTTGATATAACGGGCTGGGCAAGAAGCTGTGTTTGGAAAGGAATGTTTGACCAAACGTTTACTCTGATATTTATATTTGGAAAGAGTCTATGTGGTATTTTGAATTAAATAACACCAAGTTGGATATATTATAGTTTTGAAATAGTATAAGATTTTATTATAAATCTGTAATGTAAATTGGTAAAGTATGTTTTGATCTGCGCTTCCAAATGACTTGAAATATATTAAAAAAAAAGGTTCTGAATTAAAGGTGTTATATAAGATAGTATCAAGTAACATGATAGAGTCATGTTATTTGTTTGCAAGGTATGAAATAACACACAAATTAAATTAAATTAGACTATAAACAAATAAACATTATGTATTGTCACAAAATATAATAACATTGTCATAGTAACTTAAGTAAGATTCTAATACATATATACAAAGATTAATTTTTATTTTACTTCTTATAAAAGATAAAATAAAATAAAATAAAATAAAGAGGGTTTATTATTTTAAAGTGTATTATATGTTATCTTTTAGACTATTAAATGTAGCATACTTTATAATCTTATATTATACGTATAAAAGCTATTAATTTTGTTTATTGTGTGCGTACACTCCCCTTCTTTTAGTAAGGAAAAAAAATGAAAGTTTTCTTTTTGTCAATGACAAATATGAAAAGTGTACATACAATAACAAACAGAATTAACAACTTTAATACATAGAATATAATTTTGTCAGAAATACGTTACATACAATAATAATAAAAGAAGTGAGATATAATACACTTTGAAATAATATACTCAACATAATAGTACAAACATATAACACCTGATAACTTCCCTAGGAGACTAATAATAAATTACCAATGTACAAAAATAAGAATTATATTGTTTGAATTCTTTTTAGAGCCAAAAAGTTATACTCTCTCCGTCCCATTACAAATGTCCACTCTGACTTTGCACGTAGTTTTAGAATTCTCCACTATCTACACTTTTCACCAGTCAAATATTATATCCACCTACTAAAGTCTTTTTTGATTGATTAAATATCAAAGTGGACACTTATAATGGACATCCAAAAATAATAACGTGGACATTTCAAATGGGACGGAGGGAGTAAATAATAAATAAATAAAAATAGAAAAGTAAACAAAAAAATAAATCTATCTAAATCTAATCACCGTAAAGTTAACGCGGCTTACTAGAATTAACATACACCGCCAACCCACAGAAACTAAATTTCCGACACCGCCCGATTCTCTCTGTGTGTCTAGAATAGATCTCACCATTTCAACCAACCCCAGCTCCCCCTCACCTGTTTTCCTCTGCTCACAAATTCCAGCTCAACCAACACACACAACACACCTTCACTGTGTGTCTACGTGTCACCTTCTGTTCAGATCTAATCTCTCCTTCTTCCTCTCTACATCCAACTCAGCAACAGATCGATCTGTTGATTATTTCCGTTGCACATCCTTAACGGTACGTACGTATTCAAGTTTATATGAAATTTACATTAATTAGCTGGTTTAATTTTAATGAAGTTTAAGTTGAATTAGAAATGCGACTGCATTTGTGATTAGTTATTAGAATTCATTTCGTTATGATTAATGATTTTGTAGCAATTAATTAGTTTTAGATTTTGTTATGTAATAATTTGTTAGATTTATTATTTGTAGTTTTTGAGAGCCGGAGATCTAGAGTATATGATTTATGTGTTTAAATGTTACATGATTGATTTCAGTTTACTTGATTTTATTTTTTATTGTTAACGGATTTACTTTTTGAGATATAGTTATGATTTTTTAAATTCGTTAATGTTTCTAAATTCTTAATATTTATTGTTGAATTTTAATGTAACGTGTGAGATCTGATATGTGTGGTTAATTCAAATGTATATTTCAGAAAGAAAAAAATGTAACATAAGATCGAAACGACCTCGGAATAGGTAACTAAAGATCATTCTGCATACCAATAGGAGTTAGGACTTGATGATCTTTGGTTTCCCTGTTTCGAGCCTCTTTTTAATGGAGTTAGTAAGTATCTTATTAGATCTGATTTTGATTTTTAGGGTTTGGTCAGAATAATAATTAAGGAAAATGGCACCGTTTCGGAAGGCTATTGGAGCTGTGAAGGATCAAACAAGCATTGGAATAGCTAAGGTAGCTAGTAATATGGCACCAGAGCTCGAAGTTGCTATAGTGAAAGCCACTAGTCATGATGATGATCCTGCCGGTGAGAAGTATATACGCGAGATCTTGCAGCTTACGTCGTACTCGCGAGGCTACGTGAGTGCTTGTGTGCATGGTGTGTCGAAGCGGTTGAGCAAGACTCGTGATTGGATTGTGGCGTTGAAATGTTTGGTGTTGATTCATCGGTTGTTGAATGATGGTGACGCGATTTTTCAGCAGGAGATCATGTATGCTACTAGGAGAGGAACTAGGTTGCTTAATATGTCGGATTTTCGTGATGAGCAGCATTCGAATTCGTGGGATCATTCGACGTTTGTGAGGACTTATGGTTTTTACTTGGATCAGAGGTTGGATTTGATTGCTTATGAGAGGAAGCAAAACGGTGGTGGTGGAAATGGCGATGTTGAGAAATCTAGGGAAGATCGGTGGAGGTCGCCACAACACCGTGGATATGATTATGATTATAATGAGTCTCGTGATGAACCTGGGTATGGTAATAATATAAGGAAGTCGAGATCTTCGGGTGACGTGAGGGAGGGATCTAGTGGGTCGTCTCAAGAGAAGAAAGATGCTACTCCGTTGAGGGATATGAAACCCGAGAGGATTTTTGGGAAAATGGGCCATTTACAGAAACTGTTGGATCGAGTTTTGTCGTGCAGGCCTACTGGTCTGGCTAGAAACAGCAGGATGGTGTTGGTTGCGTTGTACCCTGTTGTGCAAGAAAGTTTCAAACTTTATGCTGATATATGTGAGGTTTTAGCCGTTTTGCTTGATCAGTTCTTTGATATGGAACATCAGGATTGCGTGAAGGCGTTTGATGCTTATGCTAGTGCTGCAAAGCAGATTGATGAGTTGGTAGGTTTCTATAACTGGTGTAAGGATATGGGTATTGCAAGATCGTCCGAGTATCCAGAAGTTCAGAAGATAACCCCAAAATTACTTGAAACACTCGAGGAATTTGTGAGGGATAGATCGAATGCTAAGAAAAGCCCAGAGAAGATACCTGAAGTTATTGAACCAGTTAAAGAGGAAGAGCCCGTTCCTGATATGAACGAAATAAAAGCTTTGCCAGCACCTGAAGCTCCTCCACCACCACCGCCACCTGTCGTTGAGCCGCCACCACCTAAACCACAAGGTGATTTAATGGACTTAAGAGAAGAATCATTGACAGCCGATGATCAAGGAAATAGATTTGCTTTAGCATTGTTCGCCGGTCCAGCTGCAAACAAAGGGAATGGAAATTGGGAGGCGTTTGGGTCAAACGGGGAGACCGAGGTTACTTCCGCGTGGCAGAATCCTGCTGCCGAGCCTGGAAAGGCCGATTGGGAACTTGCGTTGGTTGAAACCACTAGCCATTTAGAGAAACAAAAAGCAACAATGGGTGGTGGGCTTGACCCATTACTGCTAAACGGAATGTATGATCAAGGAATGGTGAGGCAACATGTGAGTACAAGTCAGTTAACCGGTGGCAGTGCTAGTAGCGTTGCCCTACCAGGAAAAACGGCTACACCTGTGTTAGCACTACCGGCTCCTGATGGGTCGGTTCAAGCTGTTGGGGGTGACCCGTTTGCAGCCTCATTATGTGTCCCACCACCAGCTTATGTTCAAATGGCAGATATAGAAAAGAAACAGCATTTACTTGTGCAAGAACAGATGGTTTGGCAACAATATGCTAGAGATGGAATGCAGGGTCAAGGTAGTTTGACCAAGATCAACGGCGGTGGATATAATGCACCTGGTCAACCACCCATGATGCCTTATGGTGTTCAGCCTGTAAACGGTTATTACTATCCTACTTATTAATACTACATGTTTGATGTGCATTTGATCTTTTATCTATACTGTTCAATTGATTCCTGTATGTTTGCATTTCCACTATTTGTTGGGCATTTTTGTTGTTATAATAGAACACTGAGTAACTACAAGTCTATATTCATTATGTCATTGTATTTTTGTAATTAATTGTGTACAATATCAAGCTCCTATTTGTTGCTTCTTTTGTCCTACATGATGGCTAAATGGCACTTGTAATGGAAGTAGCTTTTATATTCCTTTTGGGTACTTTGATATTGATATTGCTTCTTACTTTTGTTAGAAAAAGAAATAGCATTAGATGCTTGTTTCCTTAAAGCCTAAGTATTCCTTCCTGTATTAATTCCAGATGCATCTAAGGTTAAAGGTGAACCATATGCATCATTTTGTTGATATAGTAATCCTGATGGATGTAGGTGCACGAATGCATGATAAGAAATTATTCTCATTGATTTGATCACTATAAATAGTAGGTATATGATAAGAATAGGTAACTAATCCTTATACAATATTGGTGACTATTATATACTGTAGGATATAAGGTACAATTTGGTAATACTTACTAAATAAAGTTAATAATAAAATCATTAATACACCCTTATAGTAACAATCTTGTTGAAGTTCTCCTGAGTAAATACTAACATTTGTACTTTTGGGGAGACCTTAGATGACAGAGCTGAGTTTCAAACATGCATAAACAGTTGTATTTAAATATAACAAGCCACAAGGGAATGATTAACTGAGAACTAAATATTTTATATGAACTTTAAGAACCACTAAATTTTTTGAAAATGATTTTTCCTTCAATAAGTGAGATTGATTAGGAGCAACATAATTTAGTTTGAAAGGGAGAAAAAGAAACTGGTCATGGACTCATGGTCTTAGAAAAAGGAGTTCAAACGGAATCTGAAATGATGGGTTTGGGACTTTGGACATAAAAAGTCTGATACAATGATAGTGCGTTTGTCAGTTAAAAAAAAATGCATACTGACTGAAACAATCATATATTGAAAACAATCTTTAAACAGTGACGAGGCATGTAAAAATAATAAACTTAATCATCTTAAAAATAGACAAAATAAATCTTGAAACTCGGTAAAACTTTCAAACATTGTCACAAGTCATAGCCTAGGACAAGGATCAAACAATATAATCAACTATGGTATAGTTTTCCTGTTTTTTCTTTTAGAAAGTAAACCATAAATGACTTGATAATTGTTCAGTTTAATTAACCTGACTTAAATAAACCAGTGGATACATGATTTCAAACTTTACAAAAGGTCAAACTACAAGTGAAGTATTAATCCTTGTTTGAGAAACCGCTGGCCTAACTTATCAAATGTCTTGATTAATTGAGCTTCTAGATGTACCATGGTCAACGCAATCAAAGATGATATGACGATAACTTCTAGATTTTAGATACATACCACGTATAATTCTAAATACATACATAATGTTGGGGTCAGAAAATACACTAAGTAAATACTAAGTCATTTACTTTGTATCAATTACTACGGCTAGTTATTTGTTAGTACTGTCAGTTCACAGTTGCTGATGTTGGTTGTATCTGAAGTTGTTGCTGTTTGTACAAGTCCAAGTTAACGCTGCTAGTGCAACTGAAGGATCATGCTACCAAGCCATTTTACAGTTACTACTGCTACTGTGTTTTGTATTACTGTTAGGTCTATTTAGTACCTTTCAGTAGTTACTGTTGTTTATGTAATATGTCACTTTCAGTGTTTTCAGTGTACTATTCATTTATCTGTAAAGCTTGTGTCGTGTGTTTCCATGATCAGAGGTTGTCTATCTGTTTAGGGTAACATGTAAGGGATTTGTATACATATAAATACAAATCCTTAGAACCTTTAGGGTTAAGGTTTTTCATATGTTTTAGCTTCAAGGTTGTAAACAATCCAAGTGTGACGGCATACTTGTCTTATTATCAGTATATGAGATTGAAGCTTTGGTGATTAACTGAGTGTGTTTCTGTTATTGTTTCTGTTATTTCATGTTACTCAAAATCTCAAATGTTTGTTTATTCCTTCTATAAGAGTATCATTTCACAATTTCTCTTTATGGTCAAAGCTAAATTATTCTTGTTAAGTTAAAGTTACAATTGTTGTGTTCTTGCTTGAGCTGAATAATTGTAGTCTTGGTTGTGATAGATTCGATCCTGACACATACATAATTGTATGACGATTGGGTGATGATATTTTGCCACTAATTTTGATAGATTCACTATCACTATACATTATTTGTTTGTATAGTACGAGAGTGTAATGCATATTCTTAATGGATGTATCAAAATAGTGGTGAAAAGATCAACTGTCAATATAAATATATACTCGTATGTTGCTTAACAAATTTTTAAATTTTTTACCTTTTTAGAAATGGGCTTCCATTTGGGCTTAATCCAGTATCACTAAAAACTTGCAGGCCACTCTTTATTTTTCTATCTTTTGAATTAATACCTAACCTCATTTTTGTCGTTGTCGATTGACCATTTTAACTAGAACAAACAATAATCTTTTGATCATATTTCTCTCCTTTTTTTTCACACGCAGGCTTGTGGAAACAAAAAAACGATCAACAACTATCGAACAAAAATAAATATGTATATCAACTTTCAATTGTCTATCTACTAATAACAAACGGATATTTTTTCAAATAAATATAAATTAAAAACTGTCCTAAACGATTTTTTAATCAAATAAATTATCATAGAACTTTCATTAAAAGAACCATTCATTTTCAATGGTGGTATTTAATTTATTTAAATAATATAAAGCAATGTTGGAAGTTCCTTTTACGAAATGCGTTGAATTTTATGTATAGTGTTACCTAATACACCTCCAAAAATCTAATATTTCTTGGAAGTGGTTTGATTAATCTTATTAGCTAAATAAACTTTTACAAAGTCAAAACTAAGAAAGAATTTAGCTTTTACCTTTCCATCAACCCCGTTCCTCTTTCATTTTTTTTTATTTCTGACCATGTTACATTCAATTTTTCCACAAGCGCCCGATAATAACAACACAACTTCTTGCAACAAGCAACCTATCAATCAAATAAACCAAAATCACCATAGAAGGAGAAGATCACAATGCAATGCTATTAGTATCTTAAGTATTCAATTATTGATTTCGCTAACTTCTCACACTTTGTTTCTATTCAATTGTTATAAGTTTCAGTTAAAAAATGGGAAAGTAAAATGCTAAAGGTTACGAAAATATGTCAAATGACTTTGGTTCACAGTTTCAAACCATTTATGCAAGTTGATATAATTTATTACAATGTTTTAAAGGATGTTTATTGAATGCTTCAATCCTTTGATGGCAGTGGGTACTGTCTCCTTCCACGTCATAAAATCGTCATCTTTACTTCATCATGTTAAGTTTGGCATTTAGGATTTTAGGCGTTTGGTGTCATTGTAGTTACTAGAAGTTTTATAATAAAGTTAAGAAAATTTAGACATATTAATCATACGAGTGTAAAGAGGCCATGACAAATATTTTCATTATGAAAGTTTCAACCTTCCATAACGTAACGGGACTACCTTTACTCAAACTTTGAAAACGAGATTCAAGAATATTCAAAATATGTAATTGTTAATGACTCATTGTTTTAGCTTGATTAACAATGATTGAAGTGTAAAGAATGATCAATCATATTGTCTTCTTGTTTTATTAGTGACACGAGAAAATAAAAAGTGACAAATTAGTGGACCAAAAGTCTTCGGTTATTCCTTTTACAAGCGGGCACATACACAATTACACATCTCCTTGACTTTTGGTTTACTATTTCATATTATCTTAGACCATTGAAAGACCTACAGGCTATAGATTCTTCAAATGTTCATAAACATTTATTATGTACGTGTATGTGTATTGACCTATAGATTCATGTATTGTTTCTAAAAATTATTAAATTGTATCCTTACTATAATCTTATATGTAGCAAAAATGTGAAGTCGCATGAAGTGGAGGTAGTAGTGAACAAGTTGGTTGAGCAGATGTTGACTTATTCCATCGCATATATATTGTTATGTTGTTACGTAGTATTATACTCTTCTAAGCTAGTTTTCAAGGATTCATGTTTTGCGTCACAAGACCATTCCCAACGCGGCGTTTTGGAGCCTATGTGGCGCGTCAGAACGCCCAGAACGCCCCCAATGGGACGTGCTGGGAGGGGCGTTCTGGCGACGGAGCACGGGGAAAAAAGGGGCGTTCTCGCCTTTTTTTTTTTTCTTTTTCCTTTCCTTTTCACCTTTTTAATCTAACTAAATCAATTAAAATAATTTTTAAATGAAATAAATTAAATTTGTGGGACCTAGAGGAGAAATTGAGCTTGCTTACATGGCGTGGTTGCTTACGTGGCGTGATTGTCTACGTGGCGTATGAGAACGCCCCAAAATGGGCAAATGGGTTGCGGATGGTCTAAGTGAAATGCGACAAGTTGAAATACTTTTTTAAAAAATGTACTACCTTCGTCTCATTTTAATTTTCCACTTTTGCGCTCTTTTATTTTTCAACTTCGACCTAAAATATTTTTGTTTGTGTTACATGTTATTTGATGAAAAATATATGAATTAATTGGGTTATAAATGTATTTTCAATGGTATAATTTTCATCAAGTATCATACAAAACAAACAAACAAACATATTTAAGGTCAAAATTGAAATGTAAAGACTTCAAAAGTCTAAACAGAACAATTAAATTGGGACGTAGGTAATTTTTAATACAAATCACAAATGTCACCTAGTGAAATAAATTCTGATGGGGCTGTACACAACGAATTTAAACACACGAAACCTCTTTTGTCAATAACGACTCAACAAGCATTGACCTACCATATTTCTGATAGATAAATTGAATAGTAGTGTATGTTTTTCTAATAATTAAAGTACTTTGTGGTAGGAAAATTATTTGTATAATGAACGAAACAATTGTTACGTGTTAAGGTAAAGTTAGTAGGTAAATATTTAAAAGGTAACCTCCATCAACAAAAAAATTACATACATGTAGTTAACTACACATAACACATGTATATCAGAGTGAATGCTCTAACTTTGTTAGTTTGTTATATCAAGTGTACAAATATATCTTGCTTAAAGTTGGTATATTTTTCCGGGTGTTGATATTTCCACCATGGAAAATGATAAATCCACCACAACTGTGTATTAAGTAGTTGTACTATATACACCAATGATGCACAGATGTGGTGGATTTATCAATTTCTATAGTAAAAATATCATCAGCCATTTTTCCAACAGAACAAATACGATGACTGGTACACTCTAAAAAAATCCGTACATGATGTACTGTATGTAATGTGTTTTACAATGTTGTACTTGACAATATTGTAAAACACATTTAGTTATATACATACATTTTTTAGTAATTTACGAATCACTGTCCATAGAAAAACAAAAAAATATTAATGAATTGAAATGGTCTATCTTAGATCAAATAATTTGTAGTTTTAACTTTTAAGGATATTGATGACCGGTTTGGTCATCCTGCATCTGTTTGTCTTTGCATGAGTTGAAACCCACCTCAGATGTTTCCCTTTCTCTGACTTTATCACCATCAACTTTATTTTATTATATCTTATACTAGTAGTAGAATAAAATAACAGAAAATTTGTATCATTCTACTCTCTTCTTTCATGGCTTATGTGTCCTGTTTCAAAGGGTTTAGTACATAGATTTTGGGTCTTTCCTCCCAAATCAAACATCACAATCAATCTTTATTATGCAAATAAATAACACTCACTCATTAATGTTTCATATTTCACTATATATACTCTGTTTTCACTTCTAAAAGTAGATATTTCTGTATATATGATCATGAAAACTCGGAGGTTACTCTGTTTCATGTTCATTTCATGGTTTATTCTGTTCTTACCTCAAACATGTCTATCAAGCATTCGTCGAAAAGGTACACTGACCCCAGGATTTCAAGGCTCTCCAATGGAGTTCATAGACAATGATGGGCTGTTTCTAGTTTCAAACTCATCAGTTTTCAGGTTCGGGTTCAATACAAATAGTGATGTAACTTCATTCACTTTAGTCATCATTCATGTAGCCACTTCAAGAATCATTTGGTCAGCTAATAAAAACTTCCCAGTTGGAGCTTCTGATAATTTCATGTTTGATAATGATGGAAATGCTGTTTTACAAAGTAATGGGAATAAGAAAGTTGTTTGGTCTACAAACACCGCGAAAGATAGCGTTTCTGTTATGCAGTTGCTTGATTCAGGGAACTTGGTTTTGGTCAAAGATGATGGTAGTGTTGCTTGGCAAAGTTTTAGTCATCCTACAAACACTCTTATGCCGAAACAAGAGTTTGTTAAAGGGATGAAACTTGTACGCAATATGAAGAATAATATGAGTTATTCGATGCGGATTGAAAGTGGTGATATGATGTTGTTTGGTGAGTTTAACAGCCCACAGCCTTATTGAGCAATGGGAAAATACAAGAGAAGAATCATTAACAAAAGTGGCGGTGATACTAATTCTGCCACAATGGAAGCGAATTCGTGGAGGTTTTATGATGAGAGGAGTGTTTTTTTATGGCAATTTGTGTTTCCAGAAGAAAGTGATGGTACTAATTCCACTTGGGTTGCAGTTTTAGAAGATGATGGTTTTGTTAATTTCTATGATCTTCAATCTCAGATCACTGCTAGTAATCAAATTCCAGATGATTCTTGTAGCAGACCACAAGCTTGTCCTTCGTATTTCGTTTGTCAAGATGTGAACATTTGTCAGTGTCCAATTGGTTTGGGTCAAGTTAACTGCAGCCCATAATTTGTTTCTTCATGTAACAAGTTGTCGTCAAAGGATTCGTTGAGTTTGGTGAAGGCTGGGGATAATTTGAGCTATTTTGTACTTGGATTTGTTTTGCCTGATTCAAAAACCGATTTAGATGGATGCAAAACGCCGTGTTTGAACAACTGTACTTGTTCGGCTATGTTCTTCGATAACAGCTCTGGAAACTGTTACTTGTTTGACCAGATTGGGAGCTTTGAACAGGCTACTGATGGTGGTAATATCGAATCATACATCAAGATTGACGGGACTCAAGCAGTCAGTTCTCAGGGACAGAAAAACAAGAAACGTTCAACACAAGCTGTGATTGTTGTGGTCATTATAGTCACAGTGGCTGCATTCGTTGTTATTGGACTAGTAATCGTGGGAATTCGTTACCACAAGAAGAAGAATGAATCGAGTGAAGTTGTTGATGAAATCTCTGAAGAGGATACGTTTTTGGAGAACATTTCTGGGATGCCAGTTCGATTCAGCCACAAAGATCTTCGAGAAGCAACCAATGATTTCAATACAAAGCTCGGTCACGGTGGGTTTGGTTCGGTCTACCAAGGGGTCCTAAATGATGGGAATCAACTTGCAGTTAAACGTCTAGAGGGAATTGGTCAAGGCAAGAAAGAGTTTCGGGCCGAAGTGAGCATAATAGTAGCATCCATCACCACCATTTGGTGAAACTCAAAGGGTTTTGTGCAGAAGGAAAGCATCGACTTCTTGTTTACGAGTATATGGCTAATGGATCTTTAGATCGATGGCTATTTGGGTGATTTTTCATTGGATTGGGATACTAGGTACAATATCGCGATAGGTACTGCCAAAGGACTTGCTTACCTTCATGAAGATTGCGATGTGAAAATCCTTCATTGTGATATAAAACCAGAGAACGTGTTGTTAGATGACCATTTCTTGGCTAAAGTTTCCGATTTTGGATTAGCTAAGCTAATGACACGAGAACTAAGCCATGTGTTTACGACATTAAGAGGGACTCGCGGGTACCTTGCTCCAGAATGGATTACAAATTACGCAATATCAGAAAAGAGTGATGTTTATAGCTACGGGATGGTATTACTCGAGATTATTAGTGGCCGAAAAAACTATAGCTCATCAGAGACGTTGAATTTTCCAGCCTACACTTTTAAGATGATGGAAGAAGGTAAAGTTAAGGAACTTTTAGATGAAAAGATGAAAGTGGATGAGAACGATGAACGGGTTTTAGTGGCAACCCGTGTAGCATTGTGGTGCATACAAGACGATATGAAATTAAGGCCATCTATGCCGAAAGTAGTGAGAATGCTTGAAGGGCTTTGCTCTGTTTTGGCGCCCCCGTTGGCTGGCCAGACTGGGTTCTATTCGAGCTTGTATAAATCGTTTAGCGAATTTGGTACTTCATCCGGGCCTTCAGATGGCAACAGTGATGCTTATTTATCAGATACTAGACTTTCAGGTCCTAGATAGTATAGATAGACCTATGTATATGATTAAAAAATGGATTTGTTTGTAATAAACCTTGTATTATTTGTGTCCAAAAGTAGTATACATTTTGCTTGATATCATTACAGTTTGAGAGAGATTCAACATTCCATGGCATAAACTTTTGACTATTATCAATTATATAAAACTGATACAATTAGTTAGAGTGGTAGACCCACAAATATAAAGGAATTTGCAAATTCAGTTCTTGGTTTATTTGGGATCACTAGTATTCTGATTTCTTTTGCAAATATAACAAAATAGTAGACGATTTCTGGTTCTTAGACTGGTACACACATTATAATATATCACATTACTTAGATACTTGTATAAACGACTGTGTCAAGTTATTTGACTCTTTGTCGGATACTTGGATAACCCATTCCAATGGAAACTTCAGGAGAGAACCTTAAATGCCTCTGAACTGCAACAGAGTTAGCGAAAGATAAGTTTTTCCTAAGTGAATATGATGATGATATCTTGACCATTAACTGTTGACTAGAACATTACCTTTTTATATTGACTAATAATTCAAGTTTTTCGATGGAAGACATAAGCGTCTTTTGAAATCCATATGCCTAACAAGTAACACCTCTTTGAAAAGTCATGTGGCGCGACAGTTTTATTTTGTGACTTTGGAAGGTCAAATTTTGAAGAGTTCTGCACAAAGTTGTACACTTCTAGTCATGAAAGTTGTGGAACATTCATTCGTTCTGCTTTTTGAAATGAGAAAGAGTTACTATTGAGCTTGATCACATGAGAAAGAGTTACAATGGCATTTACGTTAATAAGCTTATTATCAGGCCTTGCAACTCGACTTCCTGAATCCACCACCGATCTATCAGACCCAATTTATAGTACCAATAAACAGAATCAATATTCAGTGACTCACCCATCTTTTTTCTTATGTGGTTTATGTGATACAGTCAGGCTTACTAAAGAACATACGAGATCTGCCTAAAAATTATGAAGTAAATGAGTGCAAGTCTTGAAACTATGATCTTAAATACGCTTCATCTTCAACTATCGATGTAGTGTGCATCACAAGCTGATAATCGTGTGGACATAATGGCAGCTTCATATTGGCTTCCTACCCAGTCCTCCTTATGAATTGAACATGAACCTTACTATTATATGTGGCCGATGGTTACCATCGAGCCAAAATGAAAAGAATTGAGATTCTCTCAAGTTCACTTTATATGGTCGGATTTTTCTAAACATAGCCCCTATGGCTGTTTTTAGCATGCTTAAAAAAACTGTTGTAATATGAAAATAACCGCCCCTAAAATTAATATTTAACTACCATGTGGCATGTACAATACCTCTAAACACCTTAACCATAGTCCTTTGGACTCCTTAAGTTATTCTTCAATTCAACATGCTTTATAATGTCAAAAGTGAACTTCAAATGATCATTGTCCAAAGAAAAAAGTCAGAAACAACCCCCGAGTCATTTTTTTACTTTTCACATATGTTTTCAAAAAAATTAAATTACTCCGAACAGAAGTTTTGTTGAACTGAATCACAAAAATAAAATTATAGGACCAAACCTCCAAACAAAGCATAACCATAAGGACCAAATATGTAACCTTCACCCGAATTTATGTTAGTTACCGTAAACGTATTCTAAACCGTCCGTTAAATATGACGATAACCGCCGTCCCCTGCATCCATCCGTTTGCCCTAAAATTCAAATTCCCCGCTACAATTCGCCGGAAAATTCAATTCGGCTGCATCTGCTCCGCAGTTAGACCGGAATTTTCTCCACGTCTTCATCCTCTACCGCCGTTCCTGATTTAAGTAATCAATTTAGTTAATTTGACATTTTTATACATAATTATATATATATATATATATATATATATTTGTTAGTAAGAATGGTAAAAACATGATATAGGAAGAGAGTGAAATTAACTATGATGCACTCGGCTTTTAATTATGGTGCAATCTAACTCTTAACTATGATGCACCTCCACATTTTCTTCCTATTTTCCTACGTAACTTCTCTTTTTATCTAGAACCACACCTTTTTTTATTATTAGAAAAGCAAAAAAGTGTTGATTTTAGGTTTCAAATATTTATGTGGAATGCAGATGAGGATGATGTCAGCACTTCATTTGGCAGGAGAATGATGATGTCTATGATCACATTTGTTATGCCTCTGCCTAATTTGATGCAATGTTCTGGTGCTAATGCTAATGCTGCAGAGTAAGTTTATGATTAGAGTTGATCAAGTTGTTCACCAGACTGAAATTTTTGTTTGAAAATCAACTGTATAAACTACAACTAATGTTAAATGACACTGTGTATCGTTACAACTAATAACAAAGTTTAACGAAATTGATGTGTGGTGTCAGTGATCTAGTATTGTTACAGGAAGAGATAAGAAAAGTATTGTCTAAGGGTAAGGCTGCCGGTGTCCTTCGTTTGGTTTTTCATGATGCGGGAACATATGAAGTTGCTGATGATTCAGGTATTAGCGTATTACTATTATTTTTTTAATAAGATGAACGTTTTATTCTTTATTTAATGGTTTGATTGATAGTGATTATTTGTTTCTACTGTTGTATCAGGTGGTATGAATGGCTCTATATCTTACGAACTTAATAGACCTGAAAATAATGGTCTTAAGAAATCATTGAAGGTAGATTCTTGTAACTTTTGAGCATATGTATGTGTTTTGGTGCAAACACGTTCTTATTAACTGATATTAACTTATTGTTTAGATTGTTGTGGGAGCGAAAAAGATAGTGGATGAGAAACAGCCTGCAGGTTATAATTATCTGAATAACTGTGGCTTTCTATCATCTTTGAAATCAGTGGTTCTTATAACTTTTACGATTCACTTTGCTCAACAGTTACAGTGTCATTGGCTGATATGATTGCTGTGGCTGGAGCCGAAGCGGTATCTTTGTGTGGAGGTCCAAAAATCCCAGTTCGATTAGGCAGATTAGACTCGATGTAAGGGACTAATTTTTGTCACAAGTTTTATAGAATAAGGTGAGGCAGATGTGATATGCGTTATCTATTGTAACAGGCTCCATATTGTTTTTATAATTTCTATGTTTTGCTTTGTAGGGTACCTGATCCTGAGGGAAAACTGCCGGAAGAAACATTAGACGCCTTACAACTGAAACAAAGTTTTCGAAATAAAGGTTTTTCGTAAGTAAATTATGACTATATATTGACCATGTTTTGACAAACAACATTAGATTTCTGTAAAAAAATTATGTGTATCTTGTTGGCAGAACACAAGAACTTGTAGCGTTATCTGGTGCTCATACTCTTGGAAGCAAAGGTTTTGGAAGTCCAATAATCTTTGATAATGCGTACTTTAAAGTACTATTGGAGAAGCCGTGGATATCTTCAGGTCTGTGACATGCTTATGGCTTGACAACTTTATTACCATTATCTTAATATATTAATGTTTTTTATATGATGCAAAAGATAAAAATAAATCTGGGGGTATATGTCAAATTGAAACCACCTGTCTATTCATTGAAACCATTATGCAAGAGCCTCCTGATTCTGGATTATTCTGATAAAAGCATTTGACCAGTAAATAATTGACCATATTTAATCGATCGTTGTTTAGAACTTACGGAGTATCATATTTCCTAATATTTTGCCTTCAGCAGGAATGACGACTATGGTTGGTCTTCCTTCAGATCGAACTCTCGTTGAGGATGATGAATGCTTAAGGTATTAATAATCTCACTTGATATCGTATAAGAATCACCATTTGTCTATAATAATAACAATAAAATATGATACTAGCAGTTAACATTATAATGTATAAAAATAATCCATGACTTGTTAGTGCTAGTGTTTGAATATTTGGGAGTTCAGTTCTACTTTTTCTATGCTAAATTTACGAATCTTTAAATATATATACAATTAACCTTTGTGACATCATCAAATTAAAAGATTTCAATTAAGCAATTAGGTCCTTCAAACTCATTCAATTTTAAAAATAAAACCCTTTAAAATTAAAAATTTTAAAACTAAGAAAATTATATAGTTAATTAGGCTCCTTTATAGTTTACACTTCATAAACTAATTTCCTATTTCTATAAGAATAAGAATTGGACTACTATACGATTTTCATAAATACACGGGTATTTACAATATATATTAATATAATATATATGGGCATTATATTACTATAAAAAATAACCGTGTGTATACACGGGTTTAAAGTCTAGTAAAAATATATAAAGGTCACTATATGCTCTCTCTTTTTCCATTCACCGACTACATTATCAAACTATATTTTTACCGTTTATGTACTTAGACTGTTGTAGTGTACTAGTGTTATCAAGCAGATCAATTTTTGTTCAACTTTAATCGAATTATTTGTTAATCAAGACAAACCAAATCACTTATACACTCTTAATATTCACAGGTGGATCTCAAAGTATGCTGAAGATCAAGATTTGTTCTTTGAAGATTTCAAGAACGCTTATATCAAACTTGTGAATTCTGGTGCAAAATGGAGAAGGAATTCATAGTTCCAACTTCCAATGCTGCAACTTTAAACTTACTGTAAGCAATTGCATTCGTATCAGCAAGTTACATTTTTGTTCAGAAAACCTTCTATTGCCTTCATGAAATATTGGTTAAAAGGCATTATGATATATAAATAAATATAAACAAGAAATAATACATACAAGTAGGAATCATGTTGGGCTAAATTCTTCTGAATATCAAATGTTAAATTATTCTAAGTGTTTAAATCTGTTCAAGGTTAGTACTGCTGGGCTATGAAGACTTAGTTATGCTAGTAGAAGTTAGCTCTGTTCATTTATTGAAAATAAAGTTTTCCAGAGTTAGTTCTGCTAGTCATTCAAAGGTTAGTTCTGCCAAGCATCTACAGAGTTAGTGCTGCCAAGTGCCAAAATTTGCAAAGATTAGTTCTGCCAGTTCAAAAAGATAGTTCTGCTCGTATTTCTGTTAATGCTGCTTAGTGGGTCTGCTTTCTACCAACTCTGCAACACAAGTACACCTACTGCAGACATGCTTTTGAGGAATAGTGCACGCAGCAGACAAGGAATGGTAATGCATTTAATGCAGGCGTGTTTCCTAGAAAAACTTGTCTTTGTAAAGTAGATTTTGTATAGATTTTATACAAGTTATTTAGTCTATAAGTATGTACTTGAGTCAAGTGTGTAAGTGTGCATGTCTAAGTGTCCAATAGTTTAGTCAAGTTGTAACCAAGCTTCAAGGTTCTCTTTGTAACCCTGATACAGTTGTGTATCCGTATTATTCAATAATAATATTGAGGCTTTTGATTATTGAATAACTTGTGTTCTTGTTTTGTTTACAACTCTATTTCATTTACATTACTTGTAACACAAATCTTCCACTTGATAAGTGTTATTCCGCAAACTGCTTGTCAAGAAATTCTTAGCTTGTGTCAATACATTTGTATAAGCAAGTGTTATTGTGGGACCCCACAATTGGTATCAGAGCTTGTGTAAGCTTTGAATTCTGGAAGATCTAAGAAAGAGTTGTGATCATTTAAGTTGTAGTATATCTTAAGCTTGTTATTATACAATGGCATCAGAATTTGTAGAAGGTGTTCAAGTGTCTAGGATTCCTATTCTTAGACCAGATGAATACGACATGTGGAGAAATAGAATTAAGCAACACATGTTGCTTACAGATTATCAGTTATGGGACATTGTAGAAAATGGTCCCAAATACAAAGTTGATGCAAATGGTGTAAGGCTACCAAGAGTTGCACCAACAACAGAACAAGAAAGAAGGGAAAGAGCTACTGAACTTAAAGCTCTAAGCACTTTGTTACTTTCTATTCCTAATGAATATCAAAGTGAGTTTGAGCAGGTTGATGATGCAAAGGTGCTTATGGAAGAACTAGAAAAAAGATTTGCATGAAATGAAAGTACCAAGAAGAACAAGAGGTCAATGCTCAAACAACAGTTTGAGAACTTTAGTTCTGTTAAATCTGAAACTTTGACTCAAGTTTTCAACAGATACAGAAAGCTTGTTGGTGAGTTAAAGAATCACAAGGTTGTCATAGACAAGGATGATCTTAATAGGAAGTTCTTAAGATCATTAGGTGAAGAATGGACTGTATATACTGTAGGTCTTAGACAAAGGAGTGATTTGGATGATAAAGAGCTAAATGATCTATACAATGATCTTATAGCATTTGAGCCTGAGTTGAAAAGCAGAAAACAGAGTAGTGAAGCACAGAGCTCACCGAATGCTGCATTTATGTCCATGGGAAGAGCCAAAACAGATCCAAAAGGATATGGGTCTGTATCTACTGTGAAAAGTGTAGGATCAAATTCACCATCTGTAGTACAAGAAAGGTCTACAGATCAAGTGGTAGAGGCATTCTTTGCTAGTCATGTGAACTCTTCACTGACTAATGAAGAATTAGAACAGGTGAATCCAGATGATCTGGAGGAGATGGACATCAAATGGAAAATGGCTATGATCACCATGAGGGTGAAGAGATTCTTGCAAAGAACAGGAAGGAATAACTTTGCAGGAAAGAGGGATGATAATGTGGGGTTTGATAAGAGCAAAGTGGAATGCTATAATTGCCACAAATTGGGTCATTTTGCCAGAGAATGCAGAGCTCCTAGGCAGGAAGTGAGTGGACAAAGATCTGGGGGTTATAATGCTGCTTACAATGGATCACAGAAAAGAACCATTGCTGTTCAAGAGTCTACTCCAAATGCTCTTGTATCACAAGATGGTATGGGATATGACCAGAGTGATCAAGCAGAAATGGAACCACAGAATCATGCATTGATGGCTATTGGAGAGGAAAGCACATCAGATGAAGTCCCCTATGAGGTACAAGCAAAATTATGTTCCAATGTATGTAAGAAAACTGTTAAACACTACAGGGATCATAATGCTAATATTTGCAAAGAACTTAGGGACTGGGACATTAGAAGCCAACACACAACCCTAGCAATAGAAGATCTAGAAAAACAAATTAAAGCATACCAGAAAAATGAAGAACAATATGATTATGATCTTAAGTATGCTCAATTTGAAAAAGATATGTTGCAGAATAGGGTTGATGAGTTAATTAAGAAACTAGCTGAAGTCACTGCTGAGAAAGAAAGTATCAAACTTACAGTGGCTGAGCTAGAGAATGCTTCTGAGAGTGTTCAAAATATGATAAAGAACCAAATCCATGATAAGATTAAAACTGGATTAGGTTATAATCTTAATAGTGTGCCTCCACCTTACAACCACACCTACATGCCTCCTAAAACTGATTTAGACATGAATAAGCTAAAGGAGAAAATGGTAGAAGAGGTCAAACAAGCAGATCCTGTTGCTGCATTAAATGAAAATGCAAATGATCTAGAAAAGGTTGAGATATCTGAGTGGATTTCAGATGATGAGGTTGAATCTAAGGAAGATGAAAGAGTTCATTCAAAACCAACTTATGTTACTGGGCTAGTATCTAAGCTAGAAACTAAGAAACTAGCAGAGGGTAAGAAACTTTTTCAAGAAAAGGCTAGGATGAACTTGAATAAAAGAAAGAATGCTAGTACATTTGTTAACACACCAGAAAATGATAAAATTGATGTTGTTAAATGTACTAAGTGTAACTGTTCTGCTAACTCATCACCAATTTCAAAATCAAAGAAAGATTCAAGAGGAAACCAAAGAAATTGGAATCAAATGGTTTCTCAAAAGCTTGGATCTAATTTCAAAAGGGTTGATGAGAAAGCTTGTTTTATCTGTGGAAGATTCAACCATCTTTAAAAGGATTGTTATTTTAATCCAAAACTTCAACGGGTTAAACAATCATCATGGACTAATACTAACAGAATTAACCATCAAAATTTCAAAACCAAAGTTAATTCTGATAGTCTAGTCAAAAAGTCAAAGGCAAAAGTTAACTCTACTGCACCAAAAGGAAGTGCAGGAGTGTTGATCAAGAATAAGGCCAACAGAACTAAATTGACAAAGACAAATTTTAATTCTGCCAAGCAAAACTACAAGGATAATTCTGCTAAGCCAAAATTAACCAAATTTAGTTCTGCCAGGCAAAAATTAAGTGGTTCAGAAGTTAATTCTGTCAGGCCACTTAATGCTGTCAAGTCAAAAATTAGTTGGGTTTAGAAACCAACTGCATTGTCACCAGCATCAATTACCTTCAAAAGAGTTGATGCTGTTGACAAGAAAGGGACACCCACAACCAAATTGGTTTAGGTTCCCAAGAGAAACTGATCTGTTATCGTTTGTATGTGCAGAGCAAGAAGAAAAGCCTATGGCATATTGACAGTGGATGCTCTAGACACATGACAGGAGATAGAAGCAGATTGGAGGACTTCAAAGTTATTAATGGAGGTCCTGTTGCTTTTGGAGGTAATCCTAAGGGAGGAAGGATTATAGGAATGGGAAATGTCAATAATAACAAGATGAGCTTCAATGATGTATACTTTGTTGAACAACTGAAGTACAATTTGTTAAGTGTTAGCCAAATAACAGAGAAAAAGAACCCAGTGTTCTTTAATGACACAGAATGTTGTATTCTTTCTGAGAAGTTTGTTCTTGATCCCAAAATGATTTTAATGAAAATTCCCAGAAAGAACAACATGTATAGCTGTGAATTGGCTAAATTTGTACCCAAACCAGAGTTGAGTTGTCTCATTTCAAAAGCAACTGTCAATGAATCTGACCTTTGGCATAGAAGGATGTGTCACATGAATTTTAAAACAATAAACAAACTTGTTAAAGGAAAACTTGTCAGAGGTTTACCAGAGAAAACATATTCATGTGATGACCACTGTGTTGCATGTCAAAAAGGCAAGCAACACAAATCCTCTTATAACCAAGACACTGAACTCTATTGACTCACCTTTACATTTACTGCATATGGATTTATTTGGACCAACAAATGTGAGCAATATAGATAAGAAGTCATATTGCCTAGTGATCACTGATGATTATAGCAGATTTAGTTGTGTATTTTTTCTTAGAACCAAAGATGAAACTGGAGAAATTCTAAGGTCATTCATCATTAAGATTGAAAACCAAACCAACAGAAAGCTTAAAATCATTAGAAGTGACAATGGAACAGAATTTAGAAATCAAGAGATGGATAAATTCTGTGAATCAAAAGGTATAGATAGACAATATAGTGTTCCTAGAACTCCTCAACAAAATGGAGTAGCAGAAAGGAAAAATAGGACACTTATTGAGGCTCACAACAAAACACCTTATGAGTTATTTTTAAATAACAAACCTTTGGTTAGCTTTCTTAAACCATTTGGATGTCCTGTTACTATCTTAAATACCAAGGATCAATTAGGCAAATTTCAAAGCAAAGCAGATGAGGGATTCTTTGTTGGTTACTCTTTTCAAAGAAAAGCATACAGAGTATTCAACAGTAGAACAAGAATAGTGGAAGAGACTCTAGATGTGACCTTTAATGAACACACACCTAATTCTTTAGGAAAAGGTCCGGCACATCTGTTTGATATTGATGCATTAACCAAATCTTTTAGATATGTGCATGAGTCATCAATTGCAGGTACAAGTACAAATGTGAATGCAGGTACAACTATTGATCAACAAACAAACAAATCACCACAATTTGTTTTGTTTCCAACATGGCTACCTGAACCACCTGCAGTACTTGAATCTTCCACCCCTGATCAACAACAGAGTTCAGAACCCATTTCATCTAACTTGGATGATAATGGTGCATATGATGATGGAAATGCATCATCAAATCCAGAATGCTCTCAACAAGAAGAAGTATCAAATGAAGATGCACAAGAGGAGCAACAACCAACAAGGTTGGAAGTGTCAGAATCAAGTGGTCAAATGATTCAAGAAGACACAGATCTGGATCAGAATCTTACCAATTTGGAATATGGGATAGAAATGGCAGCTGGTCCACAGTATCAAGCTCATAAAAGCTACATGCCATTGGACAATGTCATTGGAGCAATTGATGCTCCTATGCAAACAAGAAGGTCATCTAAAACTCTTGATGAAAATGCAAATTTTTCTTTGTTTGCTTGTTTTCTGTCACAGATAGAGCCCAAGAAAGCAGTTGAAGCTTTGAAAGATCCAAGCTGGGTTGAAGCTATGCAAGAGGAGATACTTCAATTCAAAATTCAAAATGTGTGGACTTTGATGGATCTACCCAAAGGAAAACGGGCTATTGGTACCAGATGGGTATACAGGAACAAAAAGGATGAGAGAGGTATAGTGATTAAGAACAAAGCTAGATTGGTTGCACAGGGTACTCACAAGAAGAGGGTATTGATTATGATGAAGTATTTGCACCTGTGGCAAGAATTGAGGCTATTAGATTGTTCTTGGCTTATGCTTCTTTCAAGAACTTCAAGGTATACCAGATGGATGTAAAGAGTGCATTCTTAAATGGGAAGATAGATGAGGAAGTGTATGTATGCCAACCACCAGGGTTTGAGGATCCCAAGCATCCAGATAAAGTGCTCAGATTGGACAAAGCACTTTATGGACTACATCAAGCTCCTAGAGCTTGGTATGATACTTTGTCTGTGTATCTGTTGGATAATGGATTCAAAAGAGGTGCCATAGACAAGACCTTGTTCATTAAAAGAATTGAAAATGATATCCTACTAGTGCAAATCTATGTAGATGATATTATTTTTGGTTCAACAAGGGACAGTTTGTGCAAAGAATTTGAATCTCTTATGCATCAGAAATTCCAGATGAGTTCAATGGGAGAATTGACTTTCTTTTTAGGTCTTCAAGTGAAGCAGAAAGTAGATGGAATCTTCATAAGTCAGGATAAATATGTTAAGGACATCTTGGATAAGTTTAATCTCAATGATGCAAAGATTGCAAGCACACCAATGGAAACACACAAGCCACTACTTGCAGATCTTGAGGGGGAGAGTGTTGATGAACATCTCTATAGATCCATGATAGGTTCACTGATGTATCTCACATCCAGTAGATCAGATATTATGTTTGCAGTATGTGTGTGTGCAAGGTTTCAAACAAATCCTAAGTTGTCTCATCTTCATGCTGTGAAGAGAATTTTTAAATACCTAAAAGGTCAACCAAAATTAGGCCTATGGTATCCAAAGAATTCTTCCTTCAATCTGGTAGCATATTCTGACAATGATTATGGGGGTAACAATCTGGACAAAAAGTCAACTTTAGGGGGCTGTCAATTCTTGGGAGATAGACTAGTATATTGGCAATGCAAAAAGCAAACCACTGTGTCTACTTCAACAGCAGAAGCAGAGTATGTTGATGCATCAAGCTGCTGTGCTCAGATTCTATGGATTCAGAATCAAATGCTAGACTATGGTTTGACTTTTCTAAATACTCCCATGTATATTGATAATATTGCTGCTATAAGTATCATTAATAACCCTGTGAAACACTCTAAAACAAAACATATTGAAATTAGATATCATTTCATAAGGGATTGTAATGAGAAGAGATTAATTCAAATTTTCAAAATACATACGGATAACCAACTTGCAGACCTGTTCACAAAAGCATTTGATGTTGGAAGGTTTACATTTTTGGTTACTGGTATAGGTATGATTAATAGCTCATTATGATCATTATTTAATTTTAAAATGTTTTACACATGGGGTTTCACTTGATACTTTAGCATGTTACAGCAGATATTATAAGATTCTCAATATTCAATACTCTCATGACTTAGTTCTGCTAGTATAGATAATGATTATCTTATTTAGTTCTACTAGTACATTTTAATTCTGCTAGTTACGTTGTGTTTTTAAGCTAACAGTACCGGATTAAAGGCTCAAAGGTTGTTAGTTCTGCTAACTCAATTTTCAACAATATTAATTCTGCTAGCATAAATTAGTTCTGCCAGCATTATTAATAAAAAGGTGACGTGGACTTGTCCAAGTGTGAAGAAAAGTTAAAGTTACTTCTGCTGGAGTTAATTCTGTTAGAATTAATTCTGCTAAAGTTAATTCTGCTAGAATTAATTCTGCTAAGAATTACTTCTGCTAGAGTTAAGTCTGCTGAAGTTAATTCTGCCAGTAACTTTTTCCAACTTTAATTCTGCTAGTGTTATTCTAGGGCTTGAAAATACTGTTCACTTTAAAAAGGGAATTTATTCTATCAAACACTACACCTTTTCAATTCACTTGCACTTTTTATCGAAAATTGAATTTTTTTTTTTAAAAACCTCTCAAACCTAACTTTCAAAAATGGCATCTTCATCTTCTTCCTCCAAAACACTCGACACTGGTGATCAACATAACGTCTGCGGCTTCCTTCTCAAGCCACAAGGCTCAGATGATTACCATGAAATCATTGATTTCTTGAAGTGCGCCTCTATAAGGTTTGCACTTACTGTTAATCCCACCATTTTTATTTCACATATTAACGACTTCTGGACATCTGCCGTGGTGTCAGAAGTAGATGGGGTTAAAAACATTACGGCAACAGTAAATGAGAAAGCTATCATTATCACTGAAGCTTCCATACGTGCTCATCTTCTCTTAGATGATGCAGATGGTATGGAATGCTATGCTACTTCTCAAATACATGATCAACTAGTGTTGTATGGGTATGAGGGGGAGAGGACAGAAAAATTAACATATTACAAACAACTCTTCTCTCCACAATGGAAATTTTTAATCCATACCCTACAACACTGCATTTCACAAAAGAAAACTTCTTGGGAGCAATTTAGCAGTAACATAGCTTCTGCTTTAATTTGTCTCGTCAATAATGAAAAATTTAATTTTTCAAAATTAATCTTTGATGGAATGGTAAATAATCTTGAGAAACCAAAGGATAAATTTTTAATGTATCCAAGATTTTTACAACACATTCTTGACTAGGAAATCCAAGATCTACCCAGAGAAGGTGGTAGATTAATCCTCTCAAATCTTTCTAAGAAAACTTTTTCAAATATGAGAAGGAATGGAATGGTCAAAGGAAAAGCCTTTTCTGGGAAGGTGACCAATTTAACAAATCATATGTTAAACATGCCTTCCACTGTGCCACAGGAAGTAGAAACTCCCACTACTTCTCAACCAAGTGGCACAGTTACTAAAACAAAAAGAACAGGGGACCCAAAGCCTACCAAACCAAAAGCCAAAAAGGCTAAGAAACAGGAAACTGAGGCTCCTCTTCCTCAATTTCCTAAGTCCAAAAATGATAATGAGGTGGTCAATAAGGAGCAGAGAGACCATATGGAAGGCTTAAGGCTAGGAGTATACAATAGTATCATACGTTAGTATAGACTCCTTATACTAATACAACACAACTAGGTGATGAGAATTCATACTTAGGCTCTTCATACTACTTAAATCTAAGTATTATTTGTACATATTTAGGCACAACAAATCATTTACATGCGCAGCATGACACATTACAACTTGTGATTGTTGTTTGGTATTTATATATATCTACATACTTGTACATCATCTTGAGCACCTGGTGCTATCTACGTTATTACATATGTATATCAGTATACATACAATTATACAAACATGAATACTCAAGTCGGACTCGTCGTAGTACGGCCGGCTCAATTATCTCAAGTCGGGCATGTCGTGTACTGCCGGCTCAATTACATACGTTGCTTGCGAGCAATGCGGTCGATGCCTGATTAGGCACAAAACGATGCCACGGTAAAGTGGTCACAAAACGATGTCACGGTATTGCAGTGGGCACAAGTTCGATATCGCGGTAAAGCGATACAATCGATGGATGGGCGAGCTTGTGCTCGTGATCCACACACATTAGTTAACGGGTCGGTGAGTTTTCACGCGAGGCCATTAACTCAGTACTTGACTAAGTACTCGATTATAGTTCTGCGGGACTACACATCCATGATACTGGATACTATACGTTGTGCCAGGTAGGCATACCAGTACATCACTCGATATCATATGACGCGGTCATACAATTACTCGGAATATACTCCGGCAAGTTTCGCCTCACAAGTAATTGATTTACTCATACCTGATAGGTATCAAGGCATGGATTGCCACACCTTCGATATGACATAGTCACACGCTCACTCGATAGTACTTAGGCACGTAGTGCCTTGTGCTTACAGATTTACTTAATACCTGATAGGTATCCAGGCTCGGAATGCCTCAATCATTATGTACTTTGGTACATACCACTATTGCTTAGGTATTAGATACCTCGATTATCGTATACACATTGGTATTACAACTTCAACTTAATACATATCAGAATCGCAGATTCTGAACTACTTTTCAAAACACAAAAGGTTTTATACTCTATGTTTTAACTAACAAACCTATGAACTCACCAGCTTTATAGTTGACCCGTTTTAGCATGCGTTCTCAGGTGCCCAGCAGGATTAGGATTGCTACAAGATAAGCTAGCTCGAGTTGCATATTTTCAATCAATGGGGACCACTCTGCATTTACTTTTGTATATTCAAATTATGTAATTGAAACTTCTATTAAACTCGCAACATTGTAAACGTTCTACTTTGGAAAATGTATAATTATTTTAAAACGTCTCATTTAGAGTCGTTCATTATGTATCTTATGCTGTGATATTTGATTTGGTAACACCCGACCCGACCGCTTCCGCAACCCGAAAATTGAGGGTGTTACATCAGGATTTATTGTGAGTAGTAAATTGTTACTTGTTTTAATTTACTATAGTCGACACTACAACAAAATAAGTTTCTTGCAAATGAATTTTAGGTTCCAGACAATAGATTTAAGACGGGTATAAAATACCCGAAATAATGAAGTCGATTTGTAAGGAGTCGACCTCCTTTTCTTTCCCATACTTTCCTATTGAGTTAACTTATACAATTCATTCATACCTTCAAGAACACAAATTGCATCTCTAAATCAAATTTCTTGCAAGTTAATTCTAAAGAAAAGGTTAAATCCATCAGATTATTCATCATCAAAGATATCATCATCATCACAATTCTAGCTTCAAATTTGTGAGTATTTTGGTAGTTTTATCTATTACCTTGATTGAGTTAGGTTATAGGCAAACTAATGGAATTGATAATTGTTTAATTCATACTTATAATTAGTTGAAGTTGTTTTAGTTAAATTGATGCATAAAAACTGAGTTCAATCCCCATTTAGGTTAGTGAGTGATGAATTGAGCTCAAGTAAATGGGTTTCATAAATTTGATGAGAAAAGTGAATTGATTGATGATATATGTTGTTAATTGATGTTGTTTGAGGTTGCTAGATGCAGTATGATGTTTATTTGAAGTTAAATTCGTTGTTTGTATGAATTAGTATGTGAAAGATAGGATTTTGTGAGTTTAGTTCGAGCTGCAAATTGATGAACAGACCAAGGTTTCAGGGTCTGGACCAGGTAGCCGATCGGCTAACTAACCAAGCCGATCGGGTCTATGTGTTTGAGCCGAACGGCTTCTTTTAGCCGAACGGCTAAGTTAGACCAAAATGACCACAGAACTTGACCTGAGGAAAAAAAAATGTAAACATTAGCTGAACGGGTGAACAAGGTGAGCTGATCGGGTACAGTGTCCTAACCGATCGGGTCATTTTAGCAGTTTGGCTAACATAGAACAAAAGCGTCACAGAACATTACGTTGAAACAAAAGCCTCAGAAATTAACATGTTAGCCGATCGGTTCATGGGTAAGCCGATCGGGTATGTTAGGATTAGCCGATCGGCTATGAACATTAAGCCGATCGGGTATGGGTTAATAAACAGAATCAAATCAATTTTGTTATAAATAATAATATGTGATTAGGAACTTGATGGTTATGAGAAATATATTAGGTTCCTAGTGTTATGAATTATTATGTATCGTGTAAATAATATTGATATATTAAATGGAATTTGAATATAAGTTAAGGATTAATAAATGGATTACTAACTTATATTTGATTCTTGATTCTCATATCCTCCAAAAGATAAGTGATACCTGGATTTCAAGATTTTGAAGACAAAGGTATCGGTGAGTGGATTTAGAACTCACCATTTGATTTAGTTATAACTATTTTGTTGCAACAAGTAAACGTAGATATGTGTTAGACTATTTAGTCTTGACTATTGATTATGAATCTACGTGATATGTGAATCTATGTATATCAGATTATTGAGGTCAACGTGTAGTTGGACTTTTGGTTATTATGTGAATTACACAGGTTTTGATTCATTTGTTGTGTTTGAGACCTGTGTATGAGTTTAATAACCAATAGTTATCAATCTATTCTGTAATGGCCATACATATTGACGTTAAGTGTTCCTTGGGAATCCCCAGGTATTATGATATCCCAAGAGCCACCGATCCTCATTGAAAAAGAATGTGTTTACGATTATTTGCTGTAAACTCATAGTTATGCTAAGTTGAATTATGTGTGATAAATCTATTCACTTAGCTTTGTGCTAATTCCCTATTTACAAACTGCGGGATATGTTTTGTTTAAGAGTGGGTGCAGGAGGCGAATGTTGTTCAAGGAATGTTTGACTGCGCTTAAAGACTCTGATATGGTTTTGTAATAAACCTTGTCTTGAGAATTTTATAATACCCCATTTTGAATACATTTGTAAGGTTTTAATGACTTGAAAGTTTAGTATCAATTATGTAAACAGTAATATATATATATATTTGTATATTAAGGTAATGTATTTTGAATTCATGCTTCCGAGTTTATTAGTATAAAATATTCTTAAATGGAATGAGGGGTGTTATACCTAAACACTTGAAACCCTAAATTATTTCAAGAAATCACTTTCTTTCATCAAATTGAAGCGGCTAAACACGAATTCAAGCTTCCTTAATCATCACAAACAAGGTATGGTCATGTGTTCTTGATTTTATAACCTAGAATTTGGGGTTTTTCAAATTGGAGAGTTCAAATCCGAAATTAGGGTTTGGTTTTGCTAAATTAATGTTGTTTGAGCTTATTAATGATGATGATTAACATTAATTAAAGCTAGGGCTTGTGCAATTGATTTGTGTTCTTGTGGCATATGATGAACTAATAATGATTGAGATGAAATTGAGACTTGTAACTATGTTAGAATTGTTAGTTGATGTTAGTTTCATGATTATAGTTGAAACCCTATGTTAGAAATTGTATAATTGAATTATGATCATGATAAAAGTGGTGGGTTTAGTTAATTTTCATGAAATTAAGCTTGTGGTTATGATATAATGGTTAGTTGATGCTTAAATGATGATTAGAATCTAAGCCCTAACCTTGAAATGAAGAAAATGATATATGATCATTAATAAAGTTTATGAGTTTAGTTGATTATGCTATAATCAAAGTTTTTAAGCTTGTGTTATTAATACATAAGTTGATAAATGTCGCTAATAATCATATTATGATTGATTAAAGATGATGATTCATATTGATTATGCTAAGGGTTGTGAAATTGTTTAAGTGTTCTTGAGAAATTGATGATTATGAGAAGTTTGATGGATTTTATAATGAAATGAGTATTGATTATTAATTAGAAACCTTAATTAAGAATTAAAGAGTAAAGTGGTAACATATTTGGTTAAGTATTCATTTGGCCAAATGTTAGTGTTTTGATGAATTATTAATGGTAAAGGTTGATAACCTTGGTTATGGTTATCTATGTTAATTAGTAATAATTAAAATGATGTTGTGATCATAAGAATCATAAATTGATACTTGATTATGAAACATGGATGTTTAAAGTAGTTATTCATAATCTTGGTAATAATTATGTTCAAGTACAATAAGTAAGTAAATGATGTTATATCCATATTGAGACAAGTAACTAACTTGTGTTATTCCATTGTATTCTCAGATATGGAGAAAGCTCAGTGATATTAGACTACTGAGTGGATGCATGAGGTAATCGGTGAGTGGACTCGTACTCTCAGTGTGATTTGGTTGTAACATATTTGGTTACAACAAGTGGACATAGTTGTTATTGTGATTGTTGATTGTTGACTGTTGATTGATGAAATACATGTGTAATATGTGATGAGTCGCCTTTGGGCATTTGGTGATGTGGAGGTCAACGATTGTTGGACTGGGATTGCTACAGGTTAGCCAACATAGGAATTGTGAACATGTGTTGTGAATGGAGCCTATGTTGGTTAAAGGTAGCAAACAGTTATCGGTAAATCACTGTATTGGCCTGCAGTGATCATAAGTGCCGCTTGGTGGGCCACCACGACTGAGGGCGCCACAAGGGCCACCGATCCTCTTGGTGATGATGTGTCAGTGTCTATGTGATATTTGCTGATAATCAGTACTGTTATACTTAATTGTACTGATAGTGATAGGTTGACTTACTTAGCTTTGTGCTAATCTCATTATTTACTCCTCGCAGGTCTTGAGATGATTTTGGGCTGGGCAAGGAGTGGACTGAAGAATGTTTGACTACCGAGCTTTACTCTGATATCCGATTTTATAAATCACTGTTGTTTTTGTTGTCACATAACACCCAGATTGATAAAATATGATTTGAAATAGTTGAACTTTTCGGTTTACTAAATAATATGAATTATAAATGTTTAAATTGGACTTACGCTTCCGATATACTATATTAAATTGACAAATAAAGTGAAATGGGTGTTATAAGTTGGTATCAGAGCAAGGGTTTGGGTGAATTGGACATTTTAAGATGTTCAATCCCAAACTTAGATTTGTGTCAAGTCAAACATTCCAGGGTGTGACATTAGTGGTTGTATGAGAAAGTTGTTATTAAATTTGTACTAACCTATAACAAGTTACAAAAGTGTTATTTTGGTTGCAGAGACGGAGGAACATGAGGAATCATTTGGTATTCTCAATGATTCCTCAATACTCGCGGGCCTATGTATATCAGGTACTTTTCGATAAGCTTGGTGTATTTCAATAAGCTTGAATTATTTACTTTGCTATGATATGAGTGGTAGTAAAGTAAGTTGAGTCAGACTAATATGATTCCCCATTTGTGAGTCAGTATGATTATTACTTGTTAATGTGATGATAGGAATATTAATGAGTAATTTTGAATTAACTTGGAATGAGGGAATAAGTGTTGAGCTATGTAGACACATTGTTGACTAAGGTATAATAGTGAATTGTTGGAAATTAAGTGTGCCTACAATATGAATATAAAGTATAAATCAATAAGTGATTATGATTTGATAAGTGCAAAGTATGAGTATAAATTTTGCTAAGGAATTATTTGATACATGATAGATTTATTGGATATGACTCTATATGGTAAATTTAATGAGATGTTGGTATATCTCAATAGATGTAATTTAGAGTCATGTTGTTGTTTAATCTAAAAGTGTCCATTGATTGGAATGTGTATCTTTGACTAGGAAAGTCAAAGTTGAAATTGGTAGAGTCAAATTGTGTAATGACTATGTTATTAAGTGATAAATGTGGTAAGATGTGTATGTGTATAATATTGATCATGATTGTGATTGAATTATGATCTATCTACTAAAAGTGGTGTAGTAAGAAAGTCAAAGTGGTCAACCAACTTTTATAATTGTTGACAAGTTTGGAAGAAGTCAAAGTTGAAAACTAGTTGTAATTGGTTTAAACATAATGAATTTTATGTGAAGTTAGTGTTTTAAAGAATAATACGACACCAATAGTGAAAACAGTTTGGTTTCACTTAAAATAGTCAAAGTAATGTGAAATGGGTGTTAGAATAGTGATTATATGGGTTGAAACCCAAATGGGTCGTTAAAGTGCCCAAATAGGTCATTTATTGGTTAAATGGTTAAAACGAGCTGTGATTCGAGTATAACGAATGTTAAAGTGACTTTAAGTCATAAATATAGTGGGAAGGTGTATTGAAAATGTTATGGTAGTTAATATGGTTGAAATTGGTAAAAATGTCCAATTGGACCCTTAAACGGGTCGACTAGTTAAAACATGATGAAACGAGTATATGAGGGTGTTGAATATGCTCACACATCACAATTGTATATAGGAACATGTTGGCAAAGGGTGGAAGTCAGAAACTAAGCCATTTGGAATATGGCGTGTCCACCAAAATGGTCAAAAATGGCCTAAATTGAGTCATACGTCTGTTTTCTTGTAAAATGTGTAAATTGAAAAAGTGTAAAAATGGAAAGTTGCATTTTGATTATATAAAGGTGCCTCCAAAATTTCAGACCTTAATTCTTTACGGTTTGTAAGATATGCGCATTTGAATTTTGAAAAATTGCATTAAGTTATGCAGGAAAATGGGTCTGCTATGCAGGCATGGGACCCGGCGGGTCGGGTAGTGGACCCGACGGCTAGAGGTAGTAAACCGGCGGCTTGAGGTTATGAGCCGGCGGCTCCTTTAGGCTTAAACGAGCTTTTATTTCTGGTACCCAAAATTGGTTGTACCCGGCGGCTGAAGGGTCTGACCCGGCGGTTTGGGGTCGTAAGCCGGCAACTCCACCCTACAAGCCGGCGGCTTATAGCTCATTTATGTGAAAATTAAAATTTTAAGTTTTTTCAACGTTCGACGTACCGTTTGACGTAGAAATTCCCGTTAGAAAATTTCGGTGTCAGAATAAGACAAAATTTACATGGCCACTCGGAAACGGCCCAACGGTCAAAGCTCTTCGCTTTGCCATGAGCCCTGGCAGTTTTGGGCAGTTCGGGGTCGTATGGGGCCCGAAAATAGCATTTTATTATTTTTCGGACCTTATTTCAGACTTTTGACTTACGTTTTGTATTGGGCTTTTGTTTCTTTAAGCCCACGAATCGTTCTTATGACTATATATAATAGTAAAACTTATTTTAAGAGGTCTACCCATGTTATTGTATATGAGTTGTTTTCAGATGGTCTATTTAACTTCCAAAATATACCAGTAAATGGTATTGTTGATTGTTGCTAACAAGGGTTAGTAATTATTGATTATAGAGTTATGTGGATCATATATGTGACTTAATTGAAACATGATAAAGTATTTGAATCATGTAGAATAATAAAAAGTGTTAAATTGATCATTTTAAAAAATTGTAAACCAAGTACATGAGCTTATATTTATGTGATAATTGAACATAAAATGCTCAATTGTGATCCAACTAAAGGTATATAGATTGATGAATATGTGTTGAATAATACACATGATGTTGACAAGATATTAATACTAAATGTTCTATCAAGTACTCTAAGTATTAATTGTCATACTAGTAATTAATATTGAATCAGGTAATAAAAGTGTTGATAGGTGTAATTGTGTTGGACATTACATATGTGCTAATGAAATAGCGCAAAGAGTTATATCTACCTGATTATGTGATTAGTTGTTCATTCAAAGTGATAAATTGAAAATGGTAATAAGTTAATACTTGATCGTATACCAGCTTTAGAAGTGTTATCATATGTGTGTAGAATTTGATATCACTGTTAATGATATATGTGCAAGTAAAGATTAATTACTTTGAAAAGTAATTGGTATAAAGTGGCCTGAAAAGGAAGTGTACATGACATAATATGACGATGTCTGACCAACGTATTTATATTATGTCATTTCACATGGAATTGTTGAGGCTACTAAGTACCAGATAAAGTTAAGTGATTTTAAAATAACAGGTAAGAGATATTAACCTGTAATTGAGAAATAGTCAATAATTGACCGAAACAAAAGAGTAGTGAACCACTAAACTATTGTTGTAATGTGATAGTTATTGTACAAGAAATGTGTATGTGATAATTTGCAACTAAAACGGATTATTATATGAGTTAAGCAACGTAGAGGTCATTAACTATCGATAACAATGTATTGATATTGTTGAATATGTGACTAATGACAACACCTTATGTTGATGTGTTGAAAGAATTATGCTGATGACGCATAGTATCAACTGGTGTTGATTTAGTACCCTATTCGATATGATAGGATGCTAATTGATTAAGTAAAAATGATTTTAACCATAAGATTTGACCTCTACATATTGTTTACTCCTATGTGTTTATGGTTATATGATTTAGATTGCTTTAGAGTAAAGGGTTCATATAACCTTGTGATGTTTATAATTACAAGTTGTAAATTAGTAATGAACTAGTTGCAAAAGTTAAATTCAATTGTTTCACCACTTAAGGTGATATGTGGATACTAATTAGTTACTAGTTATGAAATGAATTTGAAATTCATTGTTAAATATATGTATTATAGTTTTATAACCACTGTTATCAATATTGTTTTATTCTTGTTGTTAAGAAGATAAGTGTTAAAGATTTTAGCATATTGCTAATTTCTGGTTATCAGAATATCATAAATATTTATAATTGTCAATGATTCTGGCATGTTGCTAGTTTCTGATTGTAAGTGATTTTAATTCCACTTGTTAAGTAATTATATGTTTTAAAGGGTTTGAATGATCATATAAGTAATTACTTTATGAATGGAAATAGGGTTTATGCACAGTATAAGTGCGTTGGAAAAGACAGAAGCATGTACAGTTGGATATGTGCATGTGGAAAGAATTGAAAACGTGTATTTTAATTATAAGTTTCTCACGAGAGTAAGTTTGATATGTGTATATATCGTGATTAAATAGTTAATAATACTATCCTTTATGTTGAATATTGCATTTTTTGATAGATATTATGTGTTCATATGAATTCAATTAAAATACACACAGGTGGCGTATAAATTGATGAGATAATGTACTTATATAAATATATTGACATGTAGGTACATTTTGTGATTAAGTGAGTACGGTGTATGACAAGTACCGTATTAGTGAAATGAAATCTATTTCATTAGATTAATTAAGTGTGATCAGATTTCGAGGACGAAATCCCTTTAAAGGGGGAAGATTTGTAACACCCAGTATTCGGGTCTATTGTATTTTAATATTTTCTGACTGTGAATTATTATTTAACGTGTCAGGAAATATTTTCATTTGTTATTTGAAATAAATGGGTAAAAGAGTCAAATAATTTATTGTGACTAATAAATTATTAACTGTTTTAATTTAATTCAATTGAAGGTAAAATAAAATAATGTTTTCCCGCAAATGGTTTTTAAGTTCCAGACAATGATAAGTACGGGGAAAGAAATTTGGGCGATTATGTAATAGACTCAGATTTGAGTCGGTGTTTGTTTCAAAGATATCCATACATACATACTGTAACACCCCCAAATTCACTGTTCAGCGGAAGCAAGCTTTGGGGTGCTACTAACCAAATATCACAGCACAAAGTAAAGCAAACGATATCTATATGCAACGTTTGTAAAATAGTTACATTTCCATACACAAAATGTTTGAAAACATAGTGTTTTTGGTTACAAAATGAAGTTCCCTAGAGCCCACGCGTATAGCGGGAGATTCTATTACATAATCATAATATACAAAAGATAATGCTAAGAATCTCCGTTAGATGCAAGGTAGAAATCATGCGACTCTAGCTAGTGTCCAGGGATAATCCTACTCCGTCTGTGTACCTGAGATACAAAGCTAAAAAGTGTCAACCAAAAAGGTTGGTGAATCTCACAGGTTTAGTAGTAAAGTAATCGTTTATGAACCATAAGTATGTACCAGCGTTGCTATCAAGCAAAGTAAGTACATATACAGTCTTTAATTTAGAATTAGATGTTATAGTTTTTATTTATTGAATACAATATTACTAAAAAATTGCTCAAGATTTATATAAGTAGTTAAATTATATGATTTTTATCATATTTATAACATCGGTTGTCCAATGACATTAGAATTATCATTTTTATAATAAATATAGTTATCGAACTAATCATCATTAGGTACACCTATAATACAATTGTGACTTATTGCGACATTTACTGTAAGTGAATGTATAATCTGGGATCAACATAATTGCCTTTTTATCAATAAACTATAATTAATTATCAAATATTAATGATAGTTAACGTTAAATAAAATAAATCTAAAATGTATTTTTTTGGTTATTTCTAGTTAATCAATAAATTAAAAGACATCACATTAATCAGTCGATTGTAAAGTAAAAACACTTCAAAATTTTAACCAAAATAATTTTGGTGGCTGTTTATAAATTAAAACACTCCAGAAATTTTTTATAATACTCATATAAGTGTGTGTTCCCATTCACCTTCATGCTTATTATACATGTACGTTACAGTGGAATTTGAAAAATGATAATTTTAATAGACAATGTTAATTATATAAAGTTATTATTATTATTGTTATTATTAGCCCAAAACAAATTAATTAATATTGATAATAATACATTCATAATTCATATCCATCATAATATTATTAGATTTTAAAAAGCAAAGTGAAACTCATACATAGAAGTTAATTTTATCATATAAGATGTTGTAGTTTTTGTAAATATATGAAGCTATTTCTTCAATACGAAGCTATAAATTTACATAAATTTTATGGTCCATACTGTCTATTTTACGATTCAAACTATGAACACTCGTTGTCTACACTTTCACTTATTTGATTAAAATTATACCATAACCATATATGTTAGTTACCTTCATATATAAGTTTCTAAAATTATTAACTTTATTTTTTAATTAATCCAATGACATTAGAATTGTTGTTTTGCAATCGAACTGGTAGTCGACCTAATCATTATATAGGTATCCCTTATATAATACAATCGTAACTTAATAGTGTAACATGTTATTAATCATGTTTCCTTTTTGTTAATAAAATGATAAATAATGATCAAAGTAAATAACACACAACTTTAAAAAAAAAACACATCTAAACTTCATTTTATTTTTAGATAAGGGATACCTATAAGATGTGTTTTTTTTTAAGTTTAGATGTGTTTTTTTTTAAGTTGTGTGTTATTTACTTTGATCATTATTTATCATTTTATTAACAAAAAGGAAACATGATTAATCACATGTTACACTATTAAGTTACGATTGTATTATATAAGGGATACCTATATAATGATTAGGTCGACTACCAGTTCGATTGCAAAACAACAATTCTAATGTCATTGGATTAATTAAAAAATTAAGTTAATAATTTTAGAAACTTATATATGAAGGTAACTAACATATATGGTTATGGTATAATTTTAATCAAATAAGTGAAAGTGTAGACAACGAGTGTTCATAGTTTGAATCGTAAAATAGACAGTATGAACCATAAAATTTATGTAAATTTATAGCTTCGTATTGAAGAAATAGCTTCATATATTTACAAAAACTACAACATCTTATATGATAAAATTAACTTCTATGTATGAGTTTCACTTTGCTTTTCAAAATCTAATAATATTATGATGGATATGAATTATGAATGTATTATTATCAATATTAATTACTTTGTTTTGGGCTAATAATAACAATAATAATAATAACTTTATATAATTAACATTGTCTATTAAAATTATCATTTTTCAGATTCCACTGCAACGTACATGTATAATGAGCATGAAGGTGAATGGGAACACACTTATATGAGTATTATAAAAAATTTCTGGAGTGTTTTAATTTATAAACAGCCACCAAAATTATTTTGGTTAAAATTTTGGAGTGTTTTACTTTACAATCGACTGATTAATCTGATGTCTTTTAATTTATTGATTAACTAGAAATAACCAAAAAAATACATTTTAGATTTATTTTATTTAACGTTAACTATCATTAATATTTGATAATTAATTATAGTTTATTGATAAAAAGGCAATTATGTTGATCCCAGATTATACATTCACTTACAGTAAATGTCGCAATAAGTCACAATTGTATTATAGGTGTACCTATATGATGATAAGTTTGATAACTAGATTTACTATAAAAATGATAATTCTAATGTCATTGGACAACCGATGTTATAAATATGATAAAAATCATATAATTTCACTACTTATATAAATCTTGAGCAATTTTTTAGTAATATTGTATTCAATAAATAAAAACTATAACATCTAATTCTAAATTAAAGACTGTGTATGTACTTTTATTGTCTCGCCATAAAGTAATTGATCGTTAAACATAAATATTATGTTCGTAAATTACTCCTTAAACTATTCGAATACTTAAATTGGAAACTCACTTTTAGTTTTCATATATACCAAATTATGTAATAAATTAATAATATTAATTTTGTTCCGTCGCAACGCACGGGTTAAAATATGCTCGTATGATACAATGATAGCGCCTCTTTTTAAGATGAAAAATACAATATTATATATTGACTGTAAAAAGTGATGAGCTGAAATTTAACAATATGACTATATGAGTTATGACTATTGGAGATTCAACCATATGATGATGATAAATATATGTTGCTTTAACAAATTGTTTACCTTTTGTGATTTGGGCTTGATCCATTATCACTTCAAACTTGCAGGCCACTCTTTATTTTTCGATCTTCTGAACCTGGTAATTTCAAACCAACCTCATAATGGTTTGCTTCCACATTATTTTAGCATTTTGCAACTTTTTTAGTCTATGGTTTTTGTTCAATTTCATACAGACTTTTATCTTTCTTGATCAACTAGAATAGTAACGGCGCAATATAAAACATTGCGAATTTCTAGCTTTTCCTTTTGTCCCTTTTGTGTTTTTTCCCCTTATCTCATGCTGAAGTCTAGTTAATCAAGATCATTTGAAATGTAAAACATGACTGTGATTATGTTTCGCCCAAAAGATTCAACTTAACATAAAGTTGATTTTCCGTGCATCTTATATTCAGCATGTGTTTCTTAGTCATTTTGGTCGCTCTCGATTGTCCATTTTCACTAACACAAACAGAATCATTTGATCATATTTCTCATTATTTTCACATGTCGGTTCGCCGAGACAAACAAAGACCGCAACTATCCAACAAAAAATATAAATGTGTTAAACTTTCAAATGTCTATTTAGTAATAGCAAACGCATATTTATTAAATAAATATAGAGTATAAACTGTCATAATCGATTTTTTTAATCAAAAGAACCGTTCATTCTCAATAGTGGTTTTGCTATTTTAATTTTAATTTTAATTTAATTTAATAGTATAAAGCAAAAGCAATGCTGAAAATTCCTTTTAGGAAATGCGTTGAATTTGATGTATGGCGTTACCTAATACACCCCCAAAAATCTAATATTTCATGGAAGTGGTTTGATTAATTTATTGGTTAATTAAACTTTTGCCTAAGTCAAAACTAAATAAGAATTTAGCTTTTACCTTTTCATCAAACCCGTTCCTCATCCATATCTTTATGAAAATGTAAATGCATTTTCCCCCCAAAACACACCTTGTTGCAATACGTTAAATACCTTTGTGACATGCCCCAAGGATAATGTTAATATAAGGAGAAGAAAATGTTCATATTAACTCAACGACCTGCTGAGAAAAGTGTCCGCTCATAAAATCATAACGTAAAATATGAATTTTGATGTTAAACAGATATTGAGAATTGAGATTGTTAAAAAATTGTAAGCTTAATTTACTAGAATCTCTTAAAATCCATTTGCCAAACACACACTCAATCTCCTCCAAACAATTATTCAAACAAAACAATCACATTTTTTTAATCTTAATGGATGCCTACAAGTTTACGACTACATATATAATATATATAGTGGAATGACCCAGAAGGGAGTACATTTTTTGGGGAAAGGAGGGAAGCGTTATTATTCATCAAAAAATATATTACTTTCGTCCATATAACTCTCACAAAAAACAAGCTGAAATTTAGTAAATGTTAATTAGAATCAATACTAAGAATGTTAAGCTTTCTTGATAAAATTTTCCTGCAAGTTATAACATCAATTTATGAATATTAGATCCAAAATCGTTAATATTCATCGCGATGAATGTTAGTTAACATTCATTGTGATGAATGTTAAAATTAAAAATATTTTTCAAATAACGTGATTTTTAACATTCATCGTAGTGAATGTTAGTTAACATTCATCATGGTGAATGTTAATAATTGATTAAATAAATATTCATTAACTAATGTTATGACTTAAAAATGAAATTCATTCGTTGATATTACAAGATCTTAAGTAAGAGACTAAACCTATTACCTATCAATCAAACAAACCTATTGATAGGAATCTATCCCATTCTAGGCTCATATCATGTCATAAGTCGAAGTGTAGAACTTACTCCCAAAAATTAGTTTAAAAGAGGAGTGAACACCTAGATTTATAAATCATCAACCAATCTCATACTTAATCAATGTGAGATCATAACATGTATGTAACCAAACTAACAACTACCACCATCAAAAAACATATTATTAGATATTTCCCACACTTTGTTTCTATCCAAGGACCTTGATTCACAATTACCCTTAATAATCGACTGGCAAACAAGACTGCCTTATTTCTCGCGAGTTTCAAATCATTGAATTTGTGCAAGTTGATATAATTTACATTATCTATAACTACATCTTGGATTTCTATTCTTAGACCATTTTTAAAAACAAAATCCAAGACCCGACATGTAATGATTCATATTTTAAGAAAATTCATTATTATAGATTTATAACTATTTTACTAAATAACAATTAACTTTCTCTATCGATATACATAATTATTCAAATAGTGTAAATGGACAAATTTTAACACTATAACTAATCTATCGGAAAGAAAAAAATACACAAAATTACCACGTGTCACTATAATTAATAGATTTTGTTTTATGCTATATTGCACGGATTTTTTAATATATTATTTTAAAGGATGTTTATTGAATGGCTCAATCATTTAAATGCACACGCGTCACAAAGTCGTCATCTTTACTTCATGGTATCGACGCTTAGGCATTTGGTTCCATTTGTAGTTTCTAGAAGTTTCAAAATTATAATAGAGTTAAGTAAGTACGGACATATGTTTTGACATCCTGTTGAATACGTACTTACAATACGATATGTTCAATCGCATATTTTCTTATATGAAATTGAATTGTCTAATGATTTTACTTTTGAACGGTGAAATAACACGATTATACGGGTGTTTAATATTTGGTTTGAAATTGGAAGGAAAGAAAGAAAAAAATACAACGAAAACAAAACAAAATAAAACCAAATTAGAAACATGTTTTCGGTTCAGTTTCCAATTGAACATGACAAAACTGGATATATATATATATATATACATACATAAATATAACATGTTTTTGACATACTTAATTTCAATCTCTAATATCCTTATATGAAAACAATTGTCGCTTATTGTATATGAAGCTAGTGGTGTTCAAAAGTATTTGAATTTTCAAATATCCAAATTTTCGTGTTCTAGTTCGGATAGTGAAATTTTAGATTTTGAGTAAACTAGCTCGAATATTATGGTGTTTTAGAAAGACACTAGATCAAGACCCGTAATTTTACGGACTATGTAAATATTATAATTTAGGATTCTTACGTTATGTACACTTTGATTTGGTATTATCTGTAGGTGGTAAAAAAACATAATATGTAATGCACTAAATGTCTGATCAGCACTGACATGATGTTAGTTGTTGTAACAAAGAAATAAGAAATTTTGTCGGAGGATTTTTCTTTTGAAATAGGTTGTCACGTGAATTCAATGAGTGCTTTAATTGAATCATGTGTCAGTTTACATATGAAAATTATTTTCATCATGAATAAACTGTAGTTATCAATACAGTATAAACTTAAATGTGTTGAAAAGTTAATCCTATAAAATACAAATCATATTGGACATGGCAAAAATATACATATAATAAAACATTGTATCGAAGGATTCAAAATTTAAGAAGTAACTCATCCTCGTTTCCTTACATTAAAGGTTTATGATTGTAAAAAGTCAATTGTAGTAGGAATAATTAATTATGTAATTGCAACGGGGAAAATGTTTCAATTCATTGTTGAGGGCGTGCAACCCAAAGCGAAGGCGAACAAAGTAGTCGCTGACTGCAATGAAGACAAGGGCCGACTGCCGAGTTGTAAGTTCTTCATGAAGCTGCTTTAACATGTTTTCTCATAGTTGGTCTGCCTGTAACTGTCAAATTTTAGATAAGCAAAACATGAGAAAGGAAAACAATATGTAACCTAGTAAGAGAAAAAGCCGTGGAATTGTATCACTGAAAATTGAATAGACCAATTTAATTTGAAGTTTACCTGAATTATATAATCTTCAATTGCACCCAACTTTTCAATAGCAATAGACATTTTATTCATGTATGTAGTATAGTCGGAATTTTCAGATGAGGTTGTCATAGAACGACTAATAAGAGAAACAACTATACTTTTCTACAAATCTTCAAAAGCCTTAGATATAACTTGTTCTGCATACACAGATTTATTATGAAGTTCCCTAAACGTATTTAACTGACGCTCAGATAGTTTAACCTGATTCTCAATCAGTTGCATTTAATATACGAACAAATAGTATGATAGGGGAGTTAAACAATCACAAGGATGGTTGTATAACATACATGACATTATTGTAACATGAAATTATGTTAAAGTGGACAGCAACTTATTAAATTGAGTGACCTGATTATGAAATTTAATGTCATGAAATTAAATAGTACAGTCACGTGCTTTGATTATTTTAGATGGATGAAAACTGCCAACCCACATAACGCATCTTTTTGCAGTTGAAGTCCAAATCCCGTATATTATTTGAATAAGATCACCCTTAGCTGAAGATCTCTTTAGTTTAAAGATTTCATAAAATTGTGTCGCTGTTTTAACAAGGATGGGGTGGAGTTCAGTTTTAGTTGAGTTAGAGAAAATTGCTCTTCTGAGTTCTGATGTATGTGCGCAATGTTCCTTGATCCAACCATCATGTGTCGCTTTAAAAAATGTAGCAGCTGACATGTATATGGTGAGGTTGCATACCTTTAAATATGAGAAATTAGTGTAACCAAAATGGAACTTTTTTTGGGTTTACCTTGTTTGTTTTCTGGTACGAAATTATCCACCTACAAATATAAATTATCTTTTCAAGCCATTGTAACAAATAAACAAAATAAACCGGAAGTATCTTATGCTTGATAACGAATAAGGGGATAACCAGTGTAAGAGAATCCAATACACTTCTTTGTGAATTACTTGTGTTGAGTTGTTTGGCTTCCAAATGTTGGACATATGCCTACGCTTGTATGAAAATACAGGAAAAGTTGAGTACGAAATATTTATTGATTGTGTGTATGTGTAATATGTTATATGTGTACATTATATTATAGTTAATAAAGATGACAATTGGGTGCAATTAGTAACCAAAAAACGTAGTGAATAATAACATAAATTGTTATAAGATTTATACATAAGTCGTTAATTTTTAATTACTTTCTTCTTCAAACGAAATCTTTTGCCTGCTTCTCGCACTTGTTGTAGCAGTTTTGTTTTCTATCATCACATTATAGCAAACAAAGTCATATACATAATTGAGATCTGAGAAAAGGTTGCGTAGTCCGGATCAAATGGACGAAAACAAATAGAATGCTTCATAATAGTTCCAGCGCGTACAAAAAATGTTTTGTAAAAAAGTTTTAGAAAGACATTGTTAAATGAGCTTTGTGTATGCATTGTAATATAAGTTTTGTAACACCATACATTTTATACTCGGTACTACGTTAAAGTTTTTTCCGCCCATGTAAAGTCGTAAGCTATGATGAATTATGGAACATATATAGAGAATGTTCTCGAGAAATCCCATTTTAGACATCCCTCTGAGGGTTTATTGAATTTTCATTGTCAAATATACGACTTCACATTTATCAGATCCATCAATAAATTTCAAACTATCTATATGCCTATATTGTCTACTTTTAATATACATTTACTGAAACTTTGATTTATGAGATTCTAGAATATTCCAAATATATGTGATGTGTTTCGCTTCTTTTAAAATGATTTAAGTGTAAAGAACGATCAATTATTATCTTGTTTTATCAGTGACATGAGATGAGGAGAGATCACAAAAGTGACAAATTAGTGGACCAAAAAGTCTTTGGTTATTCCTTGTACACGCTGGCGCATACACACCTCCTTGACTTTTGGTCAACCATTTCATATTGTTAGACCACTTATTAATGACCTATGCATTCTTTCAAATGTTTATAATTACTCGAATTATGTACGATATGTACGATATGACGTATGTGTATTTGTAGGTAGGAGAATACTCTAACTTTTGTGTTTTAATTTGTGAACATTTATTAGAAGACGTTAAAAGTATTACTTCCTCGGTCTCAAATTTATTGTCCAACTTTTTATTTTGAGATGTTCCAAATTAATAGTCCACTTTGTACTTTCAATCAATCAAAACATTTGAATGTAGTGTGAGATTAAATCTTATTGGTTGTAGTGTACAACTAGTACACTTTTCTTAAACTACGTGTTTTTTATCATTTATCCGTGGATAATAAATTTAGGACGGAGGAGTATTTAATTTTTGGAGAAAGCTTTTGATGAATACTTTGGCTTTTTTTTTTAGTTTATTTTTCTTATAAACTATACCAAACTAGCAAAGAAGATTTGAACTGGCATGCAGTTGAGGTAGTGGTGAGCAAGTTGGTTGAGCAGATGTTGACTCATTCCATCTCATATTTATTGTTACGTCGTTTTTGTATTATTTGCCAAATTACTACTCGTTTTCTAGGATTCAATTTTGGCGTCACGCGTAGGCGAATTAAGTGCGACAAATTGAAATAGTTTTACGTTAACTTTACTCCCTCCGTTACGATTTAATATCAATGAAATTTTCATACAGTTTAATGATAAGGGCAATCCATGACTTTCTATAGGTTATGGGTTCGAATCCCGTCAGACCCACAACGTTAAAGCTTAATCGGTGTGAGTTTTGGCTCGGACCTTGTGGTATATGTTATGGAGGTGATTTACTCAGCGATGTTGGACCTTAGGGGGGGGGGTTTCGGTCGTGCTCCACTGAAATATGGAGCGGCTTCAGTGTGTGGCCAAAATACCCATTCATACCCATTAAACACTTTTTGATTGGTTAAAATCAATTGTGAACAATTTCCTAAACTTGAAACATAAATAATTAATTTGAGACGGATGTAATATGATATATAAAAGATATAATGTCACCCACTGAAATAAAATCAGATGGGGATCGTAGACAAACAGACACAACCAAATCAAACACACGAAGCCTCTTTTGTCAATAACGATTCAACAATCATCGACTTAATATATTTCTGATTAGATATAGATAAATTAAATAGTACCATCAATATGCTTTCTATAAAACTTTCTAATAACTAAAGTACTTAGAAGGAGAAATCCTTTGTATAATGAACTAATAAAACTAATGTTGCGTGCGTTTATGAGCATTCACTATGCTATTGGCATAGTCTTCGATAATCAGCATCCCTTGGCATGCCAATATGCCATAGCGTAGTGCTCATTGTCATCGTCTATGTCAAGAAAAAGGCGTTTGGTTGCCAAGATTTCAAACGTTTTTTTTTTCTTTTCGTAAGGCTTACGGAGTACTGCGACACTATGATAAATCGGTAGGGAGTTGATATTTAGAACATGGAAATCGATGTTTACACTAAACTGTACAAGTTTTAAAGCACATAGATACATAGTACAAGTACTGAAATACATCATAACACAATTTCGATGTATGCATCAAAATGTGTAGTATATATCATCACCCAAATTAATATCACTTTGATGCGGCTGTAGTAGTTGATACTTGATAGTGGTGGAGGTTAACAGTTACATCAAGTCTACAAATATTATTTAATATGCTTAAACTTGGAATCATTTTCCCACCAGAAAAAGGATTATAATATATGAATGGTGCATCTTAACAGATCAAATGATTTGTAGTTTTAAGGATATTGATGACTGATTTGGTCATTCTGCATTGGTTTGTCTTTGTATGAGTTGAAACCCACCTCAGATGTTCCCCTTTATTTGACTTCATCACCAACAAATTCATTTTTATTACCATATTTTATAAAAATAAAATAAAAATATATATATCATTTATGTGCCCTGTTTCATAGGGTTTTATTACAAAAGTTTGGGTCTTTCCACCCAAATTACACATCACTATCAATCTTTGTATTTCATTAATAACGTTCCATATTTGATTCTTTATACTCCCTTTCTCTGCTAAAACTTGATAATATCTGTATATATGATCATGAAAACTTGGGGGTTACCCTGTTTCATGTTCATTTCGTGGTTTATTTTGTTCTTACCTCAAACATGCCTATCAAGTATTCGACGAAAAGGCACACTGAGACCAGGATTTCAAGGCACTCCAATGGAATTCATAGATAATAATGGGCTGTTCCTGGAATCAAACTCGTCGGTTTTCGGATTCGGGTTCAATACTAATAGTGATGTAACTTCATTCACTTTAGTCATTATTCATATAACCACTTCAAGAATCATTTGGTCAGCTAACAGGGACTTCCCAGTTGGTGATTCTGATAATATCTTGTTTGATAATGATGGAAATGCTGCTTTACAAAGTAATGGGAAAGTTGTTTGGTCTACAAACACGGCGAAAAACGGTGTTTCTGTTATGCAATTGCTTGATTCAGGGAACTTAGTTTTGGTAAAAAAAGATGGTAGTATTGTTTGGCAAAGTTTTAGTCATCCTACAAACACTCTTATGCCTAAACAAGAATTTGTCAAAGGGATGAAGCTTGTAAGCAATATGAAGAACAATGTGAGTTTTTCGTTACAAATCAAAACTGGTGATTTGATGTTGTTTGCTGAGTTTATCAACCCACAGCCTTATTGGTCTATGGGAAAAGACAAGAGAAGAATCATTAACGAAGGTGGCGGTGATGCTAGTTCTGCCACAATTGAAGCAAATTCTTGGAGGTTTTATGATGAAAACAAAGTCTTATTATGGCAATTTGTGTTTGTAGATGAAAGTGATGGTACTAATTCCTCTTGGGTTGCAGTTTTACAAGATGATGGTTTTGTTAAATTCTATGATCTTCAATCTCAAATCACTGCTAGTAATCAAATTCCAGATGATCCTTGTAGCAGACCACAAGCTTGTCCTTCATATTTTGTTTGTCAAGATGTGAACACTTGTCAGTGTCCAATTGGTTTGGCTCAAATTAACTGCAACTCACAATTTGTTTCTTCATGTAACAAGTCATCATCAAAGGATTCATCGAGTCTTGTGAAGGCAGGGGATAATTTGGGCTATTTTGCACTTGGGTTTGTTTCACCTGATTCTAAAACCGATTTAGATGGATGCAAAGCGTCGTGTCTGAACAACTGTACTTGCTCGGCTATGTTCTTCGATAACAGTTCCGGAAACTGTTACTTGTTTGACCAGATTGGGAGCTTTGAACAGGCTACTTATGGTCGTAATATCGAATCATACGTTAAGGTTGACGGGACCCAGGCGATCAGTCCTCAGGGACAAAAGAATAAGAAACATTCAACACAAGTTGTGATTGTGGTGGTTATTATAGCCATAGTGGCTGCATTTGTCGTTATTGGACTAGTAATCGTGGGATTACGTTACCACAAGAAGAAGAATGAATCGAGTGAAGTTTTTGATGAAATATCGGAGGAGGATACATTTTTGGAGAACATATCTGGGATGCCGGTTCGGTTCAGCTACAAAGATCTTCAAGAAGCAACGAATAATTTCACTACAAAGCTTGGTCAAGGTGGGTTTGGTTCGGTCTACCAAGGGGTCCTAAATGACGGACCTCAGCTTGCAGTCAAACGGCTCGAGGGAATCGGTCAAGGCAAGAAAGAGTTCCGGGCCGAAGTGAGCATAATTGGTAGCATCCATCACCACCATTTGGTAAAACTTAAAGGGTTTTGTGCAGAAGGAAAGCATCGACTTCTTGTTTACGAGTATATGGCAAATGGTTCATTAGATCGGTGGTTATTTGGGGATTCTTCAATGGACTGGGATACTAGATACAATATCGCAATAGGTACGGCTAAAGGACTTGCTTATCTTCACGAAGATTGTGATGCGAAAATCATTCATTGTGATATAAAACCGGAGAACGTGTTGTTAGATGACCATTTCTTGGCTAAAGTTTCCGATTTTGGATTAGCTAAGCTTATGACGCGAGAACAAAGCCATGTGTTTACGACATTAAGAGGGACTCGAGGGTACCTTGCTCCTGAATGGATCACAAACTACGCTATATCAGAAAAGAGTGATGTTTATAGCTACGGAATGGTATTACTCGAGATAATTAGTGGTCGAAAAAACTATAGCTCGTCAGATGCATTAAATTTTCCAGCCTACGCTTTTAAAATGATGGAAGAAGGTAAAGTTAAGGCACTTTTGGATGAAAAAATGAAAGTGGATGAGAACGATGAACGGGTTGTAGTGGCGACCCGTGTAGCGCTTTGGTGCATACAAGATGATATGGTTCTAAGACCATCTATGCCGCAAGTAGTGCGAATGCTTGAAGGGCTTTGCCCGGTCTTGGCACCCCCAGTGGCTGGGCAAACCGGGCTTTATTCGAGCTTGTATAAATCATTTAGCGAATTTGGTACTTCTTCAGGGCCTTCAGATGGTAACAGTGATGCATATTTATCAGATATTAGACTTTCAGGTCCTAGATAATGGATATACATATGTATATGTATATATGTAAATGATTGATTATAAACTGGATTTGTTCTGTAATAAACCTTGTAGTTATTTGTGTCAAGTCGTATACATGTTGTGTGACAATCATTATACAGTTTGCGCGTGATTTATGTTTCTTGCATAACATGTATTTCTTGACTTAAAATCACAAAAATAAAACTATAGGACTAAACCATCAAACTAAGCATAACCTTAAGGACCAAAATGTAACTTTTTCCGAATTTTATGTTGGTAACCCGGAAACGTATTCTAAACCGTCCGTTAAAGATGACGATCACCGGCTTCCCCAACATTCATCCCTTTGCCCTAAAATTCAAATTCCCGGCTAAAAGTCGCCGGAAAATTCAATACGGATGCATCTGCTCCATCGTTAGACCGGAAATATGCTCCACGTCGTCATCCTCCACTGCCGTTCCTGAGTTAATGAGTAATGAAATTATTTAGTTTGATATTTATATACATTTATAATATATTTACTTGTTCACAAAATATGTATACGTTGAATTTAAGCTTCACTGTAATACGAAATGTTAGTAAGCATGGTACAACTATGATAGCGGATTGTACAAGTGTTTGTGCTTAGTATAGCAATTAGATAAAACCTACACCCTAAAATTGGTAATTTAACTAATTTTGATGTTGATTCTAATTTTTGAATATTTATTTGGAATGCAGATAAGGATGATGTTAGCACTTCATTTGGCAGGAGAATGATGATTTCTATGATCACATTCGTTTTGCCACTTCCAAAACTAATGCAATATTCTGGTGTTAATGTTAATGCTAATGCTTATGCTAATGCTGCAGAGTAAGTTTAGAGTTACCTCATACAATGTTATTGCCTCTATCCCAAGAAAATGTGTACCTAGACGAATAGCCACATAGTTTTTCAGATCACAAATTTCAGAAAAAAAAGTAATGTAATCATGAAAACTCGATATAGGTAATGAAAGATTGAGTGGTACTATAATGTGACTCTATGTTCAATTTTGTTACTTAAAAGTTAACAGATTTTTTTTTGTAAGAAAATTGAACTTCAACGTGTTACCTTTTTGTAGTAATATTGAACTTTTACATGTTACTTTTGTGTAACAAATTAAACATTAAGTCCTATTATTGTACCAAATTGAACATCCAATTCCGTTGTTGTCAAATATTGAACATTGAATCCTTATCATTGTGTCACTTGATCTTTCATCACCTATATCGGGCTTTTTTGCATCTATTGTTACATTTTCCAACATCTCCCCTTTTAAGAGTGTGTAATTACTGCATATTTATAAATAGTCAAATGTCTAATGTTTATTTAACCATTATAAAATACATAATTTTTTAGTAATGCAATTTTTGTGATAATGTAAAGTTAAGTGTAGAATGGGGAAGTTGGTAAATTATTTTGGAAGAGGACATTCATTTTGGGTGGAGTTAAAAAATCTTAATTAGATTTGAAGGTCATTATAAATGTAATTTACCTTACTGAAACTTGAGTTTGAAAATCAATAGTTTAAACTATATTAATGTTAAATAACACTCTGTATTATTGTTAATAATTACAAAGTCTAATGAAATTGATGTTTGGTGTCAGTGATCTTGTATTGTTACAGGAAGAGATAAGAAAAGTATTGTCTAAGGGTAAGGCTGCCGGTGTCCTTCGTTTGGTTTTTCATGATGCGGGAACATATGAAATTGATGATGATTCAGGTATAAGTGTATGACTATTGTTATTATTAGTAAGATGAAAGTTGTATTCTTTATCTAATGATTTGATCGTGATTATTCTGTTGTGTCAGGTGGTATGAATGGCTCCATATCTTATGAACTTGATAGACCTGAAAATAAAGGTCTCAAGAAATCATTGAAGGTTAATTCTTGTAACTTTTGTGCATATGCATGTGTTTTTGCTGCAAACACATTCCTATTCATTTGATATCAACTTATTGTTTAGATAGTTGTGGAAGCAAAAAAGATTGTGGATGAGAAACAGCCTACAGGTTAAAATCATCTTTAAAACTATGGCTGTTATATTCACTGTGTTTATCGTTTAGCTCCTTGGTGCTTCTACTTTTTACAATACACTTTGCTCTACAATTGCAGTGTCATTGGCTGATATGATTGCTGTGGCAGGAGCCGAAGCTGTATCTTTGTGTGGAGGTCCAAAAATCCCAGTTCGATTAGGCAGATTAGACTCGATGTAAGGGACTAATTTTTGTCACAAGTTTTATAAAATAAGGTGAGGTAGGTGTGCTGTGTGTCATCTGTTGTAATAGGCTCCATTTTGATTTTATAATATCTATGTTTTGCTTTGTAGGGTACCTGATCCTGAGGGAAAACTGCCGGAAGAAACATTAGACTCCTTACGACTGAAACAAAGTTTTGAAAAGAAAGGTTTTTCGTAAGTAAACCATGACTATATGTTGATCGTCTTTTGACTAAAAGATTAGGTTGCTATAAAGAAAGTTTAACTTGTTGGCAGAACACAAGAACTTGTAGCATTATCTGGTGCTCATACTCTTGGAAGCAAAGGTTTTGGAAGTCCAATTATCTTTGATAATGCATACTATCAAGTACTATTGGAGAAGCCGTGGCTATCTTCAGGTTTGTGACATGCTTATGGCTTGATAACTTTTTTACCACTTTTATTATATTAAATCTATTGTATATGATGCAAAAGGAAAATAAAAAATCTGGCGGTATATCTCATATATAAACCACCTATTTATTCATTGAAACTGTCACCTAAAATTAGTGATGTCTGGGGTTATGCAAGAGCCTCTTGATTTTGGATTATTCTGTTATATTATGATAAAAGCAATTTACTAATAAATTATTGTGATTATCATTTTAATACTAATATACTAGTAATAAATAAATTTCCATATTAAATCGAGCATTGTTTAGAACTTAACATTTTCCTGAAATTTTGTCATCAGCTGGAATGACGACAATGGTTGGTCTTCCTTCAGATCGTACTCTCGTTGAGGATGATGAATGCTTAAGGTACACCGGACATTAATCATCTCATTTTAATATCGTACGAGTGTCATCATTTGTCTATCATGAATGAAAATGGGATACTAGTAGTTATAATTATAGTACTAAAAAAACCAAGACTTGTTAGTGGTGGTATTTGATAATTTGGAGTTCAATTTTTAATTTTTCTATTCTAAAGTTATGAAAAAATATACATAAAGGTCGATAGTATACTTTTGTTTTTCATTCACCGGCGTACATTATCTAACTATATCTTATCTTTTACATAGACTATTGTAGTGTGGAGTGGTATTATTAAGCAGCTCAGTTTTTGTACGACTTTTATTAAATTATGTAATCCTAAATTGTTAATGTTGTAAATCAAAACAAACTAAATCACTTGCACACTCTTAATATTCACAGGTGGATCACAAAGTATGCTGAAGATCAAGATTTGTTCTTTGAAGATTTCAAGAAAGCTTATGTCAAACTTGTGAATTCTGGTGCAAAATGGAGAAGGAATTCATAGTTCAAACTTCCAACACATCCACTTCAAACTTACTGTAAGCAATTGCAGTCATGTCAGCAAGTTACATCATTGTTTAGAGAATCCTCTAGTGCCTTCATGAAATAGTGCAGCATTTCCTATTTCTCCTGGACATAGTTTCAAGATATAGTTACCTTTTTTTCTCATTGTTATCTTAACAATATAGGGTGTTTACTGTTTATAACGACTAAATCACTTTTATATCTCGACAGTCGACATCTTATGAAGATATAAAACATTGTACTTCTTTTGGTTGAATCTTTTCATATTTTGTCTGATAAAACATTTTTTTTGAACTTTCAATCTAAGATCCTGTCATTGTGACTATTGAATATTGTTATTCCTATTCATGAAAAATTGCAAGATTGTAGTTTACTCTGAACTCTGGACCACATCAACTTGAATTTCTGGTTCATCGCGAGGGCGAAAAAAATAATTTCTTATGCTATGTAGTTTTGAGGGGTAAAATTTTAAAAATGTCATTGTTTATTATCTCTGAGCTAGATTTAAGCCTCTAATGATATTCTATAATCATTGTTTTTTTTTCTTCCTTCCCTTCCCTTTCTACCATTAAAATAAAAGTGTAGCTTTTCATGAAAATAAAGAATATGAGACAAGGTTAGTGTTAAGGATGTTGCTGAACCTAAATCTTCCTTTTTGTGTGGGATTTTAGATGGGACATGAAATAAGGTAAAGGGTTCGCATGAAGCAAGAATAGAAGGGCGCATGTCCAACATCATGTAAAGGGTTATATATATGATTTATGATGATTATTGGGAAATTAAAGTATCTGCGACATTTTACGGATAAATTTAACCATTTCCTCCAAAAAAATGATGTTTTGCTTCATCCGAACGAAAGTCGTAAGTTGCGACTTGTGACCCGTCTCTAGCGATTTGCAACCAACTTCGTGTTTGGGTTTGTGACCCGAGAGTTAATTTTTGTGAATGGATTGCAAGGAGATTTGACAGACTTTCAATTTGCGCTTTGTGTCCGCCAAAAAAAAGTTAATTTTTGCGACTTGCGTCTTGCTATTTAATCTCCATACACAAATTTTTTACGGCGAATGCAGTTTTTTTTTAAGGAGAAGCAATTCGCATGTCTGCCAAATCCTCCTTGCGACCCATTCACAAAAATTAACTCTCGATCATGTACCCAGATACAAAACAGGTTGCATATCGCAATCTTGGTTTAAAAAAGCGCTCCTAGGCGCTAGGCACTTCAAGGCGATAGGAATGGCCCTTTATTTTAGGCTAGGCGCTAGTTTAACAGAAGGCGCCCTCTAAGCGGTGCCTAGGCTCCAAGGCGAGGTGATTGGCGCTTACGCGCCTTGGATTTCTGCTTGATTTATGCTTGAACCGGGGGTCTAATTAACTAATGTTGGGCTAACTATTTTAGGCCCATATCAGCCCATTATTTGCTAACATATTTACCTATGAACCTTTTATCCGCTGGAAAATCAATCACGGCCGTAAAACTAAAACCCCATATACCCCTATCAAACTTTCCGAAATCAGGTAATTTCTCTTTGTTTTTGTTTCTGTTACCTTCTTACATAGTGATATAATATGATTATTTGTAATGTATTATGTTTAATTTTACACTATAACTAATATAGAACTTATGGTTAGTTGCTTGATTGCTTTTGAGTTTTGACAATGTGGCAAACTATGATAGTTCAATCTTTTGTCTAATTTTATTATGTAATTAAAGTATTTGAGATCTGTAAACATTTATTAGGTAGTTAATGTTATGAAGAAGTAACTTAGAAGTATTTTATGCATTATAAGCATTTTATTTACGTGAGGTGAGCGCCTTAGCGCCTTGGCTTTCGGAACCTTAGCGCTTCGGAGCGCCTAGAGCTTTTTAAAATCAAGATCGCAATAATCGGGTGCAACTTGCGTCTGGATGGGTCAAAATGTCAATTTTCTTTCCGGATGGCAAAATTGTTTGTACACAAATTTGTGACAAATCCTTCATTTTCCCTCATCTATTATTGTACTATAGAGGAGGTTGGTGTTTTATATATATCAACTTTTAAAATTGAGATTTAATATTACTATAATTAAGTTATGTAACGTACTTTTTATTTAATTTGACGTACGTTATCATTTTCACTATCGTATTCTGAATCATCAAATTTACATACGAGTAGATTATAATTACTGAGTTGTCATATCATATATAATCAGTGAAGAACGAACATAACATATGACTACGGCGAGTCATTATTTACATTAGAATGTCGTAATCTACTACATACCGTGGATATTACACTAGTTTGTATATGATTTAATAAAAAGCTTTGTTGTAATTGTAAAGTTTGGCCCATTACTCTTCCTACCCTACTATGCACATAGCTCATATCTTTTATCACCCAAAAATGACAAATATTCCTTCCCTATTCATATTACGACATAACTTTGATATTGTAATCATTGAATATATAATGTTATTGCAGCAAGCGAAAACGACTTGTTAACAATTATGTCATCACTTGAAAATACCCTTTACTATTGTCATAACATAAACTTATAAATATGAAATACCCTTTGATTTACAAAAGAATTTTTAGTCATACTAGTGACATTTTTCATGAAATATGTTGTATTTGTGACTTAAAACACGTTGTGTCCAACAATGACAAGGTGTATACTGTATAGGCCGGTAGCGTAGTATAATTTGTAACTTATAACCATATACTCCGTATCATCGTAAGACAAACATATATAACAACATTACAGACCCAGACAAGTAAATAATACTAAACTGTATTTAGTCTTTTGTCATTATCTTACTTCTAACTGAAACAATGGATATGTCACTTATTTATATATAGAACCGTTATTTTATCTAAAGATAAAAAAAGACGAGTACAGGGATGGAATTGTGACTAGTCACATGTAACCTGCACCGACCCCTGCAAAACCCAAGGTTAGGACAAACAATAACTATTTTTCCTTTTTCTTCTTTCCTTTTTAAATTTTTATCTATATGTAGCTATCTACAAATTAAGTACACTGAAGTCTTTCTATATCCATTGCTTATTGCTAAATGTATTTAACGTTAGAAATTATTTTACGATAAGATGTCTAGGAGTGTCGGTTCAGTTCAGAGAGAGAGCCGGATTGATTTAGAACAAGCATGTAGTTGTCCTTCGGAAAATTTTAGATTACATAAAACGTTTCAAGTATTAACGATATTTCTAGAGTTTTGTTCCCTCATAACTATAGATGAAGTCAAAAACAATTCTTTTTGCTCTCTACACTGAGTTTCCTTAACTTGTACCCTAAGTATGATTATGGTATATTAACATACGGATTTCATATTAGAGGCAATAGTGGCTTAGATTGGCAAGGAGGGGCGCATACAATCTCCACCATTTGTATTTTAATCTACGGCTCATATTCTCTATGTAATAAGGACATTGTTTCTTAAAAACGTTGCATCTTAACACTATTGCGTCTTACCTCTACAAATTATTTTTTTATAGATACAACTATTTCATCTTACCCTTCTCCCCTCTCTAAAGTCTAAACCATGTCTCCTTTCTTAACTACACTATAACGTAACAAGATAAGATGAGTTCAAAGTGTATTCAAAGTGTTATCAAATTCAATTCTAAGGTTGGAGCCTGCATGTCAAGACTCTATCATATGGTCTGGTCCCTACATTTGCGGTGTGTAAAATTAATTATACTTTCATAAACACTATTTATTATTACCCATCAAAAAGCTTCTTTTTAGTTCATGCAATTAAAGAAAATTGACATTTAAACAAATAACTTTCCAGAACAAAGTTTTTGAGTATAATGTACTTCTTCTCAATACTAATTTATCGACTGCATATTTGCAATCAAGTATATTGACCCATCACCAATATTTTGTTTGTAATGTCCAACTAGAAAATGAAAAGCTGGATTAATATTTTCAATCCTTATCACACATCTATTTTCTTTTACCATTCATATGCCAAAAACGAATTATTACTATACTATATGGACAGCGCTAAGTCACTTTGACTTACGATCCCCACCATTCATTTTGCTGACTTTTGATCACAACCATTCGATAGAGGGCTTTTTAACTGCCGCAGGTATTTAAAACCCGATCATTGTTCGGTTTTTCCATATGCAGTTGCATTCTAATAACCGTCCTAACTTTAAAGAAACCTCCGTTTACATGCTGTCACCCACTAACTTTTAGTTTTGGCTATAAGATTTACCAAGTGAAATATTAAATCCTTCCCTCTCGCTGCATATATATTTTATGGTATATTACTTTATTTTGACTATGAAAATACATATGGTGTACTGGATGTAAGTCTATTCTTATCTGTTATACGTACTCACTAATTTTTTATTCCATCGCTTAAACCTCACTTATTCAATATATATGACTTACCCACATGCTATAGTTACATGGTAGAATCTTAATATATTTTAAGTTGTGTCACTTGTGTGTCTTCTAACTTTTTATGTATCGTTAGCCATGATTAATGTTACGTGATCTTCTAAAGAAATATTTTCTCCATATTGCTATCATACATAACATGTTTATATAGATAGTATTGGTTGCAAAATTGTGGATGAGATATAACAAATTGTCAGCCGATTACAAAATAAATTAAAGCATTTTGTCATGTGAAAATTTATTATCAAGTTGTTTGTAAGTTGATTCAATTGCATTTTGAGACGGTTCCTCTCTATGGACATTCTTGAACCTTATAATTCTCTTGAACATGTAGTCTATACCCGATTATCGTACTCTACGATTTGCTGTATTCCATGAAATGACTTTACTCAATAAACAAGCTGAATAACCCATTTAAGCCAATGGGTCGATTGGGTGTCGGGTAGGTTTTGTTCTTGCGGGTTCTAACCAGGTCAAATTGGTCAACTTAGCGGGTTACTTTCGCGTTGGCAAGTTGGTATTTGAATAACAACAATCTAATACATATATCTTACGTTGTTGGTTCCTCTGGATCGATCTGCTAATCAACTTATTTTGTGTGAGTACCTATTGGTTTCGGATCACATCAAGCATTTTTATTCTTAATTTGGTAAATTTTAAGCTTAAATAGACAAATGTACAAATTATGTTTCAAAAATGTTTGCCTGGGGCACCGCCCGGGTATGACACTAGTTAAACAATGGTTTTTGGTTTCGATTACAATTGGGAGGTGATTTATATCATTTTTTAATACATATATCATAATCAATGCATAGGAAGGCATACGCTATACGGCTAGTGTTTGTGAGAAAAAGAGACGTATTTTAAATTGTTATATATCATATATCACGCCTTCACATATGTTTGTTTAGATTGCATTGTATGTATAAACTTATACTCGTAGTATGTATTTAGGTATATATAAATATAAAAAAACATTATAAATATATAAAATTGGTTAGGTTGTTAATTTGGGTCGATTTTAGCTCCGTTGGTTCTTGGTTTGGATCAGTTAATTGTGATCGGTTAATTGATTATAACGATTAATGTTGTGTACACCATGCATAGTACATACTATTATTATTGATTTTTTATCAGTGATATATATATATATACCGGGGAAGGTTCAAATGAGAATCACTCTTAAGTTGAAAACTTTAAGAATCACAAAGAATACATGTTTGTTCACATGTGATTAACTTCAATCATATGTGAACATTGATGTACGTTTAATTGGAAAAAATAGTAAAAAAAATCATAAATTTACGTCTTAAAATATATTTTAACCGATTTGTTCACATTATCATTCACATGTGAACATATATTTGTTTTTTTACGTTTTTTGATATAATTTTAGGATTTTTTTAACTTTTTTCTTTTTCAATTAAATGTACATCAATGTTCACATATGATTGAAGTTAATCACATGTGAACAAACATGTATTCTTTGTGGTTCTTAAAGTTCTTAACTTTATAGTGGTTCTCATTTGAACCTATATATATATATATATATATATATATATATATATATATATATATATATATATATATATTGAGTGTATGTACATTGTTAGGTACTTCCATTGTAAAGTTCTTTATGTCTACATTTGACTTGTGATTCTAATTATAAATCTTTGACTACCTATTAGACGACTAATTTGCCTCTTGATAAGAAGAAAAAAAACACCAATTACACATAATGACAAAAAGTCTGATGACATTTTATATGATCACATCAAAATTCTACCAAATAATAAAATTTATAAGATAAATTATTTACTTTTATTTGAAAAAGCTCTTTAAAATTTTTTCCTTTAAAAGTCTGAACACAATTTTCGAAAAACACGTTGAATATGAAATTCCTACGCATATTTTGTAATAATTCCGGGTTTATTGAATAAAATAGGTCGAAATTATGTTTTTGGATAATAACACTTAGGTAATCAGCAAAGATACTCTTTACATCAGACTCCACATAATGTTATGCGCTACAAATATGTTTTGATGAAATAAACGTGATCGAACAATTTATATAGTTAGAATAGTTGAACATATGCGGCTAACAAATTTGTCAACCACATTCAAATGATTTAAAGTCAATTGCAATTTACTACTATCGCATCGTTCTAAATGATACACATGTACAAGTTACAACTATTAAAAAGTAATCATCTATCTAAAGGGAAAAATTACATATATACTCAACTTAAGTCAAATAATATTATATTTACTCGAAATACAAATATTCTATCCAAAACAAATAGTTTACCTTATTTTCTGTTCAAAATTTTGATTATCCGTTTTCCAATTTACTAGGTTTAGAGCAAGATGGTGAACATGTGCACTGATGCTTTTTTCCATAAAATAAAGTCAAACACATGTTTTATGTGATTTTATGTATGTACAATGATTTTGATTTTACTTTCGCCATGCTCAATTCGTTAGTCTAGTGTTAGGTCTATCGTCTAAGTAGTTCTTAACTTCTTATTCTAGTTTTTTTTAGGATTATAATATTCAAACTTTATAAAATTTGTTAATATTTACTTTGACGTGTTATAATCATACAATTTTAACTCGGACTCGATTTCACAATAAATATATATTTATATTTATATGTATATTATTATTTAGGAATTTTGTTGTTAGGTGAAATAAAACATGAAAAGAATCGATAATTAAATCGTTCATCGTCAATTAACACAAATGGTTAATATATAATAGATTATAGTCTTTTTTCCTTGTTTTGTAATTATAATTTTGCGTTAAATTACACTAAAAGTTTGTCCGATTTTCTTACTCGTGAGAGTCACACACGGCTCGTAACGTAGGAGTCAATAAATGACTCATAATTAAAAGTCAATAAATGACTCGTAAAGTCCAAGTCATTTAAGAGTCGAAGTCCAAGGTTCCTCGTTTTTTGAATTTTTAGCTATCGACTTGTAAATCGTAAAAGTTTAACAATGGTTATAATGTCCTTTAATGTTATTTTAAATTTAAATGAAGCAAATAACGTTATGCACGTGCTTTACTTTCAAAGGTCAAAAGTAAGTTAGACATTGTTACTTCTTTACCTAGATCATGATCTAGTATGTTTCTTTAGTTTCAATTGGACATTTCAAGGTCATGTACTATAACCTAGTTTCCATGATTTAGTTGTTCTGATGAACATTAAAAACATGTTTGTTTTGGATATGGACATATCAAGAATTCAAATAAATGGTACCTTTTTTGTTTGTATCTCTCCTATGGAAGTAGCTAGAAGAGATATAAAGGCTTTGTTGGGTGGTGACCTATTTGTTAGTTACTCTTGTTGCCTTTTCGAATTTTCAGTCTAGATTGTGGCGACCACACCTATTCAATCAACTTGATTTTTGTTGCCTTAAAAAATAGATGGTAGAATAAGACATCACATTTCTACGTACATTGACATCGTACGAGGCTCGGTTTAGTAGTGTCTTTGGACCACAACATGATCTACAAACGTGATACACATAGATTTGTCTTCCTATCATACGATACACGAGATCAATTGACCGATATTTTTATTCTAATGTCGTGTTGTAGATTATTATTACTCATATACAAATGAAGATCCCTTTAAGAAAGTGTAACAATGGTCTTGACAAGGGTAATTATATTATATTACAAATTATTGTAAATAAAGATTAAATTCGAAATGTAGTAGGGGAGCATGCTACTTTTTATTACTCACTCTTTCAAAAAATGTCCATCAAACAATTTTTGTTTGAATTAAAATAGGTCGAATAAATATTAGTTTTATCCTTACATTTACCCATAAGTCTGACTAAATATAATGATTTCTTTTTTATCGAACATTATATTTAGCTTTTAGTAGATGACACATCATTGTTATCTTGTGGAATGACAGCAACCAAAATACCCTACGTGTGGGATACACGTAACGTGAGATAATGGACAAAATTAACACCTTTTAAGGTTAGGGACCGTCGGTACTCAGTAAAACAAAGTTTGGATCAAGAGGCTATATCCGTACTAACTCTAATCCGAAAACAGAAAGTGTAATATACTAATATATGGATAACAACATGGACCGAAAATGAAGTTTACTCTTAATTTCCGATGTATACTTTTAAAGTTATTAACCGTGTAAGCGAATATGGATTTTGCTATTTGTAGCCCTAAGGGCTATATTTAATAGTTTTTTTTTGAACGGCGAAGTATATTATATAAACGTCTAATAGCAAATCGCTAATTAGACCCCAAAATTTACAGACACCAAATGATTCACCAAGGACTAAGATCCCAACAGAAAGGATACTAAAAGGAATGAAAAAAAACCTGAAAAAAAATTTTCAGGAAAAAATCCTCGAATATAGGGGCCGAGCCACCGGTTTTCACCCTATATCATTTTTGATAGTATCCCAATAGAATCTAGCCCAAAGTAAAGTCAATTATACACCATTAGTAAACTATACAAAACACAATTACATGTAAACAATCACCTAATTCAATTACATCAATTAAAAGACCTCTGATGAATCAACATGCATCATCCAGGAAGACAACGATCGTTCATCTCTCTAATCCCACGTGAAAGCTAACCATTGTCTTTCTTCCAAGTACCTTTTCTTGAGACGACTTCCGATCCATAAAAAACCCACTGACTTAATCTCTTTCAACATGTCACGAACCATTGTCTTTGAACCTTTAAAAATAGCTTCGTTACGTGCTTTCCAAATGACCCAACACGCCACCATAATCACCGACTGAATGATTAACTTTTTCGTATTTGATCCTCTATTATGACTATGCAATAATACCAAGTCCTTAACGGAGAAAACAAACATCGAGTCCAGCTTACACCAATCTTTAATGGCTTCCCATAATTCATTTATCAGTTTGCATCCCGTAAATAAATGATCCAATGTCTCCTCTTGCTCACCACAAAAAATGCAATCTGTATTCTCCAATTTTATACCTCTACGGATCAAAGCATCTTTAGTTGGCAACTTATACATTAGCATTCTCCAACCAAATATATTGACTTTTGCAGGTAGAGTTTTATTCCATGGAAAAATCAACTTATTTTCATCCTCATTCCTTGGGAGAAGTAACCTATGAGCTGCTCCAACCGTGAACAATTTCGAACCCTTAGATCCCCATTCCCATCGATCCATCATATTGTCATAATGAACTTGAATATTCAGGTTGTGCAGATCTATTAATTCTTTTATTGCCTCCTGTGACCAACGAGTATCTTTCCATTTCCAACTAAACATGCCGTCACTTGAAACCCGATTAACAACATTAACCTTTTTAATTGATTCTTGTTTGAACAATTCCGAAAATAACATGCAGAGTTTTCCAAGTCCAGACCAGTTATCTAACCAAAAACGTAAATCTTTCCCATCTCCAATTTTCCCTTGAAATTGCGAATCAATATCAATACCTTTGCTTGCAAAAAACTTCTCAATGGAACAAATCATTTTCCAATTTCCTGAGCCTGCCATCTTGCATGGTAAGGACTTCATCAAATACTTTGTGTCATGCAATGCCTTGATAGTTTTTCTCCATAAACGTCCTTGCTCAGTTCTATATTTCCACTGCCACTTTGCCAATAGACTAGCATTGAATTCTTGTAAGGGTGTCAATCCTAATCCTCCACATTCTTTCGGTTTAGCAACAACATCCCACGAAACCCAATTGGTTCCACGATTTTCCTTGCTACCACCCCATAGGAATTTTCGTCTTTTAAATTCATGTTTTAAGATGTGGTATATTAGGGTGGTTGAGAGAAGTTATATTGAGGGGATGGATGATTATTGTAAAGGTAGAAACTTTTAGTACGTGTCTAAATATCTTATTCATAATCCTAAGGGTTACGCGTAACATTTTTCAAGGAGTATTCTTAATGTTATGAAGATATTTTACCCACCGTTGGATTTAAATACATGACTTGGATGATAAGTGATTGGTCCACCTGGCATTATGCAATTTACTGATTGCAACTAACATTAATCACCGACGCTCCACCAGATTCGTTTCCACCAATTCCAATCTCACCAATACGGCTATACATACATTATACGCCCTTTTTTCTACCGTGTATATACCTGTATCTATACTATATATCTAAAATACAGTATATTTTTAATTTTTCATTACAATCTCTATTTATATCAAGTGACCTGGAAAAAAGATTTTAGTAAGGTGCTGCCCCAGACAATACACACAGACCCCTTTTTCCATTTTTATTTCAAACTAAAAAAAGATTCAAAATTTCTTCCAAAGATCCATCTTCTAGGGTTCTTTACAAAACCCCCTTTTCATCTCATGGACTTTTGATCTTTGTCTGCTACTATATGGTGAGCATTTTGCAACTTTGCGTCTGTTTCTGGTACTTCATTTCTTGAAATGTGTGATTTTTAATATAAGGGTTTAGTGTGTTGCTGTTTTATCTGTAAATTGATTTGGGAATCTTTTGATTTGGTCTTGGATTGAATTGGTTAAGATAGAACAGTGGATCTGTTTATATGTTTGAAGATCTAGTTGTGGGTGGTTGTATTGTGGGTAGTTTTTGATTAAAGAGTAATTTTGTTTTTTGGTTGTGTGATTTATATCTTGTGTCTGTTTAGATTTAGTTTATAGAAGTGATTGGTTGGTGCTATAAAGTTTTAGTCCTTCGTTTTGCTTGATATATGGGGGAAATGAAGTAATGTAAATTAGGGTTTTGGATTTATTTGTAATGTATGTTTATTTGATTGAATCTGATGTTGTTGCTGTATCTATTGGATCAAGCAGAAAAGGGTATGTGCAAATATAAGTATGTAAATGGTTGGTATAAGTTTTCCACATAAATATGTAGATGAAATGAAGGGCCATTGCTTACTCACATTGTTTTGCAGGATAATGTTTTTGGAGTGATTAGTTGGTGACATAAGTTTCAATCTTTTAGTTAGAGTCTACTGCAACCATAGTAAGAAACATAATCGAAGGAAGTATTATATAAGAAACCTTTTATTTTAATGAGTTAATTATTGATACTAGAACTTTGAAACATGTAGCTATGGTGGACGTTGACGAAATAATGGTTGTTTCGGGAAATGGGAGTGCTCATGATGCGGTTCATGAAGACTTTTCAAACTACGGCGAGGAAAATGATTCTACGGAAATCATAGCCAGGATTCCCAATTATAATTCTGAAAGTAATGAAGGAAATGGGAATTCTAACGATGTTGAAGAAAGCATCGATCTTGGTTTTAAGGTACTAAAAAGGGTTTGTTCGTTTTCTTTTTAATAATAGTATATTTGTTATAAATAAAAACTGTGCTAGAATTCCCTTTTCTTGATGCACAGCTTTTGTTTAGTGTATATTAAAAAGAGGGTATATATTGTTTTACTATCAGGAACTTCAAGTACAAGATACCGATATATTAGCTCAACCCAAATGTCATAATGAGGACAACAGTTTGGGTGTCATAAATGATACGGATAACCAAATTGATGGTAATGATGGAAAAAGAACTACTTCGGTTAGACGTGGATCGGCCCCTAATGAGAAGAAGAGTATTAAAGCGAAACCCACCATGGTTCAAGTTAAGGCCCCCCTTTCCAAGGTAAAATTTATCTGCATAAACTAATGTCGAGATTTTAGAGATAATTTCTATTGGCCTTCACTATAAAGCTATTTTAAACACTTGGTGCTGAATAACGATAACTGTCCATACTCTTAGAATCTATAAAGTAGTCCTTGATTATATTATGTCGTGTTTGTTCAAATGGTTAACGGTCTGTTTGCTTCTGCAGCCAGGAAAGTTGGATTCTCCAACGTCTACTGCAAATGTGGTGCGACCTGAAGGTCTCAAGTATGTTTTATTTACTCTTATACTATGCTACTGAGCTCTTTGTCCATTTGACTCTATCTTTCATTGAATATGTTGGTTTCCTAGTGTATAGTTTGGTGCTTTTATATTTGATTCTTAAGGGGCGTTTTAATGTGCACATTTAGAACTGATCATGTAATATTGAATAAATAAACACATAATTAGTGGTAATTAAACGCTCTGTAGGAGATGCTTATATTGATGCGTATTTTTTATACATATGGAGTTATAATAATCAGATTTATTAGGTGAAGTAACTAAAAAGTATATCTTATTTGCGTCTAAAATATTCAAGTTTATTATATAAAAATTTGTATATAATCAGTGTATAGTAGTATTTTATTAATCTTATATTAATAAGTTTTTAAATAACTGTCATCTAGAATTTTAACAATCTTTTCTTCCTTTTATAATATACCCCGTAGTCCGTAGTACAATTAAAAAATATAAAGGGGGTGATAAGTATTTATAACAGGGTGAGGAGGGGTAAAAGTTTTCATATATAATCATTTTTGCTGCAGAGCCAGATACTCTAAGTCAACCTTTAAATAATCAGATAATCATAATAAGATCTGAATCAGAATAAATCTTTCTAAAAACTATAAACTTATTATGACGACTTCATATCACAATAATCAGTTTGAAAAACACATCCTAACACTCGTCTACTAGTTGGATGGTTTTTTATCCAAGATTTGTGATGTTATCTTCTAAACACAGGGAGAAAACTAAAGTGAAATCAACAAAAATAGTTCATGGAAGTACAACTGATGGAAGAGCACATTCGTCTGAGTATCCTATTTGTCTTAGCTCCGGTAGCATCTATATCAGTTTCAGTTTTTTGCTTACTCTAATATTTCTGATGCATTCGACATTTGAGGTCTAATCGATTTTACGGTTTGAGATTGATACAAGTTAGTTGCTAATGCATCATAATCTGCAGGATTTAATGTAGTGATCAACATTTTTCCACTAATGTCAAAACTTATATTTATCATTGATATTCTTAAAGTTGCTATTTTCGGATATATTATGTTGTGAATTTACTCTCTGATCTCAGTAGTTTCTGAAAAAAAAACAGTCATATCATTTTCGAAATTCAAATCAATTTGTTTGACATTCGAAGTTAAAGTAGGACATTATGAATCTCTGTTTGTCCTTAATAACTTGAATAGAAGCTCCACAACAGGAGATGAGAAGCCACAAAGACTGGGCACACTGCCTGCTTATAGTTTTAGTTTTAGGTGTAATGAAAGAGCTGAAAAACGGAAAGAGGTTGGACATTTTGACTTTGTGTGTCAAATAAGCTTGTTTCACTTTCAGAAACTTGAATTTTTTTATTTTTTGGCAGTTCTATTCTAAACTGGAGGAGAAGATCCACGCAAAAGAAGAAGAAAAAAGTACATTGCAAGCGAAATCCAAGGTAAAGTTAAATTATGGATACCCTATCAAAAACTCATGGACCTCGTAGTGGTTGGCTGTAAATCAAATTTATGTAGGTGCATCTTTTTTGGTTGTGCTAGGAACATCAAGAGGCTGAGATTAAAATGTTACGAAAGAGCCTTATGTTCAAAGCAACACCTATGCCGACTTTTTATCGTGAAACTCCTCCTAAGACAGAGTTAAAGAAAGTAAGTTTGGTACAAGTAGCAATCCGTATCTATCATTATTTTTCATACTTTGACATTAAATGTCAAACAAACTACTTTAAGCTTCATAAATGATATAATTTGATTTTCGGAGAAGAATCATTAACTACATCGAGAGGTACTGGGACTACTATAAATAATACAAGAAGTGGAGTTCAAAAGGTAAACATTGTACTAGATGGACAACCACATATTTTATAATTTGTTAAAGTGTGTTTGGATGCTCGTTTTGAAAGTGACTATTTGATTTTGAATTTCTCCGTATTAGAATAAGATGATCAATCGTAATATATAACAATCTGTTTGTGCAAGCTTAAAAATTCTGTTATTGGTTTTTTATTGGAAAAAAAATAACCCTAACTCCCCCTCTAAAAAACATTGTGGTGTTGGATTCCTTCTGTTTTGTACTAGTGTAGGATTTCTAGTGAAAACATTCACGCTTTCACGGAAACGATTAAATGGTATGGCAAAAATGTATGTTTCGGGCTAGCGTCTGTTATGGAAGTGTTAAATGGGTGATTGACCTGTGATATACTTGTGCTTTTGGTTTAACACAAATGTATTAATGTAGATACCAACAACACGAGCCAAATCACCGAAACTTGGACGGAAAAAGGATTCGCCAGCAGAAGAAATGGAAGCAAATAATGGTAATGCTTTTCGACCTGCTGCGCGGTTAAGTTTGGATGCAAAGAAGTCACTAAACAACAAGCCCGTTGGTAAAAGTCTTACTTCTGTTCCTACAAAGAAACCAATAAGGAAATCTCTTCCTAGGCTACCTTCTGAAAAGACCAAATTGCCTTCCGACTCCAAAGATAGAAAAGAAGCTGCTTCCAATGAAATTACAATATCATCCAACGAAACAAATGAACTTAAAGATTCATCACAAGTCCTGCAAGCTGAGTCACATGATGTTGAGGAAAAAGCCAATTAAAATGACGAGAATGTGTATTTCATTGAGTTGGTGTCGGTTTCAAATTCTCCCTTAGAAGTATATAAACGGAGGTATTGTTTGAAAACTGGAGGTGGGAAGACTTTTATTGCAAGTTATATTAAGGGGATTTGTTTAAATCTTGTGCCATTGTTGTTGATAATCAGCTTGCAAAGTGAGGTAAGTGTTTTTGTCGTGGTTTTTTAAAGAATGATGGTGTGGCAACCATTTTGGCCTTATTTGAGCATGGGATGCGTAGTTTCTACTTTGAACAATTGATTCCCGAACTGTAACCGAATGTGCTTTAGTTTACTAATCATCAAGAAACTTGTGGGAAGTCTGTTTCAGATCTTAATTTTACAAACACTTGGAATGGTGTTGGTTGTCTGTCAAGACTCTTTGTCCCCTTGAACTGAGATTGTTAAATTTACTGTCATTTAAGACTTCATTTGTATTATATTGCTGCATCCACCACCCCTAAATTCACTGTCATTTAAGACTTCATATGTATTATATTACACATATCAGATTAGACCCTTGATGCCATTGTGAATCTTCTTTGAGCTGCATTCAGCAATCTTGTTAAAAATGTTGCTCAGTACCATCCACTAATGCGCAAGTACAACGGTTGATTGAGATATTGTTAATTTTTGTTACTGGGTTTTTTCCAGACTTGATTTGTATTATGTACACTCTTTGATGCAATTTGAATGTTTGAGCTGCAATTAAAACTACTGTTCAACTATGTCAAAAGCAACTATTTGTTATTATATTCTAATTTCTATGGTTTAAACCTCATTAACATCATATCCTTCACAGTTGAGACTTGAGACCCTTGATTCCATTTTCGAATCTCTTGGTTCGTTTACCACCCCTGTTCAAGTAAGCCTTCAAAGAACCTATCTTCTTATTCTTAGTGATGTGTATCAACAATGGAGAAACGCAAGAAGACTGATGAAAGGGAGACATTAGCATTGAGCATTACAGTTTTACAGGTACCAGAATACCAGATAACACACTTGATTATAAAGAAAGCAACCATAGTATAATATAATCCTCAAGGGTCATATGATTTATGAAGATTTATGCTTGCTTTGTAAGTCGTAACAACCTTTTTTATTTTCATTTTGCTTACTCCTATTATAATCCTCAAACTTTGATGTAACATTATTCTAACACCTCACTTTACACTAAATTTGTCGTAACATTGTTAACCACCCCAAAATTTAACGATACACTCAATGACTCAACAGTTACTTTTACAATTTTAATTTTGTCCCCAACTTTTCTTCTATTTGTAAACTATAATCATCCAAAAGTCAGCTTTCAAGTTAATATCATGGGAGCTATTGTTTTAAACTGACTACATCAAAGATCAAACATTCAACCCAAAAGCCCAAGCCTGAACATATACGATGATGTGAAAGATTCAAGTAAACACATATCTCTATCCCATAAATCAAATACATTTTATTTCACTCATTATACAACGCATTACGCATACATACAATACAAACTGCGGCAGATATTGATTCCCATTAAACATATCAACCAGTTACAAAAGGGAGCTGATTTTGACAAGTTTGTTTTTACTTGTCACAAGGAAACGGTACAACTGTTTATGCCTATAGTAAAACTGGTTAATGCACTGTTTCCTTGTGACAAGTAAAAATTTACTTGTCAAAATCAGCTCCCCTTACAAAAAAGTGAAGCCTTGGAAAAATGAAAAAACAACCATCAATTGGGTTGTAATAGCCAAAGCCCACCAAAGACAAGGCACCAAGGCCTTCATTTGAAGCCAGTTCGAACTCCAGATTATAACAAACTAATTTCAGGGAATCAAATCCACCCGACCAAACAACAAGATGAGGATGACATGAACGCGAATCATACAAGGGAAAACACAAACGGTTTTACAAAGCCTCGTGAGAAGCTAAAACTCGACTAAGATCACTGCAAAGGCGTATCCAAGAACCAGAACAAGGTACAGGATTCTCGAGGAATATGGCTGTGAAGAATACAAGACCTCTGTAAAAGGCCGAAAAAAAATTCTTGCAGCAGTTAATTGTTTCACAATTAACTACAAAAAAACAGAAGCACCAGCCAAACCCTCGGAAAAACAAGAACCAACAGCTGAATTCCAAAGAGACATCCCGTCACCGGACCTATGAAAAACTCAACCTAATAATCAAACAATAGTTCTTTTTTTTCTTCTTTTCATTTTAGTATAGGATATCACAATTCCAGAGATGGTCAACTAGAAGACTGACTGAGGAAGTACTGATTCCGTGACAATGTTGGATATTCAAACCGACAAGTGACTCGCCTAGCTTCCCCAAGAATTGCAAGCTTTTGTCAGATACAAGACGGCAACTTGCAATTGAAAGAACCTGAAGATTCAATTGTACAGCACAAGCCAATGCTGAAACACCAGAATCAGTGATTCTGCATTCGGAAACATCAAGTTCAGTGAGCAATAAGCAGTTGGATGCAATTGCGACCATGCTTGCATCAGTGACGGATCTGCAACCGTCCAGATTAAGAACCTCAAGTGTCCCACCGTGCACCTTTGACATTTCAGAAATTACATTATCTGTCAAATTGATGCACCCACTAAGGTTGACCTTAACTAGACCAGCTTCACAGCACTCAATGAGTGGAGAAAATCCATTGTCAGTGACTTCACGGAGACCAGTAAATTCGACGTGCTGAAGTTGCGGGCAAAGCTGACCAAACAACATTAAACTATTGTTCCCAAATCCGGGGCAGTTTCGAACAGATAAAGTTGCAAGGGAATTGCAGCTCGGGGACGGGATCACAGGTCCAAAAGCCAAATTTTTAATCCCGAGACAGTTCTCCAGGGTGAGACTTTTTAATTTGTTGTCCGCCTTTACAAGCATACTAAAGATGCCATATTGTGTGATCCGGTGGCATTCTTCTAGAAGTAGGTTTTCAAGTGAAACTGCTGATTTAGCAAACGACACTAATCCATTATCAGACAAGAGCGCACATTTACGAAGGGAAAACTGTTTCAGATTCGGGCAGCCTTTGCCAACTGCTCCGAGCCCGCAATCGGTGAGTCCAAAACATGAGGAAACTGTTAACGATCTCAACTTTTGTAACCCTTGACCATTGCCCATAACCCAGAACCCCTTCTCAGTTACCTTACAAAGACTGGTAAGTGCTAAGTCGGTAATTGCAATCCCATAGTGCCCGATAACAGCAAGTGACACGTCACTGACATCTAATGCCTGTAAGGTTAGTTTCTTCAATGAATAACTTGACGATGACAGTAAACTTGCCATTCCTTGATCTCCAACTGAGGGACAGTTCTTGATAGAAATCGACGTCAAATTATGGCAGGTTAGACCAATTGCTTGAAGGCCTTCATTGCTGATGTATGAGCATGAATCTATTGAAAGCTCGGTGAGATTAGGGCAGTTGTTTGCAATGGCTATCAAAGATTTGTTGGAGATCGACGGGATTCGAACAAGATCAAGCTTTTCTAACTGATGGCACTCTTTAGCAATGTCAACAAGACCTTCATCTGAAACAGAAGATAAATTCCATAATGACAGATCCGTAAGAGAAGGACAACCACGGGCAATAGCTTTGAGTCCAAAATCCGTGACCCCACGAACAACATTATTTCCCCGAATAGAAAGTTTCCCAAGTCCTCCACGACCACCTGTTCCAACCGCAATGGCTGCAAGTCTGACATCTGTAGCTTTCTTTCCTTCTAGAGATCTTGAGAGGTCGCCATCAATATTTGCAACTGACTTTTGCTCTGAAGATTGACTAATTTCATCCCTGCGAATAGTGCTTAAAAGCATAAGCCAGTGCTTTGAAACAGAAGCACAACAACTCCTTTCTTGGTTTCCATCAAGGCGTCTAAAGATCTCGAACAAACATTCATCAGGAAGCACTTCGATAGTAGCTTTCTGTTTCTTATAAACTTCCCCACTGAACACAAACGGAGCAATGATTCTTGATCTCTTGCAAGGTAAGGAATACACCTCCACATGATGTCCAGCAGATGAGAATATACCCGAATCCATCGGATTTGCATACATTGATTTCCCAATACTAAATTCACACTCCCCTGTAAAGCGATGACATAAAAAATCACAATATATTCACTAACTATAAAAAAATTAACCAAAAAAATAAGACATTTCCATCCATCTCATCATTTGGCATCTTAAATGTATATATCTAACTATCAGCTACTACAAAATTTTACAAGAAATATTAAATATGGAGTACTGTAAAATTATTTCTTTATAGTTTCATTTACAATGTGTATTACAATAATTATAAGATAGAGTACAAAAAAATCAATCACATAAACTAATTAACCTCAAAAACCATAATTCCGTACAGTAATTTAAAAACATACATGATTAAAGCAATACATTATATAGATGAACAAATTAACTAAAATAGCAGTATACAATTATAATTAATAGTAGATATAGATCATTACCATAGTAACTGACGAATTTCTGCATGATGAAATTCGAAGTAAAACCCTAGTAATTCTGAACCGTAGAAACCCTCGATCGGGAGCAAAAAGGGGCAAAATTACTAACAAAAAGTAGGATACCAAGTAAAATAAGGTAATTGATTGATGTTGCATGAGAATTAATGAGAGATCATGAGGAATTTAGAGAACCCTAAAATTAAATTAGGGCAAAAAGGAGAGGAATTTGGGGAAGAGCTGAATAACGCATGTGTTACTGTTGGAGGTAAGCCAGTTAGTGGGTTTTATAAGCACTGAACCAAGTATTTTTAATTTGGGTAAATAAATTACTTAAAACGAGGGTTTCCGCGGAAACCCACGGCTTTCGTTAAGACCTCACATACATACATAAATAATTTATACATTTATTAAAATTCAAAGGGTCAAAATAAAGTAAATGATAAACAGAGAGTTGGTTATGATTATGGTACAAGTTTTAATGCATGTCTGAAGGTCTTAACAAAAACACTAAGGCTAAGAGTTTCTGTTAGCAAAATTCTAAAATGAAAACAAATTATTTGTGTTATTATCGATTTTAAAATAAATCAACTACTACTAAGGGCTCGCTCCCGAGTTGTTTTTTCGGAGGAAGAGAAGAGAAGCTGAAAGAAGTACGAATCACATTGTTGTTTACGGAGAGAAGATAAGAGAAGTGAGAGGAAGATTTGAGCTTCTTTTCTTTCCAAACTTTCTCTCCAAAAGTGGGAAGAAATGGAAGGATGGAAGATCAAACAAGTTATAAAATGTGACTTCCTTCCATTTCTCTCCAACTGAGGAACACAAATCCGTATAAATTTCATTTCTCTTCTTTCCAATTCTTTTCAACTCGGAAACACATAAATATTATTTTTCCTCTTTTCTTTTCTATCATTTTTTACCTTTTTATCTTCTCTTCTTTCACTCAAAGACTCGGAAGCAGGGTCTCTAAGATTATCAAGATAACTTCGATCTATTCATAATTCTAAAAATATTTTACTTCTACTAAAAAAAATATGACGTACCGAAAAAAATATTATATGGAGTTTAATAAGTTGTTACTCCGTAGTAGATTTTGAATTTTAAAATGGTTTTTGGATTCAGATAAATAGGTCGTTTCTATTTTGATCATTTTTCATTTTCATGTAATTTTACTTTTTGGCGTTTGATTTGATTTATTTTTTGCATTTGTCAATTTTTTTTAGAGAAATACCAGGTTAACAATCTCATTGTTAATTGTTAGTCTTTAATTCTTTATTATAGATTCACTCGTACAATCAAATCAAATAAATCCCAAAATGTTTTTAAGATTAAGAATTGGTAACTGGTGCAACCCGACTTCTAATAACCACATTGCACTAGCCTAGCGTTGAGCTTTGCCTTTTTCTCCTAGCACGTTACCGGCAAAATACAAAGATTTAAGAATTTAGCAAGAACAAAATTTTAAAACCATAACATAGCAAAGATAAACAACATTTATCAACTATGATAAGATTCACCATTTTTACCCTTATCACTCTATCCTTACTAATTACTTGTAACTCTCATCATGTTTTTGACACCGCAATAACATAAGCTATATGCTAGATACAGTGAGCTCGTAAGCCCAATGAAATCATCGTTACCACGGCGATGTATTAGTGTTGTAAGATTATAATAAGTATCAATCATAATATGTGAATATATAAAGCAACGTTTAGTTTATGTGCTTCTAGTTTATGAAAAAATGTACTCATATACGCTTCCTTAACAATTTACAATACAACAATCACTATTTGATTGTCATCTTATGTTTTTGTCCGTTTATTATGTCGAATTCAATCACATTTTATTGAATAATATTTATAACAGAACATTACTATTGAAACAACATATGTTTATGGTTTATTCTAAACATGACATTACTATGATATTCAACATTTCATTAACATTTATTCTGGAAATATTTCATTATCAAAATTTAAAGGTAGAAAACTAAATATAAATATTTGTATTTTCTTTTTGTGAAATCGTGTATTTGTAGTTATACAAGGAAAATGAAGCCTTTTTGATCTTTTTTCTAGAATACTCAAATTTGAAGTTATCTATTACTAACAAGTCTTGAACTCGTCCATTGAACGGCTAAATATAATAAGGGTTAATAATGGTTTAATAACCAAACTTTCAAATTGAACAAGTGTTTAAAATTATTCAAATAAATTTATTATGTTTAGTATGTCCTTTTAGTTGTTCTTATTCATCATTTTGGTTTCTTACTTTGTGTTCAATACTATATAATTATAACTTTTTTCAAGTCCTTCATTTTTCCTATACACAATACTAGATAAAGATGAGGAAAAATATGGATGTTACATGTTCTTCATTATTTTACTTTATTACATGAAATGCAAAAAAGATCGTGAAGAAAATAAAAAATAACTAAAAGTTAAAACGATGTGTTACCTTAAAGTTACCAGACATCTTGTTCTATCTTCGGTTCTTGTGAAATTGTGCAAATAAAAATAGTGAAATCATTCATATATAAATAGTGGTTGAAGTCTCTAGAATAATTTACTTATGACAACTATATTTTTTTTAATAAAAGGTGAAGATATTGTCACATTAATTTTTTAATTAGAAATTTAGATTATTAACTTTATATAAGAAATAGTTGAATACAATAATGTGATTGAATTAATGATTATTCTTTCATCGTATATATTAAATATGAATCTTTATAATAATGAACTTGCATAATTGTAGGTCGAATTTATGAATGTATTAAGAAAATAAAATTACCGTCTACAATTATAGATTTGAATGATGTGGTAAAATATATTAAGCAAGCATAAAACAGTATGATATTCATTAAACTAAATTTATTTTTTTAAAAAAGTGTAAGAGGGATAATTGACTTAAATTTAATAGGATACTATTAGATGAAAATGAATTAAATGTTAAAAAAATCTGGATTTTTTGTTCACTTTTTAAAAACTATTAAGTTGTGATTTGGGAAATGAATGTTATACTAAAAATAAGAGATTCATGATGAAGTGTCATATAATTTTAAAAAGTTTATGAGAGATTGACTCGTAGGTGAAAAGCTTAGGTGGCGAAAGGAGAAGAATGTCACATAGATAAAAATACTTCTTAATTAGTATTATATATATATATATAGAGAGAGAGAGAGAGAAAGAGATGCATAAAGTATTCTAGTATTTTATAACACACTCCAATTTCACAAGGCTATATTTTTTATTTTTTTAAAAACATTTCGGAAGCGTTAATTTAATAATCACAATATAGATTGCATATTATAACAAAAATACAAACCATACAATAATATCCAAACATTTAATTTACTACAACTTTAAATATTACGCCTTAGTGTTATTAATTTCAAACAAGATGATAAACTGTTAACATGATTGTCCAAAACAGAGTGAGCGGTGTCAAACATTCCATTCTCATATTCTTGTCAACCCACATACAAGAAGATAACCTACAAGAGATAATGAGAGGGATTAGCACAAAGCTAAGTGAATAAATCAATAACTATCAACCTAACTCATCATTGTAACATCCTCTAGACGGGCCTGGTAATTTCTATTTTTAATTTATTATTTAATTATATGAGAAATTAATTGATGTTATTGTTTATCGTGAAACTTAGATAAATAGGTCCCAGGACTTATTGTGAATAGTAAATTGGTGATTATTCTAATTTACTTAAGTTGATAGTATAATAAAAAAATAAGTTTCTCGTAATAGGGAATTAGGTTCCAGACAATAGATTTAAGACGGGTATAAAATACCCAAATAAGGAGAGTCGGTTAAAAGATGTTGACTCCTCTTTTGTGTTACCTTTCCCAGTTCTCTCATAACACTTGCAAGTTAAAACCCTAAATCTTCAAGAACTTAAACACTTGCTAGAATTGTGATTAAGACTTATCAAATTGGAGCTGAATTCTGGAATTCTTCATCTTTCTAAATATCATCATCTTCTTTCAATTGTAAGTATGGTGCTTGTTGATAAGCCTATAATGTGAGATTAAGTCAAATATGAACTTAGGAGAATTGATTGATGATATATGTGCTAATTGATGTTGTTGAGGTTACTTGATGTGGTATGATGTTTATTTGAAGTTAAATTCGTTGTTTATATGAGTTAGTATGTAAAAGATATGAATTTGTGAGTTTGGTTCGAGCTGTGTAGTTGCAGGTCTGTTCTTGAGCTGAAGAACAGCTCAACGCGATCCTAGAACCCTAGCCCGGATCGCGTTCATCAGTTATATTTTGAGCTGGATGGATTTTGTTCTTGGGAACGCGATCCCAAGCAGTCACTTGGATCGCGTTGCCAAGTGCAAATCGGTCACAGAAAGTTTTTCAAAGATGAACGCGATCCAGCCTTTACTTTCCCGGATCGCGTTACTTAGTACGAATCTGTAATAGGAGATTTATAAAGGGAAACGCGATCCATCCCTTTGTTCCGGATCGCGTTACTTAGTGTATTTCGGTAACAGAAACTTTCCTTAAGAGGAACGCGATCCCACTCATCTAGACCTGGATCGCGTTTGACTGTGTTACTTTGATGATTATGATGATTTGTGAACTTAAGTGTATACTATATATATATATATATATATATATATATATATATATATATATATATATATATATATATATATATATATATAGTATAGATACTTGTGTTTGAAGCAAAGTAATATTGTTATTACTTGTGTATGATAGTCATTTATATAAGCATTAATTATTGATGACAAGTTACTAATTTGTGCGTTATGTGATGTTTCAGATACCCCAAAGATTCAGTGATTAGCAGCTGAGTGTAGTGACTCTGGAGGTATCGGTGAGTGGATTTGAAACTCACAGTTTGGTTTGGTTGTGTTAGTTTGATTTTCAATCAGTAATTATAGGATTACTATTGATAGAATGTTAAATTGAAATGATATGCCATTGAATTGGTTGATTGATTAGCCTGTGTGTTGGGTTGTTGAATCCAAAGGTCAACTAGATTGGGGGTTGAACTTAATTGCTATTGTTGATCAACACAGGGTTGTGTACATGTGTTGATGAGGATTAGCAATGAGTTAGCGGTTAATCACTGTTTTAGCCTACAGTTGATTTAAGTGTTCTGATAGGGTCACCCCACAGGGTCCTTAGGAACCACCGTTCCTCTTGACGATATTTGTTACATTATTGGTTGTGAACAAATTGCTAGCTAAATTGAATTGTAGTTGATTATCCATTCACTTAGCTTCGTGCTAATCCCTCAATTTACTTCCTGCAGGTTATGTTGAGTTTGTGGGTAGTCAGGAAGGAGAATTTGATGATGGGAATGTTTGAAACTTGCGACTCTGATTAAGTTTGCTATAAACCATGTGTTGTAATCTGTAGCACCCGGTTTGGAAACAAGTTAATTGTATCTAATTTAGTAGTAAATGGACTGTGTAAATGTTTGTGAAAATTTGTGGCAAGGTTTTGTGAAATATGTATAATAATATAACGCTTCCGTGGTAATTTATACTTTAATGATTGTTTTAAAGGATGGGTGTTTCAATCATAATAACTGTTTACAACTAATCAAATAAACAACTAGCTTCAAAGAGGATCGGTGGTCCTTGAGGAACCCTACTGCCGCGGTAGCCCCCAAGTAACACTTACGATCAACTGAAGGCCAATTCAGTGATCTAACCGATAGCTTGGTACTATTATCACATACAACAGAATTTCAATAAACATCATATGTGTAAAGCACTAATGTTGTCCAAGTAATAGTATTCAAACCCAAACTCTGTTGACCTCAGAACAAATCACATAATCCATAATAATCATGGCAATATGTTAAATTGAACAATGCACAAAGTAAAACCAAGTTCACCCGTTGTAACTAGATTGTTACAACCAAATTAGACTGAAAGTCAATGATCCACTCACCCTTGTCGACCACAGCCTCCACTCAAAGATCTTATTTTATCGAGTCTTCGCTTTATCTGAGAACATAACCAAACCCGAGTTAGATTCTCATATCATGTTTATTGCAATCTAATCATGTTTATATTGTCAAATGAGAGCACCTAATATACTTCTAATACTATGTAATTAACATGAGTGCATAAGTTATAAGTTGTCAATTTTGCCAAGTTAAAACATGCAAACGCGATCCAGGTTAGAGGTGGTGGGATCGCGTTCAACAGTTCAAAACTTTTTGTTACTGATTTACACTTACTAACGCGATCCGGGTGAGGGGTCCTGATCGCGTTTCCAAGAACAAAATCGAAGTGGCCCAGATTTCACTGACTAACGCGATTCGGGTTATTGAGGGCTGGATCGCGTTCGAACGAACAAAATCATTCTGTAACCAAAATTCACTATGGAACGTGTAACACCCACTTTATGGATCCAGTATTTTACTATTATTTCCTGACTTGAAATGGTTAATTGAAATGTTAGGAAATATTGTAAATTGGTAATTGAAAATAAATGGGTAAAAGAGTCGAATAATTTATTGTGACTAATAAATTATTAACTGTTTTAATTTAATTCAGTTGACGGTAAAATAAAATAATGTTTCCCCGCAAATGGTTTTAAGTTCCAGACAATGACAAATACGGGAAATAAAGTTTAATACTTATAAGATAAGCATCACATGTTAAGTCGGTTTTATTTCCCTCTACATACATACGTACGCATCATACATACACATGAAACTTGAGATTGAACAAAAACATGAAGAAATCTTAAATTAGAGCTCTAGAAATCGAATTCAAGCTTGAAGATCATGGATTATCATCTCCTAATCCTTCTATTCAACTTGTAAGTTTCAATTTCATGAAATATGAACCCTAGAATTTGGGGTTTTGATGTTCTTGACCTTAAATCCGAAATTAGGGTTTCAAATGATTAAATTGATGTTAGTTAAGCTTCAATAACATGTATTCATCATTCCATCATCATTATAAACATGTTGAAATTGCTAATTCATGATTTTCATGTTACCCTAGAAATGGGTTTTGAGTATTTGATTTAATTAGCATGACTAATATGAAATTGAAGCTTATAGTGATTATATAGTTGTTAGTTGATATTAATTTCATGATTATAGTTGAAACCCTATGTTAGATATTGATATAATTGAGTTATGATCATGAATTAAGTTATGGGTTTAGTTGATTTCTCATGAAGAGAAGTTTGTAATTATGTTAGAATGATTAGTTGATATTTAAATTGTGATTAGAAGTTAAGCCCTAACTTGAATTGATGAAATTTGTTAAATTGTGAACTAGTTATGAAATTGAGTTTGATAAGCTAGTATTTGATGATTAAAGATGAATGTGTGAGCTTAATTGTTAAGCATTCATTAGACCTCGTGTTGGGCTTTTGATGAATTATTGATGTTGAAAGTTAATAATATTGTTAATGGTGTAGTTATGTTAGTTGATAAATGATTATGAAAGTTTTAAGATCATGTTAGTGGTATATGATGAATAATTGTTGTTAATACGAGTTAAGTATTATTTCTTTCAATAGAAGCGATAAATTGATGTTTTTGATTAGTTGAAAATTATGATATGAATTCATATAAGTAAGGATCAAATATTGATGATTATGATGATTGTGTGACTTATATGAATTAAGTATTTGGAGAATGATGGGTGTAAATATGTTTGCGGAATGTTGTATATAATTTTGAGACAAGTTACTAACTGGTGTTATTCTATTGTATTCTCAGATGTGAAGAAGACTCAGTGACATTAGACTACTGAGTGGACGACTGAGGTATTCGGTGAGTGGATCTTTAATCCTCAGTGTGGTTTAGTTGTAACAGGTTTGGTTACAACAAGTAATTGTATTATTACTGTTCCGTTGCCATGATGATTTTGGTTTGATAGTAATCATACTGTTGATAGACTGTTAGTCTGATATGATTACCTAAAAAGTTGTGAATATGTGATCACGTGATATATTTGGCCTTCGGGCATCAGTTGTTAATGAGGTCAACGAGTTGAAATGGTTGGTTGGGCTAATTGTTATCCAAGATTTAACACATCTCATGTGTTGGTGGATGATAATAATTAGCTATCGGTCTCGTCCATATGGCCATACGGATATGGTTGGGTAAGTGTTCTTTGAGAGCCACCGCGGCAGAAGAGTTTCTCAAGAACCACCGATCCTCATTATTGAGATGTGATGTTGTTGAATTGTTGCATTGTTGACAAGTTGTGTTGTGTACTGATATGTTTAAGATTAGTTGTTGTACACAAGGTTGTTATGCTAAGTTGTACTGTTGATTATTATTCACTCACTTAGCGTTATGCTAATCCCCCACATTAACACTTCTTGCAGATTATAGATTTTATCGGGTGGGCAAGAAGTTGGACTGGAAGGAATGTTTGACATCTTGGCGTTATTCTGATATTTGATTATACAAATTAATGTTATCTTGTGCTTTTTAAATAACACCCATGTTGATAAACTATGGTTTAAATTAGGTTGAAATTGTAATGTAATTTGATATTGTTGAAAGTTGGACTAACGCTTCCGGATTTATTATATAAATAATGATGTATGAGGGGTGTTACAGAACGCGATCCGGGTGATGGAGCTGGATCGCGTTCGCACGTTTTAAAGCAAAAGGTTCAGACCTGCAACACTTTATACACGAACTTAAAACCCCAAATCACCAAACCTAGTTATTATACACGGTTTTTGCAAGCAAAAAACCTTAAGTAACATTCAATAACATGTTATAACAACAAATAATCATCATCAAGCCCTAAATTCTCACATGCATCAATCATTCATGCTATTTATAACCTAATCCCTAATTCATTCACCTTATAACATGAAGAACACCAACAATTCATCAATTAAATATGAAATCAGTCTAACAAGATTATATAAACACTTTCAAACATAATTTCACCACATTCATCATTAATCCCCAATTATATCAAACTAATTCATGAAACTTATGAAATTACTTACAAATGAAAGAACACAATGGTGATGATGATGAAAATCAGTTGATGAATCAAGATCACAGTTTTAAGAGGAATACAATGCTTTAATCTTTGATTTTCCTTTATGATTTCTAAGTGTAGGCGAAGATGTTCTTGAGAGGTAATAAAATGTAGACCAAATCAGTGAAGGGAGAAAATAAGATCGACATTTCCATTTAGTCAAAGTAATATGCAGTGTAATATTATTCCCTTCTAAACCTATTGTCTGGAACCTAAAAATCATTTGCGATAAAATAAGTTTTTATAATACCGTCAACTAAATTTATTTAAAACAAGTAATAATTTATTTATCACAATACGTCATTTGACCATTTGACCTATTGATTTCAATTATCCAAATAATATTAATTAAAATAAGGAATTTACCGTATTCTCCTAGGCCCATAAAGAGGATGTTACATATTTTAATTTTAAAAATTTCTTAAAATTAAGATTCAACATTTTCATATTTATATACTTAATTTTTGTATTAAAGTGTAATCTCATTATTTTCAAATGGTAATAATAAATATATGGGTTTATCTATCTAGTGCCAAAATAAGAGTAATTAATAAGCTAAAAGTTTCATTGTTAAACAAAAAATCAAGTTAAATAAGTAATAAATTTTATTAATTGGTGAAATTGCATTTTTTAAGTAAATATAGAAACTTTAAGTTCATTAATCACTTCTTATCGTGTGTTCTAAGGGTACAAGATAGCCAAACCCTAATATATATATATATATATACACACACACACACACACACACACACATACTAGGTGAGGTCTCGTGATAACGCGAAGTTTCAACATTTGATTTTATAAATTGTGTAATTAAAAAGTTAAGTCAAATTGAAAATGTACCGTGAACCGGATTTTTATATAATATAATCGATAACCAATAACATCTAGCATATACTCTATCAGTTTAGTATGGTTTGGGTTTTTTTTTTTTTTAAGTTAAGTTATTAAAAATACATGTCGGTTGTAAATTATATATTATCTAATTTGTAAACATTTTAGTTATAACAGTTACCCATTTTATGAAGGAGCGGATAGTCAAACATTAATTAATATAATATGCAAAAGAAGGAAGTATAAAATTATTGTAACCCATAAAATAGTTTTTTAAAACTTAAATTAACTATGAATTCAGTGTAACTAAAATAATTATATTTTGTAATTCAAACCTAAATTTCTATCCAAATCAAACATTGTTGTGATCATATATATACACATATGTATAAGCAATAATAATAGATTTTGAATAGCGATAATAAAAATCTATATTCGCCAACTTGATCTTTGTAGGCGTTAATTTTTAGCAAATCAATAAAACGCTCGATAGCATATTTATTATCAAGTTCATTTAAAACTTGTTATTATAAATTGAAAGATGTGTGCATGAAAAGGAAAAATAATATTTTAATATAAAAATGTACATTTAATTTAATACCATCAAAATATATTGAAATTTCATGATCATCAAGAGGGTCTTTATCATTTAATAGTTATATAGTAAAACCAAAGTTTTTTTTTATAATACTTTAAACAAAACTTGTAAAAATATAAAATCCATGAATCATAAAAAGAAAATAGAACAATGTTATTATGGTTGAATATGACATATGTCTATTGTTTAGTTTAATGTATATTATTTAAGGGATTATTAGTTAAAATCATAAAATATCTTAGTTACATTATTTAAAGGATTATTAGTTAAAATCATAAAATATTTTAGTTACATTATTTAACGTATTCATGATATTACGGTTGTTTGGCTAAATGGATTTAGTTTATAATGTTGATAAACAGTTCATGTAATTAATCAATATAGATAAATATGTCAAATAGTATTGCATTATTTATAAATTACCACTTGAAATGTAATGATATTTAAATTATAAGGACTAAAAAAATAGGGAAGTATTGAAAGTGTCAATTTTAATAGTTGTGGGTACACATTATAAAAATTGAAAAAAATGAAGGAAGTAATTTTAATCATAGGATCTTTATGGATGGAATCAATCTAAGGTCCAGATTGCTCCATTGTATTCTGTTATATATATATATATATATATATATATATATATATATATTAGGTGATTGTAACACCCCCAAATTTATTGTTTAGCGGAAGCAAGATTTGGGTGTTACTAATCAATAACAAAGCACATAAGATAAAGCGAACGACTCTAAATGCGTCGTTTAAAACCATTACATAGATAATATAAAAGTTTTACATTGTTGTTCTTGTTACAATAGCTCATAGCTAAAAGTAAAAGATTCTAAGGCATATCTAATTGTACAAAATATAGAAATGCATATGAATCTTCTGAAATCTGAATGCGACTCGAGTTAATATGTCATGAGCAGATCTACTACTGCTGGGTACCTGAGAATACATGCTAAAAGGTCAGCTAAAAAGCTGGTGAGCTCACAGGTGTAAGTTGATGAAATCCATGTTATGAACCACAAGATTTAGTTTAGTGATTTGCAAACATGCAAATAAAATATGAGTGTATATTATTGCCATGAGCACATAGTTTGAGCTTAACTGAGTGTGCCAGGATCCACATTCAAGGACCTGATCGAGTTTGCCCCCGGCATGTGCCTAATCTACACATGTATGAACAAATGAAAATGCATCCGTTCGACCGCAGTCGTGGTAGCGCGACTACCCCGGACGGGGATTGTCAATCCCATATGGTACCATACACTAACATTCACGCTATCACAATATAAACAAACTATGTTGTGAGGAACTTCATGATTAGATAAAACAAACTCATGCAATCAATATATCGATGTTTCGTACTTGTGTTCATATGTAAAACAAATCTGAGCATGTATTCCCACCCCTGGGTTGAAAACAGTAAAAATGAGGGGCTATGAGACTCACCTGAGTCTTAGGTGTTTGCTAATCAGCAAATAATGATGAGATACTATGAGGTGTCCGAAGACTGTAACCTGTCGGGCGTTCACAACGCTCACAGTTAGTAAATGTGTAGGTGTCTCTAGAGAGCACCCATGCTAGTTGTTCATCCAACTAGTTATGTCCAAATAATTTGGTTGTTTGATTGATTAGTTTGAGTTTTGAAAATATGTACGGTCCGTTGGTGACGGATGTGTAATAATAATTCAAACATTATTATTATTATTTGTTTTTGGCTGTGATGTATACTTATCAATGGATTCGTCTTTGGTTGGCCAATTGTTGTACCAATGTATAAGGATTTTCGGAAATAAAAATTCATGCGACAATTGTGAAAAATACTTGATTATCCGACAATAGATTTATGCGACAATGGGGAATTCACGGATACTATTCATGCGACACTAAGGGATTCACGGATACTATTTATCCGACAATAAGAAGTGTCGGGTACTGTTTATCCGACAATGAGGATTGTCGGATTTACTTATGCGACAAAGTCGAAGTTCATGGCTTGGGATTCACGGAAGGCATTATCCGACAGTGGTATTGTCGGATAATGGGATTCACGGACTTGGTTAAGTGTTAATGATTATTCACGGATTTGTTATGCGTGAATGATTATTCACGGACTTAAGATTTCATATGATAATAATGAGGATTGACGGACTAAATAACTCACGGGTTTTTGTTTATGCGTGAATGGTTATTCACGGATTCTATCCTACAACAATGGTATTCACGGATTTCTACTCGTGCGTCAATATGTATTCTCGGATTATTACTCATGCGTCAATAGATTAGTTATTCATGGAATGTTATTTACGGATTGTTATTTATGGATTGTTATTCACGGATTGTGACAGTGAGTAGTGCGACATTAAGTTATGCGGCATTGAGTTACAAAGTATATATGTTATGTATCACTAAAGTTATGGTCCGAAAGTGTAAATTTTGAAACTTAGGGTCCAAAAGTGCAGTTTTTCGAGAGTTAATCCGACAGTCAAAGTCAATCCGTGAGTCAAAAGGTCAAATTGTCGGAGTCATTGTCGGATTATTTTACTATTGTCGGACTTTTACTATTGTCGGACTTAGATTTTTACCCGTGTTAAGACATTAATTTGGTTAAGTAAAACTTAACGAATCGTTCTGAAATTTTTACACAAGATTACCCTATGTATTAGCTTTCCAAAACGTATTTTTGCATCGATTTTAACCAAGCACAACTCGAGATATAATTTTACAAAGTGAAAGTGGTCCAACAGCTCTTTTAGTTAACATATGTGTACCAATCTGGTCATACCTCAAGTTTTACAAAACTTCACAAAACGTTCCAGTATGATTTGGAAAGCTAAAAAAATTTGTAATCTTTTCCCATTGGTCTAAAGTTCTAATTCGTTCCATAGCCCAAGATCTACTCATTTTGATTTGGTCAAGGTTCTGGTCAGATTCATCAGATCTGCTATGTACTTTTATTTCAGTAACTAAAAATAGCAAATGAGCTTATATTTTTATGAGGCTTACGGATTTGAAAATTAGACTTCTTAAACTTGATTTTAGGCTCAAGAAACGTTCAATTTAATGTTTTAATGATTTTTATATAATTTGTTGAAGTGAGAACAAAAATCTGGGTAGAAAACAAAACTCAAGATTTCAAGTTCTAAAATGCGATTCGACTTATGTTTTGGACATTTTCTAGCTAAATGAGCAACTAAACATGTATACAAGTGTATTCCAAGTAAATATAGCAAAAGATCAAGAGTTCTTACAAGGAAATGATGGAGAGATGAAGAAACAAAGCCGAAGATTCGTTTTATCGCGTTTTCTTGATTTCCGGCGTGGCGGTTCGTGGTGGCACTATGGTGGTGGAATGGTGGACTTGTGGTGGAGTGAGGGTGGTGTGGTGACTGACCCCTGGTCGTTTTTAGAGAGAGAGACAAGTAGAGAGAGGCTAGAGGAGGTGTGGGTTGGTTGATGATTGAAATGAAAGAGTGTGGGGGTGTTGGAGTGAAGTAAAAAGGAAGGAAAGGAGGTCAAAGGGGGTATGGGTGGAGATTTCCAGCAGAATTACAGTGGGTCCCACCCCCATGTAATGTTTAAATCATTTTTCTAAAGCTATGCTACGCGCGGTGTTCGTTTACCCGTTCGTTTTGACGTTAAACGTTTGATACGCATGTTTAACTAACGATTTAAATCTCGATATTTTTATATGAAAGTATTATTCTAAATACTTTACTTTGAGTTACTAAAATGTTGTCGGGTGTCGGTTTGCGCGTTCGTTGCGTAGTTGTACGTTTATTTATTTCGTGTAACGTTTTTAAACGTTTTATTCGTGCACGTGTAATCGTAATATTTTTACTCGAAGTATTTTGCCAAAATACTTAATAATGAATAATAAAAATATAATTTGTGTTTATTTCGTTTGTCGGGCGCGTTTCACGCGTTTTTGGTCGTTTCTGAGCATTATATGTGATATGAAATGTTTATGAAACATTATCGCATTAATATTTGGAAATAAGTATGTTTATCAAATAATCTCATATTATTTAATAAATAGAGTTCACCAACATCCGCATTAATGTATCGGGATCCGCCCGATATGAAAATGCACGATTTATCAAATCGCGTACGTGTGCACATATATTAGAATATATCAATACACAAAATGATACATATAATTAATCTTAATTACATGTATTTGCACATATGATTATGCACTAAATATAGTCCTAATTTGACGGGTGTTACAGTGATGTCCGGCGACAATGCGGGGTTTCGACATTTGATTTTATAAATTGTCTAATTAAAAAGTTAAATCAATAAAACGCTCGATAACATATTTATTATCAAGTACATTTAAAACTTGTTATTATAAATTCAAAGATGTGTGTATGAAAATGAACAATAATATTTTAATATAAAAATGTACATTTAATAAAATTTATTGAAGTTTCATGATCTTCAAGAGGGTCTTTATCATTTAATAGTTTTATAGTAAATCGAAGTTTTTTTTTTTTTTGACAATGCTTAAAACAAAACTTGTAAAAATATAATATTCATGAATCAAAAAAAGAAAATAGAACAATGTTATTATGGTTGAATATGACATATGATTGTCTATTGTTTAGCTTAATGTATATTATTTAAGGGATTATTAGTTAAAATCATAAAATATTTTAGTTACATTATTTAAAGGATTATTAGTTAAAATCATAAAATATTTTAGTTACGATTTTAACGTATTCACGATATTACGGTTGTTTGGCTAAATGGATGACCATTTTTTAGTTTAATAATGTTGATAAAAAAATTCATGTAATTAATCAATATATATATATATATATATATTTAAAATACAATTGGTTTATTTATATAAAAATAGATAATGTCATGATATTTAAACTATAAGGACTAAAAAAATAGGGAAGTATTGGAAGTGTCAATTTCAATAATTGTGAGTACACATTATAAAAATTGAAAAAATGAAGAAAATAATTTTAACCTTAGGATCTTTATGGATGGAACCAATCTAAGGTCCAGATTGCTCCATTGTATTCTGTGTTTTATATATATAAAGAAAATATATATATATATATATATATATATATATATATATATATATATATATATATATATATATATATATAAACAAGATAACTTTCTATAACTAAACATGAACTAACAAAATGTCACAAAACTAATTAAGTTATAGACTATAGACCCTTGAATATGCTAACTTAAATAATACTAGCCTATCATGATCATCAATATCTGTAACAAACATATCAGGGGAGAAGGATATTCCATAGAAACAATTCTTTAATCATCATGAACAAAGTCTTCGTGAAGTCTTGGATCTAATCATCAAAGTCCAATCTGGCCAATCTAAGAACATTTGTATGTGGTACACCTTCGTCATGGTGATCTTTTTAGTTATTTAATCACAATTTGCTAAAGAACATTCAGGCAACTGATTGGATTTTCATCTTAGGATAAATTACAAAAATGGTCCCTTTGTTAAAATCATGCATTCCACGGTTTCAGTTTTTGTTTTAGGTTTTATACACATAACACATTCCGTCCTTAAAATATGTACATTTTGTTATACGATAAGCCACTCATCAACATGAAATGACTAAAATACCTTTAAATGTTTAGACAATATTACCCTTTAATATGAAAATTAGAGTCAAAGGACTGAACCCTCAAACAACCTTATACAGAAATCGGGAGTGAAACAACTAAAATACGAGAGAAAGAAAAGTGTAATTATCTTTACAAATACAAATGATGTCACGATGATTATTTTATTATATCTAGTTTATTTGAAAAGGAAAAAGTATATCAATAAAATACATGCATCCACGTATTTTATCTTAAGTTATATATAAAGAAGGCTACATGATTTCTTTATTTGCCACATCATCAACATTTAATTATTATTTTTTCTTTTTTATATTAATAATAATAAATAAATAAATAATAGACAAATTAATAAAAAAAAAAAGTTTTATTTTTTTATCACTTTCATATTTGCGTTTTCGACACATCTCCTGATCTGCATGTTGTATTATCATCAAATACTTTCATTTTCTCATTCTATATTTTCTAAGCCAAACTTTGTTTAACATGTTATATTATATACACATTTAAATCTATCTAAAAAAATAAAGGACGACCCACCAAAACTCATTACCTCATAAATATCACCCAACTTGATCGATAAGTACAGTGAGTTTAAAATTGTCACCTCTAAAATTATATTCTTTGAGTAATAAAATTTCTCAATATATATACAAGATAGCAGACCATAAGACTAATGACATTTGTTGATTTATACTTGTACTTAAAAGGTAACAAATCTTCAATTTTAACATTACGTGTAGACACACTAATTGAAAGTGTCAATGCTTGTAAATAGTATAGAAGTATACATAAAATGAAAAATCCGTTTCAATTAAGCATCAACTCTAAAGAAAATACACATATAACATTACAAAAATCAACATTAACGTATTTAGACCTGGCCGTGCAATTTACGACGCTATATTTTACTAGTACATACATAAGAAATCTAGTATTAATTATGTGTCATTGTGTCATCCAAATTATTAGTAACTTATTATAAAAATGATAATAAGTATCCAACACATTATGGGGTTTTTATTCGGAACATGCCCTCATGCATGGTTTTATACTTTTTTATATACAAATTGAGTATATCCAACACATTCCACTTCATGCTTCTTGCAAATTGTATCCATTTTTAATCAATTTCTTGATTATGTGAATTGTATCTGATCACTCTTATTAAACTGATCAGGTGGTACACAGATTTTAATAATATGCTGTAGTTGCAAATTGCGAAACAGTAAAACAAAATTCGTGTAGCTGTATGCACGTTTGCAGATCCAAAATGATAGTATTATTTAATGAAAAAATAGATCTATAATTATACATGTACGGGATATATTATGCTAGCCATTTTGTAAAGAAATAATGGTATTTAACTGCCATTATGTCATGATTCAAAGTTCGTCAAATTGTACAACTGTATACCAAAAAAACATGCAATCACTATTTGATCATTATTAGTTTTTTACTTCTAATTAGATACCCTTTGTATGTATGTGTTATGTGTACATCACTGTATCATACTACATTTGTGGCCTTACTGTATGAATTGTAAGAGGGCTGATGGGCTCACTGGTCAATGATTTTGGGTCCTCAAAAATACTCGTCTAAGTGTTTGGCAATAACATGTTGGAGCTGAGATTGAAGCTAGAGTTTGTGTGGTTAGAGCTAAGACTTAAACGATCTATTCAAAAGTGAATTCAAAAAGTTTTTTGTGTACATGCTTTCAGGAGCTAATTTTTGAAGCTTATTAAAAGTGGAAGGTCAAGTCCATAAAAGAACTCGAAAGCCTCACACCAAACACATCCTTAGATTGTAATGACATGTCTACCCCGATTATTAGTTAATCCATCTAGTCTACTCTGGGTATATTATACTGTATGAAATAAGTCAAACAATGCAGTTTCGTTTACTATAAGCTCTCTTATAAAGATCTAACAAACATATTTAACATTATTATGAGTGCATAGCATTAGCATATACATTTAAATCGTACTGTAGTCAGTACAAGTCATGCTGCTGCATTAGTTTCATCTTGAACGAAGACACCAATGTATGATCACGGTAGATTCACGGAAATAAATCATCATGAAACATACTTGAATAAACCGAAAAATTATGTCAGAAAGTTGCATAAACCGAAATTGAATTCACACAGACCATTAAATTAGCAAATACACTTCTGTATACCACTATATCACATTAAACATACAAAACAAAAAAGTGATAAACCATATATACGTTATTTATCATTCTCTAATATATAATCTCAAAGATGTCATCTTAATGACAAGAATTAAAAAATAAAAAAAGAACAAACATTAAACCTTATATATATTCCAGTTGACCATCCATCAAGAGAACCATATACCCATAGAAAAACCAAAAACTGAGTTTATTTGTATACTTAACCAAATGCTGTCAATTCCTATGCGATTTGCTGGTTTCATGGTTTTGATTTTTCTTAATCATAAACGTGTGGTTTGGGCAATGTGCCAAACAGGACTTGCCCATAAAAATGAACACAAACTCATATCCATTTAGGGTTCAATCGGTCATCATGGATAAACCATATGGCAACATTTGCATACAAAAGTACTTAACCCTCAAGGGAGCTAAATGAAACCATTCTTTCTAACAAAACTTGTACATTATAATTAAGAAACGTCCAAGTGATTTTTCAGTAAGAATTATAGACAAGAATTTCGGGTATTCAACCAAAAAGCCAATACATTTGTTCTACTACACTTTTAGGTGCATTTTTATGCTCACCCTTAAAACATTAATATAAGAACAGATTATGTTTTAACTGTGCCCCAATCCAAACATACATAAATTAACATTTCTTGATCATATGAACATAAGGAAAGCAGCAGATCTTACGTTTAGCAGCAACTCAGTCATACAATCCCTCTTGCTCCCAGATATCAACAAGAAAACTCACCATTTCCTGAAAGAATAATATTAAAGCGTTTATCAAGGCTTTTTCGAAAGGGTTTAAATCTGGTGCAATATCGAACTTGAAAAGTAATACATTTCAGTCAAAATGTAGAAATCTTTCAATGGAGTGGCAGAACGAGAGACTTACAGGTAGAGGGATGGGCCGGGTAAAAGGCTTGTTCGAACCAAGCAAATTATCATACGTTGCATTCCAACTACACAAATATACAGTCAAATGTTTTACTTTAACTGTTAGTAGAGTACTAGACATGCAACTTAAGTACTCAACAACACACTTTATTTCCACGAGTCCGTTGACTATTCAACATCTTTGGCAATTGGTATAATTGCAATTTTTACTAAGGTATAAAGCTGAAATAGTCATAAAGAAGTAAAAGCGTATTATTGAAGATTAATATTTATAACTAATATCAAATTCAGAACCTATGGTTCTCAAGAGTTCTGGTAACCACTTACAAACCAGCACTCCAGAATTTTCCAATATCAATCTCCTTTCTAATTGTAATATTCCATCAATGTAGGACCATTTTATATACAGACAAGAAACAAAAACCTATCCAGGTGGTCAAATGTCAACAATTTTCACTAATTAAAAGGTACCCGACTCTACTATTTTTTTTTTTTGGGTAAAGAACTCAACTCTACTATAACATTAGTTGAACAGGTCATTTTTGCTAAGAACTAAGAGTCTAGAGGTGCTTTACTTTAGATACCAGTAATACACGTTCATAACCTTTAAATGACATAGTGATTGAATGATCATTTGTCCTTTAATATGAGCAGAGAATTTTCGAGATACATAATAACTTGGGAGTTGGGACCACAAGAAAAGGAAAAGATGACATTATTTAAAGCATCCCAAAATGGTAACTAGAGTAGCAAATTTCCTAATGACACCATGATAAAGGAAGCAGTTTTAGAATTATATATGTTTCTTGTCGTAACATTATATTCGACAAAATACTACATGAAGGCACATACGATCAAGAAAATAACAGGCACTGTACTATCTAACTTCCAAACTCATGACTAAGAAAAGAATGAAGTTTGACATATTATTTAATTACAAACCTTATGACGGGGTGTCGTGATTTTTTATTGTTGTCAGGTGCCTTATCTCCAATCCATTGTTGCCTTGTCTGGTTCCAAAGAAGAAGACCTGAAAGCACCAAAAATTACTATCAACTTTACCAGGTTAGTTACACATATAATTTATAAATAATTATAAAACATACCGCGATTCACAAATTCTGAAGGATTGCTGCCAGAACAAGAATGGGCATCTGCTGGTGCATTACTAGTTGATGAGGCACTTATCTGAGATTGAGGTATACTTATATCCATATCATATGTGCTGCTACTCCAAAAATCTTCTAAAATACTATGTTTATTAGTGTTTTGGCCTTTTCCGAGACTTCCTGCTGGCTTATTGTCAGTTGTTACAAATGGGGTCTTAGTACAGCATCCAAGACACCCTCTGTTCTGTTGCAAATAAGGTTTACAACCATTAAAATAATTAGAACAAATCTAAGTTCATAATAAGAAAAATATCTATTATGCTGTCGCATGCCTTGATACATTTAACACATGTGAGCTAATATCTTATTAATTATCTACTGTTAAAAGTTACAAGTTGCAATGTTTTCTCAGCGCCGAGAATCAACATCAACAAGTATAAATCAGTGCTATCATAAACTGCAGCAATCATCTACCCCAAAACATTGGACATAACGATTACTCCCTCCATCCCGAATTATTTATCCACTACAGAAAATTGCAATCATTGCACTTTTAGATAAGCGATATGTCCAATTTACCCTAATAAAGCACAAAAAAAAGGATGCATGTGCCTAGAACACATGCTTAAAGATGTGCAAGATCGGATAGGCACACATGTCAAAATCATTGGTAAAAATAAGGAAAGAAGAAAAAAGTGCAAAGAAAGTGTCAAACAATGTACTGATTAGGCACATCCGTAGACCTATATCATAGGCATGTATAGCCTTAATCAAAGCACAAACTATGACTAATGCATTTCTGTAAATATATGTTATTAAGGGTAGAATAGGATAGTCAGTGTTTTATTCAGAAAGTGGAAAATATCGTTTGAAAAACTATATTAGAGAGTTGGACAATTAATTTGATACGGATGGAGTATGGGTGTGTTTGGCAACAACGGGAGCTGGGGGTTGGAGTTGGGTCTGTAGCTGGAGCTGTGGCTTGGGCTTCTATTCAAAAGCCACTTCAAAAAGCTTCTTGTTTAAGGGCTTCTGTGGGCTTACTTTTTCAAGAAGCCCCATTTTTTCTATGTTGCCAAACAAGGCTTATAGCTCAGGCTTATAAAAAATAGAAGCTCAAGCCCCCAAAAGCCCCTCTTCCAATGCAATTCTTCATTACGGTTCATAGTTTTCAACTCGCTATATCTTTCTCTACAATGAAGGTGTACACTACAACTTATCCTCCTAGTGGTAATTCAGATCATTGTTCCGCATTCATATCAGTGCTATAGCGAAACACACATGTTCAAGACCTGTCCTATAGTCCTACGTGTATGTATATCTAAATTCCCACTAATTTGCAAGTGAATATCTTTCTTATTTTTTCAAGATAAAAACATAAAAAAAAGGAATCACCCGTAAACTAAACTACATAGGGAACTGATTCTTTAGAGTTCTTAAAAATCTCAAGTTATATTCTTAATGATTCATTCCATTGTGGCTAAATATGGACCAATATGTCCTTAGCTGGTTTATATATATATATATATATATATTGATTCACACTATCTTATAAGGCCTAGCACTACCGAAAGTCAAAATTTATACTTTGAACCAATTTACAAAACTGCAAACTGCAAACCGCAAATAAAGCTAAGTAGTACTGTAGCTTCTTTATTTTAGGGGGGAAAAACAATCTAAATAGCATTTTATAGTAAAGTTTGTTGCTTTCTCCAATCTTAAACGTTACAATATAGCATCATAACCTAATCCACACACATACACACACACACTACAAAATAAAACATTAACCAAATATAATTATCATTGCAGCACCTATTGACAAACAACATCAGTCCATGTAAATAAGCAATAATATTTCAATTTCAATTTCAATTACAATAAATATAATGAAAGAGGAAAGAGAGGAAGACTGACCCCATGAATTCAAGAATTTTGCAGATGCAATTGGAAATTGATCTGAGAATTTGCATCTAAATATGACGTTAACACAAATTTAAGAAACGTGAATCGATCGGTTGTTGATCCAATCAAATAACGACGTAACACGGTGACCTGAAAATGAAATTGAATATTTAATCGCACAATTAGATACGAATTTGTATTAATTATAACAAATAATTATGATTATGATATGATGAATGTAAAGATATAAACAAAAAGGATCTGTAAATTGGGTTTACCGAAGAACATGATAGATAGATAGATAGATAGTTGATTTGATCAAAGTGAGTATTATTCTCTTTGATTGCCAACACCCACTCAACGTTCTGGAATAATTTGGGTTTTTTATTTTTACTAGTTTATTCACCCGTGTATACGGGTTTGATGAAGATAAAAAATTTAGTATATCTGATGTGTTTTTGTAAGCTTAATAAATGCAGAAATTATTTTTTATGTACGGCTGTAAAAATTTAATGTGAAAAAAATGAAATTAAAAGGTTTCAAAATATAATCGACTAATGTAACATTTAATATTTAATTTTTCCACTAAGAAAGTGTTATGTGTAAAGGAAAATGATTGGTAGGCTTAAATTTATAGGACTAATAATAAAATTAAAAATGTGATTAGTGGATTTAAAAAAATGATTGGATAAGATTATGAGAGATAAAAAGACAACCAATCAAAATATTAGGTCTGTTTTTAGGCCTACTTATTTAGTAATACTCATGTGTAAAATCATCTTCATCTCCTCTTCATTTATATCTATATCTATATCTATATATATACTATATATAAATCATCTCCACCATTATCTTAAAATGTTACTCAACACAACAAAATGACTATACTATCATTAACTTATTTTTAACATTTACATTAATACATTTATCCTATTAAATATTATTTATTACTACCCTATCCCATTATTTATTATTTTTAATTACTACTTATTCTTCACTAACTACAGTTTCTACCCATCAGTTATTAGATCTACCCACTAAAGTCTTTTTTGATTAGTTAAATATCAAAATGGACACTTATAATGTGACATTCCAAAATAATAATGTGGAGATTTTAAATGGGACGGACGGAGTATAATATGTTTTTATTTTAAAACATTCCCTCGCACATCCATCCTCCGTCACCACTTTCACCGCTGCATTGTGCGGGTATTGTGCTAGTTATATATAAAGCATCTTAACCTTTCATATATTGGTACTCAACATGTAACATCCTCTCCAGTGGTCTGGTAATTTCTTACTTTAATTGAGTATTTAACTATTTTAGGAATTACTTGGTATTATTATTTAATTGTGAAACCTAGATAAATAAGTTCCAGAACTTATTGTGAATAGTAAATTGTTACTTGTTTTAATTTACTATAGTTGGCAGTATCATAAAAGAAGTTTCTCGCAATTGATTTTTAGGTTCCAGACAATATAATTAAGACGGGTATAAAATACCCATTTATTGAGGTAGGTTTTAAAAGAGGCCGACCTCTTTTTTTTATGTTGTTTCTTCAACCTCAGTTCCTCAATTTCATATGCCCTAAATCGAATTTTAAATATAATCGAAGGCTGTGATTTTGGATTAATTCAAAGTGTTTTTGTGGCTTAATTCCATCATCATCATCTTCATATTCAAGTGGTAAGTGTTTTTGATTTTATGAGCTTAAACCTTAGTTAGGTTAAAAAATTTTTTGATGAATTTGTTGATTTCTTGAATATATATGATGATTGAAAGATGATATTGATGCTCACAAACTGATTTAATGTGTTTCTAATTGTGAATTCAAGTTCTTAAATGTGATAGTGGGTTTAAGCTAATGACCTAAATGGGTAGTAATGATTTTAGCATGATAATTGAATTAAGTGATGTTATTGGAGGTATATATTAATTATAGGTGATGTTTGAGTCTATTGTTGCTGCATAAAATCGAATTAGAAACCTGAACATTGGTATTTTGGTTAAACCCTTCGTGCAGTAGCTGAACTTAGAAGTTGCAGGTTTCTGAGTTTTAGCTTGTTAGCCGATCGGCTAACCATCTTAGCCGATCAGGTATGTGTGTTGTAGCCGAACGGCTAAAATTAGCCAATCGGGTATTTTAGTTGAAAAACGTCACAGAACTTGACTTCGAAATAAAAAACACTGAAATATTCATGTTAGCCGATCGGCTATACATGTTAAGCCGATCGGGTGTGTTTGGTCAGCTGAACGGCTAAAATGAGCCGATCATGTAAGTTAGAACAAAACCACTACAAAACTTGGGACTGGAACATAAAGTCTGGAAATGGCTATGATAGCGGATCGGCTAGCTTAGTCAGCCGATCGGTTATGAGGCTTTAGCCGATCGGCTAAGGCTAGTAATAGCCAAACGGCTAGGACCAAAGTCAGAATCAAATCAGTTTATGTATTATATGTTCTTTTGCCATGTCTAAACAATTTAGTTGTGATACTTGGATGCTATATATAATACCATATAATTTAAAGACAATAAACTCTCAGAAAATGAAATAATTACTTGTGCAATGTGTTCGTTTACATAAGTATTATTCGTTGATAACAAGTTATTAACTTGTGTGTTTTGTGGTATTTCAGATACCCCAAAGACTCAGTGACTAGAAGCTGAGAGTGGAGACGACAGAGGTATCGGTGAGTGGATTTAGAACTCACCCTTCGATTTAGTTGTAACTGTTTGGTTGCAACAAGTATACGTAGATTGATTATAAGATTGTTAATTTGTGGTATTGATTATGAATCCACGTGATATGTGAATTTATGTACATCAGATTACTGAGGTCAACGTGTAGTTGGACTTTTGGTTATCATGTGATTTACACAGGTTTTGATTCATTTGTTGTGTTTGAGACCTGTGTATGAGTTTAATAACCAATGGTTATCGGTCTATTCTGTAATGGCCATACAGATTGACGTTAGGTGTTCTTTGGGAATCCCCGGGTATTATGATATCCCAAGAGCCACCGATCCTCATTGAAAAAGAATGTGTTTACGATTATTTGCTGTAAACAAATTGTTATGCTAAGTTGAATTGTGTGTGATAAATCTATTCACTTAGCTTTGTGCTAATCCCTCCAATTACTTCCTGCATGATATGTTTTGATTAATAGTGGGTGCAGGAGGTGAATAGTTGTTCAAGGAATGTTTGACTGCGCTCGAAGACTCTGATATGGTTTTGTAATAAACCTTGTTCTGAGAATTTTATAATACCGAGTTTTGAGTGCCTTTGAAATGTTTTAATAACTTGAAAGTTTAGTACCAATTATGTAAACAACATATATATATATATATATATATATATATATATATATATATATTTGTATATTAAGGTAATGTATTTTAAATTCATGCTTCCGAGTTTATTAATATAATATTTTGAAATTGAATGAGGGGCGTTATACAACACATGTAAAAGATAATATTACCCTTGACCTATTTATGACATTTCCATTAATACCCATATCCCATTTTCTAATATCTATTACTACATATTCTCCACTAACTACACTTCCATTAATACCCATATCCCATTATCTATTATTTTTAATTACTACTTATTCTCCACTAACTACACTTTTCTCCCGTCAAATACTAAATCTACCCACTAAAGTCTAATTTGATTGGTTAAATATCAAAGTGAACATTTATAATAGGACATCCCAAAACAGTAATGTTGACATTTTAAATGGGACAAAGGGAGTACAATATGTTTTAAATTTTAAAACATTCGCTCGCATCTCCGTCCACCGTCACCACTTTCATCGTTGCATTGCGCTGGTATTGTGCTAGCATAGAGAAATGCATAAATCACACAACCTCAGATTATATCTTATGTGCAAATGCTAGAAGATGATTTTAATAGATGGTGAAATTGAGACAATTTTAGACCTGGATTATGGCATAAATAATCCCATCTGCACATAAAAATAAATAAATAAATGAGCCAAACATTTGACCAATCCAGTAGTATGCATAAACAGCATAAATACTACCCAGGTACCATACATAAATAGGGATTAGTGTCTCGGAATGTATCAAACTTTCATCAAATCTCTATTGTGTGTATCCAACTTACGAAACTCAATTTTAATGTACTCAACTTGTAAAAACCCTTATATTGATGTACTTTGATAACGTGTCACGCACATAGCATGCCACGTGGCACAAGGAAAGAGTGACACGTCATCAAAGTACATCAATATAAGGGTTTTTACAAGTTGAGTACATTAATATTGAGTTTCGTAAGTTGGATACACACAATAGAGATTTGGTGAAAGTTTGATACATTCCCAGATACTAAGGCCTACATAATTATGGTCATGAACATCCTTTTAACCCAAGATACTACTAAACCTTTGAAGTTGAGTATATCACAGTACACTTTATAGCATCTTTTTCATATACCAGTTTGACACATATTCTTATAAATGTGTCCATTTGGGTTATGTATTATTTGTTACACGTTAACTACACAAATCAATGAGTTTTATATATCACCACGGTTGATTTACTAAACACCATACAATATTTATCGAACTCAGTACATATGAAGGAACACAAATATGAGTTATGTGAACTGTAAGAACTTAACCAATCCACTTAGCTTCGTTTTGAGGCATCTTAAGACTTGAATCAAGGTTAACTATAAGGCTTGCAAGTAACAAATCAAATTTCAGATCTTGATGAATTTCTCTTTGATCTCTTCTTAATATCACCAGGTTAAAAAGTATCAAATTTCCATCTTAAATATGCGAATCACATGGCTAAATGGTCAAAAGAAAAGGTTTGCACTTGTTGGTGCATCTTAGTGTGTCTGTCAGTTGGTCTAAGTCTGTAATGCGTTTGATATGTAATTAAGATAGTCGATAATGTTTGTCTTAATTACATTTTGTGTTTTGGCGACACAAGGTATTTGTGTCGCAATAGTCAACCTGGCGACACATCTTGTGTCGCATGAGTCGGCTTGGCGACACAGCTTGTGTCGCAAATGCCAGATTAGGTTTAGTATAAATAGTCTTTTACGGTTCATGTTATGGGGTTGACGAATTTGTGAGATCAGAAAGTATATTATCTTTGATATAATTAATATAAGCTGATCGATTATTGGTATATAATTCATATACTTTGTGTTTTGATTTGTTGTTTATCTGTTTAACGTTTTGGTTATCAATCGTGGAATTCCGCACTACGATTGATTGTTGGGGATTCGATTAGGTCCATTACAAGGGTCCTACAATTGGTATCAGAGCCAAAATCACAGGATTTGGTGTTATTGAATCCATTTTGACAAGTTTCTCGGATAAATACAACAAGTTTGAGCAAGAATCTTCTTTAACTTGGGCTTAAAATCGTTATTTGGTGTTTCTGGAAGATATTGAAGTTACTATTCGTCCTCTAATCGTAAATTTTCGTTAGGTTTTCGAGAATTTTCGAATTTAGGGTTTTTTTGGTCGCTGGTCAGCCGTTTCTGCGACACTATTTTGCGACATAATCTCTGTGTCGCATCTAGGGTTACTGCGACATACGCCTTTAGTTTGGCGACATAAGCTTGCGACTCAAGCTTACTGTGATTTGCGACTTAAGCCTTAATTTAGGCGACACAAATTTGCGACATAACATTTGTTATTTTTACGACACAAGTTGCGACACAATTAGTTGCTACATAATTACGTGCGACATAGTCTGTTGCGACATAATCTCTGTGTCGCTTAATCCTTTGCGACACATATTTGTGTCGCTTAACAGTTTGCTATTTGTGTTTTCAATTGTTTTGCAGGTTAATTAAAATGACATCATCTTCAGCACACTCTATTCAGTCAGTTGGAGCAATGTTGAAACAGAACAATGAGGTTGGATCTGGAAACAAACCTCCAATGTATATGCCAGGGATGAGTTATTCAGATTGGCGTCAACGCTTCGAATCTTATGTTGGATTAAATGATCCTGAAATGATGATATACTTAGAGGAAAGATATGAACGTCCTCTGAGAACAGGAGTCTTTAATGGTCCAGCTCCTGAGAAGTCAATTAAATCAATGACTCCTGAGGAGCGCAAAGCCTTTGATATGGAAAGGAAAACCCATGCTGCAATCACAATGGCATTGCCTCAACCTATTATGAGACAAATGAGACAACATAAGATTGCATATGATCTTTGGAAAGCATTTGAGAAAAAGTGTGGTGGCAGTGATCAATACAAAAAGAAAAAGATTGATCTAATCAAGAAGCAGTACGAAGTGTTTGATATGCTTCAGGATGAGTCTCTAGAAGATCTGTGTAGCAGATATTCCCAACTGGTCACTGAGTTGATAGAAGGAGGTGTAGTTCTCGGGCGTAACGATGTAAACAAGAAGCTTCTTGACTCACTTCCAAAGAAGTGGCATACTCGAGTGTTATTGATGGAAAGAGATGAAGATATCATGGATACGGAGCTAGAAGATCTCATTGGTCACATTGAAGCTGAGCTTCTAGAAATGCAACGAAAAGAGACCAAGGCTACTTCTCATCTCCAGAATCCAAAGTTATATGGAGTTGATGTTCCAGTATCTTCAAGCAAGCCTACTGTTACCGCATTCATAGCTAGCAATGCTAGTGGAAATGCTTCTGCAAGTACTACATCTAGTGGTACTTATTTTCAGAGTTCTGGTGTCTCTTCTGGTGAAGATTATTCTTCCACTTTTTCAGCTTTCTTAGCTTGTGCTGGTGACTTTTCCGATGAGGATTTTGGTCAAATTGATCAAGAAGAATTGGAAAGGTTGGATTTAAAATGGAATATGGCTATGCTGACGAGGAGAGTGAAGAATTTTTTACAGAAAACCGGTAGAACGTCTGTGAATAATCCTGGTGAAAAAGGAATCGGTTTTAATAAAGGGAAGGTGAGGTGCTATAAGTGTCAGAACTATGGACACTTTGCTCGTGAATGTGAAAAGACTAATAAGACCCCATCTTCTGGTCTTACTAAACCTTCACCAAGTAAGGCTGAAGAGAAAGCTATGGTGTCAGCTGCATTAATGCTGACAGAAACTCCATGGGACAACAGCTGGTCAGATGCAGCTGATGATGAAGACGAGAATACTGCGTTAATGGCTGAGGTTCATGAGGTAGATGATGAACCTTTATCTTGTGTGTCATGCATCAAACTTACTAATCAGTTAAACAGGTGCAGAGAGGATAATGAACGCCTTAATACTACTATTTCACAATTAAAAGAAAATAATGAAATGTTGAAAGAAAGTTATAAGGCATCTGAGAAGAAACTAACGGCTATTTTTGAAGAAAAGAAAGAACTAAAAGCCAAAATTTTTGAACAACAAGATGAAATAGGAAGCTATGTTGATATGTTAACTTTTGTTAAAAAGGAACTTGTTGATTCACAGGCTGAAGTTCTTACTTTAAATCGAAAATTATCAAATTTTTCGACATCCTCTCTCGTTTTTTGATGAAATTCTTCAAAAGCAAAGGACAGATACTAAGAGTAAGGCAGGACTTGGTTATCACCATGTCCCACCTCCAAAAGATTATCTGCCTATGCCTCAGCAAGAAATCATTAAAGATGCTGTACCTACTGTTCCTCAAGTAGATACAACACCTATCAAACCTGTTAAAGTAAGGATCAGTAGGCCTCATGTTGGAAAGGAGGGACTAGGTTTTCATCAAGTTCCACCACCAACAGAGTATCATCAAGATGATATGGCTGAAATTGTTAAACATGAGTCTCATAAACCGGTTGCTAGTATGCCTGAGCAAGTTAAGGCATCAACTAGTGAGCCCGATAATTTGAAGGCTCCTAAGGTTGACTCAGTTAAAAAACTTGATGTCAGGGCTGAACCATTCAAGCCTATTGAGAAACGGGAAACTAAGGTTGAGCTTATTAAGCCTGTTAGAGTTTCCAAATCTGTCAAATCCGTTTCTAAGTTGACTTCTCCTGTTAGTTTGAAGGAGGAAATTGAGATTGAGGATATAACCGAAGAAGAATACGGTTATTTGAAAAACAAGAATGTGTCCAATGACCATCATATCTTCACTAGTGAAGGATATGAGGAGATTTATAAAATGAAAGGTAAAGCTACGGCTGGACCTCCAAAGGAGATTTCTAAACCAGTAACTTTCAAATCTGATAAAAAATCTTTTAAAAGCAAATCTCACGGCTCAACTTCTGCATGTGCACATAAGTGTACTTGTTCAGCACAACCAATTTTTGGTCATCTTCAACGGTTTAAACCTCAATCTCCTGTAAATGTTGAGCAAAGATCTTGTTTTTATTGTAAGAAACAAGGTCATTTGATTAATTTTTGTCCGTTGCTTGCTAAGAAGTATGGTCGACGGGGAGATGCACGAACCTCTAATTCTCAAAGTTTTTCAAAAAAATCTATGAGAGGTTCTGCAGTTCCACCAACTACTTCTAAGGATAACAATATTGAGCCCACAAAATTGAAACAAGATAAGCTCAATCATGTTAACAAGCAACCATCCAAACCTCAAAAGGTATGGAAGATCAAAGAGTCATGTTCTGACTCTTCATCTAACAATGATTCATCAGGCAATGATTTTGATGTGTTAAAAGATAGAATTTTGACTGATGTAATCATTGTGGATGATGCTACTGGGTTACCCAAGTCTGTTAAGGCTTGGGTCTCCCTTACTAATTGATTTTTTTTTGTTTTTGATGTCGCAGCAATCTGAAGCCATTCAAAATAGTAGATGGTATATTGATAGTGGTTGCTCGCGACATATGACAGGCGATGTATCTCTGTTATCTGATGTCAAGGATTATAATGGGGGATATGTTGCTTTTGCCGGTGATAAATGAGGAGTTATTACTGGACAAGGTACACTCACTAATGGTCAAGTGAGTTTTGAAAAAGTTAATTTTGTGGAGCAGCTTACTCACAACCTGCTCAGTGTTTCACAAGTGTGCGACAAAGAGTACACTACAGCATTTACTAAAACTGAATGCTGCATCTTGAAACCAGGATTTGTAATTCCTGAGGAATGGGTGTTACTGAGGGCACCTAGGCAAAGAGACACGTATATTCTAGATATGAAAACCGTTGAAACAATCCAACATACATGTCTACTTTCGAAAGCTCCTGAAAAAGAATCACTTTTATGGCACAGACGTATGGGTCATCTACACTTCCGAAAGATGAATTATCTAGTAAAGCATGATCTTGTGCGTGGCATTCCAAAGCAATCCTTTGGAATCAACGATCTCTGTGTTTCCTGTCAAAAAGGGAAACAGCACAAGAAGTCCCATAAGTCAAAAGTGATCAATTCTGTTTCAAGTCCTTTGGAGCTACTGCATATGGAACTCTTTGGACCTGTTAGTAAGAAGAGTATGGGAGGTTCAAAATATTTCTTGGTAGTGACTGATGACTACTCCCGTTTCTCATGGGTGTATTTCTTAACTACTAAGGATGAAGTTCCTGAAATTCTCATCTATTTGTTTGACAAACTAGAGAACCTATGCAACCTGTCGCTTAAGAAACTGAGATCAGATAATGGTACTGAATTTAAGAATTCAACAATTGAGCTGTACTGTTTAAGAAAAGGCATTGATCATCAATTCAGCGCCGCACGAACTCCTCAACAGAATGGAGTTGCTGAACGCAAAAACAGGACACTCATTGAAGCTGCACGCACAATGTTGGCAGATTCTAAGCTGCCTATTTCTTTTTGGGCTGAAGCAGTATTTACTGCTTGTTACATTCTTAATCGGGTTTCTGTGGTTAAGTCACATAATAAAACATCCTATGAATTGCTTAACAACCGGAAACCCTCGTTACAGTTTCTTGAACCATTTGGTTGTCCCTGCACGATTATGTATACGAAAGAAAAAGTTGCTAAGTTTGGAGCAAAGTCGAGTGAAGGTTTATTTTTGGGTTTTTCAAATAACTCTCCAAACAAACGTGTATATAACTTGGGAACTAAGCGTATGGAAGAACACTATGAAGTCACATGCTTTCGTTACTCTGATAATCCGGAAGGAAAGGGACCAGCACATTTGTTTAATTATGAGGCAATTTTTGATTCCTTTAATCTTCCTAAGGAGGATGATGATATTGATCAGGTGGTCACATTACTTCATGGCCTTGATTTATCTTCAAATACGTCACAGCCATCTAGACCTAAGATTCCAACTGCCTCCGCTACTCCACTTCCTTCTCAACCAAATGTTGATGTCCCTGAATCATCTACCAGAAACCAAGAAACATATACCGATGTTCCTGCTGTATCTGATGATGAAGATGAACAACTTGAGAATTCAAGGGAATTTGAATCGACACAGGAAGCCGATTTTACAAACTTGGACTCTGTTATTGTGCCTGACGAGATTCCTAGTTCACGTGTTAATAAGGACCATCCAGTCGAGAATATCATAGGTCCTTTGGATAAGGGGATTCAGACAAGAAGTCAAGTTGCTGCAGAATTAAATCCTGCATCCCCTTCAGATTCTCATGAGTCTGCTTCTCTTGCATGTCTTTCTGCTGAGGTTCAAACATGTTTTTTGTCTCAGGTGGAGCCCAAACGTACAGAAGAGGCTCTAAAAGATCCACACTGGGTTGAAGCAATGCAGGAGGAGCTCCAGCAATTCCAAAAGCTGCATGTGTGGGAATTAGTACCATTGCCTAAGGGTGCACATCCAACTGGCACTCGATGGGTTTACCGAATCAAGAAAGATGATCGATGAGTGGTTATTAGAAACAAAGCAAGGCTTGTAGTTCAAGGTTTTCATCAAGTAGAGGGTTTGGACTATGATGAGGTTTTCGCTCCTGTTGCAAGACTGGAGTCAATTCGTATTTTCTTGGCCTTTGCATCCTTCAAAGAGTTCATTGTTTATCAGCTTGATGTAAAGAGCGCTTTTCTGTATGGACAAGTCGATACCGATGTTTATGTCAAGCAGCCTCTGGGTTTTGAAGATTCATTGCATCCAGAATATGTCTGTAAACTTAATAAGGCATTATATGGTTTGCATCAGGCACCACGACTGTGGTATGAGAGGCTTGCAACTCATCTAGTTAAAAATGGTTTCGAAAGAGGTAGCATTGATAGTACGTTGTTCACTAAAAGGGATGGAGAAGACTTATTACTAGTACAAGTATATGTCGACGACATCATTTTTGGATCTACCAAAGACTCCATGTGCAAAGACTTCGAACATCTCATGAAGTCTGAATTTGAGATGAGTGCAATGGGGGAACTCACGTTCTTTTTAGGTGTTCAAGTTGAGCAGTCTGCCAAAGGAATTTACATTCATCAGTCCAAGTATGTCACTGACATGTTAACAAGGTATGACTTGCTTAATTGCAAGACTTATGGAACTCCCATTGAAATAAATCATAATCTCGGACCGGCCATCGATGACGAGGATTGTAAAGAAAAGGACTATCGTTCTATGATTGGTTCTCTCATGTATTTGACTGCATCCAGGCCGGACATTGTATTTGCTGTGTCCATCTGCTCTAGATATCAAGCTAGGCCGAAGGTTTCTCATATGAAAGCAGTAAAGCGAATTTTTGGGTACCTCAAACACAGGCCAACTCTTGGACTATGGTACTCCAATGAAAAATCATTTGAACTAACTGCTTATTCGGATTCTGATCATGGCGGCTGTAGTATAGATAAGAAGTCAACAACTGGTGGATGCCAGTTTCTTGGATCACGTTTGGTATCGTGGCAATGCAAGAAGCAGACGATGGTGGCTACTTCTACCGCAGAGGCTGAATACGTTGCTGCTGCTAGTTGCTGTTCTCAGGTTCTGTGGATTCAGCATCAATTGCGCGATTACGGGTTACTTCTTACTATGACTCCTTTACATATTGATAATACTGCTGCTATTTCAATTACACGCAATCCCGTACAGCACTCTAGAACTAAGCATATAGAACTTAGATTTCACTTTATACGGGATTGCTATGAGAAACACTTGATAGACCTCGTCCATATAGATACCCTTAAACAGAATGCTGATCTATTCACTAAGGCCTTTTCTCGTGCCCGATTTGATGAACTGATCAACATGATTGGTTTGCGCTTCTTTCAGCTTAAGAAGTAACTCTTTGGACTTGGACTATTTTTTTCTGGTAAAAAAAAAAAAAAAAAAGCGCAATAGCCATTCTTTATACTCTTTAGTATTTAAGAAATGCACCATTGCAACATTTGTAAAAAGACGTTTAGTTGTGTCTGTAAACAACTAGGGAAATGATAGTACATTAGGGTGCATGCACAAAATGAAAATTTTAAGCTTTATCCTTGATGTATCAGTAGGTTTATCTAGCATACTTACCACAGCTTTCATAAACATTAGATTCATCTTATGATGTACTGGTAGGCATGTTACACTAGTCTTTGAGCAATTAACACGTCAGTCTAATACATGTCTATTATCATGTGGTCAACATCTTGTGATGTATGATTTAGTATCTTAATTCCTTAATATAGCTTGGCAAACTTCCATTTTAGCTTAAAATATGAAATACTTTGGGGGTATATACTTCTTGTTTCCTCTGTTGTACGTAAGTACAGACCTGGTCTCAAGTTGTATATACTTAAATGTTAAGCAAACGCAAGTCAAAGAACTTGAAAAAGTCTTAAATCATAAGATACCTCACAAGGTCGCCAAAATGGTTTGACCAAGTCTGGTTTTGCTTACACCTGAATCAAGATATGTCGCTTTGTTGTACGTCTGTACAGACCTGTCACCGCTGACTTGATTCTTAAAAATGACTTTCCTCTATTTTATCTATCTTGGAAATTATGTTCTTGTCTAAACTATAGGAGTATATCTATGATGGGGATCACAGATAATTATTCATAATAACAATAAAAGTTTTGCTCATAGCCGTAAATGTAATATGTTTAGGTGGTCAAACAATATCAGTAATCATCTTGAAATGATATTTATCAAAGGTGTTCTAAATATGCTAAGTAAATTTCAAGAGGTTAGATATACTGATAATCGAGATAACACTTTCAATTTACTAATAATTGCATGTTATTCTAATATGATCCCTTAGCAGACAAAATAACTACGTCATCAAAAAGAAAATTAATTTAAGTTTTATTTTTAATTTTTATTTTTATTTTTATTTTTCTCTTAAATTTGTATATTTATTTCTAACAAGTCCAACTAGTTACTCTTCCATCGGGTTACAAAACTTGAAATTGAAAATCAAGTTTTCTGGGCACTGCGACACGAGTTCTGTTCTGCGACATAACTTATGTCGCCTTCTATGTCACCATTTTATGTCGCTAGGTGGGGCAGAGGTATAAATACCTCACTCCCGTCGCTTTCTCTGTTTACACTTTAAGCGACACAAATTCAAACACCTGCGACACAAAATTCATTCCTGCGACACAAAAACAAGCAGCTTTGGTCCCTACTTTGAATACTAGGGTGTTAGAACTAGAATCCCTAGCTGTCGTTTCGGGGGAGTCAGGCCTGCGTGCCACAGAAACAACATCTAGGGCTTCAGCCGGAACACAGACAGATAATGTAGATGAAAATGTAAATCTTTTTGATAGTAATGAATCTCTTCGTTTGGATTATTTCTCTGTTGATGACATTCCAGGTCAACCAAGACCATTAGCTGTAGACTTTTCAAATGCTAATCTATCTTTTATTCAGCAAATGGTCAATGAGGTAAATCAGGAATCTGAACCTGAATTTGAAACAAATGATGATGTTGAGATTGAAGAAGAGGAAATGCGTCCTGATGATGAATTCTATGACGATGCTCCTACAATCGAGACCGATTCTTCGGAAGATGAAACAGAGCCAGCTGGAACTTCGCAAACTGTTCCAGAAACTACATCGGCTTCTGATACTACATCCACTTCGACCTCTGAGAGGCCTGTGATAAGCTTTATTCCTGATGTATATGTTCCCGTTACTTGCAAGACATATAAGATTAGTGGAAATTATACAGGAATTATTAAAAGCTGGAAAACCTATAAAGGTATTTTTATGATTAAAAGGAGCGATGGTATTCAGTATTTCAAAAGATCATTTAAGAAGCTGAGTACATTGCCAAAGGGAGAAATAAATCGTCTAGCTCAACTGGAACTGATAAATCCAACTAGGGATTCAAGAGCTGATTTTGTACAGACGGTTTTGCGTCGTGAAGTGAAGAGCAAAAGATATAATTTTATCAAACCAACGCTTGGTAAGAGATTCATATACAAAAAGAAACTTGATCCAGTTACGATGCAGCCAATTTGCAAAATGCGTTATCCACCAGCTGATTGTTTAACTGAGATACCATTGGAGACAGTTCCTTTTAACTTTCTAAGAAGATTTCATTATTGGGAACTCGATCCCCATACAGGCGAAGCTGTGTTTATTTTTGTTCCAGAATCTGAGCATCCAGAAAGAACTTCGCTTTATGGTTTGAAGAAAGCTCAATTTAAAGTTTTTGATCCTATGAGCTTGATTAATTTGTCACAGAAAGACTTGAGGAAGTTGTTTGATAATCCAATTCGCTTCAACGTAAGAAATGTTGTGAATTCGATTCTAGCTAGACAATTCCAGAAAGTGGTGACTGTGTGTGTTACGCATGGGATTCATGCTGGAGGCAGGTTTCCTACAGGCTGGGCGTAATTGAAGAAATTTTGAAGACCAAGCTGAAGACACGGGGGAGTTTGTTGGTGCATCTTAGTGTGTCTGTCAGTTGGTCTAAGTCTGTAATGCGTTTGATATGTAATTAAGATAGTTGATAATGTTTGTCTTAATTACATTTTGTGTTTTGGCGACACAAGGTATTTGTGTCGCAATAGTCAACCTGGCGACACATCTTGTGTCGCATGAGTCGGCTTGGCGACACAGCTTGTGTCGCAAAGGCCAGATTAGGTTTAGTATAAATAGTCTTTTACGGTTCATGTTATGGGGTTGACGAATTTGTGAGATCAGAAAGTATATTATCTTTGATATAATTAATATAAGCTGATCGATTATTGGTATATAATTCATATACTTTGTGTTTTGATTTGTTGTTTATCTGTTTAACGTTTTGGTTATCAATCGTGGAATTCCGCACTACGATTGATTGTTGGGGATTCGATTAGGTCCATTACAAGGGTCCTACAGCACTAATGCAAACAAGCATAAAAATAAGTAAAGCATCTACCAAGATAGTATTATATGTGACACCCGGTCAAAAAGGGTAATTTTTACGCTAAATTTAAACTTTTAATTCGCGTATTACATACGTGTTTATACTAAAGTATTCAAACAATATATATATAATAATAGATATAACTTAAAACGATTATTTAATAATCGCGTTTAAACGGACGTTGGTGACAAAACACTTTAAATAAAATATTATTGTGAAAATAATATTTATTTACTCGTAAATATTTAGACACATTTCAGCTTATTTAAAATGTGTTCTACTAAGCTGAAACAACGAGAAAACTATCCGTCAAAACAAAGTGGAACAAAGTTATATTTTTATAACTCAACTAAAGTTTTTTTACAAAATACTTCGATTGAAAATATATTCGAATATATATTTAGAAATTTATCACTTGAAAATATTATACTACTTTACGATCGGGTACACGAACACGGTGTAAAAATACTACCTAACCTCAATTATTGGGGTCGGTTATATACAACCAACCCCAATAATTCAAACACCATATCTCTATCCCTCTACTCTCTGCTCTCTCCCTCGATCATCATCATCTTCGGGCAACAACAACAACAAGTAGCAGCAGAAGCAACAACCATCGATCATCATTATCATCATCACCTTCTTCATCATCATCATCCTCAAGCTCATCATCACCACCCTCGGTTCTTCATTTTTCGTTGTAAGAAAACTTCACTTTTAACTTTGATTTTGTGTTTCGAGTGATTATATCATCGTATATTAGTGTTACAAACGCTTACTATAACCGAAATTAAGATTTACCACTTATTTTGTGGATGAACTGCGCGAACAGACCTGAACCAGGCTCAGACCCGAACGGGTGAGAAACCCAACCCGGACGGGTGAGTTACCCACCCAAACGGGTGAGTTTAAGCAACCCGGACGGGTCACAAAATTTACCCGAACGGGTCACAAAATTTACCCGAACGGGTATGGGCCCCCACCCGGACGGGTCACACACACTTAGCCCACCATCTTTTGTAGTTTTGTAGCCCTCCCAGTTATGCACGTCTGGAGAGTTGAATCACCTTAATCCGAGTTCCTATGAGGGAGATATGGCCAAAATGGTACAACCACGCCAAATCAGTTTAACAACCAACTTTTATTGTATATATAGATATGCGACGAATATTTTTATGAAAACAAAGCAAAATATATTTTTGAAATATTATTTCGACTCCGTCACCAACGGGCCGTACTCGAGTTACAAACTTTGAACTTAAACAGTTAACGAATACACTGAACATAACTAATCGAGTGAACACTAATATGGATAGTTTATTTAAACATCCACTTACTCATAATAACCTCGTGTATTTAGGACACTGGGAGGTTACTATTTGGATCACACGCGCGTTTAGGAATGCTAGCACCCAAAGGTGAGTTTCATAGCCCCACTCTTTTAAACTGTTTATAACTGTTTTGGGGGGAGAATGTGTAACATCCTATTTCTGGACCTAGAAATAAATGGTTATTTAAAATAATGGGAAATAACTTATTTGGTTAACTTGAAAATAAATAGGTAAAAGAATTACAGGGTTTATTGTGACTAATAAAATAAAACTTGTTTTAAATAAATAGAGTTGACGATAAAATAAAATATTTTGTCTCGCGAATATTTTTAGGTTCCAGACAATAGGTTGAGAAGGGGATAAAAAATTACACTGTATAATACTGAAGTCGGTTGATGTATAAACCGACTCCACCAACCTATTTACTCAAATCCTTATTTTCTTGTTCTAAACACTCTCAAATTCTCAAATCCAATTTCAAAGAAATCAAAAAGAGATCAAGTAAACAACTTGTGTTTTTGGGGATTCAAGCTTATATACATCAGATTACCTTCATCATTAACACCTTCATCTTCATTTAAGAGGTGAGTGTGATTCTTGAGTTTTATAAATTGTGTTTGAGAGGTATCGAGTGATTTTAATGAAATCGAAGCTTGATATGTTATTATTAGGTGATATTTGATATTAGTGAAGTCTTAGAAACCTTAGAAACTAAGTTTTTGGAGTTTTGGTGCGTAAAATCGGTAACAGCAGTGAAACTCGCAAAACCCGGTTCGTCTTGCGAAGAGAGATGAGCTTTGCGAGCTGAGTTGAGCTTTGCGAAGCGAGTTGAGCTCTGCGAGCCAAGTGAGCTCTACGAGCCGAGTGAGCTCTGCGAGCCGAGTTGAGCGCTGCGAGTTGAGTTGTGAACTGAGATTCTACGAGTCGAGTTAACTATGCGAACTAAGACCTTGCGAACTGAAATTTTAAAATATTATTTTGAAAATTTTGAAAATGCGTAGGAGTTTTCGGGGTAACGGATAAGTGACAATTCTATTAACTTGGATCGAGTTGAAATTCGCATGGTCACTCGGATACGGCCTAATGATTCAGGCTCTATTCTAAGAGCCTAGGTAGTTTTTGGCATTTCGGGGTCATCTAGGGGTCGAAAATGGTATTTTTTCCATTTTTAAACATTAGTTCGGGACTTTATGATTTCTTATCTGATTGAACTGTTGTTTGTCTAGACTTTAGGGATTATCTGATTTAATAAATATGTTAAAATGATGATTATGGGATGAGTTACTAACTTGTAATTATTTGCGTTCTCAGATAAGCAGAAGGAAACTCAGTGATATAAGACTACTGAGTTCAGAGACTGGGAATATCGGTGAGTGGTAACTGTATTCTTCGGTTCAACCCAGTTGTAACAAGTTTGGTTACAACGGGTGAACACATATATATGGTTATTGGTATTAATTGTTTAATCTTTTGGGTTATTGTTATTAATGATTTGAGTTGATTGGTTGTTGTTATTCCATGATGGCATGACTATTATGCATTATGTGACTATGTGATTATTCAGAGGTCAACATTGGTTGGGTTTGTTGCTATTGTTTGGCTGGCGGGGTTTCCGATACACATCGTTGATGGATGAACCTTAGTCAGTGAAGATAGCTTCAAACTATCGGTAAATCACTATGATGGCATACCAGTGATTTAAGGTGTTCTTGGTGTGGCTACACAAGAACCGCCGATCCTCTTTGACGTTATGTGCTTATGTGTTTATTTGTTGTAAGATTTGTTATTTCTGGATTGAACTGTCGGATACAGTTCCATTCACTTAGTTGTGATCTAATTCCACCATATTTAACATTTTGCAGATTTTGGTTAGACGACGGGCTGGGCTAAGGATACTGGATGAGATGTTTGACTATTACTGCAACTATTCTAATATTTTGTGAACCTGGAAATTATGTTTTGAAAAAATTTATATAACACCTAGTCGTTAGTACTTGGTTTTATAATTATATATATAGTGTGACGTTTCAAAAAGTTAAACATTTTAATATATGTAAATATGATATATATGTTTGGGACTCGATTCCGATGTTTACTAATATAATATATGTTATTAAAAGAAGGGTGTTATAGAATGCATGCACGCTGTTTTCATAAAATTTGTGTTATGAAACGAATATTGTAAATTGTTTTTACAACTGTTTATCCTATACGTTTAGGATCCTTAAACTTATAACATGATAAGTTTCACATACAAGAACTATTGACAGAATAGGAAGCCTCGTATGCTCTTACTCAATATTACAAGTGCACTAGATTGCTCTAGACTATAATATAGGAACACGAGACGACGATAGATTGCCTTTTTAGGGATACGAGAATACTCGAGGTCTGAATACAAGAACACTATGAATAAGAATACAAGAAACACACTTAGATGCAAGACGCTAGATTACAAGAACCTAGATTACAAGAACTCGATAAATTAAGTTTCAAGGACTCATGAAACTAAGATACAAGAAACTAGGAACAAGAAACAAGATTTTCAAGAAACAAGAACTTTATGTGCAAGAACCTTATGTGCAAGATCAATAACCATACGTGCAAGATCAAGACCTTATGTGCAAGATCAAGAAACTTAAGAATGCAAGAAACTATGTGTGTGTTATTAATTGCATTATGTGTTGTATTATATGTGATTTGTTGTATGTTAGAACTGTGGTGTGAAATCTCAAGAATTCAAGAAACTAGGAACAAGAACTAAAGAACTCAATGAACTAGAAACTAAGAACGAGAACTCAAGAAATTAGAAACTAGAACAGAATCAAGAACACTAGAATAAAAACAAAAACCCAAGAACCCAAGGAACTAGAAGCTATAACAGAATCAAGAACGCTAGAAACAAGCAACTAGAACTCTAGAACTCAAGAAACGAGAAACTAGAACTCAAGAACTCAACGGTCTAGAAACTAGAACAGAATCAAGAACGCTAGAATATAGAAACTAGAACTTTAGAACTCGAGGACTCAAGAAACTATAAAACAAGAAAACTATTTTGGTTTATACCGTTAAACAAGATTTTCGTTAACTCTCTCACAGGTTTTACGAACGTATGACTTTCATACGTTACAACTTACTTCGTGACTTACGTCACACAACATACCATTTTCCTAACAAATCTATGAACTCACCAGCTTTATAACTGACTGTTTTAGCGTGCATTCTCAGGTACAAGAAGACAGTAGGATTGGCCTCAGGATCCTAGCTCGAGTCGCATACTTTCAACACATGGATTTTCATTGCATTACTTTTGTAATACTAAATATGTAATGAAATCTTTTTGCGAACTCGCAACTCTGTAAACACTGTATTTTGGTTATGTAACTACTATTTTCAAACGTCTCATGTAGAGGTCGTTTGCTTATGATTATGTGTTGTGATTACCGTATTAGTCACGCCCCGACCCGAACCGCTTCTGCAACAGTAAAATTGGGGGTGTGACATTATAAGTCCATGACAAATACATGATTTTTCCATGAACCCCTTCCTTGCTCGCTGCAAAAGAATTGATAAGAAGTGAACTTTTGGATACAACATTATTTTGGAGTTACTAAAATTTTTGAATGAAGAGAAATGTGACGTTAAATGGCTCATTATTAGAATGATGTCTACTAACCATTGTGCTTAAATGGCTCATTATTAAAATAAATGATAGCTAAAAAATAGTTATTTCCTTTCTTACTTGCACATTGTGTTCTGTCACAACAACATGAAGGATTTCAGATCAAAGACCATTAGATATAGGTATCTTCATCTTAATAGCTTTAATAGATCATCTCTTTTGAACACATAGACATCCATTGATGCAATATACAGTGGTTTTTTAGCATTTTTTTTAAATAATCTCAGTAAACTTGTATCAACTCGGTTGCAAAAACGAAAAGTAATCAAGATAGATAATGAACTAAAAATCACACATGTTCTTGTTTACATGAAGTATGTCTACTAACCATTGATTAGAAATCTTCACTTTTTGGTTTTTTAGCCCATTGAACAACTTTAGCCTTGTTATAAAACTTCAGTAGTCCAAAATTAGGTGAATTAGTCAATTATCATCTACATAGTCTACATCATGGACTTATTGCTATAAACACAACAAAATGTTTTCCACTCTACTTAAAAGCACATAGTAAAAATCTATTGCACTTTGAGATCATAAACACTCTGCACTTTGGATCTAAAAAGGAAAAATTACACGGTTCGTCTCTGTGGTTTACCCAAAATTACACGGTTCGTCCTTGCAAGTTTTTTTTGGCACTGGTCATCCCTGTGATTGCGTGATGTTGCACGGGTAGTCCCTATCGCTAATGACCGTTAAATAAGTCCGTTAAATCATGTCATGTGCAGAGCATGTGAGGGTATAATAGTCATTTTAGTGTTATAAAGGACTACGATTGTAATTTCGAAAACACAGGGACCATCCTTGTAATTTTTTAATTCTTCAATTTTTTTAATTTTTTTTTAAATATATTTTTTTCAAAAAAAAATTTCAAACTTTTTTTTAAAAATCTTTTTTTCAAAAAAAAAAACTCAATTTTTTTTAAATCTTTTTTTCAAAAAAAAAAATTTCAAAGTTTTTTTTAAAATTTTTTTTTTCAAAAAAAAAATTTCAAATTTTTTAAAAATAATTTTTTTTCAACATAAATTTTTCAATTTTTTTTTCAAAAAACTTTTTTTAAAAAAAAATTTCAAAAAAAAAAGAAATTTTCTTTACATTTTGACCCATCCACTTTATTTTAAAAAAAAAAATTTGAAAAAAAAAAATTGGAAAAAAGTTTTTGAAAAAAAAAAATTTGAAATTTTTTTTTGAAAAAAAAGTTTTTAAAAAATGAGAATTAAAAAAAATTGAGTTTTTTTTTTTGAAAAAAAGATTTTTAAAAAAAAGTTTGAAATTTTTTTTTTGAAAAAAATATATTTAAAAAAAATTTTGAAAAAAAATTAAAAAAAATGAAGAATTAAAAAATTACAAGGATGGTCCCTGTGTTTTCGAAATTACAATCGTAGTCCTTTATAACACTAAAATGACTATTATACCTTCACATGCTCTGCACATGACATGATTTAACGGACTTAATTAACGGTCGTTAGCGATAGGGACTACCCGTGCAACATCACGCAATCACAGGGATGACCAGTGCCAAAAAAAACTTGCAAGGACGACCCGTGTAATTTTGGGTAAACCATAGGGACGAACCGTGTAATTTACTCATCTAAAAATAACATAAACATTAAACATCGTCTACCTATTTGATGAGAGGCCCTCTAGCAAGACAGAAAATTTGAGTTTAGTATCTCAGGCAAAGGGCCGACAGTAAACAGATCGAGGGTCTTTAGTCAGCATACACAAAGTCTTTCCCATCCAGCTCAGGACTATACATAGATGCTACTACATTAATTTCTTAAATTTATTATATTGAATATGATTACCAAGAAGAATAACATATGCAATCAAATGCATAGAAAGAATATCAATTTGAGTAGCGAAATATTTTATAACTAATACACGCAAAATAATATCCTACTTTCAGGCACCAATTTTTTGTTAATACAATTTTGTACTTTCATTCTTTCAATCCAACAAACCTTTCCAATAATTGTAGGAGTTCATAAACACAAATTGTAGCCTATTCGAAAAGAAAGATTGTGGATGAACTTGATTAATATAGTATAATACTTACAATTAGAACAATGCTAAGATGAAACCTTTCATTCACACATTTTATCAAACACATAGCATGCATAAACCACATATATAGTTGGTATAGCATAGCTTTCAAGGACTTACAAAAAACTTGTTGGTTATCATTTTTCTTCCAACCCTTAAGTAGTGTTTCTGCAATTAAGAAAAACAAAGAATTATACTCTTTATCACCATTTCAAAGTTTTGAGAAGATCTACTGAGATATGAACTTAAAAAGGCTAACTTTACATACCTTCAATTATTTATGCAAACACTTGAAACAGACATCAACACCTTCATCGTCACAAACAAAAATTAGAGGAAAAACTGAAGCAACCAAGCAAGTATTTTATTAAATATAGAGTTTTTGTCACTTTCTATTTGAATATGAAACGAAAATTGAACTCGAAGAGATCTACAATAATGAAAAGTCAGAGAAATATTTTGGTGTCGTAGATGAATGAGAATGAATAGTCATGTTTGAATGAATTAAGATGTTGAATATTAATTTAGGTGGTGTGCAGAGGTACAAGGCAGACGTGATGTAGCTGGTATATAGAAACCAATCAAATTAAAAGCCTGCCAAACTTTAGGCTCTCAAGAAAAAAAATGAAAGGTCGGATAAACTTTTTAGATAATTTTTTATAAAAAGTATAATGATAATAATTATTGGATGTCTAGAAACTCACAAACTAACACATATTTATCACATTATAATCAAATTAAAAGCTTGTCAAACTTTAGGCTCTCAAGAAAAAAAATGAAAGGTCGGATAAACTTTTAAGATAAATTTTTATAAAAAGTATAATGATAATAATTATTGGATGTCTAGAAACTCACAAACTAACACATATTTATCATATTATATAAATAAAGAAAATTCAAAAAAGGGAGAAAATTTCTTGCATCTCATGAAGCCACGTCATCAAAATAACAACCTAAGATTGTGCCAAGTTAGTTTCATGACATCAGCCTTAAGTGCCCTATACTATATAATATAGATAGATTTTTGTCATTAGCTTTACGAATTATTACGGAGTACATTTTGGTTTTACTTAACTTTAAAGTTATCTGCTGTACACTTTCAGCCCTTCTACTTTAGAAAATGTTTAGCATTTATTTCCCGAAATTTAGAAGCAAAATGATTTGATAGATCTAAATATAACTCCAAACTTAGACCTAAAAATGTGATTGATAGATGTGAAAAAAAAATCCTTAGATGAGATTAAGAGGGTGAAAAACATCAACCATCAAGGTAATTATGTCTATTTTTATCTCTATATGATTAGTTATGTATATCATGACTCTAGAAGCAAAATATTTTAAGGTGGAGTGATTTGACAAATGTTAGCGTGTGTTATCAAAATTATAGAAGATTAAGAGGGAGGAAATCCACAAAGCGGCTATGAAGAGGAAGGAAATTCACAAAGCGCCCGTGTTGGACTCCGTTCTAACCAGAGAACACCACAACACCCACGATGAGCATCGTGGTGTTATGGTTTGGAAAACAGATGAGTGAACGCCATTTTGTGGGCCAACATATTTTTTTATTCTTAATTTTCTTTTCGTCATATTGAGTCCACCCAAATTAATTTAGCGGGACCAGACCTTCATAACACTTCACAATATGGTGTTATCATTGCAAGGATTGTGGAGTATTACCATGTTATACTGACATGACACCGACAACGCCCATAACATGCTGTCACAATTGCAAATGGTCTAAATCAAGTACCCCATGAAAATTAAATGTTAAAGGCTATGTTTAGATTATTTTTTAATTATGAATTCACTCTATCATTTTTAAATGTGCTTGATATAGAGAAGATCGAGCTCGGACTCTTTTATTAAATGTTCGAGTTTATTTAAACTCGACTTGAATCGAACTTTAAACAATTTGAACTTGACCGCGTAGTGAGTTATCTCGCCTCATTTACATTCATTTAGAGTAATAATATTTACTACTTAATTGTAGGATTAGGATATGGGAACTTCTAACTATCTAAAATCTAAAATCTAAAATATAGGATATGATAAAATGAACCTATGTAATCATCCAAATGCTTTCCAAAAATAAAATTAAAAAAATCATCCAAATATACGGTGTTGTGCAAAACTCAATTTTATTTTAACAAAATCGGTAAATTTAAAAACACGCTGCGCGGTTATTGTTAATTATTAATCACTTGGTAATGCTCAAAACCGGGCCTGCAATCCATCGGAACCGGGCGGCGAGTTCGAACAGTTTTACGTTGAACCGTGAGGTGCACGTGACAGATAAAAACTCAGAGATATCTGAAATTCCCGTTCCTGATCGTAGTTGCTCCGCTCCGCCCGCCGCCGCCGCAGTCGTTTCATGTGTAATTTCTACATTTTCTTTTTACTCTCTGTATATATACCGACTAAATTGAGATTGTAATAGGTTACACCAATCAAATTAAATTGGAATTGTCAGTATAATAATGTCATCAAGATAACCAGAAATCACTATGGAGGAGTTTGATCTAGATGCGTTCCTTCAATCACACGATACATCCTCTAGTGACGATGAAGATCACCGCCACGTCAGCACGGTTGATGAACTTCTGCTTATGGATTCCGGTGACTCTTCTCCTTCATCGTCTCCCCGATCGAATGGCTTAAGTAGTTCGCAATTGGATACGGATAGACAGAAAATACAGTCGCAGTTTCGTTCGGTTAGTGCAGGGGATAAATCTAGGGTTTTAGGCCGTTTAGGTCCATTATTCGGTGGGAATGCTAAGCCTGGGGCGGCATTGGCAGCCGCAGAGGCAGCTTCAAGAACGATTCCGACACCACATGCGGCTGCTATTAAATTGAGAAGGGAGAAATCTAGTATGCAAAGGTTGGATCCGAAAACGAGTATTGGTTCTGAGATAAGTTATGAAAATGATGCAGATTTGGAGATTAGTCATTCAGATGTGAAATCAGTCGATGATGATCTTAAAGTGGATAATTTTGAAACCTTTGGAATTGAATGTGTTGAAGTTAGTGAGGAAGTGATTACTGAACATGAAAGTAGGAAACATGAGCTTGATTTTGGTGATGATACTGTTAGTTCGGTTGTTAAACCAGAGGTCGCGTCTCCTTTGAATACTGAAGGCCAGGACAGTATCACATCAGTTCTTGAGGATGGTAGTGATGAGCTCATTGAGGGAGACCTTTTGGAGTCTGCGCCTATTTCAACTTTACAATCTATTGAGGGAGTAATCCCTTCTTCGGACGAGTATGTGAATGCTAAAGAGGTTGAGGGGGACTCGCTAAGTGTATTATCAGAAATTAACGACATTGAAAGTACAAATATTGATAAAAAAGAAGACGAAGTCGGCCAGCAATCAGAATATGTAGACTCTGTTGATATGGGAAGTATTCTTCTCCATCAAGAAGGTGAGAACAAAGATGAAACGACACCAGGGAGATCACTAAAGCCCCTTGAATTTGCTGAGGAGGTTGAAAAGAAACATGCGTTTACGGGGCTGCATTGGGAAGAGGGTGCAGCAGCTCAACCAATGAAGCTTGATGGTGTTCAGAGAGGATCAACTGTGTTGGGTTACTTGAGTACTAGTAGTGATAATATTATCACTAGGACTATTTCATCTCCAGCGTTTAGGCGAGACCATGGAACTCCACAATCACTTGCAGTTCATCTTAACTACATTGCAGTTGGAATGTCAAGAGGGGTGATTGTTGTTGTTCCCAGCAAATATTCTCCACATTATGCCGATAACATGGATGCTAAGGTATCATTTATATAATTAAGACAAATATATGTACATATATATATATATATATATACTATTATATATATTTTTCCCCATCTCTTTCTACGGGGTTTAAATATATAAAAAAATATGTGTCCTATGTAAGATGTGATGAATATGGAATTATTTTCTGACCAATATTCGAAGCTTTGATAGAAACCCTGGAAGTATATGCATGCTGCTTGTATCTGTCTTCTTTTTGTTTGATATTACGTTACATATGAATATCTTTCTGACCTAAATAAATTTTATCCAGATGTTAATGCTTGGATTACAAGCTGATAGGTCTTATGCTCCAGTCACATCCATGTCTTTCAATCAGCTAGGAGACCTCCTTTTTGCAGGCTATGCTGATGGCCATTATACTGTTTGGGATGTCCAGAGGGTCTCTGCTGCAAAAATTGTTACGGAACATAAAGCTCCCGTAGTCCACATGCTATATTTGGGTATGGATTCTCAAGCCACTCGCCAGTTCAACATAGTTAGCGGTGATAGTAAAGGCGTGGTTAAGTTGATTCGTTTTTCTCCATTTTCATGGCTCAACAGGTTCTCAACTTCTAAAACCTCGGTAAAGCTCTACATTTGTGTCAGCAAAATTAAAATTTGTATGTACTTGTTTAAAGTGTATCAACATCTAACATTAATTTTCGATACAGACTCTTCTTGATGAATCAACAAGCACTGTTGTGTGTGCTTCACCCCTACTATTGGGCGGTTCTTCCACCAACACAGGCACAAGTGTTGCAGGAGACTCAACTGTGGCTGAAGAAGGTGTGGTCATATTTGTCACTCGTCAATCTGCTCTAGTGGTATGAGATTCTTCTTAAAGATTACATGTATACTGTATCTTATTGATGGAGATAATACTTCTTGTACGATATTTTTAACTTGTTCACCTCTTTTACAGTCAAAAGTCATATCTAACCACCCAGAAGTCTACGCTCAACTCCCTAAGCCTGGTGGGGTCCGAGAGGGTTCCATGCCTTACACTGCATGGAAATACATTGCTGGTATGTTACTAATGGAGTTGATGAACAATGTGTTGAATTGTTTGTGGTAATATGATATTTTATTTCAGAGAATGAAGAGCCGCTGCTCGCGATTGCTTGGGATTGTGAAGTACAGCTTGCAAAATTGGTGAAGCCAGACTTAAAAATATATGCAAAATGGACCCTCAACAGTTCAGCGATAGGGGTGGCTTGGCTAGATAATCAGGTAATTGTGTCAGTTTAATGGTTTATATGTTACTTTTACTTGTTACTTTTTTTTGTGAATCTGTAGTACTAGGTATTTTTTACATAGCTAAATAAAAATATAACAATCAAATTAGATGTTTTTTTTAACAGTAAAGCCGATAATATATTGATAGGTTAGCAAGAAGCTAGAAACAAGTACAGAGAATTAAATACGCAAACACAACACCTAGCTAAGGAACAAGAACACTATTGTTTTCTAAGCTAATCACCAACACTATTTCTAGTTAGATTACTCTAACATAGTTGTTATGATTATCCAGATGTTGGTGGTGCTAACATCAGCTGGGCAACTCTGTCTGTATGCAAATGATGGTACTTTAATTCATGACACTAGTTTATCCGTAGATGATCTCAATGGATATCACACCTATTTCACCAATGTATTGGGCAACCCAGAGAAAGCTCATCACAATTGTATAGCTGTTAGGGGTGCTTCTCTGTATCTACTTGGACCTACACATCTTGTTGTCTCCCGCCTTCTCCCTTGGAAGGAACGCATAGAAGTTTTGCGTAAAGGCGGTGACTGGATGGGGGCCTTCAACATGGCAATGATGCTTTATGATGGTCAAGCCCATGGTGTCTTTGACCTTCCTAGAGCATTGGATGAAGTGCGAAAGACAATAATGCCCTACTTAGTGGAGCTGCTATTAGCATATGTAGATGAGGTTTTTTCTTATTTATCAGTGGCATTGGGCAACCAACTTGAAAAGATGGGGAACTTGAATGATTCAATGGGTGATACTTACTCTGTGGCTTCCGAGATAAAAGAGCAGTACACACGTGTTGGTGGTGTTGCAGTTGAATTTTGCGTTCACATCAATAAAACTGACATCCTTTTTGATGAAATTTTAGCCCGCTTTGAGTCTGTTCAACAAAAAGGTAGATCGTAGTGAACTAAGTTGTTCCTATTAGCAATTAGCATGTGACCCTTTTCATTCATCTTTCTGGTTGACTTGATAAAATGAAGCCTTTATCCCAAACTAGTTGGTTTAGCTGAAAATAAAAAGCCAAAAATCATATTAAATTTAGTTCAAATTTTGAATTAAAAATTTCTGCCAATGGCTAAATAGAATGATGCTGTTTTTATATTTATTTCCTTTCTGCTTTTAGAGACATATTTGGAGCTTTTGGAGCCATATATTTTGAAGGACATGCTTGGTTCACTACCACCTGAGGTATCTTATGTCCATATCTTTTGTAGTTGGGCGATGCAATAATGTTAATAGGTGAGATGTCAACTAAGACAATAAATTTCCTTTATTGAAGATTATGCAAGCACTGGTGGAGCATTATAGCACAAAAGGTTGGCTGCAGCGTGTTGAACAATGTGTTCTCCACATGGACATTTCTTCCCTGGACTTCAATCAGGTATGTTCGTGACCACATGCATTTGGGGGGGGGGGGGGGGGGATCTTTTTATGCTGTAGCTCTAATAACCTTTATCCACCAGAACGAGTCCCACTTTGACTTACTTTGTATGCTACCGCTTCCCATATTAATCTTAATGCAAGTGATCAACCTGTGTAAGTTCCCCTAGCACCAACTTTTATCTTTAATTTACCTTCCTTACCAAATATAAACAGATCAGTTCTTTTTAGAGCAGCAAAGGTAATAACAATCATTTTAACTCTTCCAATGAGAATGTGACACAAAAAAATTGTAACACAAGAAATAACATCAATCACCTAAATATCTACACTCCATGTGCAGTTTGATCTAGATATATGAAGCACAAAGCATTTTGTTAGAAAGTGATGAAGGAAAGGGAAAATGCATGCATCAAAAAACCGTTGAAGACTGTCATAGTTTTTCCTTACACGGCTTTCATCATGACATTCAATTTCTTATTTTTATGTCAGGTGGTCAGATTGTGCCAGGAACACAGTTTATACGGGGCCCTGATATATTTGTTCAATAAAGGTCTAGATGATTTCAAGACACCTTTAGAGGAGCTGTTGCTTGTATTCAGAAACAGCAATAGTGAGAATGCTCCATCAGTTGGGTACGTCAGATTGGTGGAATATCATAATGTCTTCTCATAGTTATAAACTTCTGATGTGTGTTCTGCAAACAGGTACAAGATGCTAGTTTATTTGAAGTACTGCTTTTCAGGCTTTGCTTTTCCTCCAGGTATGGCTTCTATCTAACAAATAAATATCTCCAAATAAAGCTTGAGATTTGCTGTAAAATTTTTTACAATTGGAATTTATTTATGCTTCTTCTTTTTTTTTTTTTTTTTTTTTTTTTGTATGTGTGTGTCTGTTTTAACTGAAAATGTATCTTCAGGACATGGATCTCTTTCCCCTGCACGTTTACCATCTCTTAGAATGGAGCTTATAGACTTGTTACTGGAGGATTCTGATGCTCCAACTTCGTGGGGGTTGACAAGCTTATCATCCACAGATTCATATAAGAATCTTTATCATCTTCTAGAGTTGGACACTGAAGCAACATTGGGTGTTTTGAGATGTGCATTCACAGATGAAAATCTTTTGCATGAGTCGGCAGTTGAAAAGGATTCTACATCCCCAAGTCAACATCTGATCCAGAAGACTATAGATGTTCTTGCTCCAGTACTTAAGTCTATCAAAATTCAACCCGACACAGACTGGCCTTCAAAGAATGATATAAGTCATATACTTGAGTTTGTTTCTCATTGTGTTGCCTGTGAAGGGGTCAAAGTCTCAAATGAATTGCTTGGTCAGATATTCGAGCATTTAATATTAGAGGCTAACATTCCACTAAATGTTGAAAGGATAAGTGGGGAGTCCTTTAGAAAGAGAGAGAAGGAGGTCTTAGCACTTCTGGAAGCTGTTCCGGAGACTGATTGGGATGATAGATACCTTTTAGACATGTGCGAGAAAGCTCACTTTTACCAGGTTCTTACCATTTACTCTCTCTCTCTCTCTCTCTCTCACACACACACACACACACACACAATCAAGTTTAAGGAAACATGTGACTGATAATCATGTTTATGTACTCATTTAGGTCTGTGGCTTCATTCATAACAGGAAACACCAATATATAGCTGCTCTGGATAGCTTTGTGAAAGATGTGGATGAACCAATCCATGCTTTTTCCTATATTGATCATTTGTTACGAGGACAGAGTGACAATAGGCCTGATTCTTTCTCAGCTGCAGTCATTTCACGAATTCCAGATTTAGTTCAATTAAGCAGGTTACAAAACAGAGTTGGTTGTTTTAGATGCTGAATTGTCCAAGCTTTACTATTAGTGCTAAATTTTCTTTCTAACTACATGTTTTGCATGCTGAATTTTGGCAGAGAAGGCACACTTTTTCTTGTTATGGAACATTTCTTTCAAGAATTTCAACAACTCTTAGCGGATTTGAGGTCTAATCCGAAAAGTCTCTTTCTGTACCTTAAGACAGTTATTGAAGCTCATTCAATGGGCACATTGAGCTTCAAATCTCTAAGAAAAGGAGAAACTCTTTGCTCTTCTGGTAAAAGGGTAAAGAATCAGACTGACAGAGTACATGATTTCTTAGAAAGAATATCTGAGTTCCCAAAGTTCTTGCGTGAGAATGTGGTTCATGTAACTGATGAAATGAACGAGTTGTATCTTGAGGTAATTGTTCACCTACTGTACGGGACTTTGCATTGTCCCTTTTCTAAGTGATCTGCGATTTTGTAATGTGCACATACGAGAACTTTGTATGTTTAATTTGAAGGCTTGTTCTTTGCTTTTGAGGACCTTTTCCAATGTTATCTGCCCATAAATCCGATAAATTTTTTACAGAATTTTGTTTTGTCAGTTTGTACACCTTCCTTTTATTTTTTAAATTTATTGTGTTAGATTTCCTTGTATTTTTTTTAAACAGCTGATTTTCTTGCTCAAATTGGCATTAACAAATATCATAAGGTCTTCTCAAAGAGGGTGCTTTTTGATCATTCCCTCTTTTTTTATTCAGATTACACTACAGAGTCGTCCAATCTATTTTACCTGGATCTAAAATATGTTGTTTTTTCTTGTGCAGTTGCTCTGTCAGTATGAACCCAATTCTGTACTCCATTACCTTGAGACCTGTGAAAGCTATAGGGTAGACCATTGTTTACGCTTGTGCCAAGAATATGGAATTATTGATGCTGCTGCTTTCTTATTAGAACGGGTTGGAGACGTTGGAAGTGCTCTTTCATTCACACTTTCTGACATCTCAGATAAATTTAGCAGGCTTGGTGCTGCTGCTCATAGTGTAAAAGATCATGTTGGGGTGGATCATTTCAGTGTGTTCATAAAGAAGAAGGAGGTCTATCATATTCACTTTTTTTTCATCTAAACTTCTGCTTCATATGGTGGATAAACAATACAATCATCTTGGTCATTAATGTAGGTTAACGACATATTATATATTGTGCATACCTGTGTTGGATTGTGCCAGAGGAACAGCTCTCGGTTGGATCCTAATGAGTCTGAGGCCCTCTGGTTTCAGTTGCTGGATATGTAAGTCCCTTGCTTCATATAGTTGTTTGATTATGTATTCTTCTTATAAGATTGGAAAAGGATCACATGTATTCCCATGGAAAAAAAGATATCATCTTTGTTCATGTAACTATCGAATATGATCTAAAACCAATGAGAAGCAACAGCATAATATTTAGGAATACAATTGGTGTAGTTTTTAGAACTCGTATGTGATCATTTACCTAATATATATACACACATGCTAATTGCTACTTTCTAAATATTTCTCTGTGGTGGTAATTGTTATTTTGTTGGTGCAGGTTTTGTGAACCCTTAAAAAATCCAAGTGTTGATAAGATGGATTCTGAGCAAAAGGATGGCACGTCGTCTGAGTTTCAGAGGAGGCAGGAGAAGGAAGGGGCATTCAGAAATAAGTGGTATATCCGAGAGTCAGATGAAGGTGCTCAAATTTTGAGAAAAGTGTTCTCCATTTTCATTAAAGAGATGGTTGAGGGAATGGTAGGATATGTTCGGTTACCGACTGTCATGATGAAACTTCTCTCTGATAACGGTAGCCAAGAGTTTGGTGATTTTAAGGCTACCATATTGGGAATGCTTGGAACATATGATTTTGAAAGAAGGATTTTGGTAAGCCTAAATTTTATTTGATGTTTGCATTTATTTTTTATATACTGAATCTCTTCTATGGTTACATCAGGACACTGCCAAATCTCTAATTGAGGATGATGCATTTTATACAATGAAATTACTCAAGAAAGGAGCATCTCATGGTCATGGCCCTCGGAGCGTTCTATGTTGTATATGCAATTGTCTCCTTACAAATGGGATACGAATTTACAACTGCGGGCATGCAAGCCATTCACATTGCGATCTACCCGCCTCAAATAGAGGTTTTTCTACAGGTTGCCCCATTTGTATGCCAAAGAAAAAGGGCTCAGTCCCTACGGAGAATGGGTTGGTGAGTAAGCCTTTACCCAAACATAAGTCATCACAAGTAATGAGTACTGCTCACCTACAGGAGAATGAGCGACAAATATCAAGGGTTAGTTGTTTCTTTTTCTTTTCTCTGATGTTGTACTGCCTGCAGCGGTGCAGCTGATACTGACTAGAATAGAGGTTGTTGCAACAGTATGAAATATTGATGAATCTTGATAAAGACAAGAGGATGGTCCACGTAGATATTATGCCACAATTGAAGCTTGCACCTCCAGCTGTCTATCATGAGAAGGTGAAGAAAGGAGTTGCTATGTTGCAGGGAGAAAGTAGTAATGGTGGTGGTCGTGCTAAAATTGAGAAAAATAAGACAGGCAAGCAAAGTAAAGATCTGAAATCAAAGGGATCAACTGGTCGATTTTCATTAAAATCAAACATATTTGGTAACATGTTCCTCTCTCTCTCTCTCTCTCTCTGTCTCTCTCTGTCTCTCTCTCTCTCAGAACTCAGATCTATCTGCTATAACTTTTTGACATTTATCTTTTGCAGGCAAGGAAAATTATCTCCTACCTCATCAATAAGTCTCCAGCTTCCCTATTTTGAAGAACTTGTATCATTTGACCCAATAATAATGGTAGAAGGTATGCTTAGCCAATTCTTTTATGCAGGGCTGCAAGCAAGTTAAGCCGAGCTCTAGCTCGACAGGACTCAACTCATGTAAGCTAAGCTCGAGCTCTGATCAATAACTCAACGAGTTTACATTTTGTTTTTATATGATTAAATTTAATACTAAAAATCATTTTTAAATGGAAATACAAAACTAAAACAAAACGTGATAAGTAGTAATAAACCTTGTCAAATTGTCTAAAATTAATATCATTTGTATATCCCCACTTATATATACATACATTACATAGTACTTAGGCTCGTAAAGCTCGATAATAGCTTGAACGGAGCTTGTATAAGCTTGCGCTTAGTTTGATATGGATTTGGAGCTTGATATCTAGATGTGAGCTGAGCTCAGGCTTGATGGAACCTTGACTATACTGAGATAAACTCAATAAAATCTTGAATCATTTGCAGTCCTAGTTCTATGGATGGACATCATATATGTAGTTGCTCAATACTAATGCTGTTACATCCAACAATAAACTTGATTCGTATTTTGTGCAGATGTTATTGCACACATTCTGAAGCCAAAAGTTGCAAAAGGACCGGTCCTTTCAACCGAGATCGACCAAAACAAAATCATCATGTACAGCGAACCTGATTACACTGTAACTTAAGGATAATGTACATACTTTGTATATTAGAGTCTGGGTGAGATCAAATGAATCCCACATGTAAATTGTGGATCGGCCTTTCTATATTCGAATCCTTTAAAAAGGAAAAAGCTTAAATCTTATAGAGAGTTTTATCGACTTCATTCTACCTTGTTTACGGTTAATATTTTTCACCATTATTTATTGCTAGAAACGTGGGCCAAAGGATCAGAACTAGGAAACCACCCATCTCATTTTTGTGGTTATATAAATTTTCATCGTTATGTATAAAACTTTTGTATGCGATGAACTTTAAAAACTTTTATCGTATGTATTGAACTTGTAAATATAGTATAGTTTTCTTTTTGGATAAGACTCAGATAGGAAAATTTCATTTTTTGACATTAACCAAAAATGAAATAATACACACAGTAAATTATGTCGCATACAATAGTAAAAAGTGTAAAAATGTAATACCTAAGTATTTTTCCGTGCTCATTCCCCAAAATTCATTTTGTTTTTGCATCAACTTGTCTCTAATAGTAATAACTGAAAGTTAGGGTGTGGTTCAAATGAGACTAAAATTTTGTGTAAGACTAAGGGAACCAATGATATCATGCCACATGTACAAAGAGAATATTCCATACTACAAAACCCATTTACCCCAAACATCAATTATATCACAAACGACAAATCGAAAAATCATGAAACTTGCATCATAATTTTCAGCGTTTTATCCTCTTCGATTTGCCGTCCCTCAAGGCATACTTCCGACGAATTTTTTTATTTTTTTTGGTGGGTTTCATATGTTACTAACACATGTGTTAGAGTGTTGCGTTTAAGGTTTAGGGTTTGGGGTTTAGGGTTTCGCCCCCGAAACCCCAAAACCCAAACCCTAACCCCTAAAACCCAAACCCTAAACCCTAAACGCTTTATAAAACTCTAAACCCTAAACCCTAATAATCCCTAAACCCTACTAAAACATAAGATCTAAACCCTAAACCATGAACCCAGCTAAATCCTAACCCTAAACCCTAACCATGACCGTAAATAAAATGTACAATCAATCACTAACATATGTGTTACTAATTAATAAAACCCACCAAAAAACCAATTTTTTTTTTATCGAAAGTATGCCTTGAGGGACGGTAAATCGAAGATGATAAAACGCTGAAAAATATGGTGCAAGTTTCATGATTTTTCGATTTGTCGTTTGTGAGATAATTGATGTTTGGGGTAAATGGGTTTTGTAGTATGGAACATTCTCTTTGTACATGTGACATGATATTATTGGTTCCCTTAGTCTCACTCAAAAATCATGGACTCATTTGAACCTTACTCCTGAAAGTTATATGGATATAATAGAAGTTTAAAGAATTGCGAACAAACAATAGAAATCGAACTACCGTCAGGTGCTCTTGAACTTTAACCAAAAATAAGTTACATATGTAACCGCATCTATTATTAATAACAATAGTAATTATATAAAAGTTAACTTTTGTAATAGCATTATTATTAATAAATAAGTTATAAGATAAATTATATAATTGACATGTATATACTATAATTTATGAGTTGAATTTCGTAGTACATAATAGGTAACTAAGGTAGGTAGTATAGTTTAATAATTAAATTAATCAAACAACTTGCATTTTGTTTTGTTACTATAAAACTTGAGTTTTATAATTATTATTGTAGTAATAGATGAGTACAATTTAAAGTAATTATAAAAGTCATATATCTATCTATAACTATTTATTTGTATGTAAATTCATAATAAATAAAAGATAAGTAATTTATTATAATGTAATATTCAAATCAATAATAAATATTCTTAAATTGTGTTACCATAAACAAATAGAGTTTCAATTCTTAGTTGACTTTATAGTGTTAGAAACTAATTTTAGTTGACTTCTATATTTCTTATTGACTAAATTTATCAAGGAAAATGCTATACATATAAATAACAAATTTAAACACACATTGAATGTTTTTACCTTAATAATAAACACTCACTTAGTGAATATAACTTCTCTCAACCATATTGATATACAACCTCTTTAAGCATGAATTTAACTATTTAAAGATAACTCTTAGAGTCACAAATAGCAAAATCCATTTATCAACACGGTACTAAACTTGCTTACAAACTACAATATATACTTTAAATTTAAATAATTTGTACCTTTGCAGTAACAACTAATTTCAAATGACCCGACGAGTGTTGACTAATGGTATTCATTTATGTTGTAACATGCTGTATTGCTGTGTTATTAACCGATACCAAAAAAATTTAAAGTAATTAACGATATAGGGTGTTATAAATAACTCAAATCAAATAATTAATCTAAGTCTGCACCCAAATAACTAATGAACTCAACTAACATGAGATTTATTTAAATCGGTTTCCGGATCAATATTTAAAAATCCGGGTAACCCGAATAATCACAAAAGTTATTTAATATACAAATGTAATTACATATACACAGATAACTTATTTATAATTTATATGAATACATCTATATAGAGTATACATATAAGTTACTTGATATATATAAACCACTACGTATTAGTCTGATCATCATGTAAAGTGTAAGTTTTGTTCAAGATGCAAAAGTTTAAAATATCATCTTGAGTTTTTCTTTCTTTCTTTTTTTAGAAGGAAATTTAAATGAAAGAAAACGAGATGGATGAAAATTCGAAAAAGTTTTTGTATTAAATATATTCAGGAAGTAAAATAAAGTTCTTCTTAAGATGAATGACCTGAACCTGATCCAAACTAAAATAACCCAATCTTATTTGAATCTGGTTATCATGTTAATTTGTAAACTTGAAAATCCGAATAACGAGGCCGGAATAACCGGAGTGAATTAACAGAATAAAACCCTAATGTAATTATGACATATATTTATATTTGTATAGGATTTGCTTGAAAATGTAGTAAACTATAATTCAATTCTATTGTATGTATCTGAATTTATTTGGTCTATTATATTGTGTGTATTAAACTTTTAGTAATTTTTTACTGTATGTATCCAACTTCTTATTACTTGTAAATTGTAATCAATTACATGACACTTGTTTTTATGAGATGACGATGACGTATTGTTAGTTATTGGATGAATAAGTTATCGGATACATAACATAGTAATAACTGAACCAATATAATGTTGGATTATTTTAAAATATATTTTTGTACATTCTAATGCACTAATCTCATTTATATATCTTTAATTATTTTATTATATTAAGAAAACTATGCTCCTTCCCAAGGCCTTCAAATGTTAACACATCATCATATACTTTTTTTAATATTTTATTCACTGTTTACTAATTTAATATTTACTAATTAAGAGTGCTTCTTTATTATAATAATAATAATAATAATAATAATAATAATAATAATAGTAGTAGTAGTATTACAAAACAAATATTGTAATAATTATCTTAAAAACAAAATCATTTCATCTTCTTTAATTAAGCACATATACATAAAGAAAACTATACTCCTTTCTAAGGCCTTAAAATATTGACACATCATCATATACTTTAATTTAATATTTTATTTACCATTTACTAATTAAATAGTTATTAATTAAGAGTGCTTCTTTATAATGGGATGATAATAATTAATAATAATAACAATAATAATAATAATGATAATAATTTAATAATAATAATAATACAAAACAAATATTGTGATAATTTATCTTAAAAACAATATGAATTCATTTTCTTTAATTAAGCACATATAGTTCCTAAATTTTGAATGTACTAATATATTTCTTAACTATTATAGAAACATAAAATTGTAGGGGCTCTAAAAATTTCAATATATATATATATATATATATATATATATATATATATATATATATTCACTGTCGAATTATAAGGATGTGTCGGTCTTTTGGATCCCCCTTAAAATTTTTAAACTCTTTCGACACATTTACATTTATTTTACACTCTTGTTTTAGTAGACACTTTCATTTTCTTAATCCATGTTTGTCATTAAGTTGTCAAAAATCAACAACCTCTTAGATACACAACCGAATTACTTGGTTTGAAGACAATAACTTTTTAAAAAGTGATAGATAACCAAAAAAATGCCCACTTTATATATTTCATACACGTGATTGGTATCACGATTAGATAACTAAAAGCTAGATTTTACGAACACCAAACAAAAATCAAAAGAGCAATCCACATACTATTTTGCTCTTTTTATTCTATAACTTCACTTTCTCAATTTATACTTTTTATACTACGATACATTTCGTTAAAAACTGCATATCACTTTAGAAAATAATACCAATAAAACATTATAAACAATATATTATCAGCATAATCAGGGCTGCGCATCGTGCATGCTTTTGACTTGCTAGTATTTATATAAGTCGAATCTCATAATAAATTACATGTAACATATATATAGTTTAACCATAAATTCAACAACTTACTTTTTGTTACGTATAGTTTCACTTATAAGGAAAATAATATTCAACAATTAAGTTTAGCAAATTTTAAATTCAGAATGTTAAATATATAAAAAGAATACTAACGGAGTAACGGGTCAATTTGAGCAGCTTGTGTTGACTTGAAACTAACATCTAGATGAAAAATTGATAAAAATAAAAATAAAAAAATAAAATAAAAACGTATGGAGTCAACTTCTGATCTGTCACTTTAATTTAAAAGTTCCAAATTTACCTATTTACCTTTAATATTATAGACACACGAGAGAAAAAAAAGACGAATGACGGACTTCCGACATACGAAACCGACTAACCAGACCAACGGAACCGTACCATCAGCGTTGACTCTGTCGGTTGGAACTGAAGATAAAGCTACGAAAGCAATGGAAGTAGTCTAACCCGTTACTCTTCAAGCACGAGATATGAATTATCTCAGTAGACTACATCAAGAAATCTTTATGGTTACAGGGTTCATGACTCAATTATATCAAACTGTTAAGGGTAAATGGCGCAGATCGGTAACGAACTTTCCCTTTTTTGTTGAGTTAGGGTATGAACACAATTTATTATACAGGTCGGTAATAATTTTTCAAATTATGTTTCGAGTTAGGTTACGAACTTTCCGAGTTACCTAACTCGAAACATATTTGAAAGTTCGTTACCTAACTCGAAACATAATTTGAAAGTTTGTTACCTAACTCGAAACATATATTGGACACAAAATTTCGAGTTAAGTAACAAATTTTTAAATTATGTTTCGACTTAGGTAACGAACTTTTCATGTTACCGAACTCGAAACATATTTGAAAGTTGGTTACCTAACTCGAAACATAATTTGAAACTTCGTTACCGACCCGTATAATAAATTGGGTTCATAGCCTAACTCGCCAAAAAAGGAAAAGTTCGTTGTCGATCTGTGTCATTAACCCAACTGTAAATATTATCTTTATAATTGAATTGTATTTACGCAACTTAACAAGATATAACAAATGATTTATAATTGAATTTTAATGTTAACTAATCACAATACAAATAAAATTTTACACATTTACAATTTTATTCTTTAATTTTTCTATATTTACATAAATAATCCCTCTATTATAATTAACATTACCTTTCTATTTGTACAGTTAAATATTACCAATTATATTCCATAATATAAAATAACAACCAACAAGATATGTGAATTTTAAGAGTCCATCGGCCATCGATCGCATAACCATGATTGGTTAGTAATGTGTAGAAATGTACTTATTTCCTATTGCACTAATTAATACTTACTACTGTTTATATTTTTAGCAGTACATAAAATAATTAGAAAATACATTAGTCAAAACTACCATCATATATTTATGATATACTCCGTAGTAGAATAGTTACAAAAAGATAAGTTACTCAAAATTTATTTCAACTATCATATTAATTACACAAATATTTTTATTTTGTATAGATAAAGATATTACACACACACATAGAAAATATAACTTGCCAACAAAAATAAGAACAGTGAGAACATCCATAAATGCATAACTTGCCAACAAAATCATTAGATTCACAGTCATACATCTCAAATATGCAAAGAAAAACAAATGCACACTTCTAGAAATGCACAAAAATCGAAAAAAACGATTGATACACGATTATCTCTATAATTGTGCATCAATCGTTCTTTCGATTTTTGTGTATTTCCGAAAGTTTACATCTATTCTAATAAGTTTTTCTACACATATTTGAGATGTATGAGTGTGAATCTAATGATTTTGTTGGCTAATTGTGCATTTATGAAGTGTTCTTACCGTTCTTATTTTTGAAGTGTTCTCGTTGGAACCTTACCCCCCCACACATATATATATATATATATAAAATAAAAATTTCTTTTTACAATATAAATAAGTGAAGAGATACAGGGCACTGCAGATAGCTTTTAATCTCTTTGAACAAATGGTAATATATAATTTTCTAGTATACATATTCATTGCACAAGTCACATATATCCGTGTATGTTTCATTACACTGACAGTACTCCATTCTCCTTGCATTTTCAGGGTATCTTGATGGTAGTCGTGTTGAGTTTTTGTTACATTTCGTTTGGCCCGAAAATTACAATTGCTAGGACATTTGATGTCACGTCGTATGGTGCAGTAGGAGATGGGGATACAGACGACACCGATGTAAGTAAATTATGTCTATTACAGTAATTTTTTAATCAAATTAATGAGTGATATATTATTGTTTTGTACTAATTACTATACATCCATAATGTAGCCTTTTGTTCGAGCATGGGCAGATTTATGTGGAGATGAGTCGAAAACCGCAAAATTGATCATACCATCAGACAAGACTTTTTTGATAAAATGTGTAACATTTGAGGGTCCATGTAACTCTAATCGAGTTTATATTAAGGTAACATCAAATTCTAGTTGATATTAACTTTCTCACTCCTGTCTTAAAATTATTATTCATAAGTGATAAGTAAAAACCACATTTATTTATATATTGCATTTAATGTGGTTATAATATGATGCCAATTTTACCTTTGCATTTAAGACACTACTAATTTCTAAAGGGTGTTTGATATTTTCATCCTTCAAATTGATAAATCAATCAAATCTATGCATTAACATGTTGTATTGTACAATCTGCTAATGCATATTGTGATGAATTTATTACTTTGAATAGTGAAAATATTATTATGTTGCACTTTTACCGTTCTATTTTATTTATTTTATATAACTTATTTTCAAATATTCAATAAATAATTGTTCACTTTACTTAAAAAAACATTACTTTTTCCCATTTTACATTTTATACAATCAATAAATTATACTATTTTATTTTAGTTTTTCATATATTATATAATCACATAACTTTCAATTTGTAATTAAGTTAAGGACGTGTTTTATATGGATTTTGCAAAAATAATGAGTTGTCATCGTATTTCTTCTTCATAAGTAACAAATCTACTTAATCGAGTAATATTCCTAGATCAATTTTAAAAAAACCGATTGAGTAAAAAGAGAGATATTAAAGTTGAAAGTGGTGATAAGTTTTCGTCAATCTCTCTCTTTACGCTATATTTTTAAAATTTGATCGAGTAATATTAATCGATTAAGTAAATATGTTACTTATAAAAAATAAATTTGGTGACAACTCGTCACTTGTGCAATTCACATCATAACTTGATTACAAATTATAAAATTTATCACCTTAAATCAAAATATTTAAAGTTGTGTATTGTAAATAGAAATAGATGAAATGTATAGTAATTTTTTATGTACTTTTCTCTCATGCTTATGGGTAGTCTAATAGTCTCTTCATGTTTTTGATTGGTAGCTTTTGGGCGACATTACTGCACCAAAGAGTCGTGATGGATGGGAAGGTTGCGATACTAATGGCTATTTGATGCTATTTTCATTGGTTAACGGACTTACCATAGACGGACCTGGCCAAATAGATGGCCAGGGTTCCATCTGGTGGCCGAGAGATAGACGGAGAGATACAGAGGTTAATACTTCTTACTTTAACCATTGTCATTTCTCCTTGAATTCTTTAAGTCGTAAATAATCTTTTTTTCCTTTTTTTTTCTTCTGCAGCCAACAGGTCCATCCTGTGATTGCCCATCGGTAAGATGATCTGATTTTTACATCAAATTTATTAGATCCAAACACTAACATGTTAAATATTGATTTTCTATAGATGTTACGTTTTCATAAATGTGACCATCTTCAAGTAAGAGGTACAACACATATAAACAGTCCGAAGAGCCATATAAGCATCAGTGGCTGTCATGGTGTAAATATTGGGAATCTTCATATTTCAGCACCAGAAGGCACTCCCAATACTGATGGAATCGACGTTAGTTGGTCGACACATGTTGACATCCATGATTGTACGATTGAAACCGGTATGACTTACAGAAAATGTAAATTTCAAGATGATATTGTAATCAGGAACTATATATACTTAATTTCCCTGGAATAAAATCTAAACAGGCGATGATTGTGTGGCTATTAGCGGTGGCACAAGCGATATCAATGTAACAAGGGTCATATGTGGACCTGGTCACGGCATAAGGTACCAATTCATGCTCATTAATTTATAAATAACTGATCACACATACATTTTATCTTGGGTTTGACGTTGAATCAATCTAATTTCGATTTTATTAGTTTATACCAAGTCCGTGATCATTGTTAAGTTATGTAGATTGATTCTCGTCGAATGATCCGTATGAAAATTTTCACACAATTTGGTCTCTAGGATAAGTATTGTTATTTAATAACAATAAAAAAAACTTTGAAATCAAACAAGCAATCACAATGATCGGGTTAAACAACATATATTAATTCTTTTAAAATTCTGTTTCTCCAAGCCCGTGATTTCCTTCTGCTAAATACGACGTATTTTGCAGCATTGGAAGCCTTGGAAAGCATGGTTATGCGACCGTAGAAAATGTTAAAGTACGACACTGTAACCTCACAGGAACGCAAAATGGAGTACGAATCAAGACAGTCCCGGTAAGATTACATTAAATGTACTATGATGAGGGTATTATCAAAATAACTTATGAAATCATTTAACTTGTAACGTCTTGTATTGTAGCATGGAACCGGGTATGCTAGAGGGATTTTATTTGAAAACATTCATTTAGTTGATGTTGGAAACCCGATTATAATCGATCAACATTACTGCACTAGTGACATTGATCATTATTGCCCTGCACCGGTAAGTCTTGTTACTCCATAACGATCTTGTAATAGATCAATATTATACATATATATATATATAATACGTACTAATTTTTTTACTTGGATTAGCCGAAAGCAGCAGCAGTAAAAGTGAGCGACGTAACGTATAGGAGTATATATGGGTCATCGGCATCAAAGCAAGCGATTATATTGAATTGTAGCGGAAAGTTTAACTGTACCGGAATCATAACCAATGGCGTTGAAATAACCGGAGACGATGTAGTTGCTTCCTGCGAAAATGTTCATGGAAAGTTCATTCATACAAGTCCTAAAATTTCATGCAATTAGAATGTAACAATTCAATTAATTTAATATAATTAATAAAGTATATTAATTTAAGCAAATAAATGATCTACAAGTGAACAATAGTTAGTGATAGAAAGTTATAAAAGTGGATGGGTTGGGCAATGGGCTTGGTTATCAATTTGGATAATTTTAAATTTTAATAATGTGATTTGTAATGACTAATGACTATATATATGGTTAATATCTGCCAACTCTATCGCTTTTTTGGACAACAAATAAAAAAAATGAACAAATTAACTGTTAATTAGTTACCTAAGTGAGGTGCACTAAAATCTATTAAATCGAGATTTTACATTAAAAATGTGTACGGAACTTTCAAAACTATGATATGCATCCAATTTTCGATTGTTGCTACTTGTTTGCATCTTTTTGAATACGATACACTGAGTTTTTTATTTTATTAACTTCTTTTATGTAGAACTCATAAACATTTTAAACTTTTTAATCATTCAGCTTTGTATATCGACATGTTTTGCCTTTAATAATTACAACTCTTCCAAGGAGAAAAACATTCTTTTATTATTATTATTATTATTATTATTATTATTATTATTATTATTATTATTATTATTATTATTATTATTATTATTTATTATTATTATTATATAGCTGAATGGAAATGCAGAGATCACTTGGTCAAGAAAAGTCAAATGAGATTTCATGATAATATTCTAAATTTCACATGATAATATGAAAGATTACTTTGTCAGTTGATATAAAGGGTTGTTAATTAGCCTTCATATAACAATTCAGATGAAATATTATTTAATCGTGGAAATGCAATGTCATGCGCATCTATCAAAATCGGATTACATGAAATATAAAATTTACGTAACAAAAGTATAAATTTGATTTTATGAATACTTAACCTACACGTTAAACTATATTAATTAGCCATTATTTCTAAAATGAAACTCAAACTCAATTTTTATATACATGAAGTAATTTTGTAATGATTTATATATATTAGCAGTATACCCGCACCATGCAGCGGAAGTTTTTTATTCAACATGATGTTGAGTTAGTGTTGACAATGGTAATGTATGACATTAAAGTAGTATTAAAAACATTAAAAACTTAGAAAGATTTTTGCTTTATCTATAATGCAATATTGTGAATCAAACTTGATGTATAATGATTATATAGAGAAAGAAAACATCAAACATTTTATTTATAAACCAATGTGGGATCAACTCCTTTTCATTTGGTATTATATAGTGTACATTGAGTTGTCCTATATTGATAAGTAATATAAATTATTCAAGATTTTTTCTTCTATTTAAAGGAGATGTTGAAATTTAAGATTAAGAAGTGAAGTAAAGTAAAGATGTTTTATATGTAGTTAAAGATAAGAAGTGGTTTCTTTTAAAAATGCTAAAAAAGTAGAGAATGGGAAAACCAATAGGATTCTTCCATTTCTCTACAAAACTCACATATTTTTTTACCACATTGGTTAATTATCTCACAAATCGTAAGTCCATAAATTATAAAAATTACATATTTGGAACTAGCGCGTTTTTCTCTTCGATTAGAGATGTCATAAGATATACTTTTGACGAATATTTTTTCTTCACTTTTTTTTACCGGATTTCACAATATAATCACATGTGATTTATGATAAAAAAAATTAAAATTTATTCACGATTATTTATTCATAGTATTTGCTACTTAACACATGATTATAACTTAATATTCACCCACATTAATAGTTATAAATAAAAAAAATAAAAAAATGCAATAATTTTCAATAAAAATCACATGTGATTGTTATTTGTACACTTAATCACAAGTGATTTGTTATATAATCACATATGATTTTGCATATAATCACATATGATTTTCATTTAAAAATTAATATTTGATGAGAAATTTACCGATATATGATAATTCATATATGATTTCAACTTGATTTTTATTTGATTGTATAATTCTTAGTCAATGATTTGAAAATTCGTATTTTATTACTCTTTAAACACATCGCATGTGATTACACCTTAGTTTTTCAGTCTTAATCTCTTTACATCATCAATGATTTGAATTTAAAGTTTAATCGGAAATATAAGCGGGTGTGATTATTTTTTAGTGTTAAATCACATGTAATTTCACATTAAAAGTTTCTAAAACCAAAAAAAAAATGAAAAAAAAAACTTCGTCGAAAGTATATGTTGTTAGATCTAGAATCGAAGAGAAAAAGACGCTGATTTCGAATATATAATTTGTAGACATACGGTTTATGATATATTTAACTTTGAAAAAAAGATGAAAATGAGTATTTGAAATGGAAAAATCCTAGTGGTTCATTCATTCTTTTTTTTTTACCATTATTTTTTGAACTTTTCTCATATATATAAATTTAAATTTAAATTACTATTTGTCAGTTATAGTATTTAGCCTTAATTTATCACAACTTAAACTCAAGAATTTTTGTTAAACTGTATTAGGTGGTCATTATTTACTAGATTAAACGTACTCAAACTAATTTTTATACGTAAGTATAACTTTTTAGTTACAATATATATAACTTATTTGTTATCTATATTAACTAGCGTTCACTTATAAACTTAGTATCTACATTTATATATGTAAACTAAATTATTGAATAACTTATTTATGTTTACCTATATTATTATTTAATATCATACATTAAATCTAAATTCAAACTCAACATTTTATATACAAAATATAATTGTTTACATATAATTGAATCTTCATTGTAGAACTTAATATTTAGCCATTATTTATCAAATGAAAAGCAAACTCATTTTTATTGATAAAACATGGGTTTTTGCTTACGTGTGTCTTCTGGCACACGTTAAGATGCATTTAATGAAGTTGAAGTTTTCTTAAATATTAAAATTTACATTTAATACTCATTAAATAAATCTAATAATTTTCTTTTTATCCATATATTATTTACAAAGGGTTTATCTAACGTGTGTCCTGAGGGCATATGTTAAGACATGAATATTCTTCTCGAAAAATGAGAAATGCATTTTTCAAGAAGAATCTTGATACCTTTTTCATTTTTCGAAAAGAATATTTTCAACTTTTTCAATTTTCAAGAAGAATATTCGCCACTTAACATGTGCCCTTAGGGCACAAGTTAGAAATTCCCATTTACAAAATATGTTATTTAAGGAAATTGTTGGTTCATTAAATACATCTTAATGTGTACCACAGGGACACACGTTAACAAAACCATGATAATTAAACTCATTTATAATTCAGCCATTATTCATTAAATGAAACTTGAACTTACTTTATTGATAAAAAATAGATTTCAAATATTAAATTATATTTAATCCATTTGTTAACCATATTAATTAGCCTTTATTTAGCACATTAAACTGTACATTAGATATATTCGTTGGAAAAAAATTTGGTAGGAATGGACCGAGTTTATCTCATTTATTTTATGCCGATGATGTGATTTTTTTGGGTGAGGCCGATGATGGCAACATGAGAAATCTGGCCAGTATCTTAAAGAGTTTCCATGCCTCCTCTGGTTTACAAGTGAATTTCTTCAAGTCTCAAGTTTTCGGGGTTGGGGCTGATTCTTCACAGGTAGCTAACTGGGCCACGACACTTGGGTGTATTCCTGGTACGTTTCCTTTTAAGTATCTTGGTGTACCGGTTGGGGCTAATATGAATCTTAAAAAGAATTGGGCTCTGGTAATTGATTGTTTTAATTGTAAGCTATCTGGGTGGAAAGCAAAACATCTATCTTTTGGGGGAAGATTGACTTTGGTTAAAGCTGTCCTTAGTAGCTTGTCACTCTATTATTTCTCATTGTACAAAGCGCCAAATTGTGTTATTGACAAGCTGAAACAAATTAGGAGGCGATTTTTATGGGGTGGGAATGATGATGGGAATAAAATAAGTTGGGTTGCATGGTCCACTGTTTTGGCAACAAAGGAGAATGGTGGGCTGGGTGTTGGATCTTTAAAAGCTCAAAATCTTGCACTTTTGATGAAATGGTGGTGGAAATTCAGGGATGGCAAAAATAACATATGGAAAGAGACATTATGCGCCATTCATAATATCAAGTTCAAACCGATGCAAGTTCTGTCTGGTGGTAATAGTTCCGGTGTGTGACATAATATTACAAATTTTGCTTCTGATTTTAGTAAAATTGGTTTTAACTTTGGTGATTTTTTCAAGATTAAGGTTGGTAATGGTCATTGTGTTTCATTCTGGAAAGACATTTGGATTGGAGACTTGGCGCTTCAAGTTAAATTTCCTCTATTATTCTATATTGAATCTCGAAAGGGGTGCTTAGTAAGGGATAGAATCTCGGCTAATGGGTTCACTTGGGGTTGGACTATTAATCCGTGTGGACATGGTTATATTTCTGAATTCTGCAACCTACTACATCTTCTGGCATCAGTACATATGGTTGATCATGCGGATATATTGTCATGTAATGTGACGCCTGATGGGAACTATAAGGTGAGTATAGTAAGAAAAATTATAGCTGGAAAATTAACATCAGGGGGTTTTGTTGATATGCAGTGGATAAAATGGGTACCGCTTAAAGTAAATTGCTTTGTTTGGAGGGTTGGTTTGGGGAGGATTTCGGTGGCAAAAAATTTAAATGATAGAGGGATCAATGTTGGGTCAATAAGGTGCAAAGCCTGTGATATTGAAGATGAGGAGGTGGATCATGTTCTTATTAGATGTCCACGAGCTAGAGAAACAAGGAGTTTGATTTTTCATTGGTGTGGAATTCCGATGCCTCAGTTCCATTCGGTGATTGAGCTTCTCAACTTTGGGGCTAATTGGGGTAATTGTCCAAAAAAAAGAAAGACGTTAATGGTAATTATCTATGGATTGCTTTGGTGCACTTGGAAGGCGAGGAATGAGTTGGTCTTCAACAATGTGGTTAAGTCTCATACGACAATGGCGGATGAGGTTATATCAACATCGTATTTGTGGTTAAAGCATAGAAGTAAATTTTCTTGTCCTTTGACGGAATGGAATTGTGGTCCATTTTCGATTGTTTTGTAATTCGTATCTTGTACTTCTCTTATTGCTCAATTCTTAGTTACTTGCTAAGGATGGGGTGTTTTATTAATATTATTTGCCGTTTCCAAAAAAAAAGATATATAAATATGAAATTAAATACATAACCAAATATATCATTATTAAGATTAAGATTATAATAAGATGTTATTTAGACTGGAATTATCGATGAAAAAATAATCTAACGATTAACTTGCCATAATTACATGTGGTGACTTGAAATAAACAGCCACTTGAAAATGTACGAATTTATTATTATTATTATTATTATTATTATTATTATTATTATTATTATATTTTTATAATACTACTTGAGTAGTCTTTTTGTCTATTTGTCACACTTAATGTGTTGACAACTAAGCCGAAGTCCTACATGTCAATATTTCTTTTATTTGCTAAATTTATTTTGCCACATCATATAATTGTAGAAAGTAATTAGTATTCTTAATTTTTTTTGAAGGCTAAGTATATTATAAATTGTCTAATAGCAATGCGCTAATTAGACCCCAATATGTATAAAACACCAGAAGATATACTAATTAGACCCCAATTAGTATTCTTAATGACTTCATAAAAGTTTATTGATAATTTTAGAAGGTCATCTAATCAATAATATAATTTGATTTTTTATCATAGTAACCACATGATATAAAAGTCAATTATACTGCGCATAAAGTCGTAGATTTTGTTTATTTTAGCATGTCAATCAATTTTTCTCAAACAACTAGCCAGTTGGTTTTAATGATTTTTGTATTTTTCAAATTTCTAATGACACAACTAACTTTAAAAGAATTATGTCTAAATTGACCTTAATTATAAAAGAGTAATGTCTGAATTGACCTTATATTCTCAATATCTTATATTTGAATGTAAAATTTGTTTTAAATTCAAATACAATACATGTGTATCTTTATATCATGTGTTATTTTATATGAATTAATTTATTATTATTTTATTTGTATCAAATAATGATTTAAATTAATATTACAATATAGTTTAAATAGTATAGAGTTATATAAGAATAAGTTTCTAAAAACAAAATTATGTTAAATCTTTATATTTATAAACATATATTTTCATAATTAAATTGTGTTAAAGACTTCCACAATTGTTATTAATATATGAAATAAATTATTCCACCATATTCGTTTCAACTCAGACGATTTGAAGGTAGAAACAAATGTCTAACAATTTACATGTACGATATTGTTTTCTCTATTAAGTTTTTTTTTTCCCTTGACGCTTTACTTTTATTCCATGTAGTGAAATAAAAATAATGAATATTGCATTAACGAACGATTATATATCATGAATTCGTTATATTATTAAAGCAAAACATTTTAGGGTAAATTATATTTTTCATCCTTGTAGTTTTTTATTTTCCCACTCTTAGTCCTTTTACCTTTTTAATTACAATTGGCATACTTATGTTTTGTGCTTTTTCCCAAGTTAGTCCTTTTACTTTTTTAATTACAATGGTCATCCTTATGTTTTGGACTTTTTCCCAAGTTAGTCATTTAAGTGTATAAATGACTAAACTAGCCTTTTAAATTTCTTTTTTTTATTTCGATATCTTTTCATATAATTTTTTCACGTATCTATACCCCTTATAATTCATTTCCACTTCTTCCATAAAAACTTATCAAAAGAAATATCGGAAAACCTCAAAATATTAAATCTACTTATTCTCCACTGACTACACTTTTCATTAATCAAATATCAAATCTACCAACTAAAATCTTTTTTGATTGGTTAAACATACACGTATAATGGGGACAACCCAAAATTTTAATAATAGTAATGTGGGACATACGGAGTACGATATATTTTTATTTAGAATGTCCACATTACTATTTTGGATTGTCCCATTATAAGTATATGTTTAACCAATCAAAAAGGATTTTAGTCGATAGATTTAATATTTGATTAATGAAAAGTGTAGTTACTGGAAAATAAGTAGATTTAATATTTTAGGGTTTTCCGATATTTCTTTTGATAAGTTTTTAAAGAATAAGTGGAAATAAATTATAAGGGGTATAGATAAGTAAAAAAATCATAGGAAAAGATATCGAAATCAAAAAAGAAATTTAAAAGGCTAGTTTAGTCATTTATACACTTAAAGGACTAACTTGGGAAAAAGTCCAAAACATAATGATGACCATTGTAATTAAAAAAATATAAGGACTAACTTGGGAAAAGGCACAAAACATAAGGATGACAATTGTAATTAAAAAGGTAAAAGGACCGAGAGTGAGAAAATGAAAAACTACAAGGATGAAAAATGTAATTTACCCAACATTTTATCATATTTATTTACATGAATATGTTAATGATCAAGTTTCACTTCAAAATAATAAGAAACGAAGAGGAACAAACGAAAGATAAGTATCAAAAACCAAGATTGATGTCTCATAGTAGAAGATGCATATGAAGACTTTCATGAAACTTTTAAAAATTGGTTCTTTAAATGATATAGTTATGCTTTTAAAACTTTAAACTTTTGACGCTTCATGAGAGTATGAGTCTATATGGTAGATCCATTTCTAACAGTTATGTAACCAAATTAAGTCTGAGTTGTGATTTTTAAATTACTATTCAAAATTGACATGTATGTGTTTGTAGTTATGTAATTTAAACACTAAACAATTAACTTTTGAAAATTCTTTGTAGCATTTTCAAAAATTATTGATTTTATTTATCCTTAAATTACTATTGTTAAAATATAAATTAATAAAATAAGTCATTCATTATTAGTTAAAAATTTAAACAAATGTATCATTTTTAAATCATATAAAAATTAAATAATTTCTAAATTCAGTACTTTAACTTTAGAAGGTAATCAATCAAAACTAAATATATAGCAACCAAGCGAGCCTAACTCAATTGTTATCAGTACGCACCCCGAGTAAGCACCGTTGACTTGGACAATGGGAACTTTGCTAGAAAATAGTCACGGGTTCGAATCCGTTCCCACCCATTGTTCCAAGCGCGGTGACAGGGGGTCTTCAGACTCATTGCCTGGGGCTGGTAGATGTGCAATGCCGGTTGGTACCCAAAGGGTACACGGGGACAGAGTTTGCCCGCCGATGTAAACCTTTTGCTAAAAAATTAAATATATAGCAATATACCAAATTTAGTTTACCAGACAAAAATAATAGTTTTTTAATTTATTTGGTAAATGTTAAATATTGCTTAATTAGTTGTCAAATTTTTGTTTAACTTTTTTTGTTAGGTTCAAACTTTTCTATATTTCTTTAACAAGTAAAATCCAAAGTGTTTTAAAGGTGTTGATGTATGATTAAGACGGTAAGATTAATAATTATATAACATATATTGTATTTTAGGAAATGTTATGAGATTTGCAATATTTTAGGCGTTTTCATCTTTATTTTAAGAATTTTTTTTATTAGATGAACCTTTAACTTTAAGTTCATCATTTATAAACTTTATCAATTAGATTATTATCTCAAGTCATCCATCGTACGAGTATAACACTAGTTAAAAATAAATAAGAAAATATAGGACTCAACTTGCTCTATCGTGAATTCAACATGGCTTAGAAATGATGTGGCTTTAAGCGTTGCTCACAACACACGAGATATGAATTACCTTAAATTTACGTTTTAAGATTACGAATTTAAATTTCAATTTGTATGAAACTATAGATCATTTAATTATTCATGCATTTAAACAAAATATGATAGTTAATTATAAAGAAATATTATACTGAAAAGCTAAAAGACTAAAAAGGAAAAGAAAGGAGTTCTCGAGTTAAAAAAAAAAGGTAAAGTAAAGGAAACGAAAGTCATATATTCATGCTTTTTAGATGTATAAAACTGAGAAAAAAATGTAATTATTTAAGTGAATTTACAATTTTACCATCTAAAATTATGGTAATTAGGGTTGAAGTAGTAAATTTTATAATACAAAAATAGTTTTTCTTCTAACTCGCCCATATTTGAACGAAAATATATATAAAACAATAATATTTGTAATTTGCATCCATCTCCACTTATTTCCTTTCCATTCTTAAAAAAATCAAGAATACATTATATATTTTACTTTCATTTATTTTTTTTCCTTTTTGCTTGAAAAAAACTCGAAAATGTAGTGTTAAGTATCTTCCGATTAATTCGTTAAAGAATCATGTTGGGTCAAAATGATCACCGGTACAAATTACAAATTTATCTAAGTGTTTAACTCTGCTGGATTGAATGGTTAATACTGTCAATACAAAGTTTCTACTATCACAAGCATATTTAGATACTTTAGTTGTAATACATTAAATGCATTCACGTGTAAATGATACTCTATTGTTTTATAAAATAGAGTTCCATACATTTGAGACATGTCATATCTTATTTTGTTGGGGGTACAAGTAAGGTTAGTAGATAGAGTGTGAAACAATTATTAAAAAAAGAAGGGTTAAATGTTTGGTTATGTATTTAACTTTGCCCTTTTTACTATTGTATGTAACAAACTTTCAAAACATCTATTGTATGTAATAAACTTGTAAAAAATGCTATTGTATGTAACAAACTTTCAAAACATTTATTGTATGCAATAAACTTGTAAAAAATCGCTATCGTATGGTGCAATAGTTAATGATCTGCTAAAGTTTACTCGTGCCGCCACAAACCAATGTTAAAGAGTCATTTTCATTTTGGCATGTACACATGGTAACCCGCAACATACAATAGATATTTTTTGCTAGTTCATTGCATACAATAGATATTTTTAAAGGTTGTGACATACAATAGGGATTTTTATAAGTTTACTGCATACAATATATGTTTTGAAAGTTTGTTACATACAATAGTAAAACGAGCAACGTTGGAATATGACTTAAACTTTAGGGGTTTGTTTAGTAAATTGGGTATTCGAGTTGGTTTAGAATTATGATTAGTATTGGAGTTTGTTTAGGATTAGGTTTAATTCGTAAGCTCTATATATAGAGCTCATTAGTCTAGAACTTGGTACCTTCGAATCTGAATTTGTTAGTTTGTTTTGTACCTTTTGAATTTGATTTGCTAGTTTGTTTTGGTTTGTTTGAATTTGATTTGCAACTTGAATTTGATAGCTTCCGCTTCGTATTCGTTTTTGTTTATTCTTCATATTCGTTTGTTTGGATATATCTCTAACAAGCAAAGTTAGATACATAACCAAACAATTAACCCAAAAAAGAAACAAGTTGTAAGTCGTATTTTTAGCTTCAAGGTTTTTCTCTCAAACCCTGATAGAAACACAAGTGTATCCGTATTATTATCATCAATAATATTGAAGCTTTGGTTATTGAATATTACTATTGTTCATATTGTCTTGTTCATTATTACAAGTGATATATCTTCCTAACTTAATGGCGGATCGTAATGGTCGAGCAATCAAATAACAAGAATAATCATAAGAATTTCAATGAGACAATTCTTAGAGAAAAGCAAAGCTTTATTTGTATTAATCAATATCAAAAACTAATCATAACCCTAAACAAAAGAGACTATTTAAACTAAAAAGTTAGCTTGGAAAAAAAGCTAAAAAATAATAATTAAAACTGCATCATCCTCCCCTTCTTGAGAAAGACTCGACCTTGAGTCTTGTTTTAACTTCACCATTCCCTTGATTTTTACCATCCAAACTTGTACTCATTGCATCAGATTCCCTTTCTTTTTAAGTACTCTTCTACGTGTCTTGATTGTCTTCATACCCAATTTATTGACCTTCTGTGCAGAGACCGTATTCCCAACTACATACGTTTCCCCAATAAAAATACTAACCAAACAACATATACTCATCTCGATAATGTCATCTTTTTTAAACCCAATCAACCCGTACAAATCTTGATAAATGATGTTTGACAAATAGCTTTGTATCACGACACGATCACCATACAAAATATCATCATCGTTACACTTGTCTTCTTCATCGATATCGGTATCATAAGTAGGATCCGATTCTTCCTCAATAATGTTTTCTTTTTCCTCGTTATCAGTATCATAAACTGGCAACGACTCTTCTTCTTCCAACATGTCTTCTTCTACAAACACATCCCTAATAGGATTTTCATCGTATCCTCCCTTCTCCCCTTCTTGAAAAAGACTCGTCCTCGAGTCTTCGTTGTTCTGAAAAAACTCATAATTGTCGACAAAAGGATGCTCCTCTTCCTCCTCCCCTATGTCCCAAGCGATAGGTTCAGATTCGGTTTCCTCTGTCTCCAAAGGATAATATTTTGGATCCTTACCGACGAACTTAGGAGTCGAAACTCGCCTCCCAAGACTACATAAGGAACCATGATAGTTTGGATGGACCTTACTGACGCACTTAGAAAGCGACACAACTTGTTTCCCAAGACTACATAAGGGTTCCTTCCGATTGCCTCCACGATGATTCCATTGATCACGAACGAAAAAATTAGGGTTTTCCTCATCTAGGGTTTCCCACATTCGTTTAGATCTAGTAACCTTCCGTCGGCATTCAAGCTCTTGAATCTGTTGCTTGAGGCGTGCAATCTCCACGTCACGCGGATCAGGTTCGTTGCCTACTTCGGCGGATCTACGAACTAGATGTCTTCCACGTAGCAGTTCGGCCATTAATACCAGAAGCTCTGATACCAAATAATGGCGGATCGTAATGGCCGAACAATCAAATAACAAGAATAATCATAAGAATTCCAATGAGACAATTCTTAGAGAAAAGCAAAGCTTTATTTGTATTAATCAATATCAAAAACTAATCATAACCCTAAACAAACGTGAGTATTTAAATTAAAAAGTTAGCTTGGAAAGAAAGCTAAAAAATAATAATTAAAAATAATAATTAAAACTGCATCATAACTTGATAAGTGTTATTCCACAAACTTATTGTTAAGTATTCAGAGCTTATTGTTGTTTAATCTTGACTGTGATTAAGTCGATCCTGACAAATCGAAACCCGTCCATTGCACAGCTAATAATGTGTATACGTTTGTTATTTCTTATTCTACCAATTAATATTACAACTGCAAAATTCAGAAGGACGTATTAACATTAAAATACATCTGTAATATCTAATCATAATATTTACTATTTAGTAACGTAGTTACAAAAAATAATAAATCACTCAAAATTTATTTCAACGATCATATTAATTACACCAATTGTTAATATGTATAAATACACACATATCTAGTTCTATTCTATTATACAATATAATACAGGTGTGAAGAGAGAAAGGGTATTGCATATAGTTTTAATCTTTTCAAGAAATGGTAAGATATATATACATCCAGTTTATGTATTCACTGCATAAACTACATCAATGCCTGTTTCACTAGACTTACAACAATCCATCCTCCTTGCATTTGCAGGGTCTCTTGATGGTAATATTGTTGAGTTTTTGTTACATTTCATTTGGCCCGAATAGTATAAGTGCAGCAACATTTGATGTGACGTCGTATGGTGCAGTAGGAGATGGAGAGAAAGACGACACTGATGTAAGTAAATCATATATGTCCATAAGTTTGAATCAAATGATCGTGATATATTTATTTGTACTATTGCATTCATAATGCAGGCTTTTGTTCGAGCATGGAAGGATTTATGTGGAGATGAGACAGAAGACCCGACGTTAATCATACCATCAGACAAGACTTTTTTGATAAAATGTGTATCTTTCGACGGTCCATGCAACTCTCCTCGCGTTCACATAAATGTAATATAGTATTCTGATGTTCACACTCCATCGCAAAATTATTGCTCAGAAGTTAAAAAAAAAATAATCACATAAAACTAATGCATTTAATACATCCACTTTTAGTTAATAGAATGCCAATTTTACCGGTGCATCTAAGACTACTATTTTGAAAATGTTGTGGTAATTTGCTTACGATAATTCTAGAAAACTAGTAAATTATTACCAACTATATATGTTTTTGATTCAATGTAATCCTAGTGTCATATAAATATGATATGATGATGATTGTAGTTGATGCTATAATATCATTATGTTTTCCGTGGTAGCTTTTGGGTGACATTACTGCACCAAAGAGTCGTGATGGATGGGAAGGTTGCGATACCAAAGACAATTTGATACAATTTTCATCGGTTAACGGACTCATCATTGATGGATCTGGCCAAATAGATGGTCAGGGTTCCATCTGGTGGTCGGGAGTTAAACAGGTTAATTTAATTTTAAGTTAATCATTCTCATTTTCCCTCCTTTAATTTGATCAATTAGTTATATCAGATAAAAAATTTTCCTTTCAATTTTTGCTACAGCCAACAGGTCAAAAAAGTGATTGCCCAATGGTAAGATAATCTGATTTGTACATCATGCATTAACCAGATCGATTCAAACACTAATTAACATGTCAATATCAATTTCTAGATGCTACATTTTAATAAATGTGACGATCTTCAAGTAAGTGGTGCAAGATTTATAAATAGTCCAAATACACATATAGCCATTTATGGCTCTCATGGTGTAAATCTTGGGGATCTTCGGATCTCTGCGCCCGAAGACAGTCCCAATACTGATGGAATTGATGTTAGTTCTTCGTCAAATGTTCACATCCATGATTCTGAGATTGGAACCGGTATGACATCATGGAAAAAGTTAAACTCAACGCAATACTGTAATATAATCTTGATGTATACTCATTTCCCCTGAAATAAAATTAAAACAGGCGATGATTGCGTGGCTATTGGTAGTGGCACAAGCAATATCAATGTAACGAATGTCCTGTGTGGTCCTGGTCATGGCATAAGGTATCATCTCATGCTCATCAATTTACAGACTGTTTATACATTTCATTTAAGGTTGAATGTTTAATCAATCTAAACCCTTTTGCAAAATATGACGTGTTTTGGCAGCATTGGAAGCCTTGGAAACAATGGTTATTCGACTGTAGAAAATGTCAAAGTACAACAGTGTAACCTCACTAGAACGCAAAATGGAGTACGAATCAAGACAGTCCCGGTAAGCTTACTTTTAAGTTTACTATGATGGGCGTATTATGAAAATCTTATTTAACTTGTAACGTTTTCTTCTATATATTATTGTAGAATGGATCTGGGTATGCTAGGGGGATTCTATTTGAGAACATTAATCTAGTTGATGTTAAAAACCCGATTATAATTGATCAATATTATTGCGATAGTGACGTTGATCGTGATTGCCCTGCACCAGTAAGTCTTGTTACTCCATGACGATCTTGCAATTGATCAAGATGCGTTACTCAATATATATACTCATTATTTATTTATTTGTTGGATTTGGATTAGCCGAAAGCAGAAGCAGTAGAAGTGAGCGATGTAACATATAGGGGTATATATGGGTCATCGGCATCAAAGCAAGCGATTACATTGAACTGTAGCGGAAAGTTTAACTGTACTGGAATTGAAACAAATGGAGTTGGAATCACTGGAGACGATGTATCTGCTTCCTGCGATAATGCTAATGGAAATTTCATTGATACAAGTCCCGAAATTACGTGCAATTAGTATTTAACAAAGCAATATATATGGCTCGATTGTAATAAGTTCTTGATCTAATAAAGTAAATTAGTCTAAGCATTTCATTTTGATGATCCGCAAGTGAAGTAGCTAGTGAACAATAGCTAAAGAGGTGATCTGTCTACATTATGGTCGTGTTTGGCGCAAGGCTCCACTCTATGAGCCTTGTTTGTCAACACAACAAAAATGAGGCTTCTTGAAAAAAAAAGCCTTCCAGAAGCTCTTAAACAAGAAGCTTTTTAACGTTTCAATAGAAGCCCAAGCCACAATTCCAACCACAAACTTTAGCTCGACCCACAACTCCAACCCGTTGTTACCAACACACCCTATATGTGCAATTCTGTTTAGAATTTCGTAACTCATTAAGGTATTAACAATAAGGATTTACTTTACATATATACTAGTTTATAACCCGCGAATTCGCGAGCTAGTGCATAATTCTCGTTATTTGTTTTTTACAGATCATATTGTTACATACTATTATTTTGTTTGATGTTATTGCGTTGTTCGCAATTTGATGATGTATGGAATATAATGAAATATCTTTATTTGTATTAAAAAAGGTTCAAAGTCTAATGCATCCATAGCAATAGAAGGGATAAAAATGGGTAGGCATTCTTATGGGATAAAACTATGAAAATTATTGAGCACAAAGGCATTCAAGTATTTCTTATTTATGAATAAGCGAAATGTATTGGCTATATGGGCTACATATATATATATATATTTATATATATATATATATAAATATAATAATTAAGATTAAGATTAAGATAACTTTGCACGAAATATTTCTCTCTCTTTATCTCATAAATTTTTTTTTAGTTTATGTATATAAAATTGCACCTATATTAATGGCACTTAGCTTTACTTGAAAACTAAATACCATTAAAATTAAAATATCTATATATACGCAATATATAGGTGAGTCGTAAAAAACTATAAAGTAATATATTTAAGAAGATATATATATAAAATATTATACATGCAAGATATTGATACCGTGTAATATTTATTTGTCTGAAATAGATGAATAATAATTGTTTAAATGATATCTCCTAAATACATTTACAAATACATATATCCTAAATACTAATACTATCCGATTAAAGTTTAAACATGATCGTTCAATTGTATAACAAATGGCTATAGAAATTAACAATTTAGTTATTTAGCTACATCTAATTATATAAAAATGTATCAAGCTATAAATACATGCATATAAAATATGCATCGTAAATAGCATCTACTGAAACACTAAAATGTAATAAATCGACCAATGTTTATTTGTTTATTAATAATTATAACAATAGATATATTATATTCATAAATTCATAAATGAACCACACAAACTGTTTAGCTATATGAATTTACACATTTGATTAAACAACTTGTTTACCTACTAATTAAATATCTAGTGTAGTGTTATCTTGACATTTATAGAATAAGGTTTCGAAGTCATCATAATGCTCTCTTTGTAGCAAATATTTCATACGCATCATCGTTTCATTTGTAGCTTGATCAACGACCATATATTTTAACAAACAATGGGATCACTAACTGAAGAAGATTTTGTAAACAATAATGTATATTAAACTGTATAATTAATAAAGTTGCAATATTTTATAAAGTTATTCATTGTGTAGGTTGGGTTGAAAATTATAAAATTTTGAATCAAATAAAATAATGATTTGAAATTGTTCAAATTCAACCACATTATTATTATATACTTGAAAAATTATATGGATATACTAATAGTAATGTCCACAAATTACCAATCATACTTGAAAATATGATGTATGCATTTTTAATTTTTATAATTTCACATTGAAATGATTATGTATCCTATTAAACATTATAATCAATATTGTAATTGGAATCGATTGATATGTATCTCTACTACATATAAAAGCATTTTTCTTTATATCTTAAAAAGTAGACTCAACTCTAAATAATGACTAAATTGCCCCTCATTAATTATTCCTATATTAAATATATGAACAAAGTTAACTTACATTGATCTATAACAAATAAGGTAATTTTAAGAAGATTTGTCAAATTAATATATGCATCAATGTATGACAATAATAGGAAGGAAGATGAAGTGAACAAAGTCAAACAAAATTCGGTGTTCAAATTTTTTGAATGTTACACGAACATTAAATATTAAATTAAATAACATCCTTATATTACATACTTTATTCTAACATACCTTTAAAAGCATATTATTATATATAGATACTTTTGCAATCATATACTAAATTTGAAATTAATATATTGATAATTTATTACGTGTATAAAAGTATTATGGTACTATTATTATTTAGTATATAGATAAATTAGATAGCCGAGTTGTATATATAAGGTACCGTCGTATTGTGCGGGTACCTTGCTAGTACATGTAAATATGAGATATGTATTCTCTAAAAAAACATAGATGATGAATATGGATCATGATATGAGCTGTAAATAGTAAAATTAAAAACGCTTTAAGTAAATATTATAATCAGTATTATGTTTGAAATGGAACTAAAATTTGCATGTGTAACTACGATTTATGTATTTTTATCATACACATTGATTATGAATTTTGAATTAATTATATGAAAGCAAAAATATATCATTGTTTATGAATTTAAATTAATTATAGATTAAAGTACAAGTAACCCCTACATTACAAGAACATTAATTGTAAAAATTATTAAATATTTATTTTAATACTAACTAACTAATTAAATGCTACTAATTAATAAAGGGTAAATATCCTTAATTGTTAAGGGTATTTTGGTCTTTTTCATATGATTCATTTTGCTATTTTGGTAGTTAATGTTGGAGAAGGAAATCAATAGACTACATTAATTGCCTCATTCATCTAATGGTCATGATTAATTTATAATGATTTATTTTTGTAAGGACAACATATTTATGAATTTTTATAAAATAATAAAAGAGAAAAGAGATGCCATTTTTAGTGGCTCACTTTAATTAAAATATCAAATATTTCATTTATAGACTTAAAAAAATAAGGGAAATGGTACATAACCAATTTATCAAAATTTAATAATAAAGGATATTGACTTTTTCTATGTCCCAAAAGGATCCAAATTTTGAAATCGTGCTACAAAACGATTTAAATTGTCATAAAAGTTTAATCAAAGGTAAAATATTATTTTACTTATTTATTTTTACATTTTTGGCTGATGTAAATACAATATATTAACACTTTTTCACCGAAAATAAAATTAAGGTTTAAACACTTGAAAAATAAAATTAATGTGTATGTAAACCAACATAAACACTTAGAATTTTTTTAATTTACTTTTATTAATTTCAATTTTATTTAATTTTTCTAAACTTATCATTCCCACAATTAAAATACATATTTTGTAGCTAGTATGTAAACATACTCTAATTTATAAAATATTACTAAACAAAACTATATACACAACTAGTGTAGCAATTTGGGTTGTGTTTGGTTACTGGGTTCAGGTTGTCAAGTCAGAAATAATCAACCCGAATCCAACCTAATTTTATAATTGGATTGAGTATTTTAATCCAAACCCAACTCGAGTAATCCGTTTTTTATTTAACTAAATAGATTTCTAAGTTACTTTCAGGTTAATAGGTCAGTTTTGGATCAAATGGATCATGTGGGTCAATTGTCTCAAAAATAATTGGTAACAATTAATAAGCATAATGATCATAACTTAAGTCTCAAATGATTTTGAGAAAAATTGTGAGTTGTGGAAATGTGGGCCTATGGACCAAATAGAGGTTCAAATGTTTTATTTATTAACTCAAATATAAAAGCTTTAAATTTTTTAATTTATATTTTTTAGGTTTTGAGTTCGGTTGACCTGATGACCCATTGGGTTACTTGAACCCGACCTGAAAAAAACCAGGTTGTCGGGTTTCAGGTTGATGGGTCAATGGGTCAAAAAAATTTGACTAAACCTGATAATTTTCGAGTCGGTCTCGAATCGTGTTTCGAGCCGTGTAGGAATTTGCCAGCCCTATATACAACCATACAACTACATCTATATGTCATATTATCAAAAAATTAGAATGATATTTTTCTTGTATAATAATATATAGTTAGCATATAATTTCTATAGTATTATTCATAAGCACCGGTATATAACATCCAATTTCATAAGGTAGTTAACACTCAAAATATAAATGGATACGTAAATTAACAATCATTATATATTTACAGCCCAAAAATCGAATGTAAAAGATAAATTTCAAATATTAAGTGAAGGATTATCAAAATACATGTGCATTTATTAGGAATTTTATAGTTCATGCATATTGTAGTGAATATGTAATCAAATTACAGGTATAAAAATAATATTACGGGTACTAGTTAAACATGCATCCAAAAGAAAAGAATGTATCACAAGTCAAACATTGAACTTATATTGTTATTACATAAAAAAATTATCTAACACATAATTAATCATATATGGTCAAATATTAATGAAATATATATGATATATGCATTTATTTTAAAATAACAAATTTTGATTGTTCATGCATATATGCAATATATACACATTATCTAATTACATTTTCTTACATTATAAATTGGAATTGGATAGAGAGGTGGCATTATAATCCCAATCAAACATTAGAAGAGTTACCACCTTCAATTGGTTTCACAAAAATGGTAAGAAAACCAAGTTAACTTTAAAAGTGCTTTAAACATTGCAAATTCACAACACTTACATTACTCTTTCTTCTTTTGGCAGGGTTTGTTGATGCTAGTATTATTGAGCTTTTGTTACATTTCGTCGAAAACTATAAGTGCCGCCACCTATGATGTAACGTCTTATGGTGCAAAAGGAGACGGGGATACAGACGATACACAGGTTAATAACCTATAAGCTTACCTAAAAGAGAACGTGGTTTGATGCAAAGGAATTGATTGTATCCTAAGTTTCTAACGTATGTGCAAAGTTTGTATATTTTGTAGGCATTTGTTCGTGCATGGGCGGACTTATGTAGAGATGAGTCACAAGACCCGACGTTAATCATACCACCAAGCAAATCGTTTTTAATCGGCCCGGTTGCATTCAGAGGTCCATGCGAATACCGCACAATATATGTTAAGGTAATCTATAATGAGACCGAATTGAGAGTTAGAGATACATTATTATTAGCGGATTAAAGGATTTAAGAATTTTATAAGTATAAATTTGTTTTTAAATAGGAAAATAATCGAGAGACCTAATTAAAAAGACCTAATATAATGGAGGGTTAAAAATGTAAGAGTGACATATTTTAAGTTGACCCAATAATATTAAGAGAAAGAAACCGTTTTAACCAATCAATACATTATGTCTACATTTAGATTCATCTAAATAGATTTGTGTAGCATTATTCAAATAAATATGTATGCACGATTATTTTTTCCCCCAATAAATGAATCATTCTAGCAAAGGAGTTTTAAAACATTCCTAATAAAATTGAAGAGGAATAAATATGAATAGCTAACAATTTTCTGTTAGTGTCATGTTATAGGTACTCTTGTAATTCTGAAAATTTTATTTAACCTTTTTAATATTCTTTATGTCTCAACAAAGAAAAAGTGCACAATAATAATAATAATAAGTCCATTTATTGCATCTTTGACTTAAAAAATAGCTACTGTTTATAATAAATTAATAAGCGTCTTCTTTGAAATATATGTAGTTTTTTTATTACGAAACATTTAATATATTATTATGTGTATATTTTTATTTAAAAAGAGGATCAAAGGAGTAGGGAGGGCATAAATGTTTTCATACAAAAATCATAACTTTTTGATCTACTGCATTTTATTTTTGATCCACTGCATTTTATTTTTAATTATTTTTATCCGTCTACTACATTTTATTTTTTGTCCACTGCTTTTGGATCCACTACATTTTATTTTTTTGGTTATTTTTGGTCCATCTACTGTAATTTATTTTTGGTCTACTGCATTTTATTTTTGATCCATTACATAATTTACAGTATGTTAAACATATCTTCTCTGCTCCTCTAAATAGTCATGCTCCTCTAAACCTCACCCTTTTATTTATTGAAAACAGACAAATATTTGAAAACTAATTAAATTCTAACATTAATTTGGTATGAGGAAGTATTTGAATATTTTGAAACTACTTTACATAACTTTTTTATTTAAACAATATTTTACATAATTTTATAGGTTATGATTATACGGATACAGTCGGCCCATCAACCAAAGTAGGCTTCATTTTATTTTTACAATCCATTCAATTTGACCCAAAACCACCCACATCAATAAAATAAAATAAAAATATTAATAAAAAAGTAATAAAAATAAAAATTGACTTTTTAACTAGATATTATTATATTAACCAGTCAGCTAGACACCTCGTTTTGTTAAAAACTTAAAATCTTATATATATCATGTCCTGATTTGGGTACTTATGACCCACTAGCCCGTTTTTTGACTCGGGTGACGTTTGGATTGGGGTGACGTTTGGGTTGAGTTGGATATTCTAAATTGCCAACCCAACCCGAAAAGGTACCGCTTATTAATAAAGTTGTTGTACAGTCCTCTTACTAAAAAAATGGCATGAATAGATCAATATTGATACTTAGACATTGACAATATTCTATGTAATAATGATAGAATTTAATTATGGTTAATCTTATAATTTGTGGTTTAATTTCATGAGTAGCTTTTGGGCAATATCGTTGCACCGAAGACTATGAAGGGATGGAGAAATTGTGTAAAGAAACGGTTTTGGATAGTTTTCTCATCAATTGATGGACTCACCATTGACGGACCTGGTCATATAGATGGCCGAGGCGCAATCTGGTGGGGAGACGAGGTTAAGTTTCCAAATCGAACTGAAGTATACTTCAAACAACATTTATATCCACATATTTGGTACTCATTGATCCTTCTTTCTTACAGGTGTTATCCAAAAAATGCAGCCGCCCAACAGTAAGATGTCTAACTCCTACATTAAACAGTAAACACTAACATAAAAATTCGGCTATGCAAAAACTAACGCACGCGTAAAATGTGAACCTTTCAGGCTTTACATTTTAGTCATTGCAACGGTCTTCGACTGAGAGGCACAACTCATTTAAACAGCCCAAACCTGCATATGAGCCTTGTTAATTGCCAATATGCAGATATTGGAAATCTTCATATTATAGCACCTGAAAACAGCCCCAATACTGATGGAATTGACCTCAGCGCTTCTTCACATATTAGTATCCACGACTCTCATATTTCAACTGGTACGGAGTTTAATTTTTTTTATTTTTTTTTTGGTTTTTAAGTACAGCAAACCTACAACGTATCCCACATATTATGCTTACTAACACTGTCTATGCTTTCTGTTCAAAACTTTCTATCTGACTCGCATATAATCACTTATGCAGTTTACCTGCATAAACAAACTCAAACACTCTCAAAACAAGTTATCGTTGTATCAAATTTATAGTTGTATTAGTTAACTTGGTACACTTTAAATAGGCGATGACTGTGTGGCAATTAATGGTGGCATTTACAATGTCAGTGTAACGCGGGTGTTTTGCGGACCTGGTCATGGCATAAGGTAGAGAATATATAATTTTCGGTCATTGGTTCACACAAACTTTTTCTCAACTCCGTGTCTGTGCTTTTGCAGTATTGGAAGTCTAGGAGAAAACGGAGGTCATGACACAGTCGAAAAAGTACGTGTAGAAAATTGTAACATCTCTGGAACAACAAATGGACTACGAATCAAGACAGTACCGGTAAAAGTGTATTTATTTATTGATTAATTTTTTTTGGAACAACGTATATTTGATTATAATCGTGTTATTGAATCACAGGGTGGAACAGGGTATGCTAGGGGAATCGTATTTCAGAACATTCATCTTGTAAACGTTAAAAATCCAATAATTATTGATCAACATTACTGCAGTAACTCTGAAAATGCTGTTTGCCCTGCACCCGTAAGTGATTCCATCTTATAATTCATTACAAAAATCTCATCTGTTTCTTTATACGAAATTGTACTTATTTTATTTCCCTTTGATTAGCCTCACGAACCAGCAGTACAAGTAAGTGATGTGACTTATAATAATATATACGGGTCATCAGCATCAAAGCAAGCAATTACGTTTAGCTGCAGCGCGAAATATAACTGTACTGGACTCAGTACAAAGCAAGTTGGAATCACTGGACATGATGATGTTGCTTTTTGTCAAAACGCTGAAGGGAGATTCGTTTCTACTACCCCAAGTATAAGATGCAATTAGATTTATGTAGCCCCTCATATTGGGATTTATAGACATGAATTGTAATAGCATCTAACATTAGAAAAGTTTAACAAAGAAACATACATACATCCATACATTATGTACAATTGTATATATGTATGTCTGTATGTATTTTGGAATTATATACAAGTGTTGTAAGTGACTATGGATGCTTGTTCAGTTGGATTGGTATAAACCTAACCAAAAATACAAAACCGATGAATCTTTAGTTTCCAAAAACTTGAACTGAACCACTCAAACTAAGTCAAAACCAAATATATTAAACCAGATACTTTATTTTGTTGGTTCGATTATACAATTCTGTTTCTCCTTTATATATTGGTAAAGACATTCAATCCATACCAAGGTTAACCAATAAAATATCTTGGCAATGTTGTTATAACTTATAAAGTAGTTCTTGAAATTAGGGGTGTCACTTTTATCCGGAATCCGAATAATTCATCCGATCCAATCCGATTTAGGTTAAATGGACATGATTATTTGGATTACGGAATGCTTAAACGGATTATGGATTACTTAAATGGATACACATATAGGATTAAGGATCAAAATTAAACTGTTTGGATATATCCGTATAATCCGAATAAAAATCAAATATATTAAATAATATTTTTTGATAATATATTATATATTAATGTTACTATTTTTCCAGTTTTTGAAGATCAGAGGTTTGACATTTTGAATGCTATGAACTTAAGAAAAGAAGATTGAATATTTTTTGGTTGTTTTGGACTCCTCTTTTGGAATAGATTGATTGGAGGTGTATTTAATTTTAGAACTAGGAATATGTTTTCGATCAAATTGTATGTTAGAAGTTGGAATTGGAATTTGGATGTTATAAATTATAATATGATATATCGTTTCATCTTATCTTATGTTTGTTTATATACTTGTTTTATTAAACGTAAATTTAGTCTTACTCGGTATCACACGTTCAACTTGAGCTTATTCGGATGAAACCGTTTAATCCGAAAATTAATCCGAACCATTCAATCCATATCCGATTAATCCGTTTCTTATTTGGATTGGATTAAGGATGAACTTGAGATTGTCCAAAATCCGACTAATCCGATCCGAATAATCCGAAATCCGAACAATCCGTCCGAATAACACCCCTACTTGAAATTATTCATCCAGTGTTACGGGGATACGGACGAAAATGACATCGACAACTACATTCATGCTATGTAAGGTTTTGAAGATGATGTGTATATGTGAATTGTTGGATAATTAACTTACTAATTGTATATTGTATTGTATATTTGTATATGTAAGAAATAGCAAAATACAAATCACTATTGTAGCATTTGAAAATAATTATAAATTATAATTTTATGGCAAATAACCATCTATATAAAGAAACAGATATGCACAAATAATATATAAATGCAGCTCATATACATGTGAAACAACTTTCAATTTTCTAGAGCATACCATAAAATCTGTGATACTCTGGCCCAAACCATCAACACGAAGAAGATTTTGTATCTTCAATTCATAGACTGTATACAGATTATGGATATCACTTCTTCTGTTGAGGCAATCTCTGAATCACGACCTGCAATTTCAACACATTCATATAAGATCAAAAGTAAAAGGAAACGAGTCATGTATGTTGAAAACCATCTAAAGTATAATTTTTAATGAGTACATTCATTTCATTCAAACATTTATATTATTGTTGTTTCACTGCTTTGAGTTAAGTAATTATAAGCACGTTCTATAAAATGGACCACAAAGGAATTTGCTAGTCAACCCAACCTGACCTAGACAACCTAGTCTAAAATGACCCGTTTCAATCTGAACCTGTCTTGAGTCTTGACCCATTATCAAACCTGCTGACCTAACCATCTTCTTCTACATTGTTACAAGACAGCTAGTTCTAATAACCAAAATGAAGAGGTCCACTTGTAGATTTTCACTATGCATACCTTGCCAGAGTTTTCTTTGTTCCCAACTATGGTCTGACAAGCCAACCTCCATGACTCAGGTTTCTGTGTGAAAAATTCACACATTTTAGATATGCAGGTTTAATTATAACATTAAACACGTAAAAAAGATCTTGTTGAAGTGATACCTTCTTCAAGTATTTAAATTCAGTATCTGTTCTCTCATTTAAAAGCTCCTTGCCTTCTACAACCTGCACACATAATAAACAATAACGATAAAAAACATGTACATTTCAACTAAAATGGATATTTCGATTAATTTAACTACCAATGGATCATTACGTTATGTTTTAATGAGTAAACTGAAAAAAAAAAATAACTAAATTGGAAACGGGTCAAGTGGGTCAAAAGTTTTGCATATTGTATTCTTGATGCATAAAACATGTAACAGAGTTTACACATTAAAGTACCTTACTATTTAATGATATATTGAATATTAATAAAAAAGTTATACCTAGCAGGGAACAAAAAAAAACTCAGTATAAAAAAACTATGCCTTTTGACCACCCGATTTGCTATCTGTAATTTTTATGAATCACTAATTTTCCGTAGTGTATGAAGGGATCTAGGAAGATAATCCTTCTTCATGTAGAAGACACTTGCATTTACCCTAGGGAATTGAAGAACAAAAAACTGCAAGGAGACATACCTCAACGATGCATGTGCCACAACTTCCACCGCCTCCGCAATTCATCAATTTTCCCTTCAAGAAGAGATTATCAAAAAAGCTTTTGTCATTCAAGACTACTTTTGTTTCTGGTGTATGATGTGAGAAGAAAGGAATATGTAATTACAATGAAAGTGCTTTTATAGAATCCTTTAAAGAAATATAAGATTGTGGATCATTATTGCTCAATTGAACTATAAAATTCTAATCAAATGAGTTACTTTTCAAATCAACATTTTTAATAGGCAAGTATTCACTCTAACACAACTATTATAATCACCACATATGTGTCAACTAAGACTTGAATCAATAACCTCTTCATTGATGAGCCACCCACCTACCGATAGGCCAAAAGTTCTTTGATTAACCTTCATCTTCTTCTACCTATAACTCTCTAAGATGGTTCAATCCTAATATACTAAGAGGGAGAAGCTAATGAGGAACACAATAGTCCAATCCAGTCTGCCTACTCATACATAGCATTAGGAACATGTAAAACACATGCGAAATAGATCACCCTTACAACAACTAAAACTTTTTACTCTAATAATAAGGGTTAGAATAAGAACAGTTTAAAATTATTTAGATCATTTTTAATCTTTTTAACGAACAGATAACTATTTTTTTGTTATGGTGACTTGTACATAACACATTTACACGGATGTTCAATTACCACGGAACACTTGGTGATAGTCATCAATGCAAGTTGCTATAAGCCTTCTTAGGGGTAACCGGTAATGTGTGTTGTGTATATGATTGAGAATAGTTGAAGTGTAAAGTAGTAACATACATACATCCCGTAAAGCTCGAGCTTGTTATCCGACATTATACTTCTTAGAAGCTTCTCTCCGCTCACTGCCACCGCTCTGTCCACTGGATACTTCCCATCTCCTCCTGCTTTTGGCTTCATTTCATCACCAATACAACCACCACATAAAACTAATTAATTAATTAATGGCACATTAACTTGTAGTACGTCTAATAAGTCCATAACTACATCATATTGATTCACAAGTTGACACCTTTCATTTATAATCATGGGATAACTGAAAAGGGCTTACTTGATTCTTTTTTTCTTTTTTACGGATGAGATAAATATGTTTACTGCCCTAATTAACAACCAAATTATAATACAACAATAATCACCAACAAATGGAATAATTTTTATATTACCCCAATAAATTCGAGTTCTATTTCAGGTAATGTTGGCGGTGATTCTTGAGTTGAATTGCTGGTGGCAAAGCACAACACCGGTGGTCTCTTTCTGGTGAAAGATGTGAAGGATTTTGGAGAAAGATTTCTGCCGGCGGTAAGTTCCGGTGATCGGAGAGGCAACGGTGAAAAGTTCACGGCGAATGACATTTGTTAAATTTTGGCCTTGAAATCCTTTTTGGGTTTTGGTTGTGGTGTAGTGTCTGGTGTTTCGGTAACCACAAAAACTGTCTTTTTGAAAGATGTTACTGAATTCACCCTTTATCTTATGGAAGTTGTCATAAAAGCTTTACCCGGCCCAAGACAAAGGATTGTGGGCCTGACTACTGACCCATTTGTCCGGCCCATTGAGAACTTTATGGGTAATTACAAAAATTATAGCTCTTAGATGATAAAAAAAAAAGTCATGTATGTCCACAGAGAGTGCTGATATTTTAACCATTGAATTTGATAAATACACCACAACTATGCATCCAGTACTTGTAGTGTACAAACAGGTGATGCACAGTTATGGTGAATTTATTATATTCAATAGTGAAAAAATCATTACAGGAGTGTTGTATGGACCTGGTCATTGCATAAGGTAGCAAATGATGCAGATTAAAACTCTCCACTCGCATATACACGCATTCTTTTTAGTCACTTGTGATTACTCTAAATATGTGTTTTTGCAGTATCGGAAGCTTGGGGAAGATGGTAGTCTTGACACGGTGGAACAAGTATGTGTACAAAACTGTAATATCAAGAGAACAAAAAATGGATTACGAATCAAGACAGTACGGGTAAATTCAATAATTTTCTTATCCCCTTGAAACACCAATTGAACTTTTTTCCATAACACCATATGATTTTTAAGTGTGTTCTTGTAATGTAGGGTGGAACAGAGTATGCTAGGGGGATCACGTATCAGGACATCAATTTGGTTGATGTTAAAAATCCAATCATAATCGATCAACATTACTGCAATAATATGGAAAATTTTGAGTGGTTAGCACCGGTGGGTCTTCTACTCCAAACAACATCAATCTTATTCACAATCTCATATATGCCACTACTAAACATGAAAATTTGTAAGCAGGGCATATATGGTATTAATAATGGTTTCAGAGTGGCATATCTGATTTTTTTTTCCCTTCTTTTTTGCCATTTTTTAGTAAGATGTATTCATTTTTATTATTGTTATTTGGACTAGCCAACGGAACCAGCGATACAAGTGAGCGATGTGACGTATATAAATATACAGGGGTCTTCTGCAATTAAGCAAGCTATTACTTTCGATTGCCGTGAGATGTTTAATTGTACCAATATAGTAACAAACTTGGTCGGAATCACTGGAGATGATGATTATCCTTACTGCAAAAACACTCAAGGAAATTTTGTAGATACCAGTCCAACTATTAGTTGTGATTCATTGTAACCACACAACACAAACATTCAGTGGCGGATCCATAAAGTTTTTGTTAGGGGGGTCATTTGTCAACAAAAGGGCATTAACAAAGATCGGATAACTTATTAAAACGGGTCGGGTCAAAACAAGTCATGTACAAAAACATATATAAAAGGGAGTTTATATATCATTATAAAATATAGTTAATGCCTAACAGGCTAAGTTTTTTTTTAAAAAAAATCGTATTTAATAACATATTTTTATTATGTACTATGTAGGGAGTATAATACCTCATAAAAGCAAGACTTGTATTTTATTATGTGTGTTGTACAATAACATTTTATTTATGCAGATGATTAAGAGCCCATTATATTGTCTGGGCCAAATACACATCAGGCCATTATATTGTATGGGCCTAATACACACCAAGTTACATAATCTAATAGGGGGTCACTCAATTTTTTGAACGGGTTTAATATGTGAGCTTAAAAATTAATACTTGGTGGGCCAATTTGAGGGGGGCCCGGAACCCCCTATTTGTTCTTTGAATCTGCCCCTGCACACACATCGGCGATAATATCCGATAATGTATTAGAGATTCAATTATTAATGTAACAAAGCTAATAAAAAGCACTTACCCCCGGCTCTTAGCATTTAACAGCATACATAACCCAAAAGCATATTACACTTTACAGCATACATACATATACAAGTTGGTTATGTGCACGACGTATGTGTTTGATGCAAACTTAGTCCCATATTGGCCGAGCCAAACATATAAGTTTAATGGACTACTTACTTTATCACCAACTGGTTTTAGATTGGAAATTATATGGGCTTTGTGCAGTGTCACTATAACATGTAGGATAGTAATTTTACCAACCAGTATCAGCTTTTTCTTAACTAATGGAAGCTGCTAACAACGTTACACCTTAAATTGTAACTTTGTAAATACCCAATGTAACTTGTCTAAGAAGAATGTATACGAAAACGTCTTAAACAAATGAAATTGAGTAAAGGGGATACCAACTGTAGATTAGTACTACAATAAAATGAAATTGACATACTATATATTATGTTCCTTTGCAAGATAAACAAGGTATTCAGTATATATTATATAAAATTTGTTTATAGACCTGGCAAAACCCTTGTATTGCTATATGGTTCATCAAGCGTCTCATCCCATTCACATTCAACATAAGTGTATCACTTCACCCTGCAAAAGCCAACCACACCAAATATTACCATCAATTATTTTTTATTTTAAATTTTAAAGTATATCTAACAAACTCTAATTATACCTCTAACACACAATAAATTTAACAAATCATGTTAACCAAAATTAGTACCATTGTTAATCACAAAAAAAGAAACTACTATATAGACTTATCAAACCAAGAAAAGGCATGTGTTGTGTGTGCAACATTGAAATATAGGTACTTAGTTTACCCAGAGTTATCAAGTAATTGTTTAAGTTATAATATATAGACAGATATTATATTTACTTAAAGAAAGATAAGAGGTTGAATTTGACATACTTGGTGCAATCGGTGGTAGGGTTGGTGTAAGCAATGTTAACACCACATTTTCCAGCAAGCCCAGCGGCGTTGTCATTATTAATAGGGCTCGATTTATACAAATTAATTATACAACCACATGCCACCTGTCGATCTGGGCTTGTTTTTGCAACGTTGTTCAATTCCTTAAGTCCATCACAGCAAGATGGTGGGACTAGACTACCACTCGTGATCAAGTATTTTATGCATGGAGCAAAGAAGCTCGCAACTGCATGGCATGCTAGAGCTGCCTCTGTATAAGACATCGACACAACCATGCATGCCATCATAATACACAGAATTTTCATCATCCCTACAACTTTAGAACAACTTAAATTGCATCTTTTCCCCCCCTTATAATGTATATGTGTATATCTAATTTTTGTGCAAGGAAATGTTATGGAGGGTCATATATTTATAAGGGAATGACTAATCTGTGTCCTAAGGAAAGATGTTTATGCATGTGAAATTGTGTAATCCTATTTTCCCCATCATCCTAATAACAAACTTTCCAAGAATTAATGACAATTTAATGATGTGTTGTAACTTCAATTAATAACGTTATACACTTCAATTCAATAAGAATTGTAGCCTACATAACCATAAAGTTTTTGGACAAACAGAATTCAAGGATAAGTAGGCAGCTATAGTTGGTATAAGATGGTTGGCAACTTAAGTTCATATCCTGAAACAGAAAGTATTGCCTTATTAAGGAAAAGAATTGTTGCATCTTCAATACAACGTTGAAAGTTTAACGTATTAAGATCAAAGATGTTAAATAATCTTTCGTACAAGACTTATCATCTACTAACACTAAAAAGATACTATTTTCATCCTTACAAAACAAAGTTAGGGCACAAAGTACAGTTTCAATATCAAAAGCTAAACTTAGCACCATTTGCACATATAAATAACTGATGTTCATAGCTTTAACCATGCCCATGATTGATAATCACATATCAGCACCAACAAGATACTATTATTATTCTTACATAACAAAATTAAGGCACAAAACACAATTCCAGTTTCAGCAAATCAAAATTTTAATATTAAGATCAGAATAAAAACCTAAAGCTCAAATCTTTAATCATACCCACAATTCTTAATCACAAATCAACACCAAGAAAATCATCTTTTAATCTACATATAGAAAAATTAGGGCTCAAAACACCATAATAATATCAGAAAACTAAAAGTAGTTATGAAGATCACATAACAATTACTAAAGATCAATTTTTTTTATCATTCTCGATGAGGTGCATCTGGTAGTGCTTAATTGACTGTATACACTGTAAACAAAGATATGAAAGAATGAAAAGATTATATATAAAGACTAAATAATAGGAGTATTTATTCTATCTTTCATAACTTCACAAAAGGAAAATTTAAAGCTCATTAAAAATCATCTTTAATGGTGATGAATTCTGTAACAGATTTTAGTGACAAACGTAGTAGTAATTCATAAGCTTTAAATACTGACATAATGAATGTTGAAATGACAAAAGGCAACAACTACATTATGGGTATATTGCAACTAATTAGTAAAGTAATTTGTATATAATATGAACATTCCAAATTTATTTCAAGTTTTCTGCAACTTTAATATGGCAATCATGTTGACAGAAATCAATGTCTTTGATTTCTTTTATTTTGCAGGAATAGTAGCCTTACTTTAATTTGTGGTATCTAACTCCTTTGTGACATATGCTGCATTTATCCTCATAGGTTCACAATACACATTTTTACAAGTTGTAAACTACTAGGTTGATCGAAGATCTTGTTTCACTAATTCAGGATACGAAAAAGCTTGGATTCCTACCTTCTTTTTCCCCATTTGTTTTATTGGACACAGTGACAAGAAGAGGTATTTTTCTTGTCTATTTCATGAATGCAATATGCATACATCTAACAAAATGGTACTATTACTATAACTATTGTTGTTGTATCGTGTGTATCGAATCAGAGATTGTACGGAGTACTCAATTTGCATGCAGAGGATGCATTTTTTTAAGTGAATTTAATCCCTCATTTTCTAACATTCTCTGCTTTCGCCAGCTTTAATACAGATTCTCAGTACATTCTATTAAAGCACAACAACAGGATTACCAGCTTCAATTGCTTTTAAAGAAATGGTAAAAAACTAGACCCACACATAGAATCATATCCTACATGCATATATAACTAAAACATAGAATTGATTATTCATTTGGCATTATAAAAGTCTTCAAGTGCATGCCACTCTTTTGGGGGAAGCCAAACTATTTATTTTTATCTGGGGATACATGAATATATAAACTTTTTCTTCTGTTCAAAACAAATTAGTCTTCAAGAATGTAGGTTGATGCAATCTTTTTATTTGTGGTGATTGGGTCCATGTCCTATATTTAAGTTGGGTGTTTAGCTTTAATGGGAGTTGTTATGGCATAGTGGTTGATGTTTTTGGTTTATGCTGATATGCAACTTAATTTTTTATGTGTTCATCTTCATCTTAAAAATGAGTTAAGTCGATTATTAATGTACTTTTTACTTTGTTGTTTCGCTTAAAAAAAGAAACAAAATTAAATATTGCAGATTCATTAGCTTTACAGTACTCAAATTTCTCCTTCTCTTTGCAGGATTTCTTGATGGTACTCTTGTTTAGCTTGTGTTACATTTTGTTTAGCCTGAAAACTGCAAGTGCAGCAACTTTCGATGTAACATCTTATGGTGCAATAGGCGATGGTAATACAGACGACTCACAAGTAAGCCATGGTTCCATGCAAAAGAGCCAGAAATTGAATGAGTTAGCTGTTTGCTAATTATGTCAATCATTATATGGTAGGCTTTTGTTCAAGCATGGACTGATTTATGTACAGATGATACAACAACCCCGACATTGATCATACCATCAGACATGACATTTTTATTAAGCCCGCTGGTATTCAATGGTTCATTCTGCAAATCTCCTACGTTGAATATCAAGGTATATCAGACTCATATTTATTGAGCTATATATAGAACTGGGACCAAAAAGGAAATACTATCGATTCTGTCATCAAAGTTTGTAATAAAATGAGTAATACTATGGGTTAAATGCTTAAAATAGTACTAGTACATGTTATTGATGATACTACATTCTTTCAAATTTGTTTACTAGAAACATACTTCATTTTTCACCAATTATAGCAATATGCTTTCTTTTCTTCTTTTCCTAACCAGCAATAAAAACGACAGGGAAAGAAAGGAAATAAAATTAAGAGAATAAATGAAGAAAAGGACTTGAGTAATTGAAGTTGAGTGTTTTCGAGTAGGAAGAAAAATGAAGTGAAATGGTTCCTTCAGACACATCACAACTCCCCTGTTCTTCTTCTTCTGTCTTTTTTTCCCATTCCTTTAAATCCTTAGAATAATTCGAGGTTACGTCATTGTTTTTAATTCCTTTAACTTCATCTTCTTTCTTTCCTAAAAAGAACTCGAGAACACATTTTTTGGTTTCCATGATGGGTAAGAATATGAAAGCATATAATCTATGGACATTGAGTATAGTGTTTTGGTAGTTTAAGCAATTAACTATATAATTAATAGTGTTCGTGTTTTGATGGGTAGCTTTTGGGTAACATCACTGCACCAAAAACACTCGACGGATGGAAAGATTGTGCAGATAAACGCTTTTGGCTGTATTTCACATCGGTGCAAGGACTAACCATTGATGGGCATGGCCAAATTGATGGTCAGGGCTCAATCTGGTGGCAAATCGAGGTTAACTTTTAGAATCAAGCTTGTTTTCAGTATTGAACAGCATCAACGATTTAAAATCATTGTTTTCTTTCACAGGAGACAACTGAAACTTGTGATCGCCCGTCAGTAAGATGACTATACCTGTTTTACATTAAATATTAAAATAGATAATAAGTTTGTGAAACTAATATGTGAATTTGATTATGTGAATCATTTAGGCTTTACATTTTTATGAGTGCAAGGGCCTCCGGTTGAATGGCATAACACATATAAACAGCCCGTTTCTTCATATTAGCATTAATAAATGTGAAGATGTAGATATCGGAAATCTTCAAATTTTAGCACCTGAAAACAGCCCCAATACTGATGGAATCGATATCAGTGCTTCATCACATATTAATATTCATGACTCTAATATTCAAACTGGTATGGGTATGAACTATATACTTGTTAATTCGTAGCAGAATTTTTTTTAGGCAAATTCCAAAACAAGGTAACAATAGTTCCAAAAAAAAAAAAAATGATATAGGTAGGTAACGTTCATTTGCATATTGCTTATAAAAGGGTTACGTAAAGTCGAACTTTTACTCCTTTTTATCAGCAAAACTGAAGATACAGTCCTTTTGATGTGCAAATGAACTTACTTTACCTTCACCGAGCTTACGATCTATTCTCCAATAGTTCCGAAATTTCAATAAACATACTTAATTAGGTGATGATTGTCTGGGGATTAATGGTGGCACTATCGATCTCAATGTAACTGGAGTGTTGTGTGGACCTGGTCATGGCATAAGGTATAACATGATGATCTTTTAACTTGATTGTTACCCTTACACGGATTAAACTCACTTCATGGATGTGTTTTGGTAGTATCGGAAGCCTTGGGGAAAACGGTGGTTACGACACAGTTGAACAAGTACGTGTAGAATATTGTAACATCACAAAAACAACAAATGGATTACGAATCAAGACAGTGCCGGTAATTCCATCTTTCAATTTCTGTTTGAAATTCATAAGTGATATCTTCTATACTTTCGTATTTTCTGTGATTTACTAGAATTGATAAATAATTTCTGAGCAGAAAAACTGATGAAAGAACCAACATACTGTAAGAAGAATCTTTACAAAATAACCATCAAGACTAGAACTTTTTAAAAAGACTGGTTAACTGCCACTTAATTGTCAACAATCTCTTTTTAACACCACATACATCAATTAAAACACGGCATCTTTAAAGGTATTGTTAGCAAACCCTATTTCTTATTGATATCATTTGACTTACTTTAACTGTCTTTTATATTTATATTGTAGAATGGAGCAGGGTATGCTAAGGGAATCTTGTTTCAGAACATTTATCTCGTCGATGTGCAAAATCCAATCATAATAGACCAGCATTACCACGATAATTCACCAATGCCGGTTAGTCTTGCATGTAGTCCTTAATTTTCAATTCTTTTTTTACTAGAGATGTATTTTCGTGTCTAACATATAAACTATATATGCTTTAGTCATCAGCACCAGCAGTACATGTGAGCGATGTGAAGTATATCAATATATACGGGACTTCAGCAACAAAGGAAGCGATTATATTCGATTGCATTGAGAAATATAACTGTACTAATATTGTGACAAACAACGTTCATATAACTGGTGGTGACGACATTGCTTACTGCAAAAATGTTCAAGGGGAATTCGTTGATACGACGCCAAGTATTAGTTGCGTTTAGATCATGTAGTCTCACACACTAGGAGGAAGAATGTTGATAATCATGAATTGTTACAAAAATCTTGATCAAATAAAGCTAGTAACTTTACTGAATAAGTTGTTTTAAGAATCGCAGATTAATTTGAAAGGAAACAGAATATGAACTATGAAAATGAATATACATAATTTCTCAAAGGGGTATATCAAGGCCTTTTCCGATCTCTACTCCAATCATCTCAAGTATGCCTTTGTTCAATATCTGGTGAAAACAAACTTAATTAGTTGTATAAAGTAAACTACTACTTACATGCATGAGAGAGTGTTTGGGATTGCTTATTAAGGGAAAACTGGATTAGTTTATTTCATTCTATCAGCTTTTTGCATTTTCAAAAAGGTCAAGAAGTTCAATTTCACCTGCTTATAAGCTTACTTGAATAAGCAATGAGCTCGATGTTCAATTCTATAAGCGCGAGTTGATATAAGCCTTTAAAACTGAGCTTATTAGTTTTTTTATATAAGCCAATAAGCTCAATAAGTATGTAATTTCTGCTTATAGTCTTTTTAGATGAGCAGTTAGACATAGCAAATTCGATCTGCTTATTCAAAACTGCATATATTCACTTGTAAATAAATCAAAGATGCATATTAAATTATTAATAATTAGATAAGCCTTTGTGACAGTTTATGTGTTGTATGATTATAAGGTAAAATAACATCCAATAATTAATCTGTAATATGATTTTGATTACTAATTGCATACCAGTTCAACAATAAAAGTGCCAATGAGACCCATCATGCAAGCTCTAGAGTTCCATATTTCAGCAGTTTTTGTGAATCCAAGAAATGGGGCTTGAAATTTAGGTTGTGCTTTTGGCAATTCCACCTGATTATGAAAAACCCAAATGATCAAAAACATGTAAAATAAAGTCATTAATGTACTTCATATATGATATGAATATATACCCCAGCAGGGAGTTTGGCAGCTTGAATTTTGAAGGAGACAAGCCTTTTCTTCGAAAGCGGGTTGGGTTTAGATAAGTGGGATGATTGTGGATTCAGAGTTTGTAAGAAAGATGATGATATGGTAGCCATTGTTGAATGATCTCTGCTTGCTTGCTTGCAGAAATTTTGGATGCTGTAATGTATGATTGTGTGTGTGTGTGGTCTTTATTGCTATTGGTTGGTGAAGCCTTATCCACCATTCGTTCACAATTGGTATAAAAGATGTGATGTGGTCTAAAAAAAGTTGATATCTTAAGATAGAATAGAAAATAAAGATTCATATATATATTTTATAAAAAATTTATTTACCATATATTTGGTTGTAGGGAAATAAAAGTAATAGCCTTCAAGGCAAATTTTAAGAAATGTGGCTCTTAAAGAAATGACCCAATATTTTGAGGAAAAAAACTTATTACAACAACAAGCTTATTTCCAAAAAAAACATTTTGGCAACAATGCTTGATTCATAGTTTGTTTTATGGTTAGAGCACAGGTTGTGATGCACAGTGTTCTGGACAGCGTTCAGAAGAATATTGAAAGTGAGGATTTTGTGGTGTAGTAAAAAAGCTGAACGTCGAGAGATTCCAACGTCTGGATAGGGATACCGTCGCCGAATGCCGAGAAGAACGTCGGGACGGTGCGGCAGAATGCCGTTGCACGGCGTTCTTGTCGTTGAACGTTGACGCCACGTAAGCCCACACCATGTGCTCTTAATGCAAAATCACAATCTTGCTGCAAAATACAGTATATAACAAACATATTTTTTTTCTTCTAGTTTTTAGTATTGTTGTGAAATTGAAAGGTTGGAAATACTATTTACTATCATATAGCAAATTATATCTCTATACATATATAGCATTTTGTTTATGATCTTAAAAATATGGGTATTGATATTTTAAACATGATTTTTGATAAATCCACTATACATGTGTAGTAAGCAGTATCATATGAATAAATAATTGTACATTATGATGGATATGTCAAAAATTATAGTGGAAATATCTATCACGCTATTATACTCAATTAGAGTAAATGACTAAATTGCCCCTATAATAACTATATTATGCAAGCAATGAAATTAGAATAGTCAACTAATTAATCTTATATAAGGCAAATATTAAAATAAAAATCATTAATGATTCTAAAAGTATCTCCAATGCATTGAACCTTTTAAGGTATAAATCATTATCACGTGACCATTTCAAACTTCAACAAAAAGCATCACAGTGCATTAAACTTTATAATTTTTTTGCATTGATACATCATTATACTATTTGATTATTATTATTATTATTATTATTATTATATTAATATAACATAAACTCAATCCATATTTGAATTTTAATGGGCTTAAAGAAATAAAAAGCCAAAAGGAATATGAGGGGTGGGACCCTTTTCACATTTATTTCCTATGTAAGCAGTCTTGGGCTCATTATGAGTATCTTCAATAAAAGTTTTTTTGTAAAGCTTTTCTGTACAAAAAAAAATAGAAAAGCTTTTCTTCATCAGAGTAAAAGCTTATTTGTTGAATAGGTTGAGATTTCTCAAGTTTTACATCAGAAGCTTTTTAGTTATATAATTTTGACATTACTCCCCTAATTTGGTTCAAAAAAGCTCAGTGAAAGCTTTTTTACATTGAAGAGAAAGTTTTTTTGAAGGCTTTTATAAAATAGAATTGAGGTGGCATGTGAAAAAACTTTTCAAAGTTTTTTTACATCATGGATGCTCTTAAGATCCACACTGCAATTTTGCTTGCCACATTGTCGCTCAAAGAAACTTTGCACATTGCCACCTATTGGCGTTGAGGATGCTCTAAGTAGCATTATAATTTGAATTTCAAAGTAGTATATATCCTAACAAAAACTCACAGAAAGTCTTAAATGATAACAATTAAGTAGATATTACATTCATATTGTAAAACAAAAGCTATTGTTAGTGTATCAAAACTAAACGGAAAATCTATCACACTGCTTTGCACGGATATTCGGCTAGTTGTATTAAAGTTGGTCGAAATATTGAAAACTCAAATGACATAGATAATTTTAAAACAATCACACAAATTGATATATGATTTTATAAACACCATGATAGATAAGCGTAATGACTATATTAGAGACTCGTAGAAGGTAGAAAAATTAGTCATCCATTGTACAAAAAATTTAAATGTCAATCTACTTGTTAGATTATTAAATTTATTTTAAACAGTGTGGACAACACTTAAATATGAGTATGAGTATGAGTGATAGTACTCCTAAATATTCAATAATTTTTCACCTAATTATAAGCTAAATCGACTTATTTAATTTGACTAGTGATGCCCTTCTATAAAAAATGCAATGTTTTTAAAACCAGAAACCGAACTGGACCGAAGAAGGCTCCGGTTAAACCGGTCGGACCATCCGGTTTTGACCGAACTGCGCGGTCTTAATCAAAACCGATTTTCACCCGACCGAAAACTTTAAAAATTCCGGTTGAACCGGTTAGACCGGCCGGTTCAACCCGGTTTTCAAAACATTGAAAAATTGACTCGTGTCATTGTTAACTATAACATAATAAATACACCTATAGTACAAAGTAAAAAAATGCACAACTAAGAAGCAAATTTAAATGAATGGCTCAAAGAGCAAACGTGAATGTGAAAACTTCCAAGACAAGTGTCTCATTCCGAGTTCTATGTTGAAAATTTACATATCTCATAACTCAAACCTATTCGGACGTCACAAGCGCTTTGTGGTATTCAATTTGTTCTTGTATCTTCAATAAGTAATAGAAAACTATCTATTTATAGCTTTATACGTTCAATGGATCACTTAGAATGCAACGGTACATAAATCTTTAAATTCCTTTTATTTTGTATGACATTTATAGTTTCTATTGGTGTAAAACCACTCACCTCAATTTAAGATGAGAAGCAATTCTCCATTGGTAGAAAATGGTTATATACTAAGCGGAGAAAATCTTAGTTAACATAGACCCCTTTTGCAAGTACAAACTAACAAGGTCAGCTACCCAGTCAATTTTCATAATTAAATACCGTTATTATATAGGTAGAGCTCGATATGAAAGACTTATTACTAGAAAATTTATAGGTAGAGTAGAAGAATGTGAAGTATACAAGTTAGCAATAACATTTATTAAATGAAGTAGAGGCTTCGGTGTATAGAGAAGACCTTACCGTTTAAGAAGTAATCATAGAAACGATGGAATCCACTATTTATTTATCATGCTTTTTTTTAATACCTAGTATATCGTATTTTGAGGTGAAATATCCAGAAAAAGGTTGTGGTTACGAAGGTTATAGTAGCCAAAGCCATTATAATTTTTAGTTTATACATTAGAAAAATTCATTTTGTTGTTAATATGTCACCTACTAAATAAAACACTCAAAAGATGCGTAGTAGGATAGCTAACCAATTATAAATCAAATTAATTCCTATATTTTGCACTTTCAACATTTCAATTAGTCCACCCATTCCATTTTATTGTCTCCTATTTTTGTTGGATTTAAGATTGGTTGAATGAATATCAAATTTGTCCAATAAATAAGGTTAGTTTGATTGAATTCTTTTGTGAAGCATATGATTAAAAGTGATAAATAATGGTAAATTGGTGAATTTGATGATTTTAAATGGCTATTTTTTGTAAGTGAACAATATTTTTAAGACAAACAAAAATAATAAAATAGATAATAAAAAGGAAAGTATGATATAAATATAGAGTAAAGTTCAAATGAGTACATCAATTTTGAGGGAGAACAAAGGAACCAATAATATCGTGTTATGTGTACAAAATAATATTCCATATGTACAAAACTCATTTATCCCCAACATCAATTATCTCAAACGAAAAATCGAAAAATTATGAAAATTGCACCATCAAATTCAGCGTTTTCTCTTCTTCGATTTGCCGTCCTTCAAGGCATACTTTTGACAACTTTTTTTTCCATTTTTTGGTGGATTTTACAAATTAGTAACATCTATAATCCGCATTTTCTTATTTTTGGGTAAATGAAAAAAATCGACTACGTACTACCACACGTTACTCCATGTATGCAACCTACCCATTAAATTGCTCATGTATCTAACCAACCGGATAATTTTGTGTTATGATTTATCAAAGGTACATTTTTACCTTTTGATATTATACAATGCTGAGTTGGGTGACATGTCCCTGCCATGTAATATTTTTTATACGTCAGTTGTACACGTCCTGCCATGTAATTTTTTTATACGTCAGTTGAACACGTGTACGTACAATTGGCAACCACATCGTATCGTATTTTCTGTTTTCTTTTGACTTATAATTATTCTTTTGTTATATTAAGTTTTATTAATATTAAAAAAAATTTTAAAAATTCATTAAAAGTAGCAGATCTTCATGGTTCACCCATTCATTCATTCATCATAATCAATATACACATAACACACTCATTTCACTTTACAACCAATTGCCACTAGCAAAGCATCCAAAATTAAACTAAAAAAAATAACTTTTCACTTGTAAAACCTTTCGGTTGATTCTTAAATACAAACACGATGACTAGCCATACAAAACCCTATAATCTTCAGCCACCACGACCACCACCGCAAATCCGTCACCAGTCTGGCCTCTCACTTGAGATTCAGTGATGGTTGTTGGTGAATTGTAGAGCTTGTTTTGGAACTTAAGATTGGGAGATGATGCGGAAAATGAAGAGGTGGAGGAGGTCGGAATCTGACTGGACTGCAGTAGGTATATTCAACAACCATCGCCGCCGTCGTCCTGTTCGTAAACCATCCATCTATCAACATACCTGATACTTGAGTTCCCTAATAGCGATCGACTAATTAATACCTTAAACTATAAAATGGGGTGAGCTTTAAATGGGCTTGATACCTGATAACATTTTGCTTTTTTTTAGGCCGGCAAACTCGTGTTTTACCGGCAAGCCATCAACGATTACATTTTATTTTCTTCACGTAAAATCCACCAAGATCCACATTTGAGATAGAAGACAAGAAAACTCTTGAGAAGGAAAAGTAAATTTTTTAGATTTTAGTTTTAAAAAATTAGGGTGGAAGCTTAAGTCATGACTCCAATTCCTTCTTTTCTTTTGGGTCATCGGCATTCAAGAAGAAGGTCTGTAGGAAAATCAAGTCATGGTGGTGATAGACTGTTAGGGTAGTGGGTGGGTCCCACATACAAGATACAGGTGCCCAAGTGGCTACAATGAATTCCATGTAAGAATGTACATCAAAAAAAAAACAAATAATCATAGTTACCGGATGAACAGGTAGCAGGTTATCATGTTACTCACATCAGGACAAGTTTTTTTGGTTCATTGCATACATGGACAATTTAATGGGTATGTTGCATACATGGAGTAACGCGTGGCAGTACGTAGTCAATTTTTTTCATTTATCCTTTATTTTTTGGTGGACAAAGAATGACGCTTTATAAAAATAATGATAGTAATAATAATTAAGAAAATGTTATTACATCTATAATCCAAATAACAATAATAATATTTTGATATCATATCAATTAGTTGCTCAAATAAGTATCTAGTATTTTCTGGAAAATAGGAAAAAACATTGTATGACGTTTATATTTTTACAAATAATAGCATGTAAGTATTATTATAAAATAATAGGTTTATTGTTTCGTTATATAAAATTTTTTTACACTAATTACTATTAATTTCAAACATATTTTCATTCTTCTATTCTATGTATTGATATTATAAATATCGTCTTTTGTATATGATTTTCCTTTTGGATATGGGGAAAAAAACTTTTCTATTTTGGGTTTACCCGGAATTTTTTTAGATACAATAAATTATATTTACAAGCTCAATATATATAATAGATGCCTTTATTGTTCAACTCATATAATAATAAAATATGTAAAGTTTACTTCATAATGAATTTTATGATAAATAATGAATCTATGCAAATGGCCCTGGGAAAATAGAAAGGTGAATGTGTAAACAGAATATCATGACAAAGACATGACTGAACGGATGAATAACGATCACTAAAAGTGAAGTGTGTAACGTATTTGATATTATTTCAATAAGTAAATCAAAATCAATTTTGCCTTTCAGAAAAAGAAAAAAATCAATTTCGATGCAAAACAAATAAACTATTTCTTTACTTAATAATGTTGGTGTTGGATATGGTGTTAATTTGAAAAAAAGTGATTTATTTTTGTGGTCAAATTTGCAATTGGAAAAGTTAGGTGCTTATGTGTAATTGCCCTTCATTAAGTGCTTAGAACTTTAGGATTTGTGAAAGGCCACACTTTTAGAGGGGCAAAACTCGACACATTTCGCCATTTTGATCTATCGGTATGTGATGAAGTGAGAAGCTAATCAATCTTGTTGGGTTGTGAGTTCTCGTTTAAGGGTATGTTTGGCAAAACTAGCTATGAGTTGTAGCTGGTAGTTGTAGATAATAGTTGTAAGCTAAAGCTTTTTATTTGAGCTGGAAGCTGTAGCTTTATTTGTAAATTGTGTTTGGTAAAGTAGCTGTAGTTGTAAGATTAAATTATAAAATGACAAAAAAGTACAATAAAGATAAAGGGAGAACATAATTAAATAAATAAAGTTAACAAAAAATCAATTGTATAAAAAGAGGAGTTTATATTTTAGATAAAAAGTCATTATTCAATATTAACTAACAATACAAAAGATTAAAGCGCAATAATATACTATTGTCATGATAAATCATCGATTACGTGCATTCCATATCAATATAGCAATATCATTACGGATCTTTTTCATCTCATTGGATGTTCCTTCACTTAAATGCTCATTACTTGTTTGATAAGTACGAACGTCGGGAAGTTCATCACGTGGTATGTATTTGGATGTTGCTCAAGCGCGGTAAACATCATATCTTCTTCAGAACTATTTCGAATGTAGTTATATAAAGCAAATGTGGCGATGATAACATCAATTTGAGTTTGCACACTAAACTGGGGCATTCTACCAAGGATTCTCCATCGTTTTTTTAAAATTCCAAACGACCTCTCAATATTACTTCTTAAAGATGAATGCGAACGGTTGAAAGCTTCTTGCATGTTATTTGGTGGCTCGTTTTAAAATTGAGATTTATGATATCTTGTTCTGGAATATGGAACAAGGTATCCTTTTCTTTCTGCATATCCCTTATCAACCAAATAAATTAAGTAACTTTAAATTTATGTTGATAATTGGGAAACAACATCACATATATAACTACCTTCCGGTGGTTGTGGGAAGTTCATGGATGGAGTGTTGATAGCATGTAGAAATATGCGTGTGTCGTGTGCAGATCCCTCCCACCCAACCGATATAAATATAAAACTCATATTAAAATCACATGTTGCCATCACGTTAAAAGTTGGAATCCCTTTTCGACCGATGTAACGTAATTGTTGTTTCTCCGGGATGCACGCCTCTATATGTGTTCCATCAATGCACCCAATACAATCCTAAATATAAGTTAAAAATGTAAACGATAAAGATATGACGTGACATATAAAACAGATGCAAACTAGATAAAAGATTTTGTACCTTGAAATACGGCATGTATCTTGTATCATTAAAGATTTGAGGTGGTGTAGGAAAAGTTGGATCTTTTGGCCTTATAATATCACGTGCTAGACCTTGAAAACCTGCACCTCTAGCAGTTATCGCCTCTAAAACGTCATGAAATGCTCTACTAATAGTCTCTCCAGAGCGTTGAAAACGTTCCCCAACATCCTTGTTAGACAACCCCACGGCAAGCGTATATGCAAATATCGCTAACTTCTCACGAGCAGACATTTTATCACTTGACTTTAATCCATAATTTGATTCAAGTTCTTCACATAGTTTCTTGAACACATCTGGATGCATTCTAAATGCATTTACACTGCGAATTGGATTACCATTAAAAAATTCATTCATCCAAGCCTCTCTTGTTTGTAACGATGTCATACACGGTTCTTTGAAAATATACTTATAATAGTACGCGGCAGCAAAATCACACTCGGTGATTAATTCCATCAAAGCTTCTACACACTTTATTTTTCTTATTATCTTTCTTCTTTCAATATCCATGATAAGCCTAAATGATAGAAACATAAACACATGATTAATATAAGAAGATATGAAATAAACTACTCAAAATTATTAAAATTTAAAGACATCACATAACATCCATAAATTGCTTATAGCACGAATCTACCAAAAAAACAAAATTTGAATACGACAAATCTCCAAAGACCCAAACAATAATGACATATAAAGAAAGCAAATTGTTCCTGTATGAATGACCGACTACATGAAAAACAAACACTTTAGTTGCCACATTTTTGTTGATTAAAGTTCAACCATTACATCCTAGTGTGATCATCGGTTATAGTCATAAACATTTCTCTTTTCACAGGATCCTCGAATAAATCCATCGCAAACAATCACAAATCGTCACCACTGGTCATAAATCCTTGTTCAATCAAGTGGTTAAGCACACTTGCAACCGCATCACCACTAAACTTGCTGCTTTGAGTGATATTAGAAGCTTCTGATTCTAAAATATGCAAAAGACGTTTCTGAGTAGCCTTACTTTCATTTATATGCTCCTTAAACATAGCAGATCATGCTGATTGTCTACCTTTGTGCTTCATTTTAACGGGCTTAGGTTTGGTTGCCTTACGATTTTGATTAGAAACCCCAGCTTGGTTTGGTGGTGTTGCCTCATCTTCATCAAAAGTATCCAAGAAACATCCAAAGAAATCTTCCGTCTGATTTTCTAAGCTTTCCAAACTAGATGAAAATTTCTTGTTCACTGGTGTGACTTCCATATCATCCTCATTCTCATCATCTTCATCCTCAATAATCTCATGTTGAACGTGGTTCAAAGTAGTTGGATCCATTGAGGCCGCTACACAATCAATACCGCTAGCAACTGCATCCCCATATAATTGATCCCATGCATTTTGTAGTTCAATGGATGGTTGTTTTTTCTGAAGTTTTCTAACATTGAAGTTTTCCTACAAAATATAATGTTAGATTTATTAGTAATTGTTGAGTCACTGATCGTCAAACTCAAGATGGTCATTGATCTCAATGATTAAGGGGGAGACTTAGATAATGTCTACAAGCAGATTGTTGAAGTCATTAGTCGCTGATAAGTGAAAGTCACTGATGGTGTCTTATTCTCTTAAGTCTCTGACCCACTTACTGAAGATCTCTCTATGAAGAAATGTTTCAAGTCAAGCTCCTGTTGCTGAAGTTTATGTTCGCTGATCTTCTCTCACTCTGAGTTACTGAAAGAGAATGATGCTCAACTTTGTGTGTCGCTGATCATCATCAGCGAGAGCATTACTCTCTGTACATGAAGTATGATTCAAGTTGAAGATAGTGTTGCTGAAGGTTTTCTTGTCGCTGATTGTATCTTAGGCCAGTAGAAGAAGAATTTATAAAGATCAAAGACTCAACTATGTGTGTTGCTGATACTCATCTATCAGCGAGAGTCTCCAAGTCTTCTTGAGTTCTCTCATCTGCTGAATAAAAGAAGTCGCTGAAGATTAGCTGTTCAAGTCATTCTTTAGAGCATGTTAGCTCGCATCGAGAATGAGGAGAGTTGATACATCTATCAGTGACTGCAGCATTAAATGCCGCATTAAATAAGAAGTCAACATTCGGCGTTACTACGGCGCAGCACGTGTTCCTCGTAACTTGAAAAAGAGTAACGTGGAAGCTTTTGATTGGTCTATGGTACAAGGTGATATTTCCCAAGACAGAATGTCGTGCCATGATACATCACATCTCAACTACCTCTCCAATCAAGCAGTGACACGTGTCCATCAGATCCGGAAATCAAGGATTTCTGTGTCTATAAATAGCGTAGTATGTTGTACTTCATTTTGTGTCGATTACTTGTATTGTCACTTGTTTGTCAGTGACTAGTTTGTCTAAAATACAAGTAAACACCAGCGAGTAAACTAGTAGCGTGTTTGTCCACTACTAGCTTACTTCAGCGAGTGAGCAGTTAGCGTGTTTGTCCACTACTGCTCATCTCTTTGTACTAGCTGTATTGTTTGATTTAGATTAGCTTTGGCTAATCTATTCCGCAAATCAACAAGAGATAAATTTTATGAATAAAAGAATTTATCTTTCAGCTACATGTGTATCAGCATTTGAGCTGTTTATCTTATATACATAATTGTGTTCATATTGTTGTTACCTTAATACTATTAAAAACTTGTTAAGCAAATATAACTCATCATAAAAGAAAAGAAAAGTTTTTAATTGTATTCAACCCCCCCCCTTCTACAATTAACTCACTGTTAACGATTCACAATCACTAATATAATAGTGATTAGGGACTCACAATTGGTATCAGAGCGGAGTTGGTTTAAAATATAATTTAACCAGATCTGTAATGGAATCCGTTAAATACAGTTGTGTTGATTCTGAGTACCAGAAGGGAAATGGCTCCACTACAAAACCCCCAGCATTTGACCCATCAAGAATTGAAACCTGGATGTCCAGGATGATGATGTTCTTAGACCTTGTTGATGATCGTCTTTGTTCTATAATAATTGACGGTCCTCACACACCCACTGTCATTATTCCTGCTGTTGCAGCCACTGCAACCACTCCTGCACTACCAGAAATGGTTATGCCAAAGAGGGAGGAACAATGGACAGATGAGGATAGGCGTATGGTTAGGCTGGATAAACAAGCTAAAATATACATAAGCATGTCACTTCCTGATGAAGTGTTTGAATCCATTAGATTGTGCAATACAGCGAAGAATATGTGGGACACTTTAAGAAATATCTATATTGGAACCCCCGACATCATTCGCTGTAGAGAAGTAAACCTGACTCGTCAGTATGAACTGTTTGCTATGGAACCCAATGAATCACTGGCCTCCACCTATACTAGATATCAAGCTTTAATAAATAAAATGGAAAAGGCTAATATAGGTAAAGACCAAAGATTTGTTGTTGAAAAATTTCTAGAACTACTGCCTAGAAAAGTTTGGGGTACCATTGCAACATGTACTCGACAACGTAATGATTATACTTCTCTCAATCTAACTCAAGTTTATGGTATATTATTAAACTGGGAACAATCTGAAAAACAAGCTGATCAAAGTGAGCACATTCGTGCTGCACTTGGCAGTCAAAAGATTTCTAATGCCCTTGTAGCTGAGCTAGAAGAGATTGATCAAAGGCAGAAAGTTAAGATCACCCAGATGAGTTCAAAGTCACTGATTGCAGATGAAGAAGGTTGTGTTGCTGACAGTCAATCTGAAGTCAGTTATGAAGAAGGACTAGAGAAGCTGGAAAGAGATATGGCCATGATGGTTGCAAATTTCAGAAAGAATACAAGGTTCAACAAATTTGCTGGTGCAACATCAAGTGACATCTCAAAGTCAAAAGGTGACTGCTACAAATGTGGCAAACCTGGTCACTTTGCAGCTGACTGTAGATCCAAAGCTGTCAATCCTCTCCCTGAACAAAAGCCCAGCTTCAGAAATGACAAATACAACAAGTACAAGTCAAAATACAAGAAGCTGAAAGCTATGTCCAAATTTGGCAAGAAGAAGGGAAAAGGGTTTGTCGCTGAAGAAGGATCTTTCAGCGACTCCGACTCAACCTCATCATCTGATGAAGAAGAAGCTATGATTTGCTTAGATAGAGATTACTGCCTGATGGCTGATGATGCTGACTTCCATGATAACATCAAAGAAGTTGCTAAGAAATGTTCAGCATCCGGCTGAGATCCAGAAACTCTCTACAAGGTACATTGTTTTAAATCAGCTTCAGTAACTGAAAAGGAGAATATCTTTGAGACTTTAATAGTTGATCTATCAAATGCTCATGATATTCAGAAAAGGCAATAATGCATGATCAATGACTTAACATTTAAGCTTAAACTTCAAGAAGAAATTTTGTTGAAAATGAAAGATCTGAAACTTGAGCTTGATGCACAAATACATGCAAATCAAATGTGCATTCAAGAGAAAATAAGTTTTGAAACTAAATTTTCTCAACTCAATGAAGTTATAAAGTCATGGTGCAAATCTGCATTAAATGTGAACCAGTGTGTCAATAATCAAATTCCAAAACAAATAAAAGCTATTTTGGGAGGTGATTATGACACTGCTGCTTCTCTAGCTGATGCCACAAGCATTGATCAAATATTCAAGCCTGATCAATCCTTTTCAAACTTTGTCTTTGAACCAATGTCAGTCTTCAGCGAGCCTAAACCAAATCACTTTGTTAAAAGCTCACTGGTCACTGACAACTGTGATATAACTGCAAGTATTGATGAACTGAAAGACTTGAGCATAAATGAGTCAACAATTAATCCAGTTCCCATCAGTACTACTGATCAAAAGTTATTCAGCAACCTCAGTTCTGACACTCCAGTGACTGATGATCTTATCATCAGTGACTTGGAGTTAAAGAAACAAACTGATACATTAAGTCTGAATTCTTTCAAATCTCAATCAAATAAGCATGTTGAGCAAAAGAAATCTAGAGCTACAAATAAAAAATGCTATAAGTGTAGAAATAGACAACATGTGTCAACAGATTGTTCATCAGTACAAGTCCAACCAACCACCAGCAGTGAGTCAAATGTTTTGCTGGTCAGTGGAAGCCAAGTTAAGGGCTTATCCACCATGAACCCATCTCAGGATGGGTTCATAAATTGAACTAACAGCTTACTTCTGATGTAGGGCATTCTTAGAGAAACAATCTGGTATCTGGACAGTGGGTATTCCAGACATATGACCGGATGTAAGTCCCTGCTCAGCGACTACCAGGATGAAAAAGGTCCTGATGTAGTTTTTGGTGATAACAACATTGGTAAGACCAGAGGGTATGGGGTCTTGACCAATGGAAATGTGATGTTTAAGAGGGTGGCATATGTTGAAGGACTGAAGCATAATTTATTAAGCATCAGTCAGTTCTGCGATGCCAAAAATAAAGTGCTGTTTGATCATGAAGCTGGAGTTGTTTACAACAAAAATGGAAGTGCTGTCCTGGGTGCTCAAAGGAAAGGAAATACATATGTAGTCAATATGGACTCAGCACAATCAGGAACATGCTTTTATTCCAGAACTGTTTCAGAAGAAAAATGGTTATGGCATAAGCGACTTTCTCACCTGAACTTCAAAGCCATCAGCAAGCTCAGCAAGCATAGCTTGGTAAATGGTCTTCCAAAGCTTACTTTTGACAAAGACAAGCTTTGTTCAGCATGTGAAAAGGGAAAGCATCACAGCTCTTCTTTCAAAAGCAAGCAAACATCTTCAGTGATAGAATGCTTTCAACTGATGCATATGGATCTATTTGGTCCAGTGAGTTCTCCTAGTCTTGGTGGTAAAAGGTATTGCTTGGTAATTGTGGATGAATATTCCAGATATACTTGGGTATTCTTCCTCAAAGCCAAAAGTGATGCAACACAGGAAATTATATCCTTTATCAAAAAGATGGAAAACATTAATGATTGCTCAGTTAAACATTTAAGAAGTGATAATGGCACTGAATTCAGAAATATTGACCTTGAAAGTTTCTCTGATTCAAAAGGTATTTCTCAAAACTTCTCTGCACCAAGAACACCTCAACAAAATGGTGTTGCAGAGAGGAGAAATAGAACCTTGATTGAATCTGCAAGGTCAATGCTCATAGATGCTGGTCTTAAGACCCACTTCTGGGCTGAAGCAGTTAACACTGCCTGCTACACTCAGAATAGGTCTCTGATTGTCAAGAGACATGAAAAAACAGCCTATGAGATGTTAAGGGGGAGAAAACCTGACATAAGTTTTCTTCATGTTTTTGGCAGTACCTGCTATGTCTTAAACAAAAGAGATCACTTAGGGAAGTTTGATCCCAAAGCTGATGAAGGAACATTCGTTGGTTACTCAATCATTTCAAAAGCCTTCAGAGTTTACAATAAAAGAAGGGAATGTATTGAAGAATCAATGGATGTTACCTTTGATGAATCTTATGATGAATCACTCACTGATCCAAAAGATTATGAAAACCTTATTTTTAATTCAATCAGTGATGACAAGCATGAGGTTCATCCATCAGATTCTGAAAGGGAAGATGATGTCCCTGAAGATACTTCTGGCTCTACTTTAGCTGAGAATAATTCAGGAACTTCATCTTTGCCTGCTGATATCCCATCATCATCATCTCATTTCTTGCATCAAAATAATAACACTCATTTTCAAAATCAAAGCTTAAACATTGCTTCTAATGCTGATGTGTCTGGTGGATCATCTTTGAATAATCAAGTCACTGCTGAACCTCAGCGAGTGACTAAATGGACTAGACATATTGATAATCAATTGATTATTGGTGATCCTCAGTCCAAGGTCCAGACCAGATCAGCATCTGCTAACTTTTGTTTGTTTGTAAGCTTTGTGTCACTGATTGAGCCCAAGAAAATTGATGAGGCACTCACTGATCATCACTGGATAGCTGCCATGCAAGATGAGCTATCTCAGTTTGAAAGGAATAAAGTGTGGAAGTTAGTACCTCAAGTAGCTGGGAAATCTGTGATTGGAACAAGATGGGTATTCAGAAACAAGATGGATGTTGATGGTGTTGTTATAAGAAATAAGGCTAGACTGGTTGCACAAGGTTACTGTCAGCAAGAAGGAATTGATTATGATGAAACCTTTGCACCAGTTGCTAGGCTTGAAGCAATCAGGTTGTTTTTAGCATATGCAGCTCACAAGAAGTTCAAGGTATATTAAATGGATGTGAAAAGTGCCTTCTTGAATGGCAAGCTGCAGGAAGAAGTGTATGTGAAGCAACCACCTGGATTCACTGATCCCAAGCATCCAGGTTATGTATATAAACTGGATAAAGCTTTATATGGACTAAAACAAGCTCCCAGAGCTTGGTATGACACTCTTTCTACCTTCTTAACTAACTGTGGATATGTCAGAGGTAAGATTGACAGCACACTTTTTATTAAAAAGGATAAGAAAGATGTTATATTAGTCCAAATTTATGTTGATGATATTATTTTTGGGTCTACTAACAATGACATGTGCAAGGAGTTCAGTAACCTCATGACTAAAAGTTATGAGATGAGCATGATGGGTGAACTAACATTTTTCCTTGGTCTGCAAATAAAACAAACCAACACTGGTATTTTCATAAATCAAGGAAAATATGTTAAAGATTTATTAAAGAAATTTGAATTCACCAACTGCTCATCCCTTGCTACACCAATGTCATCTGCAGTCAAATTACATGCTGATCCTGATGGTAAATCTGTAAACATCACTGCTTACAGAGGAATGATCGGGTCACTGCTGTATTTAACTGCTAGTAGACCAGACATTATGTTTTCCACTTGTCTATGTGCTAGATATCAAGCTGATCCAAAGGAATCCCATTTGCTCGCTGTCAAAAGAATATTCAGATATCTGAAGGGTACACCAAATCTTGGTCTCTGGTACCCATATGGTTCAGATTTCTCACTGAAAGGATATTCAGATTCTGATCATGCTGGATGCAAGATGGACAGAAAGAGCACCTCTGGTAGCTGTCAGTTTCTTGGAGAAAAGCTAGTAAGCTGGTCAAGCAAGAAACAAAATTCTGTCTCCACTTCTACTGCTGAGGCTGAATATGTAGCTGCTGGAGCCTGCACTGCTCAAATTCTGTGGATGAGGAATCAGCTCGCTGACTATGGCTTTGACTTTGGCAATGTTCCAATTTATTGTGACAGTCAAAGTGCTATTGCTATAGCCAACAATCCTGTGATGCACTCAAGAACAAAACATATTGATGTCAGATATCACTTCATCAGGACCACGTCATGAAAGGTGACATTGAATTATATTTCATTCCAACTGATTACCAACTCGCTGATATTTTTACAAAACCTTTAGATGAGAAAAGATTCACCTTTCTCATCAGCGAGTTGGGCATGCTGAACCTGAATGATTAAAACCTGATTGTTTAATGAAAAGGTAGTTACTGAATAAATAATTTATTTCTATTAACTCGCTGATCTATTATTCTCACTGATGCAATCAGCAAGAACAATAAGTTAGCATAGTTATAATAAATAAACTATATACTTGGTAACTGCACATGAAAATTCCTTATATCATATAAATAAATTATATCTTATGATTCACATACTTGACTAGCTGATTGGATTTGTATTCTAAGCTGAAATTTGATCAGCGACATCAAATGTGAAACATAATATTTATTTTATTATAAGATATAACTTATTTTCATCTCGCTGAAACATGATGTATCAGCGAAAGTTTCGTTTTAATATTGCATTTATTTCGACATATATTCGTTTTAATATTGCATGTATTTAATTTGTAACGATTTATATTCTTCATAAATACTATATTAAAATATCTTATGGGAACTCGAAAAGGTACACTTTTTCTGACACCTCGTATACGTTTTCCGGCACACCACTCCCATCAACATTTAATGTTACCACCCCTCACCATCATCACCCTACTCCACTACCACCAACCACTCTCATTTTATTATTTCTTTTTACCTTTTTGACCACGTACATACTCGTTATAACCACATATTTTTCACATCAGCAACCGTATATAAGCAGCGAAACTCCCACCTTTTCATTCATTACGCTCTCAAACTTTTTAAACTTCATCTTCTTCATATTTTTCTCTGCAAATTTCTAAATTTTTCAAATTTCTACTTTCTTTTCAAAAAATGGCAAGGACTAAATTTTTCAATAATACCTACACTCCTACCCCAGAGATTAAAGCTCTTCGAGCCTCTGCGGTCAGCGAGAACCTTGTCGTTACAGTTCCCAAATCTAACTATTTGGGAAATGTAACTTGTACAAAACCTGAGTATGCGGAGGTGATAAACTTTTTGAAAAACCATTTTATCCTCCCTGCTCTTACCTTGTCTCCTGGGGAAATGAACCCAGAATGGCTCAGTGAGTTCTGGTATACCTGCACTCACTCAGTCGTCTCTGGTGTTTCCCAACTCCAGGGTTTTATTAACAATGGTACCCAACCTATAATAATAACTGCCAACACCATTCGCTCTATTTTACAACTGCCGACCCTTGAGTCATACGAGTCACTGCCAGAGAGCGACGTTGCCAAACAAGGCCTCGTCGAGCTCACTGAGATTGAGTGTAAATACTCAGTCGATGGCAATGACAATCGTAAGTACTCTACGGTACATAAAACCAAAATGGATGGTGTTTGGAATGCCCTTTTTACTAATTTCATTCAATCTTTGGGCACAAAATCAGGGAGCTATGATCAATTCAGCTCCCTGGAAGCACAGATCAGTTGGTCACTGGTCAACTCTCTACGAGTTGACTATGCAAGTGTGATCTTTAATGAACTGATCACCAAGGTCGCTGAGCCTGCCAGGGCAAAATATGTACCTTACCCTAGGTACCTCTCACTGATCTTTAGGGATCAGTTTGATGCCTATGATAGGGTATCTTTTCAGGGATTTGAGCCCACTCTGGTAGGATCTCAAATTTTTGCAAAACCAGCGACTGTGGTTTTACCTGCTTTTATGAAGCATCCGGGGATCCTTGCACCCCAGCCTGTAACTGCTGTACAAATGTCAGTTCCTGCCCCTCCATCGACCACGTCACTGACCACACCCCCAGTGACTACTGTTGGTCAACCACCAATCAAGAAACCACCAACTGCTCCCAAGAAAAAAATCCAAATTAGGGTCCCTGACATTAAAGGATCAAGGACATAGCAAAAAGAAGACATCTACGGATGCCAGTGGTGAATCAGTGACTGTATGTTCAGTTACTGAGGGCACCACTGCTGAACCCTTAACCTTAACTGCTTCACTGGACTCCCGAAAGTCCAGTGACTCTACAAAAGGACAACTACAGACAGCTGCAGTGGATCAAACCACTGTTGGCAGTGATTCGGGTGCACCCCACACCCTCAGCTTGAGTCAACCCAGCCACTTGTCATCCTCACAAAAGGGTGACATTTCATTAAAAGGGCAAGTGACATCAGTGAGTGATAACACACTCACAGCTGATGTCACACCACTGGCTACAGACCCGGGCCATCTCTTATCTATCACTGCACCGACTGCCAATGTCTCACCACTGACCCATGGTGAGATACAGGTCGCTACTTCTATTTCCAATGAACCACCAGCTAAATCACAAGCTGATGATGAGGAAATCATGCCAATGGACACTTCTGAGGACACCCAACCCATTCCTCCACCTACCTCCAACTCACCCATCAGAGAGCTTACCCCCACATCTTTCTCCAGTGACAACATCCAAGCTGCTGCTGATCAGACCACACCCCCTGATCATGTAGCCCAATCTACTCCTACCCCCATTATTGTTACCCAAACTACTCCCCCACACACCTCCACTCACTCCACATCAGATCAGCTACTGATGGAGTACATTGCCCAATCCCAAACCCAAATTAAGATGCTCACTGAAGACCGTGAGGCACTTATTGGCAATGTCTCTGTCCTCCAAAAAGTTGTTGCTGCTCTCACTGATGTGTATAACTCCATTGAACCATGGAGTGCATCTGTTAGTGAGAGGGTCCAAACAGTAGCTGATGTTAGTGCTGCAATAAACCATGCAGTCACTGAGCTAACCTCCACCTCCAACACCAACTTCACCAATCATGCTGCTGCTATTGCCCAGCTCACCACCAACCAAAATGACCTAGCCATCTCTGTATCCAACTACCTTTATAACACTGACAAAGTTATTAAGGTGCTTCCACAGGTTGTTTCACAGCTCACAAAGACTAGAGCTGAGGTCGCTGCCCTGCGTGAGGAGAACGCAGACTTCACTGATCAGATACTTAGGGCAGTTGATCAGTTTGAGCGAACCAGTCAGGGGGAGAGTGAAGAAGATGACTTGGTCTCTGACCCAGAGATGCCCCGTAAGATGACTGATCCGCTATCAAACAAGGCTCACAGGGACATAGTGCTCACTACCTATGCACTTCGTCCTATTGCTGAGCAACCTGAGCTGGAGGCCCTTGCAGTTGCTGAACTGTATTGGGTGGATATGGAGATAGCTACTGACATGGTGGCTGTCGCTGAAAGCTTTCCTGAGTTCAGTGCTGAAGAGCTCAGGAACTATAATGGGCTGGTACAGCAATGGGCAGTGGATGATACTGTTAGGATTGAGGGTACCTCAGTGAGCTACGAACTGGCTCGCTGGGAGTGGATGAATAGGGATGTAGTAGCTGATGCATCTGATGATGAGGAGGATGATACCATCATGCATGATGCTGATGATAATGATGATGATAACAATGATGATGGCCAGGGAGGTGGTCATGGAAATGGTCAGGGTTCAGATGATGAAGATGATATAAATATGGAGGATCAGCAACCCATATCATCTGTTATGAAAAGAAAAAGGACCAGTGACACCTCTCCTGCATCTACTCCTCCATCAAAGAAACAACAGGTCAGTGATCCTCAATTACATATTGTCATATCTGAGGTAGTTGCACCCTCATCTACACCAGCAACCCTAAACCTACCCTCACCTACAACAACTACAACCACAACAACCCAAACTGTCCAAATAACCACACCTACCCCAACAACTATAACACCAATCTCCACAGCAACTCCTTCCAACACTACCACATCAGATACCTCCCCCACAGCATGCCTTTCCTCTGACTCAGCCTCAGATACCCCTTGTCCTGATGAAACAAAAGATCAGAGAATTGCCAGAAAGATAAAGGCAAGACAGGACAGGGAGCAAGAGATGATACTACAAATAACCTTTCAGGCTGAATTGAGAGAAGAACAAGAAAGGAAAAGGTTGCTGAAAGAGCAATCAGATGCTGACAGAGCGTACCTACTGGAATTGAGCTCTAAAGATGCCAATGAAAGGGCCAGACTTCTTAAGCAAAAGAAAGATCAAGAAGAGTCTGATGCTGCAATTGCCAGGGTACTTGCTGAGATAGAAGAGAGTGAGCTAGAGCAACATAAACTGAAAAGGTCAGCTAGCAAGAGCTCTAAAAAGAAAGGGGGAGCTGTCAAAACAGCAGTGGATAGAAAGTGGGATGAGATTGATAGAAAAAGATTTGCTGCCAGAATGACAGGGAGATCAAACCCTGCACCTATCACCAAGGTCAAACTGAAAAAAATCAAGGAACCAATCTCAACCTCAGCTACTTATACAAAGAGGTTCAGAGACTCAATCAATGCTACTTGATCAAGTATGCAAGCTGCACAGAGAAGAATGGAATGAGATAAGGCTTGCTATCAGCCACTCTACAAGTGCAGCTAAGGTTGATGTCATGAAGGAGATTGACAGACTTTATCAGAAAATGGTGTCGCTGCAACTCCTCAGACCAGAAGATACTGTCATACATGGTGAGGAAATTGTTCAGCCACCTAGTCCAAGGTATAGATCAGGTACCAGCAGCATCTATCGAATCCCCAACACTTCAAGGCTTAATCTATCTATCCCTGCTGGTGTGCCAAAGCTTGAAGGTCATGAGGTCACTGAAGGAGAGAAGGGTCTGGTATACAGGGACCTAAATGGTGCCCTTAGGTTTCAGAGAGAAGCTGAACTTGAGAAGGTTGATCAAGAACAACTCATACACCTGATCAGGTCAGCTAGCATGCTTCCAACAGATTCAAAGATCAGAAAAGCTATTCTCGATGAAGCCTTGGCCAGAAAGTTCAGATACCTGCCCTCCAAAGACAAATATGAACTTGAAGCTGAGCTTGGTATAGTGAAGGAAGAGGAGATGTGGAGAGATAAATAGCTTAGACATTTTGTAATAGATAGCTTCTGTAAATAATTTGTTCTATGATATATATGAGGCTTGAATCAAGAAAATCTACAAGTGCAAGTCACTGGGCAACCTCCTATCAGAGACTCAAAATCTTTTCAACTACAAAAATTTACAAGGACAAGTCTCTGAACATTCAACTTATCAACAAAGTAACGGGGAGATTATTGAGTCTAAAACTTCCTGTAACTAGTTTGTCTAAGGGTGCTCTGACTTAAACCATTTAGGGGGAGATTGTTGAGTCACTGATCGTCAAACTCAAGATGGTCGCTGATCTCAATGATTAAGGGGGAGACTTAGATAATGTCTACAAGCAGATTGTTGAAGTCATTAGTCGCTGATAAGCGAAAGTCACTGATGGTGTCTTATTCTCTTAAGTCTCTGACCCACTTACTGAAGATCTCTCTATGAAGAAATGTTTCAAGTCAAGCTCCTGTTGCTGAAGTTTATGTTCGCTGATCTTCTCTCACTCTGAGTTACTGAAAGAGAATGATGCTCAACTTTGTGTGTCGCTGATCATCATCAGCGAGAGCATTACTCTTTGTACATGAAGTATGATTCAAGTTGAAGATAGTGTTGCTGAAGGTTTTCTTGTCGCTGATTGTATCTTAGGCCAGTAGAAGAAGAATTTATAAAGATCAAAGACTCAACTATGTGTGTTGCTGATACTCATCTATCAGCGAGAGTCTCCAAGTCTTCTTGAGTTCTCTCATCTGCTGAATAAAAGAAGTCGCTGAAGATTAGTTGTTCAAGTCATTCTTTAGAGCATGTTAGCTCGCATCGAGAATGAGGAGAGTTGATACATCTATCAGTGACTGCAGCATTAAATGCCGCATTAAATAAGAAGTCAACATTCGGCGTTACTACGGCGCAACACGTGTTCCTCGTAACTTGAAAAAGAGTAACGTGGAAGCTTTTGATTGGTCTATGGTACAAGGTGATATTTCCCAAGACAGAATGTCGTGCCATGATACATCACATCTCAACTACCTCTCCAATCAAGCAGCGACACGTGTCCATCAGATCCGGAAATCAAGGATTTCTGTGTCTATAAATAGCGTAGTATGTTGTACTTCATTTTGTGTCGATTACTTGTATTGTCACTTGTTTGTCAGTGACTAGTTTGTCTAAAATACAAGTAAACACCAGCGAGTAAACTAGTAGCGTGTTTGTCCACTACTAGCTTACTTCAGCGAGTGAGCAGTTAGCGTGTTTGTCCACTACTGCTCATCTCTTTGTACTAGCTGTATTGTTTGATTTAGATTAGCTTTGGCTAATCTATTCCGCAAATCAACAAGAGATAAATTTTATGAATAAAAGAATTTATCTTTCAGCTACATGTGTATCAGCATTTGAACTGTTTATCTTATATACATACTTGTGTTCATATTGTTGTTACCTTAATACTATTAAAAACTTGTTAAGCAAATATAACTCATCATAAAAGAAAAGAAAAGTTTTTAATTGTATTCAACCCCCCCCCCCCCCCCTTCTACAATTAACTCACTGTTAACGATTCACAATCACTAATATAATAGTGATTAGGGACTCACAATTGGTATCAGAGCGGAGTTGGTTTAAAATATAATTTAACCAGATCTGTAATGGAACTATACCTGTAGATCTGCATAATGTATGAAGACAAGTATTCAAAAAATTTTACTGACACGGAAATATATATGCACATAGCTACACAAATTAATTAAAAGTTATTGTCCTATTATATTACTCTATCTACCTCAAAATCAAGCATATTAACTCACAAATACGTATCATGCGCACAGTGAAGGTTCATTACTCATTTATCAACAAATCTTTAATTTATTTTTAACAGTGGTTTTGATCCAATGTTAACATAAATTACGTGAAAACATAATAGAACATGAAATATGTCAAAAACTGCCATAAAAGCATCAATCGATGTTAAAAGAATTTTAAATCATAAATAATAAATAAATAAGATATAAGATTGATGGGAAGTTGGGAACTTACACAATGAATAGATTGATGAATTATAAGCCACTAACTTGCAGAGATAAGTTATGGTAGAAATACATTATAATTAAGGTTGAACACAGTTTTATTTGGACGTGATTTGCACTAATTATTAAAGGGTATTTGGGTAATTTTGTGAACTAACAGCCCAGAAAAAATCTCAACGCTACTTCAAGGAGCGTTTAAATTAGGAGCTTAATCTCCAAACTAAAAGCTTTAAGCTTGTGCATCCAAACAAAGCTTTATTTTTCAAAGGAGCTTAATTTTTAAAACAAAAAGCTTAAAGCTCCAAAAAGCTCAGTGCCAAACAGACCATAACAAAAAATGTATTTACAAAGTGGGATTCATAATGTTCATTGTTTTATGGGAAATTAATCAAAATGCCACATTTTTTAAAAGTTTATATCGTTTTGCCATCGGAAAAAAGAAATTGACGATATACCCCTCGAAATCGCAAATCGCAAATTTTACAATTTGCGATCCCGCGTCTTGCTTTTGCGATCCGTTCACCGAGCTAGTCATAGCCGAGAGCATAGTGCTTTGGCAAATCGCAAATTTACGATTTGCGATTTGCCATTGCCCGGATATTTGGCCCGTAACCGAGTCGTGCACGAGAATACACGGCAATGGCAAATCGCAAATCGTAAATTTGCGATTTGCCAATGCCCGGATATTTGGCCCGTAACCGAGTCGTGCACGAGAATACCCGGTAATGGCAAATCGCAAATTTGCGATTTGCGATTTGCCAATGCCTTTTAAAAAAAATATTTAGATATATATATATATATATATATATAAAATCTCTGAATATGATATATACAAAATGTACATATATTAAAAAGTTGTGTATATATATAAAAATTAATGTAATTTTTTTTTAAAGGCATTGGCAAATCGCAAATTTGCGATTTGCCATTACCGGGTATTCTCGTGCACGACTCGGTTACGGGCTAAATATCCGGGCATTGGCAAATCGCAAATCGCAAATTTGCGATTTGCCATTACCGGGTATTCTCGTGCACGACTCGATTACGGGCCAAATATCCGGGCATTGGCAAATCGTAAATTTGCGATTTGCGATTTGCCATTGCCGTGTATTCTCGTGCACGACTCGTATGGGCCAAATATCCGGGCAATGGCAAATCGCAAATTTGCGATTTGCGATTTGCGATTTCGAAGAGTATATCGTCAATTTCTTTTTTCCGGAGGTAAAACGATATAAACTTTTAAAAAATGTGGCATTTTGATTAATTTCCCTTGTTTTATAAAGTCTTGCTTTTATCACAACAACTTTAATTAATTAAAATTGCTTATTCAACAAAATAGAAACGCATCAAAACGCAACTACTCCGTGTCATATTTTAGTTTCTTAAAATACAATTATAATAACGTAGATTTTAAATTTACTTTTAATTAATCGCATAAAATGGAGAGTTGTTTACTTGTCTCTTTCTTCCTACATATATACGAGTAAATAAATAATTAGAATATAAATACAAATAAATTAAATCAGAAAAAGCCTATTCTACCCTTCTCTTCTCGTCTTCTTCTTTCTGCCTAACCAAAACAAAATACCCTCATCACCCCCTTTCTGTCTCCATATTCACATTCTGTATCTTTCACCGTTCCCACATCCCAAAACCCACCAATTTTCCACATGCATGTCATCTACTTATTATTAATCCAATCTAATCATTATTTCCATGGACGTTAACGATTACCCAATTCTTAGCAAACTCATCGCCGCCCTTAAAAAACCATCATGGGCCTTCCCTTTACTTGTATTCACTCTCGTTTTCATCCTCATCCTCCAAATCACCACCAACGATTCCGGGTTCCCGACCCGACCCGATTCTGCTCCGGGTTCCGCATTTGGGCTACCTGGGTCGGATACGTGTGAGGTGGTGGTCCCGGTGAGGGCGGTGAAGATGTCGATTGTGGAATTTGGTGGGGTTGGTGACGGAGTTACGTCAAACACGGCGGCGTTTACGGCGGCGATGACGGAGATGAAGAAGCTTGAAAACAAAGGTGGGGCCCAGTTGAATGTTCCTAGAGGGAAGTGGGTTACTGGTAGCTTTAATCTTACTAGTAATTTCACATTGTTTCTTGAGAATGGTGCTGTTATTATGGGCTCACAGGTAATTTTATATTCTTTATGCAGTTTATTTAATATACTTTTTGTTAATATTCATGGGATTTGCTGGGTGCCCAATTGGAAAACGTCAAACTTTTGACTTTTTCATTGAAGGCTTAGATAGTTGTTTAATGATTATAAGTGAAGTGAAGTGATGCTTAGTATGAACTGTTAATGATGATAATGGAAATTAGTTTGTAGATTTTAAGCTGGTTAGGCAATCTGGGGTCACTTGTAATGTTGACTTTGGGTCTAAGTTCTTGATGTATTGTATAAAAGGTGCTAACTTTAAGCTCAAAAAGATGGTGATATCAAGAAATTGTTGAAGAAACTGTAGGTGTGTGTTTCCCAGAGGGATACAATCTTTAAACACTATGGTGTTATTGTTTAAATCAAAGTATGTAAGCATAGTGGACTAGTGGGTGAGTTTGTAAAGTTTAAAAAGATGATTTGTACTTTTTGGAAAAAATGTTTTTTAAGTTGGTTAAATGGTGTAACAAACAATCAATGTTCTTTTATCACAAGGTCAGAAATGGGTTACTCTTTGTATCTATTTTGGTTGAGTAATTTAATTTGCATAAAGTGTTTGGTTGTCAAATAAATGAACTGGCTGGGGATGCAGAGACTATTAATGTCAACAATTCTTACTAGTAATGAAAAATGCTAGTTTGCGACTGATAATAGTAGATTGAATCTCGAATATAAAATGTTGCAAGTCTAGTTTAGATGATCTATTCTTATTAAAGTGTTCATTTTTCTGATTGAATAGGATATGAAAGAATGGCCTATTATTGAGCCATTACCTTCTTATGGAAGAGGGAGAGAGAGATTAGGAGGAAGACATATAAGCCTAATCCATGGTGATGGTCTTACAAATGTTGTCATTACAGGTAAACCATTATCTTTAACTTTTCTTTTATCATTTTCAATTATTATCAAAGGTACTTTAGACTAAAAATAAATAAAATCACCAAAAATTTCGTTCTTATTACTCCTTATAGTCTTAAACAAATACAACGAGAGTGGCCCCATGTGGAACCCACTGACTTGTTTTAGTTATCAACTTGCTGATTTTATATACCAGTATTACTAAATTACTACTACGTACTTATGAACCCAGTGGCAAACTTTTTTGGCTTCAATTCTTGATACTTCTCTTATAAAAATTGGAAGTTCTTTCTATCTTTTTTTCATGGCTCGTTTTCTGATCCCAAGCTTGCTATACTTCTCACTATCATGTTATTAGATACTTTGTTTCAAATATATTTTTGATGTATAAGTATTCCTTTTTATTTTTTAAATCTGCATCAACATGTCTACATTGAGTTTGGGTGACTCGTTTGATCTCGAAATATTATTAACTTTCAAACAAATGGATTTTATTATGAACCAATAATGGTATTATATTATTCTAGGCGATGACGGTGATTAAATTGATTCGTAGGGAAGTGTACAAGATCATGTTACCTTTTCTTGTCCTTGCCACTAATTGTTGTCATCAATACTTGATTAGCTCTTTGATTATTTAATCAATGGGTGGTGGGAAATCATTACCTGAAGCATTATTTTAATAAAGAGAATCTGTAGTATATTTTTTTGGCCAAAATATTAATCTCATTTGTCACACTCTACAATGGGGAATCATACCTATAATTGTGATGCTTTTGTATAGTATTTTATCTAATGAATAAGCTTTTCGAATAATGGTTTGAATGCAATAATCTCTTTCCTGTTTCCAGTATTATGTTTGGTTAGTATCTGTTATATATTGATTAAATAAGTATTAGAATAATCCCATGTTCTTCTAGATTAAAAGGTTACAATCTGTATTTGTACACTCAATGGAATCATTTAATCATCCAAATCTGACATGAAGTATATTCATCTTGAACTTCATATTTGTTTACGTATTTTTTTATTTTATTTTTATAAATTATCATGGTAATCTTTTTCCGCAGTATAATGAATAGAAAGATAAGTTAACCCAACATCAAATTTGCATCTTGCAATTCATCCATAACAATTAAAAAAAAAAGGTTGACCTTTTGTACTTTCCACTATATGAGTTATAATCATGATGTTGAATGATAAAGACTTTGAATTGAATAACACTACTTAATATGTGAATGAGCTGCTTAACTTATGTATGATTTTAGGACAAAATGGAACTATCGATGGACGTGGTAAGATGTGGTGGGACCTATGGTGGAATAGGACTTTGGAACACACTAGAGGTCACCTTGTTGAAATCATGAACTCAAGAAACATACTCATTTCCAACCTTACATTTCGGAATTCTCCCTTTTGGACCATCCACCCAGTTTACAGCAGGTTTGATCTTCTTCTTATATTTCTTAGTTTGACTTTCAACAGTCAAATATACGATTAATAGTTTCTATAGCATATAATATATTATTATATGGCTATAAACTAAAATTTCCATCTCTGTTCTAAACAATTATACAAATCATGAAGTTGAAGATTAGTCTTTTTGACATCATCATCGAAGGCTTAGTTTAGTTTTCAACTATTAGGATGGGAGTATTATATATCATCACAAGCCATGCCCTCAAGCCTTTTATAATAACCGAGTTTATGGTACATATAATCCATTTAAAGTCATATCATTATTGAATATGAATCACTTTGTTACGCATAATAATAATTAAATAGAATACCAAAGAAAAGACACTGATAGAGCATTTCAAAAGTATAAAATGCTTTTTAATCATCTCCTTTCATACGATATGGGCTCCATCATGAGATGATTTGATCCCTGGTCTTGATATGGATCTAAAGGTACTTGCTTTTATATAAGTGCCATTTGTTTAAGTAAGATTTCATCAGTTTGGTTCTTTTAACCCAATGTATTCCATATTCATTTCTATATCGTGGGCCCCTATAGAAATGAGAGGTGAGCTGTTTTATTTATTTATGGGACGTCTTAGCACCTTAAACATTGAATAGCCATGAATATCGAAATCAAGAGCACATGATTTTTCACATGTAAGTGCTGAACAAAAGGTTTCACATGAAATTGTTTTGATTTAATGAGCCCAATGTGACTTATGGCTTTTACCATTAATACATTAATTAAAGTTATAAAATATAAATTTGAGGTAGTTAAAGAAAAGCCAAGAAAGCAAATGTTTATAGACAACTATGCCCTTCCACTATACCTTCACTTAAGCACTTTCAAACATAGCTAGTTTGAGGAATTTTCTACTTCTTATTCTGTTGTCAACTATGATCTGTAACTAAATGCACATGTATCATTATCTGCAGTAATGTTGTAATAAAAGACATGACTATATTGGCTCCGCTCAACGCACCAAATACTGATGGCATAGACCCAGGTATTGTCTTAACTTTATCGTAAATATATGTTGTTTCTTGTGTGACATTATCAAAAGATTCCCTTTTTGCCATTACTCTTATAAATACGGTTTCACTCAGCTAAGTAAAATCAATAAAGCAGCACTCTTTGATAATTCTCTTTCAGTCTTTCTTCCCTTAAAAGTGTCGTGTTTTACAGTTTGGAACGTTTAACATCTTAGTCATTACTATTACAGATTCATGCACAAACGTATGTATTGAAGATTGCTATATAGAGAGTGGGGATGATCTTGTTGCAATAAAAAGCGGGTGGGACCAGTATGGTATATCCATGGCCCGCCCGAGCTCCAACATTGTCATCAGACGAGTGTCGGGAACAACCCCAACGTGTTCAGGTGTCGGGATCGGTAGCGAAATGTCCGGTGGCATTTCAAATATCCGAGTAGAAAATCTTCATATACGAAATTCAGCAGCGGGTATTCGAATAAAAACGGACAAAGGTAGAGGGGGGTATATTGTAAATATCACTATTACTAACATTACAATGGATAAAGTGAAGGTACCCTTAAGGTTTAGCCGAGGTGCCGATGACCACCCTGATGATGGGTGGGACCCAAAAGCCCTACCGAAGATAAAGGATATATTTATAACTAATGTGGTGAGTTATAATTCCAGAAAAGCACCTATGCTGTTAGGGATTGAGGGGGGCCCTTTTGAAGACATATGTATGAATAATGTTACTTTGCTTGGTTTACCGCCAACTGCACAATGGAACTGTGAACACATATCGGGTTCTGTTAATGGAGTTTCACCGTCACCGTGTGCATTGTTGCAAAGAAACATATCGTTGACCTGTACATAGCGCAGACGAGAATTGACTAATGATACTTGTTGATAATATATAGTGTACAATCAGTTAATGGATCGATGAGCTGTACTGTACAATACAATGACCACTACTCGGAAGAGCATTGTTGACCGTAGTCAGGTACACCATTAAACGGGTACCCATTTTTGTAGGAAGTGGATGTGAGGTACAAATGTGTAGTTTTTTTATGCATAAGTTATAAATTAAGCTATGTCTCTTTGTAGCAATGCTGTTTTTTATTTTATTTTTTTTATGGAAAAGTAGTTTATAATTTTTCTGATGGTTACCTCATTGTTTGATTCCTTGTACTTTTGCAAAGTGGCTGCATAAATGTAACGGTTATCGACTCATTGACTGCATGCATTGGTCAGTTGTACCCAATGCATGTATTTATACACATTTAATCCAACACACTTGAGTGTCGTTCAGTTTACATTAAAAGATAGTTGTAACACTTGCAATGTATGTTTTTATTGTTATTTTATATTTCTTTTACTTGATATGTAATCCCGTTCATTGAATATTGATTTTTGATAGAAGTTGAGAGTTAAAAATAGTTGTCATTATCGTTTCCCAAATACAAAATCGAGTTATACTAATATAAAAGGAAGTTTTGGTTTCGGCTGTTGGAAAAAGTGACGATCTCGAGCGATATTAAACTTAGGACAACTGGACAAGAACCAAATACACAATAAGTTGATTTTCAAGATATCCTGATTTCACTGCATTCAGCCAACTCTGGGTCGATATAGAACTCCAAATATCTGCATCTTATACGAGTGTAAAACTTTGTAAGTCATATTTCAATGAAGGAAACTACATCTTGTTTGTAGTTTTCGTATATGGCCGTGTTAAGGTGATAGATTCGTATGAATTTGATCATGTCTTTCATTACTACTACTCTTTTGAGTTTTCTTTTCACGTCTGATAAACCTTCTGAAACGCGTACATAGTTTTTTTTATTCTTTTGTCTGAATCGACTTGATCACTATTAAGATTTACACACACTTTAAATAATCAACAAGAAGTTGCGGAATAGCACTTGTTAATTTATTAAGATAGATTACTTGTAAAGAATAAACAATAACAAGTAAGATTGATAACCAAAAGTTTAGATAATAATACGGATACACTTGAGTTTGTATCAGGGTTACAAAAAAACCTTGAAGCTATTACACTGAGTTCTAACTCATGTCTCTAGACAGACTTAGATACAAACATATATAGCATGCAAGCTATACATGTGCACCATACTTCTAAAATAGGCAACTCTGTTATAAAATGTAGAGTTGTCCTTTACACGTGAATGTAATTAAAGCATGGATACAAATCTATCTAAACGTGATCTGCAAACCTTAATCATGGTCTGCAATCACTGTACATTGACCCACACAGATTAGGTAATCTAACAGACCCACTAGGCTGTACTAAATAACTTATACAGAAATCAACACTAACAGCATTAACTGCCGAAATAACCTAGGCAATACTAACTGCAGAATTACAACTAGCAGTAGAAACCATGTTGAGCAGTAGTAATCCTTGCCACAACATTAACTTTGAAGCTTTGGTCTGGCAGTACTAATCTTGGATACACTAGCAGTATTAACTTCTTGAGCAGTAGAAACTTTGAGCGAGTAGTAGAAATTAATACCAGTACTAATAACTTTGAAGCCCAGAAGTACTATACACTTAGAAGATTTTGCAATTTGATCCAATCTGCAATCTGACCCAACATCTTTTCATGTGTAGAGTATGGGGAGATGTACAAAGCGCCTTATAAAATATAAATAGGTAGATCTTTGCTCAAAGTGTAAGCAGACCATGGTTTAATAGTTTATCTTAATGGGATTTAAGCTTCAAGCTGCTTTCCTTTCATGTTCTCTATCCCTTTGGGCAATTGCATCGAGTATTATACTTATTATTAATCCAATGACTATATATATTTAAGGCGGACTATTCAAAATTTGAAATGGCGAAGAGAGTGAAAACTTCTTAAAAGGGTAGTGATTTCATACTACAAAAGGCGATGTGTCAAATGCATTATATTATGTGTCACCACAAATGCAATATATTAATGTACATAGTATAACACCTTATGTGCGTACTTGTAATGTGCACATAACATTAATTTACGTGGTGTATGAATAACCACCCAAATTTAAAGTCAAGCTTATAACTATTCATATTTGTTACATTATTTTGTTAAACAACTACTAAAATATGTTGGGCTTTTTACAAAAAAATTCAACAAGGATTTTCAATCTTTTAACCTTTTCAATAAGAATGGACAATCATCCACAATCTTAAATACACCCACATCTCTCAATAATATACTTCATTAAAGGAATCACCATCAACTATATTGAATCACTGGAGACTTACCGAACAACTGTGAGAGATTCACAAATCACAATACAACTCTCATCGAACATCTCTTCTCTATCAACCTCCTTACAACTTTACAAATAAAACTCTTGTTTATATAGGGGATCTTCAATTGTTTTACCCAGTTTTGATTAATTTAACAAACTTACTAAAATTATTAACACTAATTTAAGAATTTAGACTAAAACCCTAAGGCATGTCCCAACGGTTAGTCGCTTCCTCTTCAGTTCCAATCAATAGAACCAATGCCATTGGCACGGTTCATCAGTTTGAAGTCGTCGGTTCCATCCGTCGCATATTCGACAAAGGTTTGAGATGCATCAGTTTTTTGTTTTTTTCATAGAAATATAGGTATACCGGTAAATGTAGAGCTCAAATTTGTAGTGATGGTATTATTGTCGGCAATGGTTAGTCAATTATTAGTCAACGCTTAATTGACAATGACTGACAAGTCGGTTTCGGTCGCTTCTTGGAGTGATCTTACAAAAGCCACAATTTATTACTGGTGAGTGAACATGATGTATTGATGTTTCTTATTATGCCTTTGAAATACAAATGATGTACAAATCTGGCCAATTATGCAAAAAATCTCCATAAAAAGTACGCGAGAGTTGTACAACAATGGAGAAACTGGATGGATGGTCCGACCGTTGGCCACGTTACAGAGTTGGCGGCAAATTGCACCTTCTCCTCACCTATATATATAATATATATTATTACTTAGAAAATTAAATTTAATTAATGAATTTACCCTATTTTCCATCCCTTTTATGATCCAACAACAAACCCCCAATTCTTCAAAATAATGAGTCGCCTAATTTCATCGTTTCGATCCCTAGGGTTTGCTACTCGACGTCGTACCACGGTTTCCCAAATCACCGCCCTTCGATTGTACTCCGATCATCCTCAATTTTCAATTTCCAGTAATAATCCAGGTATCTCTAGAATTTTGTATCTGATTTCCAGTTTTTATATATATTTTTTAAAATGCAGAATTTGTTACATTCTCACAGCCAGTAAAGTCTAATATTATTAGCAACCTTGTAATGTTAGTTATATACATATTCACCTCATGAATTTGACTTTGCTAGTAGAGTAAGTGCACGGATAATTTGGCCTTTTTTCAATCTGGCAAATTGCTGAATAAAGTGCAAATTCAATTTTTGCGTAATTAAGTTATTATTTTGATATATTTCGTTAAATTTTGTTAAAATTCGAACTATATTTTAGTTCTTAAATTAATTTTTTTCATTCGGGCAATTACATATTTTCCCCTAACACATTGCAAAATAACATATATACCCAAGCATGCATTAAAATCATTGTACATCATGCACTAAAAACTTGTATTTGGGTATATATGATATTTTAACAAGTTTTGAAGGGGATGTATGCAATTTTCCCTTTTTCATTTTGTAGAAAAATTGAACATTGGCTCTCATGTGTATTACTCCGTAAAATATAAACTAAGTCCTTTTTTCTCAATAAGATATGTTCTTGTAACTGAATTAACTCACATTGTCAGATTTTACGTTTATTGGCAATATGTAGTTGTTCATTAAGTAAAATTTGTTCTATGTTCTCTAATTGTTTTACAAATTTATATTGATACAGGACCACTTAAACAGTATAAACATCTTGTAAACGAAGGAAAATTACAATTTGATCCTTATCAAGAGAAAGTTGCGTTGGAACTCGATAATTTGCTTGAAAGATTACAGCATTATGAGAAAGAAATGGAACAATATCATGTATGTTCACAACTTCATGAGGTTATAATGTTTTTTTAATTCATAAATAGCGAGATGATATAATTATTACTGTTACTATATATGTATAGGTCAAACTAGCTGAATGGGAAGAGACTCGTGAGAATGAGCGGCGCAGACTCTTGTTGAAGGAAGCTGAGAGTAAGCAGCACAGGAATGAATCAATAGACAAGGCACATAATAGATTTTTGGGCAAATGGCTTGATCGGTATGGCATATTATGGAATAATAAAAAAATGACTTCAATGTTAACATTTCTTTAATTATTGATGCTTTTTTATATGCAGGAAAAAGCCTGTGAATGTGGAACCTGGAGTTGGGAAATGGGTTTCGTATCTAAATCGAGAAAGGAAGTTGGATTCAGTAGTTGGCAGGCGTCCTGCAGTACCTAAAGCTCCCAAAGGATTGTATATTTATGGGAATGTTGGAAGTGGTTTGTTGCTAATCCCTTAATTATAATTCATACCTTTTTGGTGACGAAGAATAAACTCGTTAATCTGGCCTATTGAATTTATGGGTCTAGCTTCTTGTCTAAAGTTAACCTTGCTTTCGAATTTGCTGTTATAGTTAATTTTATTTTTACTATACTTATGTAGGCAAGACAATGCTTATGGATATGTTCTATAGTGCCACTAAAGGAATTGTTACCCATAGAAGAAGATTTCACTTTCATGAGGCGAGTGTTCAGTTGTATAAATTGTACTATTGAATAAGAAGTATAACCATTCAAATTTGAAATATTGTTTTTTTTTTCACGTTTATGGTGGAGGAAGCGTTACCATTGCTGGTATTTTAGCAGTCATTTTATGAAGTAATGGGAACCACTTCTGACACTTGAATGTGAACATGACCTGAAAAAATTAAGAGCCCTGCCTAACTAGATAATGGTGATATGTGAAAAATAAATTGAAACCTCGCCGCTATATAATCTTGTGAAATAATGTCTCTTTTGCAATATTACCAGTGCTTTTGAACTTCATCATTAGTTCGAAACCATATCTGACTTTCATATATTTATATTACAGGCTATGCTTGAGATAAATGAGCGTATGCATAAAGTATGGAAAAATCAAGTACAAGACAATTCTATGCAATCGAGCATTGCTAATTGGATAATGAACCTTCCTTTTGATACCAAAATTAAGGAATGGGTAGCTGCAGAAGAAAGTTACAAGGAAGAGATGCAAATGAAAAATATACTTCCAGCTGTAGCAGATAAGTTTCTTGTTGACCAACGTGGTGACAGAAGAGGAGCAAGCATTCTTTGTTTTGATGAAATTCAGGTGAAAAAAATACTTCCAACTTTGATGTAGGCTTTGTTTCCTGATGCAAAGCAGTTGGAAATTGTTAAAAAGTAAATTTCAAGCTATTTCACTTGACATTAATACAACCTGACAATATCAACCATATCTATATGCTCCTGCAGAATTAGTCATTTGCAAAAGTTAGTCGTCTAGTGTCTACCTAGGCTGCACATGTAACGTCTTGGTCAAAGTGACTTTTTTCTTAAACTTATGGTTGTGATATAATTTACTTAGATAGGATAATAGTATCTGATAACTATACACTTCTTAAGTCCTAATATGGGAGGGAGAAAGATTTGCATTACTTGAAAGCGATTAGTCCTGAATCTGTCATTGCCAATAAAAAAAGTCTGACTATAATTATATAATAGATTAGGTTCTGAGTTTGACACCTATATACTACTTCAAATTGTTTAAAATTGATATCCGTAGTAGTAAGATCTTTATATTGTCAAAGGGTGTTTGTCTAGCTTGTATATCTTAACTGTAGCTAAATAATGTGAATATTGTGGTTCCTGTTACAGACTGTTGATGTTTTTGCTATTGTGGCATTATCTGGAATTATAAGCAGATTGCTAAGTACTGGAACTATTCTTGTTGCCACTAGTAACAGAGCACCAAGTGACTTGAATCAGGTGAGCTCTATGCTGAATATTTATGATATTTTATTATCACATATACAACCATTGACCCACTTTGCATGGATACATGGATACCGGGATTGGGAGGATCTAAATGATTTATAATATGTATGTATGATATTATGCATATATATAATATTATTTGTGAGCATTTAGCTATACAAGTTTAAAACTAAGCTAAAAACAGTAAACCCCATGTCTTATCGTGTCATTTCGGGGTGCAACTTGGCTTCCATTGTGTATTGGTATTAAGAACATTCTGGTTTATGCCATTCTTAACCCTTACATTTTCGTAGTGTGAAACACTTAAAAATTTATTATTGTTGTTATTTTATTTGTTTTTATATTGTTTCAGGATGGTATGCAATGGGAGATCTTTCTGAAACTTCTTGCTAAACTAGAAGACCACTGTGGAACTGTTTTAATTGGAAGTGAAACAGATTACCGTCGTCTAATTTCACAAAGATCTGTAAACCGGGTGAGAACCTAAAGAGCTAGTTGTATCCCCAATATTTAAGCTGAACAACTGATGTAACTTAATCATGCTTTTCGTATTGTTCTTAAGCAAATAGTTATAACGCGTACCTTTGATCTATCTAATTATATTCATATTGCATTAGTCAATTATCAGCACCATGACATCTTATTGCCTATGAAACATAAGGTTATGCTTATCCAATCTATGTGTAGGTGACGTACTTCTATCCTTTGAACAGTATTGCAACCACAAAATTTGAGAACATGTGGGATGAAATCATACAAAATTCTGGTGGAAGGGTCAAGTCGGAGACCATTTCTGTAATGTTTGGCAGGTTTGTGTTAAGTCAACAAGTCTTGCACTGCAAATAGTTTTTCACTTTCTACAAACTTAATGACGAGTGATTTATGCGTTATGCAGAACCCTGGAAGTTCCCGAAAGCTGTAATGGGGTGGCAAAGTTTACATTTGAATATTTATGTGGTCGTCCGGTACCATTTCCAATTTCTTCTTTGGGTTCTTATGTATTTTTGGTTTTTTATTATGTTATTAATTTTTAAAAATTAATAATAAGTGATCTTGTAGGTTGGAGCGGCAGATTATATAGCTGTAGCCAAAACTTATCATACAGTTTTTATTTCAGACATCCCCATGATGAGTATGCGGATCCGTGACAAGGTACTTTTCTTATTCTTTACCAATATGTAAATTGTATCATATTCTGATAGCATCTGTATATTTTTTCAGGCTCGGAGATTCATCATTCTTATTGATGAGTTATACAACCATCATTGTTGCTTATACTGTTCTGCAGCTTCTTCCATTGATGAACTATTTCAGGGAACCGAAGAGGGAACACTTTTTGATTTAGAAAGGCAAGTCTTCTTTATTTTAGTTCATGTTATATTTTTATTATTGTCTGTATTGTGTAAGTTTTGTGATAGAGATAACATTGTTAAACTATTGGTCTGTTTTTGTTTAGGCTAATGGTATGACATGAATATTGCTTGTATATTATGAAATTGATTATTTTATGCATCTGCTCCTTCAGTTTCCAGTTTGAAACAGAGACTGAAGGTTCAAAGCTTCGTCGAGATGTTTTAGCAGAGGGAAATATTGGTTCAGGAGGTGCACCTGCTGGTATCATTTCCATGCTTTCAGGAAAAGAAGAAATGTTTGCTTTTCGTCGAGCTGTAAGTCTCTATATCTCTCAAGTCAACAATTATATACGTACGTACATACACATATTAATTTGTTACACCCATCATTGTTTTCAACAATACTTTTAAAGAAAGCTTGGAAAACTATCCATTTTATATTAAAAGTCAAAGTCAACTCGACCCAACGGGTCAGTGGTCACTCGTTACCCGTTCATATGTGTGTCATTTAGACACGTTAGCTGATGGAAAATTAAGAGATATACTGGGGCATTCTGACATTGATGGTGGTTGTGTAGGTCTCACGTCTCATAGAAATGCAAACGCCTTTCTACCAGGAAGGAGTACGGCTTTATCATCCGCTATTTCAGGAACACCGCAATGACGTCGAGACCCATAATATCACTGATATGTTACCTGCTTAGTAACAAATCTTGAAAGGGGAATCTGTTTTGTGTTTGATATCAAGTATAAATATAGTTTCGAGATGAAGTCCATGAGATGGAGAAAAATGTTTATAACTGCAACTTTTCAGGGTTCTGTTGTTGTTCTATACATCAAAGCTACTTTTAAATAGTGGTTAGTTGATGTATACTATTCAGGATATATGATTTCATTTTAATACAAAGTCACATTGCTCATTTGATCAAAAGAGTTTGATAATTCAAATCCATCCACATTTTGTATATTGTTTCCAATGAGTTTTTTTATCCGCGCATTCCTGCAGGATTTACATTCATGTAGCCTTAAATATGTAATTTAAGGAGCTATTATAGACATGTATTATTTTAACTTTAATAATTTATACATGTGTTAAACTCGAAAGTTCACTTTCCTTAGTGAAGTGTTAAAAAAACTTACAGATTAAATAATAAAGTGTAAAGGTCAATATATAATGAAGTAGTAATATATAAACTTGAAATAAGAATTATTGAAATTTTACTATTGTATATAAGATTGTATCACGCATATGAATCCTAATACATATAACTCAGAGAAATGATGATACATGACGATTAACTCTACATCAAAAATTGCGTACTTAATATGCATTATGATAACATATCCAACTTTCACAAAATATTGTTAAATTAGATACATTTTAAGATCTATCATCAAGTCATGTATCATGTCATAATAATTACACTTGAAACTTCAATTTATCATTCATTAAGACATAGTATATTTTTATTAAAAAAAAACATGTTAACCTATTTATGCTCATTACCTAATATATAAAAAGATAATTCATAAAGTATATATAACATCTTTAAATAACTTAAACAATTCTATTATTTATAAAGATGTAGTAGATAACTTAAACAATTCTATTATTTATAAAGATGTAGTAGGATGTGATGGTTAAAACTCTAGAAGTTAGAAGTCAAAAGACATGAAAGTATGGGGTGTGAAAGTGTACATGGGAAAGATGAGATGAGCTTGTGTAAATTTGATTTATTTCACATGTGGCACACAAATTAAATGGCAATGATATAGTGGAAGGATTTGAACATGCAACCTTCCTTTATAAATTAAAGGGAAATTAACAAAAATGTCATTTTTTCGGACGTATTTTTCGATTTATCACTTAAAAAAAAAGTTGCCGATTTGCCCTACCCGGTCGTAGGTCGCATCATGCGACCTGCGACCCGTTCAACGCGACCTGCGACCCTTTTAGTTATTGAGTAAAAGACAAGCAAAACGAGACGTAGCCTTCCGGTCGCAAGTCGCAACATACGACCTGCGACTTGCGACCTGCGACCGACGAGATCACTTGCAACATTGTGTTGATTTAATATATTTTATGTTTTAAATTTAATTAACGCATTGTTTCGTTTTTCTTTGATAACTTTTTATATACAATGTATAAAATAATTCTGAATGTATATTCATGATCAGTGTAATTTTATCTACATTTCGACATAAATTTTATCGTCATATGTTATGTATTTAACGAAAGCATTTTTTAGTCTCGAAATCAACTTTTTTTTATATCATAATGTAGATAAAGTTGGACTTGTAACATCTATTCCTCGGGTCTAGTAGTATTTTAATATTTTCTGATGGTGAAATATTATTTAATGTGCCAGAAAATAATTTCAATTGTTATTTGAAAATAAATGGGTAAAAGAGTCAAATAAATTATTGTGGTTGATAAATTATTAACTGTTTTAATTTAATTCAGTTGACAGTAAAATAAAATAATATTTCCCCGCAAATGGTTTTTAAGTTCCAGACAATGATAAGTACGGGGAACTAATATTACACAATTATATTATACTACTCAGTGTATAAGTCGGTTGTTATTTTTCATCATATACCGACATACATATACGATGCGTACATACATAACATGAAACCCTAGATCAAATCAATTCTTTACATTAAATTGAAGATTCCAAGTTCGAATTCAAGTCTCAAGAACATGGATTATCATCTTTTAATCCTCCTAATCAAGTTGTAAGTCTCAATTCTTGAATTATGAACCTTAGAAATTGGGGGTTTTGATGTTCTTGACTTTAAATCTGAAATTAGGGTTTCAAATGATTAAATTAATGTTAGTTAAGCTTCAATAACATGTATTCATCATTCCATCATCATTATAACATGTTGTAATTTCTAATTCTTGAATTTAATGTAAACCCTAGAAAATGGATTTTGATTATTTGATTTAATTAGCATGACTAGTATGAAATTGAAGCTTATAATGATTATATAGTTGTTAGTTGATATTAATTTCATGATTATAGTTGAAACCCTATGTTAGATATTGATATAATTGAGTTATGATCATGAATTAAGTTATGGGTTTGGTTGATTTCTCATGAAGAGAAGTTTGTAATTATGTTAGAATGATTAGTTGATATTTAAATTGTGATTAGAAGTTAAGCCCTAACTTGAATTGATGAAATTTGTTAAATTGTGAACTAGTTATGAAATTGAGTTTGATAAGCTAGTATTTGATGATTAAAGATGAATGTGAGAGCTTAATTGTTAAGCATTCATTAGACCTCATGTTGAAATGACGATAAAATTTATGTTGAAATGACGATAAATACATAACATATGACGATAAAATTTATGTCGAAATGTAGATAAAATTACACTGATCATGAATATATATTCGGAATTATTTTATACATTGTATATAAAAAGTTATCAAAGAAAAACAAAACAATACGTTAATTAAATTTAAAACATAAAATATATTAAAACAAAACAGTGTTGCAAGTGATCTCGTCGGTCGCAGGTCGCAAGTCGCTGCGACTTGCGACCGGAAGGCTACGTCTCGTTTTACTTGGGACGCAGGTCGCAATGTGCGGGTCGCAGGTCGCAGGGTGCGACCTACGATCGGGTAGGGCAAATCGGCAATTATTTTTGAAAGGGGCAAATTGAAAAATACGACCGAAAAATGGTATTTTTATTAATTTTCCTAAATTAAAAACATTTAACCACTCAACTATCATACTTTAGAGTGAATAGGTTATGAATAATGAATTACCTTTTGATAATTGTAGTAGATAAAATTCATATGTTTTATGGAGATGATATGTTAAACACTTATACACAATTTGATTTTATTTTATAAGTGCCCACTAAATAGTTTCTAAACACATAAAAAGGGTTTATTTTTTCATATTGTATTAAACTTTACAATTTTCACTTTAGTATGTAACAAACTTTAGAATTTTCTATCGTTTCCACCAAAATAAGGATTTCATTATGCGCATACATTCTAGCCTTCAAACTATTGAGCTTCTAGCTAGAGTGCAGCCTTCAAATTCCGCTTCCACTTCTAGAAGATCAAACGGAGCTTATATCGAAATTCAAAAAAACGCTGTATGTATAGAATTTAAATAAGAAAAGTATTTGTAGTATAAAATAACAACAAAAAACATGCAAATATGCTTTCTTTGGGTTTGATGTTGGTTTGGCAGAACAATTAAAGTTCGTAAAAGTTTTTTTTTTTAACAAAAGTCACGAAGCATGTGAAATTTTATTAATAATCGTAATCATGCCTCAAAATTGAGGTAATTTCAAACATATGAATCCACGGATTACAATAATAGTAACAACTCCGGATTCGCAATAAAAAATAACATACAAAATGTTTAAATTAACTCAAATTGTTGTCGAGAAGTTGAAATCAAATCCAAAGAAATTCGAGGAGAATAGACTCTTGTGCAAATGTGGCATGACTCTACCAAAAGAAAAACAAGCGCGCACAAACTATATCACTTTTAATAATGTGGGGGAATCCGCGTAAGTCACTTTCATAGTTTTATTGGTTGTATTAGTATATCGATATTTATAAATATAATTATAATATAATAATAATAACAATCTTATTGTTTCTACAATTATATAATTAATAAATAATACGTAGTACAACTTAAGTAAAATTAACTATGATTATGATTGTAATGTAATATCATAACTCTATTTTGATACAAACACAATCGTGTCATGTTGTTCTCTCAAAATAATCAATGAAAAAGTTAATTAACATAAGTATAGTCCTATCTTTCCATCATAACATACAGAGTAAAGTTACTCCCTCCGTTTCAAAATTATTTGTTTATTTTACTATTTTTATTTATCCCAAAATAATTATTCACCACTAAAAACAAATATAAATATGTAATTAGATTTCCTATATTATCCTTTACTTTATAATCACACATAACTCAAAGAAGACCCATGATCAACCTATCATATTCTCAAAGAAGACCCATTATCAACCTATCATATTCAGAAGTATTATGATATTTCAAAATGTGTCGCAAAACTGGATTAATCATTGCTGACTTTGCTCAACTAAAGTTTGACGTAGACTTCTTGTGGTTGAAAATTAGAGACGTGGTTTAGAACCTGACATCAAATCATGTATCAAAGTTGAACTCTTGTACATCTTTACAATTCCCAAATTCCGTACACTTGCCTAATGAATGATGCCATCATTTTACTAATCGGTAAAGCAGTTGAGCTAAGATACCCGATTATCAGCTACTTATGCTGCTATTTGCTAAAGCAGTCTAGATAAGAAGCTTAATTCTCGGCTAATAAAATTTAGGATATAGCTTCAACAATCATAATCTCGGTCTTTTTTAATAAATACACAAAAAACATTAAAAAAAAAAAAACAATTCTAATCTTACGGAAAATCTCAAGCTTTTACTTGCTACAATCATTCATTAGTATTTACTTGCTTCTAAATCTAATTCTATTTCCTCTCTTGCATGCCGGCCGTTGTGTTCTTCAGGATCTGCATAACAACGATTAATTAAATTACATATGCAAATCATCATAAGCCAAACATCTATTCGGGGTTTACTCGAATGGTTTTGTAAAAAGAGAGGTGATAGAGAGATGTACATGTCTAAGCATCTGGTTCTCATTTTGCAATGTGGACAAACGCTCTTCAAGTTCCGAATTTTTCTTCTCCAAGTCTTTCACTCGTACCTCCAACTCACTTAAGTATGCCTTCTTTCTTTCTCTTGCTTGTTGAGCTGAAACTCGATTCCTCAACAACCTATACGAAACATAAACGCGACTGATTAAATAATAACCTACTAAACTAATGCGTCTATCTTTTGCGTACAGTTTATGGAGTTTTGGCTCTACGTGATGGATCCAAATACACCTCCTATAATCATTCCAGAAAAAATATCCATTCATAGTTGTGACATAAAAACATGGCACCTGAATGTGTTCAATAGAAAAAGCAGAAAAAATAAAAAAGGAACGATGCTATGGAAATAAGGGAAAGGGGCTTTGTTATTTTATATTAATAGATATACTACGGATGCATACCTCTTCAAGCGCTTGTTTTCTTTGTCAGCCGGGTTTTTCCCTTTTCTCCTTGAACCTTCAGTAGAGCCTTGAACCCGGTCTGGATGTGCCACTGACCCGGGTCCTCTTCCGGATCCTGATGCTCCCACAGCTTCTCCACCCATCTCTGGCACCCTTCTGATCTCATCATCGCTCTCCATTCCTATCACATCACATCATAAATCAATCATTGATATACTATCATACCTGACCCAAAAGAATCCGTAACTGTTGTTAGTACCTCCGTCTCATAATCAAGATTTTAACTTTCAATTTAAGTTTGTCCAAGTACAAAACTACAAACGCCTACTTCCAAAAATTAAATTAACATATATCTCATATAACCACTACTTACACATTTTTACAAGATGGATCCCTAAAAGTAGGGCGGTGATATATCCACCATTGTTTCTGATAGATCCACCAAATTTGTGCATTAAAACTTGTATTGTACACATCAATGATGCACAATTTTGGTGGATTTATCAAAAACAAAGGTGGATTTATCACCACCCCTAAAAGTAAGGGACAAATAAACAGTGATCATAAAAAATTGACATAACTGAATGCAGCTAAAAGCCTAAAACCATTTGCCTCTTCCTCATGCACATTTATTTTGAGACCGAACAAGTATTATTTGAACTATTTCAAAAACTTTCAAGTTTGGGAATGAATAACCAAAATATATGTAAATAAAGTTATCATTTATTGGTTAACGTAATTAGATTGATCTTATAATAAACCATTTCTTTTTGCCTTGTCCATTTCCTTTTACTAGAATGAAAGTACAAAAAAAGTAAACAGACTTTAATTACACAATAGTCAATGACTTTAGATTTAGGTACAATAAATGAAACCTAACAATATGGAATCACACGAATATTTCATTTGTAAAAAAATTAATAATCATTTACAAAATAAAATAGGTGACTCCGTGAACAAATTGCACAGATGATCAAGTGCAACAAGGAACAAATGAGGGGCGAATCATGTTTATCTTATATAGTTGAAAGATTAAATTATCTAAATTTAAATTCTTCAAAAATAGTTTAATTCTAACAAAATTGAAAATAATAATAAACAAATAAATAAATCAAGCTCAATATCACACATTACTTAAAATTTAAAAGATCACACTCAAAATTTAATTCAATCTCAGCCGCAAAGTTAAATAAATCACTAGGATTACAAATCAAGCAATCATAAACACACTGATCCATTTAAAATATCATCTACAATTGTAAATGATCAATTCATCATCTACATACAAAATTAAATCAATCAAATCAGCATTCGGAATAACAACTGCTTGCAAGTTTCATAATTTAGCTCATTACAGCTCAAAACTATAAAATTAAAAATCAAAAATTTCAGAAATGGACCTTCTTTGACGTTAATCTGAAGTGCAGAACTGGAAGATCTCTCACTACTCGAAGGTAAACTCGCCGCAATTGAACTCGTTGCTGCTTGTTCCTGCATTTTATTTAATTTAATTTATTTATTTAAATTAATTTCAATGAATTTTAAGAGAGTGAAAAAAAAATATTTTTAGTGAGAGAGAGAGAGGTGATGATACGTCATAAAGTGGAAATAAAGAGAGAAAGAGGGCGGGAGGATATTGGTAATAGAGAGAGAAAGTGAGGGGGTGTTGACCGTTGGATGAAGGTTGATCGGACGGTGAAGGATGTGTGAACGTGGAAACATGATGAGCCACAATGTGTTTGTGTTCATCCAAAGGCAGGTGGATGAGATACGTGGAAGGGAGAATGACGTTAAGATGATGGAATGATCCAACGGTTGTGATTTGTTGGTGAGTGATGAAGATTTGAAGAGTTTAAACTATGGGATTTGGGTCCCACGGTGTGACTGGTATCCGCTGCTACGGAATGTGATGATAGAAGGATAAAAATATCTAATAAAGGTTACTTTGTATACCACGTCACACTTAAACGGTGTGTTCTTGAGTTACTTGAAGGGTGGAAACTAAACGAAACGAAAGAATTGAAATTAAAATTGTGTTCTCGAGTTTTATTAAAATTGTGTTCTCGAGTTTTATTATGCAAAGAAAGGAAAGGAAGGGGGAAGAGGGGGAGAAGTCTTAAGTGTATTTTTCTTCCAACACTTTCCTCCCATTTTTAAAATGATTAGGAGGGATCATTTTGTTTCCCTTCTTTTCCCTTCAACTTAAGAATACAATTCATTAAACTATCTTCTTTCCCCTTCCATTCTTTTCTTTTCTTCATTGTTCATTTCTCTTCTTTTCCACCGATGTTTAAACTCGAGAACACAGTGATTCCGTTTCAAATTGTTTGTCAATCTTATTATTTATATTTATCTTAAAATAATTACCCACTTCCAAAAATAAATATGTATTAATTTTTATATTTTTTATATTACCATTAACTTTAAAATTACACATACCTCAAAGAAAACAATTTAATTAATGATTGAGGGTTAAAAGTTGTCATTATACTAAAGTCAAATATGCATTTAATATGATTTTCTTAATATGTATATGTGTTTTCAACTTGGTGACAAACAATTTGGGATGGAAAGGGTACTATTTTAAATTATCTCAAACGCATTTAGAAATATTATAGTCGAATAAAAATAAAATTTTATTGATCGATAGTGACATCTTTAAAACTATGTATATTTTTATAAATGGACATTTATTTTGGAACTGATAAAGTATTTTCTTTAAATTAATTTTTTACAGTTAAAAATTCTCAACATACCAAGTCAATGTTATCTGTAAGTTTCAAAGTAAGTGTATACATTTTCATTTTAGTTTATCTCAAAATAAATACTGAGTATATACTTACAAGTTGATTCATAGAAGACTATAATAAAAGTAAGGATAAGTTTATATTTTTGGTTACACAATGTAGTCATAATGTATTTTCTTAATAGTTAGTGTAATCTGATTGTACACACTTCTTATACGACTAATCGTGAGTATTCATATTGAGTGCAAATTAGTGGTAAGGCTTGTGAGTGATTAAGTTATTACACTCTAATTAATGTGCGAACCGGGTTCAAGATTAAACCCAATCAAGGGTAGCCGTAGGCTAATTGTTATAAAATATGTGTAGGAATATTTTCTAGGTGTTTGAGGTGTTGTTTTTCAATGAAAGTATAACAATAACAATAGTATTTATAAAGAAACTCTACTTTCTATAAAGGCCCTGGATGAATATTTCTTAAACACAATGATAAAAAGCTTTGCAAAGAATTTTTGTTAGCCACCTCACTAATTTATAAAAAGCTTTTATAAAAAACTTTGTCTCCAATGATAAAAAGCTTAACAAAGCTATTATTTTCAAAAACATCATACACAGTTATCCATAAAAGCTTTTCATTCAAGATTTGAGATTTATCAAGCTTTTGCATGATAAAGTTTGTCTTCCGATGAAGAAAAAGCTTTGAAAAAAAGTCTCCATTGAAGTTGTCCGGAATAAGGTTACTGCAAGCCATTGGGATCATGCCTACGTGGACCAATGAGGAGAGTCAACAACATTAATGGAAATGACATGTAGATATCATATGAAGGATTATTTTGTACTATTGTTCGAGTTTTGTCCAGAGAGCATGTATCACATGCCTTACGTCTAACTCTAAGCATGATAAATGTGAACGATCACTATTTGATACATTCTAGCTAACTTGATATATCTCGCTTGTGTAAGCGTTGGTTAAAACATCTTCTAATGTGAGCTATATAAGTATTACTTCAATATTCTTGTGAATTTAAAAGTTACTTCAATATCCTTCAAAACATCTAAAATACTCAAATATATCCAAATAATAATTTAAATATAACTAAATGCTATTGATAACTAAAATTTACCATCTAAATATTAATTAGTATATTGTTTCACTCTTATCCTCTCATCTCAATATTATCCCCAAAATAAGTAATCGATGGTGGGTGGGTTCATTTCGAGCATGGAACATCATATCTGCAAAATCAAATATGTGAGAAATAATCTTTCACTTCCATTATCAATTGTTAGATTAATTATGATTTATTGAATTTAGGAATTAATTTGGATGGCTAATAACACGTAAAAAGTCATGTTTTTACGTACGTTATTTTCCACATTTTAGGCACAAAGTTAACAAAAACATACTTAAAAGGACATTATTCATAAGGTTTTGTTAACTAAGTCAAAACGGAGTCGATGTTTGTAAAATCACTAAAAATGGCATTAAAAACGTAAGAAACCGGGCAAAATTGCTTTATCGCACCTCCATTCACTCGTTTCAATGCATTTTGAGCTACGCAAAGAATTATGACCTCTAACTTATGTCATTTTCTTCGTTAGGAAAATACGAACGCATGGATATAAAGAATGCTCAAAACGGATAAACGACGAAGAAGATACGCCCGAACGAAGAAATGAAGAACCGAAGGGCCAGGATACGGCTGAACACAGCTGTTCAGCCGTATACGGCTGAACACAGCCGTATACGGCTGAGCCAGACCGTATACGGCCTGTGCTCAGCCGTATACGGGCCAGCTCAGTCGTATTCACCCTATGCACAGCCGTATACGGTCCAGTTCACCCGTATTCACCCTAGCTCAGCCGTATCGTGCGTTTGGGTGATAAAAATCTAATTTTTATTCGCCTTTGCGATACGGTTGTGCGTTTTGAGGTTTGGATATGGTCTACGGATACGGTTGTGCGATCTCTATAAATACAAGCCTCATTTCAAGACATCTCTCATTCAACACACACATTTCACACTTCAATTCTTCGTTTTCTTACATTTTTATATTTTTTCTCTCTCTAGATTAGTTTAGATAGTTTCTCTCTCTAGAGTTTTCTCTCTCTAGAGAGAGAGATAGATAGTTAGTTGGTTAGCAGTAGAGAGAGAAGGAAAGCTGGTATTGTAATCACGGTGTAATAAGAAGCATTCTTGGTGCAAGACTCTGCCTTTTCTTTTCAGCTGTTACTCTGCTCAATTTTACTGGTGATATCTTTCTTTTCATACTTATACTATTATTTCTGCCTGCTTGTATAATGTATGTTACTGTTATTGCCATGTTTATTGAGTAAGTGTGCTGTTGCGGTTGTTGAAATGTAGATAGTTGGAAGTAGGGATGCTGTTGAATTAATCTTTAAATCTATATAATTGGGGATTATTATGTTTGTTATGTCTAAACTTATCATGCATCTAGACTTAGCTATGGATCACCATTTCCAGTCCTTCGCGTGACTACTACTTTAGGCTTAGAACCTGATCAACTCTAGGTACAGTAGGAAGTTATCTGTGTTATAGTAAAGAATCCGTGTATGTCACTGTAATCCGGCTGTAATACTGGGCAAATGCCCCAGAAAGAGTCGTCTGTGCCTACACTGTGGATTACCTAGAGACCCTAGAATATGGCCTAGAAACCAATATAGCTGTGGAAATGTTACAGTACACCGTCTGTCCACCCCTGTAACTGAAGCTGTGGAAACGCTTTAACATTGTACACCGTATTTGTACCCTGGGATGAAAAGCTGTGGAAACACCATAGTACACCGCAAGTACATCCTTGGTTATATAAATCTGTGGAACTGTGTAAGTGTAGTACACCGTGAACGGTTCCTAGGTTGGTACGCTGTGGAAGGAGTATGCATTGTACACCGCTGGTGTTCCTAGGGCTGAATGACCGATTGCAAAGGACATGCTAGATCATGACAGAAGTAGTTGAACTAATCAAACGTAAGGAATGAGTCTGGAGATGAAAGTCAAGCCCAGCAGTGGTTTAGGATTCTTAAAACCCCTAGACTCTATAAAACTGATAGTTTAGAATAGCAAGTTAATAATCTGAACATGTTTAGGAAATGGCAGTTACATTTAGGTGTTAAGAATGGTCAGAATTACCTGCGTGGCAGTCTGTTACCTTATTCCTGCACCCTTCAAGGGCCACTTGTCCACAAAGACAGTGGGGGGGTTGAGCAGCCTGTTCTGATCAGAATCACGATAGCCTAGGTCTCGTGACATACTAATTCTGGTACTTAACTAGAATGAGTAGGGTCCTAGTGTTTACACCCATAATGCATCTGTTTATTATCTAAAAATGTCCCCAATTATCTTTATAATAAGCATCATCCCCGCAACTGATTATTGAAGTTTCAACCGCCGCAATTCTCTATCTGTCTACCTAGCTACCGATTCTTCTCTATCTTATTTACTTTTCCTGTTTTTAGTTAATTAGTTAATTAAATTAGAAAACCCCCAAAACCTACCTATCTGCACAAAACCCATCCTAAAAGCAAAACTCTATCTTTGGCATCACTTCGTTTCAATTCGCTCCGATTTAAGAATGACCTCGGGTTATACTTACTGCTTGCTCACCCTGTATGATAGGTAGTACTTATAAATTGAGTCCCCAACTCTTTATAAATTTAAAACTTACAACCGATCGGCGCTCGGTACTGTCCGGTCAGTCCCTTAACGACGGGGATGGGTTCTAGAGAGCTTTAGAAAACCTGACTGTTCGGGCGCCGTCAATGGCTATGAAGACGATTGGAAATGGACTCAAAATGAGGATATTTGGGGCTTTGACCAAATGGAGGTGTTGGACGTCGAAATAGATGAATGTGTGAATAACGAATGATGAAATCAAACACCAATTTTATATTTATGCCAGATTTAGTTTTGACTATAGTGTACGTTTTGAGGTCGAAGATATTGCATGTAATATCCTCTCCAGTAGCCTGGTAATTTCTAATTTTAAATTGATTATTTAATGGTTTTAGAAATTATATGATATTATTATTTAATTGTGCAACTTAGATAAATAAGTTCCAGAACTTATATGAATAGCAAATTGTTACTTGTTTTAATTTACTATAGTTGACAGTACCATAAAATAAGTTTCTCGCAATTGAATTCTAGGTTCCAGACAATAGATTTAGGACGGGTATAAAATACCCACATAATTGAAGTTAGTTTATCAGGAGTCGACCTACTCTTTCTTTCAAACCCTTGTTCTTTATCTCACCTAGACTAACAAAGATGGAAGAAAGTTGAAGTTAAATTTGATAAACCCCAATACTTGTGTAATCTTTGATTCAAGAGTTGTTTCTTATCATCATCATCTTCACTAGCAACTTGTGGTTTAAATTGTGAAGGTAAGTATTTACATATATCTCTATCAATTAGGTAATTTGAAATAGTTAGGGTAAATACTTTGTGTATATGATGATTAATGTGGAATTGATGTTTAAAAGTAGTGTTACAAAGTTTGTAGTTGCTGTTGGCATTAGAATCCTGCATAAATTCTATTATGTATCTGAACTTATATGAATTTTGAGTAAAATGCGGGACTAAGTTGGGCAGAAACAAAGTTGCAGGTTTCTGGGTTTTGGTTTGGTAGCCGATCGGCTAACCACTATAGCCGATCGGGTATGGGTTGCTTAGCCGAACGGCTAAAATTAGCCTGTCATGTAATTTAGTTTAAAAATGTTACAGAACTTAACCTTCGAGTTTAAAGTAGAAAATTTTAGAGATAGCCGATCGGGTAAACTAATGAGCCGATCGGGTATATGTTTTAGCCAATCGGGTAAGTTTAGCCGTTAGGTTGATTTAGAACAAAACTAATACAGAACATTTCATCGGAACCAAGATATCTTGAAATGATAAGTTAGCCGATCGGCTATAAAGGTTGAGCCGATCGGGTAAGGTTAAAAACAGGAACAAAAGAACTAGTTTGGTTTGTGTTGTGTTTCTAATTCATTCACAAATTGATATTCATATTAACTAAAGAATGTAAAAAGCTATTGTTGATAACATGTACATCTTTTAATTATATTATAGAAGTTGTGAACGCGTTTTAATAAGTAATATCCGAATATAAGTTAAGAATTAATGAACGTGTTACTAAGTTATATTTGATTGTTGATTTCCAGACCCTCCAAAAGATAAGTGATACCTAGATTACAAGATTGTGAAGATAAAGGTATCGGTGAGTGGATTTAGAACTCACCATTTGATTTAGTTGTAACTATTTGGTTGCAACAAGTAAACGTAGATATGTGTTAGACTGTTTAGTATTGACTATTGATTATTAATCTACGTGATATGTGAACCAATGTGTATCTATGTTATTGAGGTCAATGTGTATTTGGACTTTTGGTTATTATGTGAATTACACAGGTTTTAATTCATTTGTTGTGTTTGAGACCTGTGTATGAGTTTAATAACCAATGGCTATCGGTCTATTCTGTAATGGCCATACAGATTGACGTTAAGTGTTCTTTGGGAATCCCCGGGTATTATGATATTCCAAGAGCCACCGATCCTCATTGAAATATTTGTGTTTACGATTATTGGTGTAAACTCATAGTTAAGCTAAGTTGAATTGTGCGTGATAAATCTATTCACTTAGCTTTGTGCTAATTCCTTACTTTAACTTCATGCAGATTTTGTTTACTATGTGGGTAGTCAGTAAGTGGATGCTTCGGCAGGGAAAGTTTGACGACTTGTGACTCTGATATAGTTTTGTATAAACCTTGTTTTGAGAATTTTATAATACCCCGTTTTGAGTACCTTTGTAATGTTTTAATAACTTAAAAGTTTAGTACTAATTATGTAAACAATATATATATATATATATATATATATATATATATATATTTGTATATTAAGGTAATATATTTTAAATTCATGCTTCCGAGTTTATTAATATAATATTTTTAAACAGAATGAGGGGTGTTATATTGCATACACATAAAAAAGATACATACCAGTGGTAGTACGTCTAATTAAAACATTTGTAGACATACATTCCATCTTCCACAAACTTGATTGCACAAATATCTTTAGTTTTGATTTTGACCTGTTGCAAATCAAAGTGCATAAACCAAAAGAATGTAAATGTTCGCCAACGATAATTGTAAGAATGGTTAAACGGACAATTAATCTTTTAATGACAGTTAAAATCATTTAATTATATTTAAACTGTTTATGTGGATATAAATGAGTATTTTAAAAGTTTCAAAGGACCTTGAAGTAATTTTTAAGTTTGAAAGGATATTGAAATAATTTTTAAAGTTTGCAAGGGTAACAATGAGATTATCCCTTTATTTATTTTTCTTATACTTATTGTCTCAAATCTCAGTTGTTAGTTCTTAACTCTTTTAGTCAAAATCTAATTCGTCAATTCAAATTTTTAATTTTGGACCATTTAATCGACCTATATATTTGTTTAAAAGATATGTCAATTTCTTATGTAATCATCATATATATCGTATCACTAAGAAAATTTGAAGTCCCTCAAAATTTCGAGATCCTGGACGATCGATCACCTCACCCACCCTCAAAAAAGGCCTCGTGCGCTGATTATTTGCGTGTTCTAATTACAACTCATACCATGTCTCGTGTCATTGATGTACAACACGTTCCAAATATTGTCAACTATGACCTTCCTAACACACAACTATACCTCCATTGTGTTGGTAGGAGTTGCAAATTCAGAAAAAGGTCACATGTTTACAACTTATTGAAGCCGGAGATTGGAGATAGAAAAGGTATTGAGGAGATCGTCAATGCAATTCAGTCGGAATTTTTTTTTTTAGTTCCCTTAAATGTTGTGTTGCAGTATTCAATCTTGTCTTGTAGGCTTGATTGCTGTTTCTTCAAACTTTATTGGGGTGACAAGTGGCATCTACCTATGTTATGTGTTACATTATCCAAACTTTATTTTTTCTAGAGTAAATTACATTCCATGTCTGTAGAGTATGATACTAATTTCACTCCCCGTTTCCGGATTGGATTGTTTGCATGTTTAGTATCTTGACCCGGGTTTTTTTTCATTCCTCGTTCTTCCTCCAAATTAGAATAGGGTAAAATGGTCATTTCTTATCTTTCATTTTTTAAATTCAATAAACGTTTGTAATTTATATCATTATACGAACTACCTAACAATAACGTCACCACATAAGTCCATAACCATCACCTTAATTATCATCAGTTTAAGTACACAATACAACTATTTAATCCTTATAGAACATGAAACACATCTCAAAACCCATTTATTTATTCAAATACATAAGGGCAAAATCATTGATTGATTGGAACCTGCAACTTAAGGTGTTCAAGGTTGTCGGATTTTAAACAATCATGCATTTGTAAAACTTACGTAATGGTGGTTGGTGGTGTAACTATGGCGACGGTCTAGTGGGTGACGGTGAATTGTGGTCGGCGGTGTAACGATTAGTTTGCAACGATTCCGAGATCATGTTGGCGTCTACTTATAATTAATTAATTAATGGTAATCCTGCACTCTTATTCTGGGACATTTCCTCTGCATATGGATCGACTTTCCCTTGTAACTTAACGATGGAGGTAAATTTGTAATTTAAATGTTTATGAAAAGAAATAACCCATCGATTAGCTTTACATCGTATGAAAGAGGAACAATATTCTTTAAAGGGTGATGATTCGTACACCACTATATTTTATATATACACCACTTTTCTGCTTTACACTATTGTACAATTGAACACCATAAAGTATATTTGATGGTATATGAATAAAAAATGATGATATACAAATCACCATCAATAAAATTGATTTGCAAAAATTTAATGGATGTGTGATTAAAAAATCTCACTTTTAATTCCCAACATCCAATGTTACAAGATGGGCCTCCAAGATATAACTTGTCATGTATGAACCATACGACTATAATTTCTTTGTTTTTCGTTTATCAGGGGCACAGTGCATATGTTAAGGCCTAACTGGGTAAAAAGCAGCACTATTTCAACTTTTGAAGCTGAAATTTTGTGCAGGTATTGAGGTAATGGCTGTGTTTGGCACGCTCATTTTATGAGTTTATGGGAGCTTGTAGCTTATGGTTTTCATAAGCTCCGTTTGACTACCAAAATTTTAAGTAGCTTATAGTTTCCATAAGCTCGTAGCTTATGGAAAATGAAATTACATAAATACCTTCCAAATAATTATATATCATCTATTAAAATTAATATATTTATCCTTTTATGTCATTTTACATTAATAAGCTACAAGCTTCAGCTACTTTGTCAAACACAAATATTAACAAAAGCTCCAGTTACAAGCTCCAGCCACAAACTACCAACTACAAGCTACCAGCTCCAGCTAGTTGCGCCAAACATACCCAATGTCCCGCGGTTCAAGATTGCAAACGTTTCGGTTAATAGGCCCAGTTATTGAATATTTTGTTTGGCCCATTAACTGGATCTGTTTTAGCCCATGTTTCGCATCTAGTTTTATACCTTTATTTACTTTTTTTCAACAAAAATAAAATAAAAATAAAATCTATTTGAAACACCTGAACCCTTAATAGCAGGGTCTTGTCATGTTTAACGTGTTTTGATGAAATGAACTTGACCAATTTAAGATATCATAATTTGAGAGAATCTCCATTCGATTTTTCTACTCAAGCTCTTAGTGTATTGTTATTGTCATATGTCATAAGTAAATTGTGAGTGGTTTTTGTATTTTTATCAAATGCAAGAACCTTCTTACCAAATGATATATTCTTCGGTAAGAACTCAAATAAACCAGTAGGCGGATTTGTTAATTATTAATCTAAATAATGAAATTATATTATTTAAATCTATCTATACTTGTAGAAAAAATTGAGTTGGTCATATGAGCTTTTTATTATATTTTATATTAATACTATTAATCTATATAAGTTGGTATAATCAAATATATAAGTGGCAAAATGAATGAGTTGGGTAGGGTCAGGTCGGGTCACAGGTCTAGATGAGTTCGAGTTTAAATGAGTACGGGTTTAGATGGGTCATTTAGAAGGATGAGTCTAAACAGGTCCGGGTCAAATGGGTCTCGGGTTGGGTTGACCCATTGGGTTTTCACCAAACTTTTTTTTTATTTAAGTGAAAAATGAAAAATTGAAATGAGGTGAAAAAAAAAATTACCCGCTAAACCCATTTAGACCCGTTGGTTAATTGTTACACAATTATAGGTTATATTGAAAAACTCATTTAGACCCATCCAAAAAATGCACTGCAAAGAGCGTTATTTTTTAGATGGACAAAATAGTATTTACTTAGATTTTAAATTACCGAGAGTAACTTAGATGGACAAAAACCAGCAATGCACTACAAAGAACGTTATTTTTTAGATATAAAATAGTATTTACTTGTTGTACCGGTAAATTTGCTTATTTGGAAAAACATGTCTATACGATTTTCAATAATATGGTATCAGTAAATATTAATACAAATAACAATGTGATATCATACACAATATTATCCCTATTAATTAATTTATTTAGACTTATCAATTCAAAATCTATCACAATTCAAATCCTTATTTTTCATTTAAAATTAAAACAATACAAACCGATATACCGTACACCAACACCGTCACAAAAATTGTTACATCTATATAAAATATCCATATAAGACATCTCATAAAGTCAACCTGCAAATTTTGCGAGTCTTAAAGTAGTTAAATTTAATAAGAAAAGTAATAAGAAAATAGTCTAAACCGATCTCCATCCCAAATCTTTAGAAAAAATAATAACAACCAAATACTCTACAAATCAATACAACAATTATGACAAATGACAAAATGAGAACAAAAGGTAACCATTTGAGATCTCAACAAATTGTAAAAAAATACGTATATGTATTAAAATGTATTCTTAACTTAATATAAACTAAAGCTTAAAAGACTCAAATCTTCATCAAAACTTTTATTTGGCAAACAAAGCAAACTTCATTAAAAAGATCAAGCAAAAGTATACGAAAAGCTACAAAACTCCAAGTATAAATATTAAACTGGATCAAAGCTAAAAGAGCAAATATAATCCAGAAGTTAACACCTAAAACAAACTTCAATTATCGACATAATCGATGCAATCACTGGGCTTTAGAATCCATCAAGCCCATTCTTATTATAGGCAAGAACATGAGAGTCTTTGTATATGCGAAAGTATATCCTCTTCGATCACCAATATAGCCATCTTAGCAGTCGCGTGCAAAATCCAATTTCGCCAATTCCAAATTGACCAGAAAGTGATGTAGCAAATCCCGTTAAAAACTTTTAGACTCCATTTGTTCTCCAAATTTCCCATGTTCCCCAATATAACTTCCTTTAAGTTTCGACCAAAATGAAGCGTCACATTCCACCAACTTTAAATTTTTCTCCATATACCAGCCGATTTAAAGCATGATAAAAGGCAGTGATGTAGAGATCCTTCATTGCTATCCAAATCACGTGGTGAAAACTGAAAATTGATCCAACCCTGAAAATTTACATTTATACTCAAGCAAACATGGTCAAAAATAGGGGTAAGATGGTCAAAAATCAACAATATAGTGGTTGATGAATAAATAAATATTAATTTATCTCTTTATTTAATGGTATAGAAATAGTCGATTTTTTTTCTTTTCTTTTTTCCATAATACTCCGTAACAATTTTTATTTATTTTTAGCTTTGACTATAGTTGGAACATGAAGGATTAGGTTTTTTTTCATAAAAATAAGAATGAAAACGTTTAAAAAGGAGTGATATAAATTGTGACTACGTGGCAAATTGTTTGTGTCACATAAAGGGTTGTTTCATCTCGTCAATATTATTATGTGGCTAGAAATTATATCAGTTGACCTGTCTTGTTTATCCATCTTGCCAAAAGAAACCACCTCTTTATCCATCTCATGTGATCACAAACACAAATATACAAAAATGACAAGTGCAACTGCTGCTGCACTCATCTCCCCCACAACTTACGGTCAAATTCGTTCCCACAAGCCTAGAATTTATGATGATTTCAATCGCAGCTCCAAATGCTGGATCACCAATAATCCTACCACCAATGGTAGACGATTGGTGATCTCAAAGGCTTCTTCTTCTCCTTCGCCACCATCTCCTCCGCCCGAAACGGGCGAAGATGAGGGTGGCGATGACAATAAGAAGGAGAATACCGGTTTAACCGTCAATGGCGATGATGATAAGGCGGCTTCTTCTGTGTCTGTGATGAAGAGGCTGGTGGATGCCAACCCGGTTGGATTGGGAAGAAGATCGAGGCAGATATTCGATGAGGCGTGGCGTAAGTTCTCGGAATTGGGACAGATATCCAGGACTACGCGTACGAATGACGAGAGTAGCCTTCTGATTCAGGAGGGTGGGCCCATGTGCGAATTTGCAATCCCGGGTGCTCAGAATACGACTGTGCTCGTGATTGGGGCTACTAGCCGTGTTGGTCGTATCGTTGTCCGCAAACTCACGCTCAGGGGCTACTCTGTTAAGGTATAGAAACGGCCTAATATGAAATTTCCCAATATTTGTATTTATTAAGTTATATAAACGTTTATTGAGTGGCTTAGTGCTATTGTAGGTGTCCAACTTTTTTAACTTGCTAATGTATGCATCCATAGAATAAATGAATGTATTGCTGACGTGGAGGTTGTTGATGTGGATGAAATTGATGATGTGGACGCATATGATAGCATTACTAACATGTGTCAATAAAATAAAAAGTGTGAAATTGAATAATGTTCAAACCATAAAATTCATACTAGCAACATAATGCTGATTTAACGTGATTACTCATCGATCAATTAGGCTCTAGTAAGGAATGCGGACCAAGAAGTCGTGGACATGCTGCCAACTTCTGTTAAGATTGTGATTGGCGATGTTGGAGATACGGCCGCTCTCAGGGTTGCTATAGAAGGTTGCACCAAGATAATATATTGTGCCACTGCCAGATCCTCTATTACTGTTGATCTTAATCGAGTTGATCATCAGGGTGTATACAACCTCAGTAAAGCCTTTCAGGTTTTCTTTTTTTCCTCTTACAGCTTTTGAAATTATTTCCGCAATGTATGTTAATCTAATGTACATGATTGATATGGTATAGTAATTTAGCACGATTCACCTGCTTCATGTTTTAAAACCATTCAGTTGATGGAGTTTCTGTGAGGCACACATTTGATAATTTACTGCTTATTTTAGGACTACAACAATAAGCTTGCGCAGTTGCGAGCTGGAAAAAGCAGCAAAAGCAAGCTATTACTAGCAAAGTTCAAGTCAGCAGATTCATTGAATGGGTGGGAAGTTCGCAAGGGAACTTATTTCCAGGATGCTGCTAAATATGATGGAGGAATGGATGCTAAGTTTGAGTTCAGTGAGAACGGTGATGCCGTTTTTTCAGGTATGAGCGTTTTAGGCTTGCAACATTTCTCTCAACACATCACTAGGACCCTCTGTCCGTATGCTATTTTTTTCTTTTTAAATAAATATTCTGTCTGTACAGGTTATGTTTTCACACGAGGAGGATACGTGGAACTGTCAACTAAGCTATCACTTCCTCTTGGTAACACTTTGGACAGGTATATATATATCTCAAAATAGCTGTTTGATTCTGCTTGCAAAAATACTAACGCTCGAATTATATATTGTACTCTTGCATCAACTATTTTTAAGTCTAGTCTTCCAAATTCAGGTATGAAGGTCTCATACTTTCTATAGGGGGGAATGGAAGGTCTTATGTTTTAATTCTCGAATCTGGTCCTTCAGGAGACACAAGCCAAAGCACCCAATACTTTTCTAGAATTAGCACAAAAGTAGGCTTTTGCAGGGTGAGCAGTCCTATCGTTCAATCAATAAATGCCCAGTTAGTTACTCGTTAACTTACATTCAACAGTCTTATTTAGTTTTCTGATTTTGACAGGTGGGAATCTTACCTCCACATTTTATCTCATATTTGTCTTGCTAGGTGAGAGTACCATTTTCATCGTTTCGGCCAGTGAATCCAGCTGATCCTCCACTTGACCCGTTCCTTGTACACACATTGACCATACGCTTTGAACCCCGAAGACAGGTATGTTTCCGTTCCCACCATTCAGCCCCCATTTTTGTTACTCATAAAAACCATGGTTTTCCTTTTAATCCAACGGTTAAGTTATTCTCACTTTGACAGAGACCTGCTGACGGGGCTGCTGGAGTGAACCAGGACTTGAGAAGCTTCCAAATGATATTGGAATATATTAAAGCATTGCCGGTAATTGTTTCCTAAACTTTTTGAATTATCAAGGTACATCAAAGTAGCCCACAAACCAAGAGATTCTGGGTTCAAGTCTCAAAGGTGTTGGTGTTTGCTGTTCAATAGAAAAATAGCTATCCGCCATCTTTTTTATCTCTAGCAATAGGCAAAGTTTACACACAGAGAAATCTGTACTACAACTTCATGTTCACACAACATTTTTAAACAAAATCTGGTTCGTGTATGTGCATTCACACAAACGATTTATGCAAAACATAGGCATAGTTTACATCTACACTCCAACTGAAGGCATATTAACAGTTTCTGTTATGTTCCCATTATTAGGTAGCTATATTTGTATTGTTGTATTCCATTATATATATCATCTTGAACACTGTTTGTCCAGATTTTTCCTCACTTATAAGTTATAACCATCACTTGAAACTATAGATCTCTATTCATGGTAGCAATTCCAACTGCGAAAAATGGAGAGTGTTGCATCAATGTCTTAGTTCTTTTCTATTTCGGGAGGGAGTATTTAATTTATATTATCAACTTTGTCCAGTACTTAAAGAATCTGAATAAGGACATGTTTTGCAGACTGGACAAGAAACGGACTTCATTTTAGTCTCATGTACAGGTTCCGGAATTGAAACAAGCAGAAGGGAACAGGTTTTGCGAGCAAAGAAGGTCTGTTCTTTCTTCATGGTATATTTATGTTATATCATGGTACAACTACAATGAACTTATTTGTTGATTGATATCTCTATAGGCCGGAGAGGATGCCCTGAGAAGATCAGGCATTGGGTATACTATTATTCGACCCGGACCATTACTGGTGAGTTCATCCTATGTCAGTTTCATAGATATAAGCCCACAATCAAACTGCAAGCTAATTAGCTTGTGACATTTGGGATTATCAGGAAGAACCCGGGGGACAACGAGCACTCATTTTTGACCAAGGAAACAGGATATCTCAGGTGAGAATAGTAATGGCTAATTAATAAATACGGAGTAGTTCATTATTAGTAACATGTTGCACAAGCTGATCATAGAGGCTACTTGTAGGGAATCAGTTGTGCTGACGTGGCTGATATCTGTGTAAAGGCATTGCATGACTCAACTGCAAGGAACAAGAGCTTTGATGTCGGTAACATTTTATATACGTACATCTTAAATGACTTTGTTGGAACTGAACCATGATCTGTTCCTTATGAACAGGTGTGCTATGAATACGTTGCTGAGCCCGGGAAGGAGTTGTATGAGCTAGTAAGCGTTTCATGCCATTCCATTTGATACATTCATATATCTCACTATGAAGAGAACTGATCGTTATATGTTTATGTGCGTAGGTGGCACATCTACCCGACAAAGCAAATAACTACCTAACGCCAGCATTATCAGCCTTGGAAAAGAATACATGAATTTGATAGAGCGATATTTGTTGTCATGCATATTCTTGATGATGTACATGGGATTACATATACGTACCTCTTTCATTACTTGTAAAAGTTGTAATTTAAACATGAAAGGAACATATAGAACACAACCCCGGGATAACTATTGTTGCTGTTATATTGCACGATATCATATTTTCAACTGAGAGTGATTTTTATATCCTGTTTGTCATGTGATGATGCCTACGGAATTGAGTACCTCTTTCCCTACTAGTATTAGTTGAATCAAACTTCAAACATGGGATAAACACATAGAACTTTATGTTTCCGAATATAAGGAGACCCTTCAATGGCATCAAAGCATATATGTTGTCTATCTATCATTTTTCGTGTAATGCTTTGGTCATCCTAACAAATTCAATCATATCAAACGTAAGAGTAAAAGTTAGTGCAAAACTACAAGATAGGCTCACTATTGAAGGAATAACACTTTTGATTTAGTAAAACTCAGATGCTATGAACAATAATCACAGCGGATTTTGAGATTTTCTAGACCTCACTTACGCCGCAACTAGGGTTGGTAATTCAAGTTGAGTAGGGTTCAGGCGCGAAGCTAGGATTTTAAGATAGGGGGTATACTTTACTATATGATGATAACGCTATTGTACATATTCGAACAAACTTGCTAAACTGAAAAAGTTATTATAGCTATAAATACTAACTTTCTAGTGTAGCATACGCCTATAATTATGTAGATAACATAATGAACAAAAAAACAATAACAAATTCTACTTTTCTCTCTTGCTTGGATGCTTTAAAATTGATCAATCTAACATTCCAAAGTATCTTATCAAGTAAATGTTATAAAATTAAATTTCCTTATTTCAGAAATCAGAGTATACAAAATGAGAAGTATCACTAATATATCTAAGAACAAATAACACCATGGAATAAGAAAGACACATGATCAAATAAAAGAAGCATTAAAAATTAAAAAGGGTTGTGATTAAAAAAGATTATTATATTTGAAATAAGAAAGACACATATGATCAAATAAAAAATATTTTAAAAATTAAAATGGGTTGAGATTAAAGAAGACTGCAAATAGAGTTTAATAATATACTATTAAATTGAGAGGGTAAAAGTTAATATAAAATATTAGTTAAGGGACCTAAATTGAAAAAGTGACCAAAAGTCACCAACCCTAACAAAACTCACCTGCAACTCCTAAATTTTCATATGCAATTCGAAAATTATCAATGTAACTCCTAAATTTATCCACCGGAACACATTTTGAATATAGAATACATTATCACAGTTGGGGGGCGCGAAGCCCAACCCCCACTACTGGCTCGGTCTCTGGTTGGGTTATGGTTATGATCTCACATTGGTCAAGTATGAAATTCGTTAGTGGCTTATGAATCTAGGTGTTCCCTCATCCTTCAAGCTAGTTTTTGAAAGTGAGTAATACACTTGGACTTACAACTTAATATAAGTCTAGTATGGGCTAGGCTCGTATGAGTTTCAACCTTGATTAACCCATCATATCAACAAGTTAACATGTTAGTTTCGTGTTAACATGTCAAATGAACGTTCTTGATCAAGTGAGTTAATATGTGTAAAATATTAATTGGTATGATCATTGTGATATTGAAATCGGATATTTTTGAATTAGAGTTGTATATATAATTGTGCTATGATAAACAACTATATGATCCTTTGGAAATAGATCGAATCTCATTTATAAATTTTTATTAAGTATTTCAAATAGCCAAATAGAAGGAAAAAGATAGGGGGGAGGGGGACTAAAGACAATAAACATATAGATACGTTCAGAAAAAAATCAAATTTATTTAATTAAATAAAAATACATGTACATAGGCTGACAGATCAACTTGTTTATATATGCACTCACTCAAAATCGATCCAAAAAATGAACAGGTTGGCCGGTCTATGAGTTGGTGGGTCGAAAATTCTGACCCAAACCTTGATAAAGCATTCAGTTGATGGAGTTTCATTTATCCTTTTGTGAGGCACGTGTTTAATAACTTGCTGCTTATTTTAGGACTACAACAAATAAGCTAGCGCAATTGCGAGCTGAAAATCCACCAAAAGCAAACTTTTACTTGCAAAGTTCAAGTCTGCAGATTCATTAAATGGGTGGGAAGTTCCCAAGGGAATGTATTTCTAGTGCTAGAATAAGAAATAAAACGATTATAATTTATAAATTACAACATAAAGAAAGTACACATAGACCCTTTAAATATGTTGTCTTCTCATATAGACCACAAAAGACTTTCGCTGCCAACGCCATGCACCTCCATCTCTACTAGAATGTCTAGCAAAGCCCCTCCAATATAACATATATATGCTCTGTACCAGAATGTCGAACAAAAATACATAATCAGTGAAGTATAAGATCGTTGAATATTGTATATAATTTCAACATGGTCTAAGTGCTCACAATTTCTTCATTCCGTTCTTCCCCTCTTAAACCCCTTTCCCTACGATCCCTTGTACATATATGGTAAGTTGTAGATATTTTTAGAGATGTGATAGTCATTGATTCATTTTGATCTTGGACATCCCATTTGTAGGACTTGTATAAATAAGTGGTGTCCTCATGTGACACAACACACCTCAAATTGACTCTTTTGTGTGTTGTATATTTTAGTGTATTGGCGGATCAGTTGACACGGCCTTAGGTGACGCATAGTGTACACCCGACTAAGTTATCACATTCCGGACTCAACCAAACTTACGATGGTCAAGGAAGCCACACCCACTTGTGGAGTCCTAGGGGCAGCGCCCCTAGGTGTGTCCAAGGTTCAATGTACATGGGAAACAAATAACTGTTTCTAACCAACATTTTAGTGGTCACTATTACATATGCATTCGGCAAACACAATTTTGATACATAATAACACTCAAGATTCCATATGTGATTGCGAAAATCCTTGAATTTTAAGGCGGGACTTATATTGGAAAGTGATTTCCAAACACGATTCATAGAGAAATTCACGGTCATTCAAATCATTCACCAAGTTCACAATTTCCAACATTGTAATCACTAGTAAAGTTCCCTCAAATATTCAAAATATTATATTATTATGTTTCACTTGTTCTTTCTTTATGCTCTCTTTAGCTATTTAAATTGTTGGTTGTTTTCAGCTCTCAAACATTAACTTGGAACATGGATGATCGATTAGACCCGATATAGAATTAAAGCTTGTTTTTTATTGTGACTTGGAGTTAACCACCTATTCCTTTGGCCAAAATCTTTGTACCTTATTCCAACAATCTTTTGAACGGCTGATAGTTCCCCTCTGATAATCGAAACGTTTAAAATTCCTAGTTGTAAAATAATAAGCGTCAACACATACAAAAAATATTGTGGGTCAACCCGATAAATGTTAGACCTCCAGAATGTGTTGCGTCATTTGAGACGACCGACCAATTCGTTTCTTGATAAGAAATTCTTGGACCAATTCAACATCTGTGGGAGAAAAGTGAACCTAGGTCATTGTAATAGCCATCTTACCACAGTAACACGACTCACAAGGACATGGTGCATGTAATGGTATATCGAACCCGGATACTCTTACTTTATTGTTAGGGTTGGGGTTAATATCTATATTTTCATTATATGTTTTTATAACTTTAATGGATAAGAAAGGTTTAGTGCTTATTCTTTATTGGTTCTAGAGTTTTTGGTTTAATATATTATATTTAAAAAGTGCATGTATCAAGAGAGAGAGAGTAAAACGCTCAATTAATCGCAAATCTTAACAGGTTTTTTTGCTAAAGCGTCACTAATCGTCTTGCCAATAATAATTTAGTCTCGCAGGGTGTAGGAAAACACCACGACCGACTCGCTAGCTTGAACTTATAAAAAAAGTTAAATCTTAAAATATATGCAACCTCCCATAAACTACATTGCAAAACATACTTTAAAAGTTTTTTTTTTACCAAGTATATCACCCTTCATAAAACATTGAGTTAAACAAAGTTTTGTACTTCGATGTGAAAAATATATTTAAAGCTATTCTTTTTATATAGGTTATACAAAGATTTTCCGAAAGGTCCTTCAATTTTTTTTTGACAAAACTCAAATTTCAATCTTAATATGTTTTTCACAATAACAGTACAAAACAATCTTACATTTTTTACATAAGTTTTTTTTGTTTGAAAGCATGCCTTTGCTGAAAATACGCTGAACAATATTCTATGATCTTCCATTTTGCGTAACTATGTATTCTATTATCCTCCGATTTGCGTAACTATGTAGGGTGTGTTTGGTAACAACGAGCTGGAGCTTGTGGCCGGAGCTGGAGCTTAGAGTTGGAGATGGGGCCTTGGGCTTTTTTTCACAAGCCACTTCAAAAAGCTTCTTGTTTAGGGGCTTCTGGGGCTTATTTTTTAAGAAACCCCACTTTTTTATCTTGCTAAACAAGGATTTATAAAAAATAGAAGCTCAAAACTCCAAAAAACATACCCGTAGTATCATGACTGTATTTGGTCCAAAATGTACCACATGCTTCATCAATTGCACATAACAAGAAATATGAATATATGATTTTCCCTCTCATTTCAAAAACTCAAAGAAGTTTATGGAATAGCCATCGGACATATATCCTCTCCGACGTAATTATCTAAATTATTCGGTGATTACCCTGCTCACTGAACATTGGTGACCAAAAACCACTTTTTCTCTATCAAGCAGTACAACAAATCCGATGACATTGAACGATTGGTGATTTTAAAAATTGATCAGAATACGAAAAACATGTCAATTTTAACTACCCAATTACTGAGAGCTATAGCTGAAATTTGTTTACATAGTTTGCCCACCAACTGTTCGATGAAATGCCTCAATTAGAGTTCAAGTTAAAGTTGTTGCGAAATCTTGTGTACATAATATGCCTGCCAAGTGTTTGATGAAATAATTGAGTTTGAGTTTGAGTTTAAGTAATGTGTTGAATTCTTTTCATTATGATGAAGTTATTTAGGCATATACTTGACCATTTCCATGTTACAAGTCCTCTTGCAATCAAAAGTTTAACTAGAGTTATGCAATCACCCCGTAAATGAATGAATACACTTGTTAATACATGTTGAATTCTTTTCATTTAACTAGAGTTATATATGCGATATCCAATCACCCCGTTAAATGAATCACAATAACTGGAATGTTAATCCTCTGATTGCTGTGAAAGAGCCTCCTCGAAACTTATAAAGCTAAGCCACTTGTTAATAGGTCTAGATTCGATCTACGAAAGATTGGTTAATGTGCAGTATAAATGTGTTACTAATGATCAGTTTTATATTCAAAGCATGAAAACATTCAAGTCAATGAGCACAAAATTATCTGCGTTACGACTCATTGTAGCACACATTTATCTACAGTTAGTACGGGTACACCATGTCTTTGTGCCAACAAGCCAATTTTAACAAAACATGCAGCCATGGATTCTCAAGAAAGTACGTAACTTTTTAGTTGTATCCCCTCAGCAGATGAAGTTAGTCCGTCTTGCAATACATCCACAAATTACACAACACCAAATATGGACGGATACACTAACTGAGATACTTAATCAATTGAAATATGAAATGAGAGTTAATGACTATGGTTGTGTAAGTAAAGGTTCTAACATGGGTCAACAAATAGTAGTTAAGTGTCATAGGTTTTTGGATGATGTCGAGTCCTATGACCCTAACTCAACTTCGTGGATGTGGCTCGCACCCAAGAAATATGCAGACTCACCACCTTCTCCTAAATGGGACGACTTTCTTGAGATGTTTAATGATTTAATTAATTGCTTGAAGAATGATCACGACCTTTCCTTTATTATGTCGTAAAGATTGAGACCATGAAAGAAGGGTTGTCACATATTAAAGATGTTTTGGTTGATAAGGATATTGGATACAAGAGATGAGATTAGGGATGAGCGTGGTACAATACCGGTACCGTACCGTACCAAACCGGTTGGTACCGTTCTTTTTTTTGGCATAATATGAGTACCGAATACCGTACCATTTGAAGTGGTATGGTACATGTACGGTAAAAAATGATACTATACCCGTTTGGTACCGCTAATATAAATGGGTTTAGAGATAGACATAGTGCATCTTCCTTTGACAACAACAAAAAAATAACAATCTTCGGCAGTCAAAAACATATCACCACCTCACTACCCTACATAACCAAAAGAGTTTTTACAACATCTAGCATAACACATACTCAAAAACAATCTAGCATAACACATACTCAAAAACAAACTGGACTCACACACTAAAATAAATAGCAATCAAAAGTCATATCAAGACAATGACACACAATACCACCTGTGATTTCGACGTTCACAAATTGTAGATACTACATCATCAAAATAAATAAATTTGTCTTTTAATAATGTGAATCAACTACCATATATTTTTCCATAGAGAAGTCCAAGTAAAAAATACCAATAAAATATAAAACAATACTTAATCATGCAATCTCAAAACAAAATGTAATTTAGCTAGAAGTTCCAAAACATAAAACGATCCGCTTCCAAAAGCTTTTAATACTCAAATGTCTGTTTCCCTTTTCCTTTTGCATTTTGTTTGTTTACCGCCTCTTCAATTGCTATAGTTAAAAAAAAGAATAAAAATAACTTAACACTTATTATATAAACATAAATACATATAGAATAGGCTAATAATTCGTACATTACCTATGGCAATATCGTCATCATTTAATATGTCATCGATGTCATCTACAATTGGCTTCCTCAACTTTATCACCCAATCTTGTGTGCAAATAAAGGCCTCAACAATGGGAGGTGACAAATTTGTTCTATATGGGTCTAGAACATGACCACCCGTGCTAAATGCCGACTCGGACGCCACGGTGGAAATTTGTATCGTCAATATATCTAACAAAAAATACAATCTTAAAAAACAATAATATTGTAAAATCATAATGTTAAAAAAAATTAAAAATTATTATAACTTACCTTTAGCCATTCGAGATACTATTGGGAACCTAACAACATCTAGTTTCCACCACTTAAGTATGTCAAACCCGCTAGTTAAGTTAATTTTGGGTTCTTTTAGGTACCTCTTTAACTCAGATTCAAATGACTCCATGCTACTTCCTTCCGCGCTTAGCTATTCACCTAAAAAGTCATTACCGACATCAATTGCAGCTTCATTACAAACTTCTTGAGATGCGGAACTATAATCAATAGTGTCAAACCGAGCTTGATAGATTTTAAACAACTCATCCATCCTATCCTTAACTTCTTTCACCATTTTCAACACCTTATTTTCAAGAGATTGTTTTGACATGGGCTTTTCTTTCGTTATGGTATAACAAATCATCTTTCCAAATGCATGTGCAAGAAAAGGCGATTTCATAGTAGGATCCAACAAAACTGCAAAATACATAAAGTCATTAAGTTCATCAAATTTCCCCAATACTTATCGTACTTATCTCGCATTGCTGCCCCCATATGACAAAAATTGGGTTTAGTCTCCCACACTCGAAGATGTTTATCTACATCTAGAACTTCACCGAAAAATATATGAGCCAAAGGCTTTGATGTGGCTGAAACAATTTCCGTTTTATTCTTGAACTTCTCTAGAAAATCAACCACTTCTTTGCACACACCAAAATCAGAATGTCCAGGCATCCTTTCAAGATCATGACGATAACTACTATCAACAAGTTCATAAGCAAAAAATACCTCTCTTAAATCAATAGCAATTTTCAACATGTCATGAGTGGAATTCCACTTAGTAAGACAATCACCACACAAAAACCTCTTTGATTCATTACCCGAATCTTGCATACACTTTTTAAATTTGGCAATTCTTTGTGATGAGAGTCTAATGTACCTAATCGCCTTTGCCACACAATCAATAAAACCGTCTTTCACAATAAGGTTTAGAATATGAGCCATACACCTAACATGAAAATGTTTTCCACCATCATACAAATTAGGCAACTTTCTCACCAAATACTCGAGTGCCTTATCATTACAACGAGCATTATCAACCGTCATCATCATAACATTTTTTATCCCCCAACCGTGTATACACTCTAACAAGTCACGACCTATATCATCCGCCTTATGACTTTCAATGGGTTTAAAATTAATAATACATTTTTGCATCACCCAATCATCGTCTATAAAATGAGCCGTGAAAACCATATAGTTCACCCTTTGACAAGAAGATGTCCAAGTATCTGTAGTCAAGTGAACGATATTTGTCGGTTTGCTTAAATAAGCCATCAACCTATCTCGTTCATCTATATAATATTTTGCTACATCCCTAGATACTTTGTGACGTGATGGTAAGTTAAACTTTCCATTCAAAGAATTAGTGTATTCAACAAAAGCTTCATGTTCTACTAGTTTAAATGGTAATTCAGCAGAAACAAACAAATTTAATAAAGCCTTTTTAATTCTACCCTCATCATGCTTCCATGCTCCCACACTACATTCTCCACTAGCTCCCTTTTCAATTGTTAAGGTACTTCGTTTCATCTTAGCAATAATTTCAGGATTTTTTTTACAAGATTTTAAGTGTTTATTGAGACCAGTAGTACCGTTTCTAGTGTTATCGGCTCTGATGAAACTGCCACAGTACTTGCACTTTCCATATTTCCGCTTCACTCCATCATCTTCTTCTAGAAAAACCCGCTCATAATGAGGCCAACACTCATCTCTCTCCCTCCCGCAACCTTCTTCATCTTCTACTCCCACTTTTTTAGCTTTACTATGCGGTTCTCTTTCTTTGTTTGTGCGTTTTCTTTTACCGTGTTTTACTTCTTTGTCACTTGTCTCATCCGCATTCAAATCGGAATCATCATCAATGATCTCATAAGGTGTTTCTTCAACAATCGTATCATCTCCCTATACACATACAATGCAAGCGTTATATAATCAATAATGTTATTAAATGTTAGTCAAACGCACATAGAAACTAATATGTTCAACCATAGTTTTATTTAAAGAAGTCATCCAAACCATGTACGTTGGTTAAACCATGTTTAGTAATTTAAAAAATAACATTGTTTAGTACTAAATTAAACCAAATACGATATACTATTTGTATATATACAAAAGAAGTAACATGAATAAGTTTCTTAATAATACTTTAATGACATGTGCAAACCATGTAAGTTGGTCGATCATTGGCATATGCAAAAGAAATTAATGGCTTCTTTCAATATTAAATATTATTAGTACTACAAACCTCAACAATATATTAGAGTATAAAACTATAGTGAACTTATTACCAAATTCGTTTTCTTTCCTGATGATGACGATGGCTGCATATTGCGATGATGTATGTAGTTTATTGTAATTCCTTAGCAATCGATAGATGTAAAGCTTTAGGTTTTATGAATTTTAGTCGTAGTATTTGTTACCTACTACGTTTTATCCTTTTTAAATAAAAAAATATCCAATAAAAATCAAATGGATGCAAAAAAGTAAGACATTCTATAATGGGACCAAGTACTAAAACGGTAAAATACTGGTACCGTACCGGAAGTACCGCATCCAAAAATAATTGATATTTAAGTACCGAATACTGTACATTGTTGAAAATGGTTGGTACCGGTATGGTACGGTACCGGTACGGTACAAATACGGTATTGAGAAATTGGTACTAATGCTCATCCCTAGATGAGATCATTAGAGTACAAGAATTATGGTAAAAATGGAAGTACCAATGGTATTGTGTCATTTGTACAAAGAGAATGTTCCACATGTACAAAACTCATTTACCCCCAAACTTAAATATCTCACAAACGACAAATCGAAAAATTATGAAAATTGCACCATTAGATTCAGCGTTTTATCCTCTTCGATTTGCCATCCCTCAAGGCATAACGTATTTTTTTTCTTCATTTTTTATGGGTTTCACATTTTACTAACACATGTGTTAAAGTGTTGTGTTTAGGGTTTGGGGTTTAAGAGAAACCCCAAACCTCAAACCCTAAACCCCAACCCCTAAACCCCAAACCCTAAAACCCTAAACGCTTTACAAAACTCTAAACCCTAAATCTTACTGTAACACCTGGTCAAAAAGTCAATTTTCACGCCCAAATTTAAACTTCAAATAATGGTATTTTTATATGCGAACAATCACATTTGAAAGAACGCTGGATAAAACGTCCGAATTTCGATGACAAAATTTCATAACTAATATTTTATTAGTTGCAATAAACATTGTACATTTGAGGAAAAATATTAAACATTCAAAAATGTAAGTCGTTCTAATTTAAAACGCATTCTAGTTATCTGCAACCGCGCGAAAACAATCTATTAAACTTTAGTTTCAAAATAGTATTTTTATAAAATACTTCAACTCGAAAACATTTCAAATTAATATAAACGAATTTTAGAATTTAAAATACTATTTTAAATTACGATAAGGTACAAAAACACGGGCATTTTGTACTGTGGCTGGAGACCACAGTCCCTAAGATGGGGATCTGAGTTTTGACAAAAACCTAAACCCCCACCTCATTTCACCATCTTTTTCTTCTTTTTCATCTATCTTTCTCTCTAGCACTAACAACAACAACCAACCAACAATAACAACAACAGTAATCAACAACATCATCATCGCCATCATTTTCGGAATCATCATCAACAAGATCAACCACAACAACATCCTCATCATCATCTTCATCTTCATCATCAAGTTCATCATCATCCTCAAACCCTCGATCTTCAAATCGTAAGGAATCATCCACTTTTCTTTGTTATTTCTTGATAAAAATACTTAATATAACATGTATTAACATTACATCAACAAGATTCGGCCTAAAAATGGGCTAGATTGCGTTTTTGGGTGAAAACCCGTCGAACAGACGGAAGTGTCGCCCACAGACCAGCAGCGCATCGTTACTTGCCTAAGTGACGCATGTAAGTGTCGCATGTAAGTGACGCAACATAGTGACGCCTCATAGTGTCGCTAGTAGTGACGCTATCACTAGTGACGCCACCTGTCCAGTTACGCCTGTAGTGTCACTTCCAAAGTGACGCCAATAGCGACACTTGCCTAGTGTCGCCTAAAACAGAAAATACACATTTTTCACTAAGTGTCGAAACTCAAATTTTACCGCCTAATATTACTACGAAATGAAATTTCGGAGCGTTTTCACTAAAGAAATATAGTAGAAATAAAAAAAATTTCAAGCTGACTTGGCAGCTCGACCCCAACCAGGGGCTCTGCCCGTTGGACCCCGCCAGGGGTTGCCACCCCTTGGACCCCGCTACTAGGGGCGCTGCCCCCGGACCCCCGTACACAGTTTTCAAACCTGAGCGACGAACGGATATTTGCACAACTCGCTTATACAAATTGATTTATCTCTTACTTATATAACCTCACGTATTTAGGACACTAGGAGGTTACCATCCGAACGACACGCGTATCTTAGGATCACTGACAACTTACAGGTGAGTTCATGCCCCACTCTTTCAACTGTTTTACAGTTTTCGGGGTGAGACGCATGCTCAATTACTGTTTTCGAATTATAATAATAAACATTTATAATTCACACTTAATCATATTACTGTTACGTAATACAAATGTGTAATACTTAGAAATTACACCCATCATATTGTTTTGGAACAAAATCAATACTTAACCTAGATAGGTTATAACCGTACACTGTTATATTGTTGGCAAACAATTATCACTACATAACTTGACTAAGTTATCAATTATAGCCGGACCATATTGTCACGGGACAATGCTATCAAACACACTAGGACTATTTAGTCCTACCTACTCAACACAACAACTAGACTTTTACATGATTAGTCTTCCTCTTAGGAACTAAAACTGCTCATACATATTCCAGGACTTTTAAATTGGAATTGAACTCAAGTAAATAACAACCAAGGATCTCAATATACTTGCTAGGCTGGGGCTAGGAGTATACAGTAGAAATATACGTTAGTATGGATTTCTTATACTAATACCAAAACAACTAGGTGATGATTAATCATACCTAGGCTTATTGCGACACAACAAATAGTTAAGTACTGTATATACATACTTAGCTACAATAAATCCATTTCATATGCTACATGATACCCTATCTGAGGTATTTGTTGGTTCGACTTATATATATATATATATATACATGCTTGTACTTCATCTCGAGCATTTGGTGCCACCTACAATTTAGTTATGTATATAGGTATACATACACGTATACAAACACAATCAAATTAGTCAAGCATGTCGTAGTACTGCCGGCTCTCATTTACACTAGTCCGACATGTCGTAGTACTGTCAGCTCTCAATTTCTCAAGTCGGACATGTTGTTGTACTGTCGGCTCAATTACTCAAGTTGGGCATGTCGTAGTACTGCCGGCTCAATTACATACTTTGCTTGTGAGCAATTCGGTCGATGTCAGATAGGCACAAAACGATGCCACGGTAAAGTGGGCACAAAACGATGTCTCGGTATTGCAGTGGGCACAAGTACGATATCGCGGTAAAGCGATACACTCAATGGATAGGCGAGCTTATGCTTGTGATCCACACACATATACGGATGGGCGAGCTTATGCTCGTGATCCGTACAATTAACGGATCGGTGAACTTTCACGCGAGGCCGTCAACTCAATATTTGACTAAATACTCAATCATAGTCCGTGGGACTACAATTATGTTGCTGGATGCAACACGCTATGCCAAGTGGCACATCATATGACGTGGTCATATAATTACCTGATAGTCCTTAGGCATGTATTGTCTCACATTGATAGATTTACTTAACACCTGATAGGTATCCAGACACGGAATGCCTCAAATGTTTATGTACTTAGGTACACGTCACGGTCACTTGGGTATTAGATACCTCGTTAGATGTATACACATTGGTGTTACAACTTTATAACAATTCATATCAAAATCGTAGATTTTGAACTACTTTTCAAAACATAAAAGGTTTTATACTTTATGTTTCAACTAGCAATCCTATGAACTCACCAGCTTTATAGCTGACTCGTTTTAGCATGTGTTCTCAGGTGCCCAGCAGGATTAGGACTGCTACAAGATATGCTAGCTCGAGTCGCATGTTTTCAAATAACTAGATTTCTCTACATAACTTTTGTACTACAACTTATGTATTAGAATTATTTTGCAAACTCGCAACAATGTAAATATTTATTTTGAAAATGTAACAACTATTTTTCAAACGTCTCATTTAGAGTCGTTCATTATGTACCTTTGTGCTTGTGATATTTGATTTGGTAACACCCGACCCGACTGCTTCCACAACCCGAAATTTGAGGGTGTTACAGATTGGTATCAGAGCCTAAGGTTATAGTGAACTAGGTTGCATTTAGTGGGCCTAGACTATGACCGTTAGGCAGTATTCCTCATTAGGTATAACTGGTTTAGGGATTACATCATACGAGTTTAATTTAACATAGCGTAGCTAACTATGTACAATTAAATAAAGATGATGTGATATCTGAAAGGGGTTATACTGGGTTAGGATTGCACTAGTTGACTCTGATTGTTACATGCTAGACAACCTAGGCTATTATATGTACTGTAGGTATATATTAATAGGCCTTGCTTGTGTACTACTTCTATGTAACTATATATATATACTGAGTATATATAACACAAATCCGTTGTACCATCACATACTCGCGAAGAGGCACATCGCCATCTTCCTCACCATCATGACTCAACACTCTCTCTATATGTACGCATAGGAGAATATCATACCTATCGTTGAACCTCGGGAAGGAGGCATAAACATTACCAATTGGGATGGAAACCCACACATGCTAAAAGTTCACAAAATTTAAAATAAACAAATTTCTCACCATAGGAGAAATCGTTGAGGGACGGCAAATCGAAGATGATAAACGCTGAATCTAATGGTGCAATTTTTATAATTATTCGATTTATCGTTTGTGAGATATTTAAGTTTGGGGGTAAATGGGTTTTCTACATGTGAACATTTGCTTTGTACACATGGCACAATTTGATTGGTACTTTCATTCTTTCAATAATTCTTGTACTCTAATGAACTTTTCTCTTGGATACAAAGAGGCTCGATACCAACAAAGGTTAGTGTTCAACGAAACATATGAAACATATGTACTTTTATAAGTAGACAAACAACTCAGTTAAAATAATAATAGTGGAAATTATTATTACGAACAATCACCAACGGGCCGTTCACGTTTTCAAAACTCAAACTAATCAACAAAATCGAGTCATTTGGACATTCTAGTTGGATGAATGTAACGTCCTCAATACCGGTCTGGTAATTTCTTAACCTTTAATTGATTTTAATAAGTTATAAGTAAATTTCGTATTATTTGCTTATGTGTAACTTATTGTGAATAATGAAATATTATTTGTTTTAAATAGTTATAGACGACGGTAAAATAAAATAACTTTTTTTGCAATTGATTTTTAGGTTCCAGACTGTAGATTTAGAACGAGTATAAAATACCCAAAAGTGAGTCGGTTTTAAAAGGAGGGCCGACCTCCTTTATTTCTTTTTCCCCATTTGGTTTGTTAAGTCATGAAAACTCAAGAAAACCAAAATTCTTACATAAACTAAATTCTTGCAAGTATAATCTTAAGACAAAGTTGAATCCATTGTGTTCATCATCATCATCATCATCATCATCATCATCATCTTTGTTCTCAAAGAGTTGTAAGTAGTTAATTTATATTTGAGTGTTATTTTGACTTTTAGGTAAAATAGTTGAAATTGAGCAAGTGGTGTGAAATGATGATTGTTGATTGTGTTTATGAGTATGATTGGTATTAGTAGATGCAAATTGTTGTTATGATTATGCTAATTGAATCAAAGAACTCATAAACTAGTGATATCGATGATGAACTTGCTTTAGGTTAAAATTTCAAGAATTTGATGTTTGATGCATATGAAGTGTTGTTGATGTTGTTTATATACATCTAGAGTAATAACTTATGCTAGTTATAAGATTAGAATAGAGCTGCAACTTGAATTTGGTCAAAAATTGAGTTTTAGTTCGTATGTGTGTTGTGCAGGAACAAGAGCAGGGTAAACCCGCAAATAGCAGGTACCCGGCGGGTATTCTTTTACCTGGCGGGTAACCCGTGTTCCAAGCAAAACCAATCAAGCCGAGTACCCGGCGTGTAAACGGGTACACGACGGGTAATGGGTCGGGTAAACCTTTATATGGCGGGTAAACGTTACTGGGTAACTAAAGTGAGTTTCTGATCAAAAATGGGCTCGGATGAGCCACTTGTATCCGGCGTGTAAAGTGAAATCCGACGGGTAAAATGGGTGTACCCGGCGGGTAAAGCCCAGCTCATCAGCATTTGATTAGTTTGACTTAATTTGACTCTAATATTTTGCAATATTCATAGTTAAAATGTATGTGTTATAAATTAGTTAGTGACTTGTAGTTTGAAGTAAATGCATTCAAAATAAGTTACTAACTAGTAGTTTGATTATTTCAGATAAGTCGAAGGCTCAGTGACATAGTGATCCTGCGAATGGAGGTGCTAGAGGTATCAGTGAGTGGATTTAGAACTCACTCTTTGATTTAGTTGTAACTGTTTGGTTGCAACAAGTAATTGTTTATATGTTGATCGAATTACTTATTTAGCATTGTTGATTGAGACCTTATATGCTAGTTGACATGTGAATACAAGTTGTTTTGAGGTCAACACGTTGGTTGAGCTAGTTGGTTATTGTGTGAATTACACATAGTCTTGCTTCATTTGTTGTGTGTGAGACTTGTGTTTGAGTACAATAACCAATAGCTATCGGTCTATTTCGTATTGACCATACGGATTGTTGGATAAGTGTTCTTGAGAGCCGCCGCGGCAGTAGGGTTTCTCAAGGACCACCGATCCTCATAGTTGAACTATTGATTGTTGATATAGAGGTTTACCATGGTTTGGTGTAAACAAGTGGTTATACTAAGTTGATTAGTGTGCAATAAATTCATTCACTTAGCTTCGTGCTAATCCCTTAATCTACTTCTTGCGGGTGTTATTTTGATATGTGGGTTGCAAGAAGGGAACGAAGAATGTTTGATACTAGCAACTCTGATATAGTTTATATGAAACTATTATTTGTTTTAAATAAGTTATAAGTAAATTTCGTATTATTTGCTTATGTGTAACTTATTGTGAATAATGAAATATTATTTGTTTTAAATAGTTATAGACGACGGTAAAATAAAATAACTTTTTTTGCAATTGATTTTTAGGTTCCAGACTGTAGATTTAGAACGAGTATAAAATACCCAAAAGTGAGTCGATTTTAAAAGGAGGGCCGACCTCCTTTATTTCTTTTTCCCCATTTGGTTTGTTAAGTCATGAAAACTCAAGAAAACCAAAATTCTTACATAAACTAAATTCTTGCAAGTATAATCTTAAGACAAAGTTGAATCCATTGTGTTCATCATCATCATCATCATCATCATCATCATCATCATCTTTGTTCTCAAAGAGTTGTAAGTAGTTAATTTATATTTGAGTGTTATTTTGACTTTTAGGTAAAATAGTTGAAATTGAGCAAGTGGTGTGAAATGATGATTGTTGATTGTGTTTATGAGTATGATTGGTATTAGTAGATGCAAATTGTTGTTATGATTATGCTAATTGAATCAAAGAACTCATAAACTAGTGATATCGATGATGAACTTGCTTTAGGTTAAAATTTCAAGAATTTGATGTTTGATGCATATGAAGTGTTGTTGATGTTGTTTATATACATCTAGAGTAATAACTTATGCTAGTTATAAGATTAGAATAGAGCTGCAACTTGAATTTGGTCAAAAATTGAGTTTTAGTTCGTATGTGTGTTGTGCAGGAACAAGAGCAGGGTAAACCCGCAAATAGCAGGTACCCGGCGGGTATTCTTTTACCTGGCGGGTAACCCGTGTTCCAAGCAAAACCAATCAAGCCGAGTACCCGGCGTGTAAACGGGTACACGACGGGTAATGGGTCGGGTAAACCTTTATATGGCGGGTAAACGTTACTGGGTAACTAAAGTGAGTTTCTGATCAAAAATGGGCTCGGATGAGCCACTTGTATCCGGCGTGTAAAGTGAAATCCGACGGGTAAAATGGGTGTACCCGGCGGGTAAAGCCCAGTTCATCAGCATTTGATTAGTTTGACTTAATTTGACTCTAATATTTTGCAATATTCATAGTTAAAATGTATGTGTTATAAATTAGTTAGTGACTTGTAGTTTGAAGTAAATGCATTCAAAATAAGTTACTAACTAGTAGTTTGATTATTTCAGATAAGTCGAAGGCTCAGTGACATAGTGATCCTGCGAATGGAGGTGCTAGAGGTATCAGTGAGTGGATTTAGAACTCACTCTTTGATTTAGTTGTAACTGTTTGGTTGCAACAAGTAATTGTTTATATGTTGATCGAATTACTTATTTAGCATTGTTGATTGAGACCTTATATGCTAGTTGACATGTGAATACAAGTTGTTTTGAGGTCAACACGTTGGTTGAGCTAGTTGGTTATTGTGTGAATTACACATAGTCTTGCTTCATTTGTTGTGTGTGAGACTTGTGTTTGAGTACAATAACCAATAGCTATCGGTCTATTTCGTATTGACCATACGGATTGTTGGATAAGTGTTCTTGAGAGCCGCCGCGGCAGTAGGGTTTCTCAAGGACCACCGATCCTCATAGTTGAACTATTGATTGTTGATATAGAGGTTTACCATGGTTTGGTGTAAACAAGTGGTTATACTAAGTTGATTAATGTGCAATAAATTCATTCACTTAGCTTCGTGCTAATCCCTTAATCTACTTCTTGCGGGTGTTATTTTGATATGTGGGTTGCAAGAAGGGAACGAAGAATGTTTGATACTAGCAACTCTGATATAGTTTATATGAAACTATTATTTGTTTTAAATAAGTTATAAGTAAATTTCGTATTATTTGCTTATGTGTAACTTATTGTGAATAATGAAATATTATTTGTTTTAAATAGTTATAGACGACGGTAAAATAAAATAACTTTTTTTGCAATTGATTTTTAGGTTCCAGACTGTAGATTTAGAACGAGTATAAACTACCCAAAAGTGAGTCGATTTTAAAAGGAGGGCCGACCTCCTTTATTTCTTTTTCCCCATTTGGTTTGTTAAGTCATGAAAACTCAAGAAAACCAAAATTCTTACATAAACTAAATTCTTGCAAGTATAATCTTAAGACAAAGTTGAATCCATTGTGTTCATCATCATCATCATCATCATCATCATCATCATCTTTGTTCTCAAAGAGTTGTAAGTAGTTAATTTATATTTGAGTGTTATTTTGACTTTTAGGTAAAATAGTTGAAATTGAGCAAGTGGTGTGAAATGATGATTGTTGATTGTGTTTATGAGTATGATTGGTATTAGTAGATGCAAATTGTTGTTATGATTATGCTAATTGAATCAAAGAACTCATAAACTAGTGATATCGATGATGAACTTGCTTTAGGTTAAAATTTCAAGAATTTGATGTTTGATGCATATGAAGTGTTGTTGATGTTGTTTATATACATCTAGAGTAATAACTTATGCTAGTTATAAGATTAGAATAGAGCTGCAACTTGAATTTGGTCAAAAATTGAGTTTTAGTTCGTATGTGTGTTGTGCAGGAACAAGAGCAGGGTAAACCCGCAAATAGCAGGTACCCGGCGGGTATTCTTTTACCTGGCGGGTAACCCGTGTTCCAAGCAAAACCAATCAAGCCGAGTACCCGGCGTGTAAACGGGTACACGACGGGTAATGGGTCGGGTAAACCTTTATATGGCGGGTAAACGTTACTGGGTAACTAAAGTGAGTTTCTGATCAAAAATGGGCTCGGATGAGCCACTTGTATCCGGCGTGTAAAGTGAAATCCGACGGGTAAAATGGGTGTACCCGGCGGGTAAAGCCCAGTTCATCAGCATTTGATTAGTTTGACTTAATTTGACTCTAATATTTTGCAATATTCATAGTTAAAATGTATGTGTTATAAATTAGTTAGTGACTTGTAGTTTGAAGTAAATGCATTCAAAATAAGTTACTAACTAGTAGTTTGATTATTTCAGATAAGTCGAAGGCTCAGTGACATAGTGATCCTGCGAATGGAGGTGCTAGAGGTATCAGTGAGTGGATTTAGAACTCACTCTTTGATTTAGTTGTAACTGTTTGGTTGCAACAAGTAATTGTTTATATGTTGATCGAATTACTTATTTAGCATTGTTGATTGAGACCTTATATGCTAGTTGACATGTGAATACAAGTTGTTTTGAGGTCAACACGTTGGTTGAGCTAGTTGGTTATTGTGTGAATTACACATAGTCTTGCTTCATTTGTTGTGTGTGAGACTTGTGTTTGAGTACAATAACCAATAGCTATCGGTCTATTTCGTATTGACCATACGGATTGTTGGATAAGTGTTCTTGAGAGCCGCCGCGGCAGTAGGGTTTCTCAAGGACCACCGATCCTCATAGTTGAACTATTGATTGTTGATATAGAGGTTTACCATGGTTTGGTGTAAACAAGTGGTTATACTAAGTTGATTAGTGTGCAATAAATTCATTCACTTAGCTTCGTGCTAATCCCTTAATCTACTTCTTGCGGGTGTTATTTTGATATGTGGGTTGCAAGAAGGGAACGAAGAATGTTTGATACTAGCAACTCTGATATAGTTTATATGAAACTATGTTTTTGTACAATATAATACCCCGTTTGTATTAAGTAAATGTTGTTTTTGTAAACATTAAACTTATGGTGCATGTTTATATTATAAGTTTATAAAATAATATTTTGTTTAATACGCTTCCGTAGTAGAAAATAATAAAGAAATATCTTTAAAAAGAGGGGTGTTATAATGAACAACTACATAGGTGATCTTTCTAGATACCTACTCACGTTTATAACCATCACACGTATTGGACGCCCACAGGTTACAAGTCTTCGGACATCACATACTTTACTCGCTAAGCTTAACGCTTCAGACTCAGGTGAGTCTCATGACCCCTATTTTACTTTTTTCTCAGGGGTGTGATATATTGCTTGTTTTATTTACAATATGAATGCAAGTACGAAACTAAACTTCATACTACATGAGTTCTCACAACTAATCAATTCAAAGTCCTCCACAACATAGTTTGGTAATACTGTTGTAGCGTGAATTCTAGTGTATGGTACCATATAGGATTGACAATCCTCGTTCGGGTTAGCACACACTAACTGGGTAAATGGACGCATTAGTATTTGTTCAGGCGAGTGTAGATTAGGCACTCGTGGGAGGCACCTCGATCGGATCCTTGAATGTGGATCTGACACCTCAAGTTAAACTTAGACTATGTGCTCATGGCTGTATATTCTCTTTTATTTTGCCGTTGCAACTTAAATACAATTAAAATCTTGCGGTTCATACAATATGTTTTGACATACAAACCTGTGAGCTCACCAGCTTTTAGCTGACCATTTTTAGCATGTATCACAGGTACTCGGTAGTAGGTTGGACTGCCCACACATGATACTTTAGCTCGAGTCTTCATGCAAACAAATCAGAGATTTTGCTACATTATTATATTTTGTATAAATTAATTATGTGTGTAAATCTCTCATATCAGAACACGAGCTATGTAAACTTTGATGTAAACTCTTATTATATCAATATATTTTGTAAAACGACGCATATAAAGTCGTTCATTATACCTTTGTGTTGTGATTACCGTAATTAGTCGCGTCCCGACCCGAACCGCTTCCGCATCATAATTTGAGGGTGCGACAGGTTCATTAAGTGATCAAATAGAACTTGAGATTCAATGATTTTTCATAGGATGTTTTGTTACATCTGATAGGCAAATTAACTGAAGTTTCTTGCGTTGATGTGCTTAATATGCATATTATCTTAATTATTTTTTTTCTTCAAAACTTCATTCTTAGATTTTAGTGATATACATAATTTGCATAATTATAAAAATAAAATATGCATTCAACTATTCAACGGGCATATTTGTATACACAGTTTTGAAGTCTATTATTGTATAATATAATTGATGTGATTATTAAAAGGTAGTTTAAAGGTAAATAAATATGATAATTCTAATCACTCATATTTGAGTATGGGGTAATTTTTAGTACTACATAAGTTCCAATAGCTCCATTGCTCCAATAAACTACATTGCCGATATGACCTAAGAGTATTTCTTCGAACTACACCATTTTTTTTAACAAGAAATTTTTGTTAATTTTTTTTTGTATTTTAATGTGAAAAAAAACTTTTTAAAATTCTTATTTTTACACACAAATTTTCAAGGTCCTTCACAAAATTTTTGAAATATCACAAATTTTTACCTGGATATATTTTTCACTCTAACGACAATAATCTATTTCAATTTTTTTTACATAACTTATTCTGTTTGAAAACAAGCCTTCATTGAAAATAGTCAAATACCCCAACCCCACCAGTATTTGGGTCAAAGATGTACCACATGCTTCATCACTTGTACATAACTAAGTAAGAAATACGGAGTATGATTTTCCCTCTTTAATTCTTTATGGAATGGCCACCGCACATCTATCAAACAGTTCACCATTACAATACACTAAATTCAGTACAACTAATCCAGCGACATTGAACTGCCGGTGATTAAAGAATGATCTGAATACGAAAAATATGTCAAGTTGAAGTCTTTAACTACCCAATTAGCGAGAGCTGTTGCCAATATTTGTTTACATTGTTTGCCCAACAACTGTTCGATGAAATGCCTCAGTTAAGTAAAAGTTGTAGCGGAGTCTTGTTTTGCATGCCAACTGTTTAATGAAATGACTGAGTTAGAGTTTAAGTAATTGTTGATCTCTCATCATTATGATGAAAGTATGTAGGCATATACTTAACCATTTCCATGTTCCAAGTCTTCTTACAATCAGAAGTTTAACCAGAATTGTGCATATAGATGCGATATCCAATCGCTCGTTAACGGAGCCACAACCGGTGGATTGTGAATCTTCTGAGTGGTGTGAAAGAGCCTTCTCGAAATTGATCAAGCTAAGCCATTTGTTAAAAGGTTTAGATTTGAATAATGGAAAATTGGTTAATGTGCAGGACAAACGTGTTGTTTATGATAAGTTTCTTATTCAGAGCATGCATACTTTCAAGTCAATTAGCACAAATTTTCTTCGTTATCACTCATTGCAGCACACATTATCTACAACTAGTAGGGGTACACCATGCCTTTGTGTCAACAAGCCAATTTATACGGAACATGTAGCAATGGATTCTCTCAAAAAAGTATGCGACTTATTAGTTGTATCCGCTCAGCAGAGGAAATTAGTCCGTCTTGCAATATGTCCTCAAGTCACACAACACCAAATATGGACGGGTACACTTACTGAGATACTTAATCAATTGAAATATGAAATGAGTGTTAAGGACTATGGGCGTCTTAGTAAAGGTCCTAACATGGGTCAACAGATAGTAGTTAACTGTCTTAGGTTTTTGGATGATGTCGAGTCCTATGACCCTGACTCAACTTCATGGATGCGGCTCGCACCCAAAAAAGATGCAGACTCACCACCTTCTGCTAAATGGGATGACTTGCTTGAGATGTTTAATGATTTGATTAATTGTTTGAAGAATGATCACGAGTTTTTCTTTTATGTCGTAAAGCTTGAGACCATGAAAGAAGGGCTGGCACAGATTAAAGATGTTTTGGTTGATAAGAATATTGGATACAAAGAGGCTCGACACCAACAAAGTTTAGTTCAGAAGAAATTGACTAAATCATTGGGTCATTCATCTAGATGTTTGTATACACTTTTGTTATATTATCTATATGGTAGTATTCGAGATATTGAGTTTGACATTTGCTGCTGGTTGTCTGAGGATGTTAGTGGGAACAATTTCAAATTGTGTGTTGGGAAGATTTTGACATCAGATGGAGAGAAAATGCTAAGACGTGCGGTAAAGCAGTTAGATAGGGCCCTTGGAGTTATAAAATTTGTACACGAAATGACAGAGATGAACGAGGTTTTAGAGTTTCAGGGTCATATATGGTGCCTTGGGTCGGAAAGCAGATCACTTACTTACAGAGGACACAGCTTCTTCATTCAAGGAATTAGTCTCTAATGAAGGATGTAATGAAAGGCATTACTTTGATATAAGGTAATTTCTGACTCAAAAGATATACTCCGTATTTCACTTGAAGATCTATGTATTTAGCATGTGTATTAGGAATTATTATAGAAATTAAACACATGCATCTTCTTGTTCAACTATTTGTTAATATTAGATCAATAATTTTGATAAAAGCTACAGTTTGGTCCTACCTCAGAGCTTCCATCATGTGTATTTGCCTTTATTTAAGATGTGACAAAATAGGAAGGTTGGGTGAAGGGTCAAATTTAGTAACCTATGGTACGTTGGTACTGTTAGAACCGGGTCGGGTTGTGCTAGGTTCACTGTAAAATGTGCTAGTTCGGACTAGGATAATACAACTATATAAGCTGCCTTACATTCAACTTTATGAGGCAAGGCATGGAAATCAAGGATATTTACATCCAAGCAAATAAACTTGCTAATTTCTTGGCTTTCACGATGAAAAAGATAATTATGAGACAGTATTATAACACATACTAAAGTACGAAGCTTCATCTTTGCATTCATTGAAAACGATCACACTAATTATGACCATTACTCTATTGGGCAACCTTGCTTTCCATTAAAAACGACCATTAGTCTGTCACCAGAGAAAATCATTTATTTCATTTGTAGTTTGTTAATATCCGTATGATAATAATTTGTTTAATATTCTTACTAAACGATTAATTAAGGATTAGAAATAGTGTACCTTACCGAGACGATGTCAAGGCCTTATGTGCCAAGATTAGGTAAATCAAGTATCTTAAATATATCTCTTGGAAATGGTATTCTTAAGAGAATAACTCGTAGAAGAACAAAACTGTACTTAGTGAATATAATGAAGGGAATTTATTTTCTTTTGGAGCAGATAATGAAAGGCAATATGATTACTATTCCCAATTAACAATTATCGTGTGGGACATTACTAGTTCCACTTGAAATCAACTATCACTTATAAGGAGAAATATTTATTTAATGCCAGATGTATGATATTAAATATTCTCTAACATATTGGCAAGCAGTAAAATATTCAGTTCGTGTCTAATTGGTTATAGGTTCCACTACTTTACATTGATATACAATGATAGTCTTTGAGCAAACTGAAACTAGTGCAAAGGCCTTTTCCATTTACTTTCTTCCTGTAGGAACTAGGGAAGTGAACTTTGAAAACTATCAATGCTTAGCTTTTCTTTATCTTTCATGCAATGTAGATTCCACATTATTACTACTTTACCTTTGTTATCATTTTATGCTTCAGTACTTCCTTTAATAAATTCACCACAAAAAGCAACTAATGGCAATGAATGGACCATCAGTTCTTGAAATATCACCATTTTAAATTATGATGATTAAAGTTGCTCTGGTTCTTCTTTTAGAGCAAAAGTTTGTGATGTATTCCTTCTATGATCTTATATGATTATATCCATGAACTGAATGGTTTATTAAAGCATACTGCCAAAGATTACTTATTGCTACTTGAGTATATATTATTTCAATGTAAGATTTACCTTACAATGAAAACATCATTAGGGTAACTTATAAAATTTCCATGACTATCTAACTGATTGCAAGTTGGCAACTGATGAAATCTATCCATCCTTTAGATTGTAAGATTGTGAGGGTAAAGATAAGAAATTTATTCACAAAAACTGTTGTTAACACGCTAACCGTCCTAAGTAAATAGATGGGTTACTTGTTAGGGAAAAAGAATCTTGTTATGGCCAATTGCACCAAAATTAAGATGATTATGACATAAGAGTACTTGACCAAGTAACATTTTAAGGTAAAACACAAAAGCTTCTTTTATAAAATGTAATGATAAGAATCTTGGCAAAAGCTAAACAATAATGTGTAGCAGGAGACTAATTAATTTAAAATGTGTATTTTAGCTTTTTGACCAGTATTGCAAATTTCTAGGTGAAAAAGATGTTAAGCTCAAAAGCTTTAGAATCCTATGCTGTCAATTTGATTTTTACTAATCACCTATTTCTTCTTGATGTTTTTGTGAAGTTAGTGTAGCTTGTAATTTGTTGTACTGAAACTTCTATGTATAAATTTATTAATTTATAGTTAAAGAGGATTCTATAAAAGTTAAATGTAGAAGAATAGGTTACCATTAATTTCTTTATTGGGAGAACTTGTGTAACTATTATGTAATAGCAAATGAAGAACAAAAGGAACACATAATATTAGACCAAATTCCCGACCCCAAACAGCATGATCTTATGGAAGAACCTTACAAAATGAGGGATTAATTAATCAGCCATAAAACATGAGTTCTAGTAATCAAATTAACCATAATTCACCTAAGCTTAAGTCCTAAGAGATCGAAAGACGGATACTATTGAAATTGAAATAAAATAAAGTAAGATAAAAAAAAAAAGGAAAATAAAATCAAAGATAGGATTGCATATGATTTGGGCAAAAAGGGGTCAGTTTAGAATATCCTATCAACTTAATGCTCTTTCTTTCTTGATTCTGTCTCATCAACTGCTCATTATCTCTCTCCTCTTCCTCTTGTAGATCATGATACCTGAAAGTTGCATCACATGAACGCTTAATCAACATTTTGTATTTAAATTTTTATAGATTAATCAAATATCAATGCTAATTTATATCAATATAGGATCTAGCTACCTGGAACTGGAAATGCTAGAAACTGACTTAATAGGGAGACTTGCTACCAGATTCTCGAGGTGCATTGCATCTAAAACATTCCATTCTGCTAGCAAAGTTGTGCTCGTTGCACCCAGGCCTGCAAAAATCAAGTTATATACTATATCAACAACTTCATATTTTATTGCATAGGTTTAGTCATATATATACACACGGATATCAGGTTAATTAAAGGTAAGTACTACGTATATAAGTACATGCGTTGGAATTTTTTGAAAAGCTTTAACTAAGTTTCTTTATTTAATGACGATAATGTATGTCCACATATGAAATCCTAGAACTTCCTCATTAAAGATCCCAGTTGATATAAGTAGTAATACAGAAAATGTTATAATGTCATGCATAAGTTATGTGTTTTCATGCATGAATACATGGGTGAAGAAATAGGTTTCCTAGGAACTAAGAAAGACATGCTAAATTTCGTAAGAATGCTAGCAGTTAACTAATGTGATTAAAAAGTGTGTATAGTGTGATTAGGTTTCCCGTTCCAACTAAAAAGAGGAAGAAAAAGAAAAAAAGAAACGAAAAATCACCTTGTGCATATCCAGTCACCAGATTTCCACCCTGAACGACTGCTGGCACCACCACCACCACCACCACTTCCACCACCAAAATATAAACCCCTTCCACGAGACAAATCACTATCAAATCCTCCACCGCCGCCGCCGACACCACCGCTAGAGGCCAAGTCATCCTTAAAAGCACCACATTTAAAGCAGCTCGAGCGGCTAGCAAAGTTGTGAGCACCACAATTGCCAACATTGCAGTACCAGTCACCAGGCCTCACATCTGGCCCAGTGAAACCGAATACAGACGGGTTGATCATACTTCCTCTACCACCAAAACCACCACCAAGTCTCACCTCCCCACATCTTTGACAAGACTCCCTCCTTTGAAAGTTCAAGTGCTGGCATGACCTGCAATTCCAGTCCCCTGGCCTACTCATCTTCTAGATCTACACAAAACCAACAAAATGTTAGCAACAAATGTAAATGTAAATATGTGTATGTGTTTGTGTGATTAGGGTTAATGGTACCTTCTGGTTGAATGGATGATAGTATGTGTGTTTTCTTTTGAAGGTGGTGGGTGAGAGTTCATATATATACATGCAAAAAGGCCTCGAAATTCGAGTAGATTCGGGCAGCTGTAGTTGAAGCTCAAGCTAAATCACCTTTTCCTTTTTAATATTCTTCCCTTGAACAATGGGACTTACATAACAAATATGTTGCTTACAATTAGTTTCCTAATTATAGTGTCATTATGTGAAATTCCAATGATAAAATTGGTTCCTATTGTTATATATGGCTGCTATTATGCTAGTATCGATAGTGAGTGGAGTTATCATAAGAACCATCGCTCCATCGCGGCTAATACAAAATCGTGTCATGAAAGTATATGGTGTATTTTTCTCGCTTTTTTGTTAAGTGTCTTTAACATGTATCAAAGTTTTTCCCAACTTATATTGTAGGTATGTATCTAACCTTCAAATGTATTGTATTCTATACATTGCATGTTTAAAAGAATTGTGAGGTTTCTTGTTTTTTAAAGAATATATATAGTACAATTTACAATCAAGTAAAAGGGTCCTTTAATTCGAGAACACAAGGATGATTAAACGTTGGGTGGGACTCTAAAGATAGATACGTTGTGGAGTTTGATAAAGCTTATTGAGTTGTAACTTCTTTTAAGGCTTCTAGAGTGCATGAACACAATGTTTACATTAACCAAAAAATTCTGCTTTCATCTTCCAATAATGCCCTTCTCTCATTCTTTAAATACCAAATATACCCTTTGTTATTTCTATTTTCATATGCATATATGCAAACTAGTAGTAGTATAGATAATATTCCCTTTTTTTCCAACTATATATGTATAACCAGATATAATATATGGAGAAGGTTTAAATGAGAACCAACTAAAAATTGAGAACTTATGAGAATTATTAGTTTATGTGTATGTTCACATGTGATTAAGTTTATTCATATGTGAACATCCATATACGTTTAATTGATAAAGAAAAAAAATCAAAAAAAATCCTAAAATTATATCTAAAAGTACAAAAAAATAAATAAATAAATAAAATAATCCGTGTTCAGTTATGAATGATCATTTGCACAAATGGGTTAAATTGTGTTGTAAGGCGTAATTATATTTCTAGTGTTTTTAGCTTATTTTTCATCCTCAATCTAAACTACATGAATGTTCACATACGAATGAAATTAATCACATGTGAATATATACGTAATCTAATAGTTCTCATGAGTTCTCACCTTTTAGTTGGTTTTCATTTGAACCTCCCACTATAATACATTAGATTACATTGAGTTCGCCAATAATTTTCATGAATCGGAATTCATCACAAGAATCAAAATTTCAAAGAACTTGATTACTTCCAAATCAATTGTGAACCAAAAACCTTGGAATTAAGATTTCTAATTAACACCATCAAATTTCATTGAAGTAGGCAAATAAAACGCAACCTTAATAATTTTCTTTTGAATTGCATAGCAAAATCTTCCTACCAATTACTTTTAATTAGTTCAAATTATTTGCCATGCTCTTTGTCGGAGTTAGATTCATTAATCGTGCGATATGATATTTGATACATGTGCAAGTGCAAACATATAAATTTTTGATTATACATATTTGCTAAAATTGTGCTGACACTTAAAAGTTAGTCCAAGTATATATGTTTAGGAGAGTTACTAAATTGCAAGTGTTTTACAAGGTTAAGTAAACCAGACCAAGATGGCCTACGTTAAAGCAAAAGATGACATAATGTCACCTCTAAGCAAGGCAATAAATGTTTATTCAAAGATCTTATACTTTTATAGTAAAACACTTTGACCAAGCCGCATTTATGAACATGACATAGATATGTATATCTAGATTATATATAAATATTCTTCTTATTAGTAGTTGATAGTGATAAATATCTTTCTTACGGCAAATCATAAATCCATCATCCAAGTTTAATAAATTCAACAAAACAAATAAATCAATAGATTGTATGATTGTATACAGATTGTATAATCTATTAATGCATATTAGTGCTAAATATCAAATTGGGTAGTGAATTAATCACCACCACCACCCCGTTCCTAAAAGTAAAAGTTGATTATGAATTCTTGAATTACTCTTAGGCTGCATTTAGTTCACGAAATTTATAGTAATTCAAGGGCATTGAATTTGAGATTCATTTCCTTAGCATTTTGGTTGAGTTGTTTGTAAAAATGAAGTCTATCAAATTTCTGTAGTTAAAGAAATTATAATTCCTTTTGTTTTGATGAAATCCAATTATTTCAAAAATAATTGGCAATTTAAAAATATACGAATTGGAGTTGTCAATTTGATATTATTATTTTTTTAATTTTTTACGCTGCAAGACATAGAGAAATGAGTTAAATTGTCTTTTAAATGACTAAACCTACCTACTTATGTATCTCTTAAAAATCATTATGGAGGGGTCACTCAATTGCCACTTTAATAAATACGTTGTCTACAACCCAAATTGAAAATTTTATTCTTCTTTTTGCAATCTTTTGAATATTCATGTTTCGTACTTGTGGAATTATCATATCTTTTTAAGATTGAGTCAAAAGGAGTTTAGGAGATGACACCATATTAAGCATATGGCTTAAAAATGAAAAAGGGAAAATTAGGATATGATGATATATTATCTATTGTTCTAATATTGAATACGATGATAGTCCAAAAAACTTATCTCTGATAATATCTTCGTATGTTTTATTTTTCTTCTTTTGAACATAAATTGTATACAGACAAGGTCAGTGGCGGATTTAGAGTTTCGGCATTGGGTATGCACAACCTTAATATAAACTATAGTCGATCGGTTATGACATAAAAAATATTGTCCGGTTTTTTTTTCCGGGTCAATTTTTTTTGTTTGTTTTCAACTCATTTATTGCATCACTAATACAAATTTGTCTTAAATCGTAAAACGTCTTGTTTGATAGATCATCACATACATACTATCAAGCTAAAGGCTATTTGACGATAAGAAAAGTTGAAGAGATAGATACAAATAATGCAACAAGATACTTGATGATATGGGTTATACTCTCTTTAAGATGAAACAATGAAAGAGGATCTGATCAAATGGGTGTGTGCTTCTAATGCTACAAAAATAACATGTATATACTTTTCGATTGCCTATAGAAACTGAAATCGGATAAAAAATAAACTCATTGGGCAATGGCTACAATGAAATTATCTAATGTTATGCAGTTTTGAATGCAATAAAACTAGGAGTAACACTTTAGTTGGCGATAAATAAGTCGTATATACTAAACAAGAAAGGAGAATGAAGGCTCAAGAGACGCCGAACGGAACACCGCAACTTAGGTAGAGAATGGACCAGCAAGGCGACAAGCATCGAACATAGAGAGGGATCAAGTGCGAATACTAGGCAAAGCATAGTTTCAAGGGCCCCGGGATGGTCAATCAACGCTTCGACCGAAGCTGTGATTTCATGAATATATACACATCTATAGTAAGAGATGACGTGAAGTGTACAAAACTTTAAATGAAAATTTTAGCAGAGTAAACAACAACAAATGGAGAAATAGATTTGACCCCAAGAATAGGCTAATGCAAAATTTAACTCCATATACGTTGTTAACTTGGTTAAGGAGTTTCCCGTCAAATTTTTGGAGTAGGTATTAGGGCTGTCAATGGATCAACATTCGATCCAAATCCGATCCGATCCAATTAAAAAAATTATTGGATCAAAAAATAGATCCATTAATCCATTAAGTGATCCAACAAATCGATCCAATAATCCAATTATATATTTGGATCGATCCATTTAAAAGGTGAACTTTTTTTTCGAATCAAATTATTAGGGAACAAAGATGTATAGCCTCGTAGTCTTCGTCTTGTATATTACGTTTTTCTTGCAGCCTCATTTCAATATATATATATATATATATATATATATATATATATATATATATATATAGTTGGGGATCTCAAAAGAAGAAAATTTTAGGGGAGAAGATAGAGAAAGTTTTTGGGCCACTCATTTAAAATTAGGGTCAAAGGGTAGTATAGTAAATTGTAATTTAATTAATAAAGTAAATATTAATTCATTTAAATCAATTATATATGACAGTTTTTGGTTTCCATAATTTGTGTACAATGATTCTTCAATTACATCAAGTAATTCTGGTAAATCGACTTTCACTCATTCCACTTAACAATTGATTTTATTTTAGTAGTGTTCTTTGATAACAATTGAGAGAATATATGTAATATGATTTTCTAGAAAGAAGGTAGAGTTGTATTACTTTTAGAGCCTCGATCAATTAGTATATGAATACTTTTAAATTATTTTTTATGATTTGTTTTTTAATTTTTTTTTTTGATATTAAACTGCGTGAAGCACAAATATAAATTGATAGGTTCCATTTTACTTGATTTCACATTTAAATTTTTTATTTTGTTTTCCGATTATTATCTCATTGTTTATAGTTGTGATCACAGTAACTAGTACTAATTAGTGAATTTCAACTTTTTGTGAATGAATAAATAAATGTTATTTCAGAAATCAAATGTTAATATGCTTTTAATCCATAAGTTTGACCCGTTATTAAAATTCAGTGTATTATAAATAAATAAAAAATTAATCTTCCAACATAATTGAAACCAATTCATGTGTATTAATAAAATTGATTCTGACATTTTACTAAAATGATTCAAAAAATTATAACATTGATTCACAAAATCATAATTATGATTCAGTTGTTCATAATAAGATATTTTTACGCTGAATCATGAAGTCATAATTTGATTCGGTTGTTCTTACTAATGATTCACTATTTTGATCTATGATTTACCATTTTAATCTATCATTGTACTTCAATTGTTCATATAATAATTCAGGTGATAATGTCCTATTGATTCACCACATTTTATATTATAATAGTGATTCATCATATTTTAAATTATAATTAATCAAAAAAATTTGTTTATCGTTTTTAAAAATAACAACATAGTCGTAGTTTAAAAAGGGGTAAAAGAACTTTTGATTCCACATTAACATATAAGAACCTACACACAATGAATGAATGAAATGGTAAAAAAAGTAAAAAACTAATAAATGATTCCATATTTATTGGAAGATTCCTTTTTTAGGAGAAAACGATCTCACAGTTACCTTTTTGAAAATAATAACCGATTTGGATCAACTTATTTGTTTCCTTATTTTTAAAATAATAATGAATGGACACTAATACCCCAAAGCCTTATATTTTCCACCCAAAAAATCAAAATTTTCCCTTGACTAATCCAAACCCTTGAATCATACATCTAGTGGTCAGGATTTCTTCTCCCATTTCTCCACTAAAAAACCTTTTTCCCTTGATCCCAATCATATATATAATAATAATAATAATAAGCAATAGAATGTATTGCTCTATGTGCAAATCATCGCAGACTAACTTATCAAATTCACAGCTATTCGTAAATCGTAGTCGAATAGTGTATCAACAAAGATATACATACAGCATACAGACAATGAGCTGACAAGTCCAGATTTTGAATGTGAATCATCCAACAAGTGATCAAAAATCCTTGAAACAAAACTGCCGAAAGAAGTAAAATCAACCGATGTACCTGCTCACGTTGATATCAAAGTAAAATGCATGACTACTCCAAAAATCTCTAGTAGCCCTCCAGGTGTTTGATGAAATACGTCAAAGACCAAGTTAGATTATCATATTGCAAACTGTAGGTATTCATTATCCATGTAATCTTTTAGTGGATTTCAAAATCAAAACCAACTAGTGCTGATTAATAGTAATGATTAGATCTCAAACTATATGGTTGGCTGAAATCTTCTCCATCTCATGTTGTTCACATTGTTTACTATGTATACTGTGAGTGGAAGTTCATGCACCACGCTCTTCACTTTCCTTTGCAGCTTAATCTTAGTAATTAATGTTCTTGAGCATCTTCTGTGAAATAATCATTTTAGTTAATAAACCGATTAATGATCGTAAAAGGTTATGTACGTTATTAATATTTGAGTTTTCAGGGTCGAGATCTATCAAATTTAAATTAAATGGAACTGATGCCATTAAAAACTGTAGAATTATACGAATGAGAATAATTAAATGGATCGATCCAGATCGTGATCCATCCGTTTAAAATTAGTTGGATATGGATCGGATCATGATCCATTTAATCGGATCATGTATCGGATCATGATCCATTTAAGTTGGATCACTAATGGATTGGATCAAGATTCTATTCATATCCATCTATTGACACCCCTAGTAGGTATGCACAACTTTCTTGGAGGGTATTAATATTTTAAAAAGTTTATGAAAATTATTTTTTTACATTAGTTAGATTTTGCTTAGGATATGCATGTGCATATCCTTCATCTCAAACAAGTCCGCCACTAAGACAAGCCTCTAGCAAGAAGTTAAGAGGCAATGTATAGTTTTTAAACTAACTACATCTAGAGCTTTAAGATAGCAATGTATAGTTTTTAAACTAACTACATCTAGAGCTTTAAGATATGACTATTTTGACCACACATCATTATTTAATTAGCATATTGTTGTTGTACTAGCTATACCTCTAATTCATTGTGTTTCTCAATATAATATAAATTTCACACTTCACAGTAAGACATACATACGTAAATAAGGGTGTTTGGTTTGTTTAAAGCAAGGGCGGAGCTACGAGTTTTTAAAAGGGGCAAAAAAAAAAATTATCACATTAGAGGGTCAAAATTCTAAAGCGTCACTAAATTTCTTTAAAAAAATTATTTTTTTCGATAATTTTTTATTTCTAAGGGGGCAGTCGCCCCTTCTAGCTCCGCCCCTAGTTTAAAGGAATCACTATACTATAGGTACGAGATAGATTGATGTATAGTGGAATGGAATGGGAATGTTAGTATATCATGTCACTTTCAAACCCATATCCCCCATGGTTTGAAATAGAAATCCCACATTTTGGGGGTTTGATTCCCAAATTTTAAAACCAACACGGTACCCCTCAAACAAATAACATATCTCATTCCATTTCATACCGGCCCATTCACATACCCTCTTTTTGAAACCCGTCATCGAAACAACTTGTAAGTTACAAGTTGTTTATATATATCCATACCTTCTGCTATGGCACAACTTCGTTAGGTCACCAGTGTCTTAGCGGGAGGTGCAACAACAACCGTCGTTAAGTCTCCGTCATTAATGTGTCATTTGTTAAGTACTACGCCGTAAGTGTAGGTTAACTTAGCATGTCAAGTCGGAGTGTCGACCCGATAATAACAATTCGAGTTTCAATTTGAGTAATTGAGTTGTTAACGCATCTTAAAGGTTTGATTTTTTAATTGACCTGAATGTAATTCTTGGTTTTTGTTTTTATAGTCTTTATCATTAAATTGATTTTGTTATTATAATTGCCGATTGCTCGATCTCGAACATTGAGCTATTGGAACTGAAATATACTTTTAGGCTCTGTGATTGGAGCAATAAACTTGAACCGACGTGAAATTTGACCTTTGACTTTGTTTTAGTATATATATATATATATATATACTAGGTTGACCTTTGACTTTGTTTTAGTATTCATATATATATATACTAGGTGAAGGACTCACGACAACGCGGACAACTTTATTTTAATTTTTTGTTATGCGTCTACATGTTTTGTAACCATCCGTAAACTTTACGACAACCTTAAATCCTTAATATTTTTGGTCCAAAATCCCACATTTCAAATATGATAATTGACAACTATTTTTAGGTGAATAAGTGAAATTTACCATTGAAGAGAATTATTATTTTAGATAGAATTTGAGATTGGTTGAATATATTGTTGAGTTTTGTATTTGTATATTTTTTGTTTACACACACACATATATATATATATATATATATATATAGTTGGAGGATCTAAAAAGAAGAAAAATATCATGGAGAAGGGGGAGAAGAAATCCTGGCCATTCATTTCATTTTAAGGTCAAAGGGTATTTTTGTCTATTCTAATTTGATTATTTTATCTAATTCATTCAGTTTAAAGACATTAATTAATGTTACTTATTGTTTCTCGATTTAAACTCCTACTATTTAGGAAACTAGACTCCAAAATCATTTCTATTATTATTTAATGCATACCCACGTTTTATTGAAGCTGTATGAAATTTTCTTCCAAAAATAAGGTGATTATATTGTCTTAGTTAATATCAAAGATTGCATAATTAATGTTACTTTTTTTTTAAATTGAGAATCACGTCTTCAATATCCTTAGAATATTGCGTAAACGTGTATATCATATGAAATCGAAACTTATATCGTATGAAAACGCATTGTAAAGTCAAAGATGACTCACTATTATCTGTTCTAGTAACAAATACACCCATCATCAACTAATATCTGATTTCCGTAATCAAACAAAACTAACCCAAATCCAAATATCAGTCAATTACGTTACAAAAATCACGTTTTCGCAGTCTTTTATAATGTCGTGATTCAACATAATAAAACCCTTCAAACACTCACAATCAGTGAACGTAAAAGACACCCAAGTAACTGCATGTTGAATCATCCTTACACATAAAAAGATAAAAGACACCAAAATAATGCTGATTCTCATACCTTTCTTGCTCGTTTCTTGCCTCTGCTTTCCCGTCACCATCTTACGCACCTACAGCAACCGAATCAAAAGCCTTTTTTCCACGAACAAAACCCTAACGAGGAACCGCAAAAAAGAAGAAACAGGGAACAAGAAACTGTAGTCGGATGAAGCCTCAATCGATTCAATTATTTAGGGTTTTTGCTCGTTTTCTTTTGGCCGAACATTCTGGGAATTGATTTGGAATTTGATCGGTTTTTTTTGCTGTGCATGTGAACCGATACTCTTTCCTATTAAATGTAAATACTTTCTTATTTTATGTGAGTCAGTGTAAATTACACAACTACCCTTCACGTCTAACAATTTGCAAAGGAAACCTGTTGACTGATCTTAGCCGTTGAATCGATCATCTGATGGTCAGAATTGTTTCTCCACCTTCTCCACTTAAAACCTCTTCTCCCTTGATCCCAATCATATATATATATATATATATATATATATATATATATATATATATATATATTCTGTGTTGATATTGAATTTGGAAATTATTTTTTAAGTGAATGAGAGGATGTTAGCATTGTTGACAAATATTATATTAGTGTCAAATGTACGTTTCTTGAATTTATTGTTGATGTTGGTAATTGTATATTTTTTGTTTGTTTTGTATTATTTATTAAATACGTAGTTTAATATGCTATCTAGCTAGGCTGCTTCTAGTCACTCTTTGTGATCAACTTTTCCACTCCAAGGCTATGTTTGATACGCTCATTTTTTGAGTTTATGGGAGCTTGTAGCTTATGGTTTTCATAAGCTCCATTTGACTAATAAAATTTTAAGTAGCTTATGGTGTCCATAAGCTTCAAAACCATAAGCTACTTAAAGTAGCTTATGGAAGTAGCTTGTAGCTTATGGAAGATGAAATTACATAAATACCCTTCAAATAATTGTATTCATCTATTAAAACTAATATATTTGTCATTTTATGTCATTTTACATTCATAAGCTACAAGCTCCAGCTACTCTGTCAAACACAAATATTACCAAAAGCTCCAGCTACAAGCTACCAACTACAAGCTACCAGCTCCAGCTACAAGCTACCAGCTCCAGCTACTTGCGCCAAACATACCCTAAGTAGAATATTTTGACCAGTTTAATTCTCCTGATTATTAATATTTTATGTTTGTTTTAGTGTGAATAAATTTGTAATTGATTTTATTGGGCCATATTGGGCTCCTTTAATTTAAATAAATGTTAATACCAATCAAGTTCCTCAGAGATGCAATGTGTTTTCAATATGTTACGGACCTTACGGTTGTCACCATGTATTGAGATCTTAGTTACTTGAGAAACTGTTAACTTCTTCGTTAAAACGGTTTTACAGTTTTTTTAAAAGTGAATAGTATGAATATTTAGAATCAAAGAGAAAGAAGGTAGCAAGTAAAATGTATTGAAATAATTAGAAAGTGGCTTTATTTTGGAAATGATTTACCATTAACTTATCAAATTTACTATATAAATAGTATTAATTTTTGGATTTTGCTAAACAAAGCCCTTAGGGCTTTGGTTAAGATATTAAGTGATGGATAAAAAAAGTGTACTCAAACAATAACTAACTCTTTGTCCCCCTAAATTTTAATTAATGTACAACCATTTTATGCATGTTCAAACAATTTAAACAAAACCCTAAGAGCTTTATTTAGTAAAATCCTTAATTTTTTTTTTTTAAAAAATAATGTTATATAGAAAAATATTAGGTGATGAAGGTTATGGAAAGGCATTACGCATTAACATATGATTTTTTTTCTTATAAACTATAAGGTCTTGTAAATTAAGTTAAAATGGAATGTCATTGTAAGATTTTTTTTATTCAATGTGTTAAAATAAAATACGATTTCCAGTTTCAATAATCTTTTAACTATTGGTGTATGGATTAAATATCGTGATGAAGTATGAAACTTTTTTTTTGTTTATAAGTTTCAAGAGTTTTGTATAGGTGATTATTTGTGGGAAAATATTATTGGGTTGATAGATAGATAGATACTCCCTCCGTTCTAATTTTATTGTCCCCCGACAAAAAACACGCAGTTTAAGAAAAATATCATCATCTCTCTTACTTTTTGGTAACAAGACAATTTTACCCTTTACTTTTTACCTACTTTTTGTCTTACATATATAAATTAGGGACAAAATTGAACTTTATCTCATTATTCCTTTTCTATTTATGGAAGTCGACAATTAAATTGGGACATCTTAAAAAGGATTACTGAACAATAGATATAGGAGGGAGGGAATAGTATTTTAGAGGGTTTATTGGGTCTATGTGGAAAGGTAACAACAAATTCTTGAGACAGAGTAGGAGAATGATTACTCAGAAGAATACAATTATATACAATAATAATATTGAAAACGATAAAACCTACCACATGTCTATTATTATTTGATATATTATCTTAAAATTAAATCATAATAACATTCTTAAACATCTATAATATATATATATATATATATATATATATACTTAAAGCAAAATATATATACTTAAATCATAATAACATTCTTAAACATCTAATATATTATATATATATATTATATACTTAAAGCAAAATAGCTTGCAGTAATCTGAACCATTGATTAGGTTCAATGATCTTACGGTTAAAATTATTTCCTACATCTATTTTGATTTTTTAAAAGGTGTACACACAACTATTGAGAATTAGCACTTTCAGTACTTTCTTAATTCTTTTTAGTTCTTATAGTTTAAGTACCATAACGTTTTAACCAGTAATTTATAAATAAACCATTGATATTTGAAAGATTTATCTATATTGATTAATAACATGATTTATTTATATTATAAGTATAACACTAAAAATTGATCGTCCATATTGCCATATAACATTAATATATGATTAATACGTTAAAGTCATAACTAAAATATTTTATGATTAGTAACTAATAATCTCTTAATTAATACTTATTATACATTGATCTAAACAATACACAAACATATGTGATATTCCACCATATTAACATTGTTCTATTTTCTTTTTTTTGTGATCCATGAGTTTTATTTTTCTAAATTTGAGTCATTGCTAAAAACAACTTCAGTCTTGATATTAAACTAACTTAAACTTTCAAGTTAAAGACTATGTCTATTAATTCTTTATTTAATTTTATAGATGTAAATTTACATCAACATTAATATGCTTAATAGCGAAAAACGTGAATATCTAACGTTTCACAATAAGTCTCTTTACATCGATTAGTCTATTTCTTTTTTCTCATATAATATTTTCTACATTATGTTTCTTTAAGATTTAATTGTTAACTCTTTAAATTTAAATATGTTAGCTCGCGTTATCGCAGGTCAATTAACTAGTATATGTTTAAAACAAATTACTCACTAGTATACAACAATAATATTGAAAACGATAAAACCTACCATATGTCTATTATTATCTGATATAAACATATATGTTTAAAACAAACGGAATAAAACGGGTCACTAAAATTTTTATTCTAATCGTCATCGATTTCATGATCAAGTGAACGAAGTTCTTTGATAACCTGATCCGCCTTTAGGATCTTTTCCATGACATATCATTGTATTTAATGTCATTGAATTTAATCCAATCAACAAAATCTTGTGAATCCAAATCATCTACAAAAGATACTTTAAAATATAAGTAAAAACTTTAATTCGAATGGAATAGTATTTTTAATCAAGGGTGTTATTTACCTTATAACTTACCTTCTAAATTGTTGTTGGCGTTTAAATCTTTTGAAGCAGAGTCGTTCACGTCTACAAAATAAGAGTACATAAATATAAAATAATGTAGGTTACAAATCTTCAAATTTTCGATGTAGGAAAATAACATATAATACCTTAAAATTTTTTGGACCATTAGAATCTTCAACATGATGTTCTTTTACATCTACAAAAACAATCAAAAAGTATTTACATGCATAAAGGTTAATGATAATAACCTAACACATATAATACCTTGGAATTCTTTTTCTTGATCCACTGACATTTGAAGAAGATGATGATTTAAGGGGATCATGAATACCAATTTTCTTGAAATAATGGCGATAATATATGAGATTTTGAATGAGGATTAATAGTATATATAGAGATAAATGGATTGGTAAATATTTTTAAATGATTTTTTCTTTTAATATAAAAACATTAAGAGGTGGAGTATAAATCGTGATTTGATTAGACTAATATGGAGGGTATTTTGTTAAATTTAATATATATTTGTTTATTTATTTTTTATCCCCAATTTTTTAAACGTTGTTATTATTTAGTTAAAGAGTAATAGATAAATAACTAAATAAATTTTTATTAATTAATTAATGTATTGATTGATAGGAAAGGATCAAAGGAGCAGACACATTTAGAAAGGCAGGAGGAGCAGGTTGATCCCAACCATTCATTTGATGATCTAAGGGTTAATATCATCTCAGGTCACTTAAGGGTATATTTGCAAACTCATATAGGCGGAGGGGCCTAAGTGCAATTATCAAGAGTTGAGTTGAGAGGGGGTAATACTAGGGGTCAGATCATTCTCACTAACTCAAAACACATACAACACCAAAACTCTCTCTCTCCACTAAGTTCACACACACACACACAACCAGTTACGATCATCATCATTACCACCTCAACCACCACATTCACCACCACCGCCGCCGTCATTCACCGCCACTACCACCGTAGTTCACCACCACCCTCTGTCACCGCCACCATCTTCTTCACCGTCACCACCACCGTCACTCATCGTCACGTTTCACGTTCATCGCTATCTTAACCATCACCATCAACCTTCACCGCCACTGCCACGCTCACTTTCACCTTCACCGCCACCGTTCATCACCACCTTCACCTTCTTCCACCACACTCACCGTCACCAACAACCACCACTTACTCCGTCAACGTCCACTACTACCTTCACCATCACCGTGCACCTCCACCTTCACCGTCACCTTCTACCATCACCGTCACCTTTATCATCACCATTAACCACTACCTCCACCATCTAGATATTAAAATCCAGACCTAGATCTACTTTTAGATCTAGATCTGGAAAAAGTAGATTTAGATTTAGATCTACAAAAGTAGATCTAGAAATACCATTGCACTTTACGTCCTTCTACTGCATTTTACGTCCTTCTACTACTATTTTTTATGTTTTTCAAGATGTAATTTTTTTCGAATTTAGATTTGAAAGTAGATGGAAAAAATCACTGCATTTTACCTATTTCTACTGCATTTTATATTTGTTTTTGATGGTTTATTTATATTAGGTTTTATGGATCTAGTGCATATATGTGTGATATTGTTGTTGAAATTATAGATCTAGGTGTGATTGATAGTGATTGATGATTTTTGAGTAGTTATTAATTGTTTGAAATGCTAGATTTGTGTTGAATTTGTGGAATGTTGATTTAGATCTAAAAAGTAGATCTTAAAATTAGATCTACTTTTTAGACCTAAAAAGTAGATCTGAAAAAACGTTCACTGCATTTTACATTTTTTTACTGCATTTTACACTACTGCACTTTAATTGTAGTATATGTGAATTATGTTTGTAATTGTTTACTGCATTTTACATATCTGTTACTGCATTTTATGCCTTTTACCATTATATGCAGTTGTAAAGCTTGATTATATACTTGAAATAAAGAAACTACTTATATAAATTTGTGGAATGTTGATTTATATCTAAAAAGTATATCTGAAAATTAGATCTACTTTTTAGATCTAAAAAGTAGATCTGAAAAAACGTTCACTGCATTTTACATTTTTTTTACTGCATTTTACATTTTTTTACTGCATTTTACACTACTGCACTTTAATTGTAGTATATGTGAATTATGTTTGTAATTGTTTACTGCATTTTACATATTTGTTACTGCATTTTATGTCTTTTACCATTATATGCAGTTGTAAAGCTTGATTATATACTTGAAATAAAGAAACTACTTATATAAGTTTACTGCATCTTGGATATGTGTTACTGTATTTTATGATTTATAACATGTTTATGTGTTTTTGTAGCTTAATTTATACTTGATTCAAAAATCGAATGTTTTTTGTTTAATGCATCTTGTATATTTTTACTGCATTTTATATTTTTTAGCCTTTTTATTTGCTTCCGTAGCTTGCTTTTTTTGTAAGTTATCTTATGTTTGTTATTTATTTTGTAGATAAAATATTTAAAGAGAGTTCAATGGAGAATTCTACCAAATGAAAGTCCGTTAGAGCTTAAAGTAGAAAATAATAACCATTTGTATCTTTTTAATTCACTGAAATAATGTATTAGTGTAATTAATGAGTTTAGAAATATTATTTATTTTGTATGAAAACAATAATATATAAGTGAAATTTTCACTGCATTTTATTATTTTGCACTGCATATTGCATATTATCGGCTTTTCTTATTAAAAAAAGTTTTAAGTAATTTTTTGGATATTTTTTGGGTAATTTTTCGGGCAGATCCATAACTTTTTTGAAATTGCAAAAAGGTCCCTAACGGCCTGACATGTGAGGGCCACGTCAGACACTTGTCAAGCTGTGGTTGGACAAAAACCTGCTCTCCCTGCTCCTCATAATACTCATGCTCCTCTGAACCACACCCTTGATTGATTGGGCATTTTTTTTCTCACGGATATGTTAGTATTTGGCGGCTTGTTTTTAGGTGTTTTTTTTTTTAAATCCATAATCATTTAAATTAAATGTCGTTATAACAAATAAAATATAATTAAATAATATAATTAATATATTGATTGATGGGGAGGAAAGTGTAATTATGATAAACTAATTTAATCCGTTAGATCTTAAAGGAGGACCCTATCGAAGGGTCAAAACTCCTCAATGGTATTTTGTTTTATATAGATATTAAAGATATATATATTATATATATATATATATGTATATGTAGAATCGTAGCTTGAGTTAAAGTTTCTTTCAATGATGGATGACAACTGTTTATATCGTGCAATTGTTAAATTAATATTTTCTTTTCTTTTTAATGGATCGATCCGGATCAATATCCATCCGTTTAAATTAGTTGAATCATGGATCGGATCACAATCCGTCTCGTTGGATCATGGATCAGATCATGATCCATTTTAATTAGATCATCAATGGATCGGATCAAGATCCATCCATATCCATCTATTAACACCCTTACTTGTAACTACTCTTATGTAGACATGCCCTTTGAATGTTTGTGCACATAAAATGTACCATTGAAGTGATATAAATGCAACAATGACGTTGATTGCTAAAGGAATAATTATTCTCTACATTAGAGGGCGAGCTAATGATTTTGGTATCTCAAAAAATGAAAAAATAGGTCTCGCGAGACAACAAAATTCAAATATTAAGAAATTCATTAAAGTTATTAAAATCGTTGTAAATTAATACACAAACAACTGAGTTATTATCTTACATAAAATTGACAAAAGTAACAACATATTCCCATATTTAATTGAAAATAATGAATTACTCGAAGTAAAAGTGGGCAACTTTTATATATATATATATATATAGAGAGAGAGAGAGAGATAGAGATGTATATAATGTGCATATATATACAACATATATACATGCATACACATACGTATCTAAAGGATAGAGTAATTGTCCGTAAAGCGTAGTGAATGATGTGAGGAATATATTGATCTTACCTCACAAAAATATAAAAAAGGAAAAGGCTACGGAGGACGTTCGTGTGTGTCAGTTGCATGGCTACAATTCCAAGGAACGTAACTTAATTGATATATACATACATACATATAATTTGACATATTTATAATCTGTACTCTAATACTTTAAGTTTAACCAACAACATTTACTAGCTAGTTACTGAAACTTATCATTGAATTCGATCTTTTTCACATTGGATTTAATTATACCACATATATGGTTATATAGTTTAAATGAATATAGTCAGTTTACGTACGTTCTATTTAATGACATAACAGAGTTTTAAGATGAAAAGTCGAACATTTAGCTAGTTTGTATATTTTCTCAGGAATAGCTTCAAATTTAATAAATTCGATCAATGGCTTTAAGTCATAGAAAATCATACTCTGTAGTAATAATTGTTAAAATTAAATTTATCCGGGTATATATTTGTAGAATATCGAATTTCAAAGACTTCCTTTCAAATAGTATAAGCTTGGAATATGAAATTCACATTTATTTTGTGATAAATCAAAATAATAAAGTGAACATTTTAATTAGAACCGGAGACCTTATATTTTAGAATTTGCGTCCACTTGATATTATTGGAATAAATTTGGTCTAGAATATTAATTTGTAAAAGTAATAGAAATGACCGATAGGAAGTGTTTGAGTATATATAAAAATGAAAGTGAAAGGAGAGAAATGGAAAGAATATCGATAAAGAAATGAAAGTGGATGGTGAGGATAGATATGATGAACAATAGAGTAGTCTTCGAGGCTTAATTTGACCAAAATTTCTTTTCTTTTTCTACTATCAATCCTTTTTCCCCTTCTCATTTTTCTTTTTTATTATTATTATTATTATTATTATTATTATTATTATTATTATTATTATTATTATTATTATTATTCTTATTATTATTATTATTCACACACAATTGCATATATGTATTGTAAGTTCAATGAAATATAATATTGAAATGTGTTACGTACGTACACTTTATTTTCAATTATTATATTTTACATTTTATACTAAAAAACATATTGCGATGTATACTGATAGCGATGATTGTTTAACCTTTTCAATAATAAAGTTTGTTTTTTTAGTGCTTAATAGTGCTCACGCTGAATAACGTGAGTATTATCATGTAAAAAGTCCTCTGTTGTAAAATTAACCAAATTCTTCGTCATTTGAAAATACTGAAACTAAAATTAGAAATGAAAACGTTACTCCTTATAATGAAGATCTCAAAGACGGATAGTAGGTAAAATCAATGAATTTTTTATAGACATCGAGTTTAGATCTTTTTAGTTTCTTCTTATATGAATAAAAATATATATATAAAAGAATACTCTAATCTTAATCATGATAATATTATTACTATTATAAATAAATCATAATAATATTAATTAAATATTTTATAGATATATATAGATGGAGAGAGCCTACACCAAATGCTCAATTATAGTCGAAAAAAATATATTTTAAACACGGTTGCATCATGTTCGATCAGTTCAACAACAGCCATCATTATTAACCAAAATTAAAATATTTTTACCCAACAAATTAAATAAATTATTATTATTATAGTTTATCTCATTCATTCGAGATAGTGCTAAAACGATAAATATCTTGTTTTATTCGATTTCGTCGGATGTCGTTCGAAATAATCGCTTAGTAACAAATGATCCATTATTGCTAGGGTTTTTTTTACTCCGTATCAATTACATACCTTATTTCTCAGCACCTTGATTAAATTCAGTACATGCATCGACCGTATCTAGTTTTCTTTTTCGATCTTTAACTTGTATATTAATTTATCATCTTATTTTATAACATTAGTAAGGTAAATATTATATTCCATATATAGGCTGATAAGGGTTTTTTTTTTTTTTTTACTATGCGTACATGTATGTTATAGTTAATTTTATTGTTTAGTAAAATGTCGATCATGATTTACTGTTTTATATTTTTATGTTTTGTTAGATTCATGTTTTTTTGCCTCTAAATATTCTACCTAGGATGAAAACGAATCGCAATTTTGATGGTCAGAAGCATTGCAGTTGTAAGAAGTCGAAGTGCTTGAAACTGTAAGTTGAATTCACATTACCATGCAAATTAATATTCCTTTTGTACGTACCATTCAACTTAATTAGGGTAAGTGTTTCGAATGAAATTTAATTTTACTTGATATTTTTATTTTTATTGTATGTATCTAACTTAATACAACACAGATTATACATTGCATGTATTAAATATTCAGTTGCTCTTATTATATGTATAACCTTTTATAACTTGTAAATTGGCGATGTTGCAATATAATGATTTTAATGACGTGACCTCGTATTTACTTGTCATGTCAACAGAAATATCCGATGAACAAAGGGGAATTATAAAGACACTCCCCAAATTACAGGGGATACCCTCTGGCCCACCTCTAGTCCCCGTCAAGTCCTTTTCCAATCTAGTTTTATCTAAAATTGAGTCAGTTTAGTACAGAATCAATTTCAGTTTTAAACTAAACAGGGGGTATGAATTAGAAAAAGAAGAGGTATACTCAGAAAATAAAAAAAAACGAGAGCATAATATGATTGATTAGATGAGTGGGGAAGGGTAGGAGATGGAAAAAGTACAGAAAGAGAAGTAGCTTTATTAGGACCCTTCTATCCGGTACATACAAAATTCAATAATTGGAATGTTTGACCATTGAATAGAAACTTATAGAGTTGAATATACGTACACTAAAACATTGATTGAGTAAAGTTTAATATATACATTTTATAACACTTCATCCTAGCTTCAACTTAATTATAACAAGACTACATTCAACTAATGTTTGAGGTTATTTTGATCGTTACTTTGCAGTTATTGTGATTGTTTTGCTGCTGGATTATATTGTGATGACACTTGTTCTTGCCAAGAATGCTTCAATATACTTGATTATGAAGATACCGTTGATGAAACACGACAACAAATTGAATTAAGAAATCCACTTGCATTTTCTAAAAAGATCCAGAATGTGGTATGTGACATTTAGGATGAACGAACTTTACATGCTAGTTGATATCTAGATTATTAAGCAACAATAGTGATTGTGAACAGGAGGATAAAAATTCGCCGACCACAATTGCAGGAAAACATAAAAGAGGTTGCAAGTGTAAGAAATCCATGTGCATAAAAAGGTATTGCGAATGCTATCAGGCTAATGTCGGATGCAGTGATGAATGCCGATGTGAAGGATGTAAAAATGTTTTTGGCATAAAAGGAGGTAAGAAAAGTATATCCACAGAACTATATCTTTGATTGAGGGGTGTTTGAATTTGCTTATTTATAAGTATTTATATGCTTAAAAAATAAGTAGGTGACTCCTTACTAATTAAATGGTTATTCCTAAATAATCAGATAAGTATTTATCAGGAAGGTGTTTAGATCTGTTTATTTGCTGTCAAAATAAGCAAATAAACATCAATTTAAGCAATCCCAAACACCCCCTGATTGTAGATGGTAACAATAAGTCATATAAGTAAGAAAACAGATCTTGATATTTTAGTTATATACCTTTTACCTCGTTCAAATATTAAACTCTATCGTATATATTTCTCAATCCAGAGTATAATGTGCATAACGAATCGAGTCCTTGGACACCATCTCAACATTCAGGGTAGGTTTTCTATCTTAGAATCGATAATTATATATCAATGCATGGTTTTGCTAAAGCATGTGTTCCTCAAACTCTCAGAGTACATGATAAGTTGCATTACATAATTATAAGCTCAATGTTTTCTTAAATACAGTATGAAAAATAATATCCAATTCCATTATGATTTAAACTTAAATTTTAACTGAGATTGGATTAATAAGTACGTTTTGTGAATTTTCATATTTAAGTAAATGGATAAATCCTTCGAAATGCAACCAACTTTAACCCAAAATCTATTGTGTATAACTAACTAACGTGTGAGTGTAAGAATGCAACCAACTCTCAAAATTAGAGTTTTAATGTAATTTGGTGATGTGTTGCTCGTTGAAGATGCCATGTGGCATCCCGAGAGTTTGACAAGTCATCAACACGTCACCATATTACGTTAAAACACCTTTTTTTGAGAGTTACTTGCATTCTTACACCACACGTTAGTTGGTTACACATAATAGATATTGGGTTAAATTGGTTGCATTTCGGTGGACTTATCGGTGGACTTACTTTTGTTTTTTTTTCTTTCCTTTTTCTTCTCATTTTCAGCCACACAGAGGATGCATCAAAAACCGATCTTTTTGCTGGATGTTACACGCCATCACTCGGGTATACTAATTGTGATACGATCTTGGGAACGGTTAATGGGACTTCTTATGGTGATCCTCTTGATCAACAATTTACACCTCCAGGTACCACCAGTATTAATGCCAGATCGTATCTCACTACTGATGATACGAACCTTCATTCAACGATGGAGTGGCCAAATGGTTCAAGAGCGCCTGGTTCACTGGTCACCCCAGTATCACTATTTGCAGGGTCAAAAGTTGTTGACTCTCAGGAAAAGCCCGTTGTTAACATTTGTGATAACACAACCAATACAGCAAGTGACACTCAAATCGATCCAAAAACAGGCACCATGACTTTAGCAAGTGACAAATGAGCTTACACTTCTGCATTAAATTTGCTTGGGTTTGTTCGAAAGTAGCACATAGATGAATCATGTTCCAATTCTTACATGTATATATCTTCAAACTCGTCTACTGAATTGAATGATTTTATTAAAACTGTGGGCGTTTGATGGCATACTAATGATTCTTTGTGACGTACTCTTGAAACTTGGCCTAGTAGTAAGACTTTGGACTTGGCTTTGAAGATGTGTAACAAATCCTTTATGTGTTATCAACGTCATTATAATGTAGCTTAATGCATATACTTCATAAGTGATCTAGTTACTCATCGTTTTTTAATTTGGTTAACTTTATAGATAGTTTAGGCTGTAGCTAGCTTAGGGTGCATAATTTTGGGCTTGTGCTTTACAGAGAACCATATCATGTTTGGTTTAGTCCAGTCTACCAGGACCTGCAGGGTTTGATCAAGTCAGAATGTCAGATCAATTGAGTTCTGGTTCTTTTGTATATCTGTTTCTCATGCATGATAGGCTATTTCCAATAAGGGACCGAAACTTAATGATTAGTTGGTGTCAATTCGGCATCACATTAGCTTTTTCCAAAATTGATTAACAACTGATTGTGCCAACAATTCAATGACACTGTCACTTCAATTTTTGGACATTACAATTATCAATATACCTTTAATTCGATACATCAAATAAAAAAAAGTAATGCGTGCTCGGATATCCGATAGAATCCACGGACGTAGCCAAAGTCACATGTTGGCGCCAATGGTATCGGTTGGACCGACCCTATTGTTTGGATAAGTCTTATACACCTTCTAATTTAGTCTTATGGAGTATTATGTCTACTTATAAATTTCAACATATACATATGTTATATGATACTAGTATTTTTTTACATCGTGTAAATTTGTAAATGTACCTTTAGCTAGCCATCTCCTCGGACCTTGGTCTTGGCCCTAGAATCGTTCTTGGTATATAGAGGATCCTTTTAGATTGTTTTGGGTTGACCAAGCGTTTGACGGTTCGACCTTGGGCTTCTTATGTCAAGTTGTATGCACTTTTCAAAGGGAAGTTATTCTTACACAATAAACTAAAATATTATGAGTTTACCATTTGGAATACGGAGTAAAAGGTAAAGGTAACAAAAAAATAAGGTAAAATTGTATATATATATATATATATATATATATATATATATATATATATGATCTTAATCATGTTGCATTATTTAATCGATTTGTAATTTTGTATGGTGTAAGAATCGTCTTTATTTTCATACCGAATTGAAGACGATAGTGTAATTGATTTAAGTCATTGAGTATACATCTATTAATTTATGTGTTTCCGTAAATCAAATTTGCAAATACTATTGGGTATACTTATTATATTAATCATTTCATTTTCCATAAAAAAAAGAAGAAAAAAGAAAAATAAAATACAATGAAATTTACAAAATAAATTGACTTGTGCACGTGTGTATATATATCCAAATTCCCGCCTTTCTCTATCATTTTGTTTCTCATCCAAACAGAAAGAGAGTTATCATCATAATTTAATTCATAACAGAAAATTAGGGTTTTAATTTCCGCATCAATTTCACAAACACAATTTGCGTCATGGATTCACTTGATTCCTCAAAGTACGTTCTATTTCTTTCTTCAATTTCATATACATCATACATTGCTTTATTTTCTATCTGTTTTTTTTTCGTTTATTTCCGTTGCGATTGTTTACATTGGTATAACAGAGTAAGGTTCAAATGAGTACATCAATTTTGAGTGAAAATGAGGGAACCAATAAATTTATGTCATGTGTCACTCTATTCTCTATCCTCCACATTTTAAAAAATTAAATATCTCACAAACGGTAAGTCGAAAAATCATGAAAATTACACCATAAAATTCAGCATTTTTTTCTCTTCGATTTGCCGTCCCTCAAGGCATACTTTTGACAACATTTTTTTTTCTTCATTTTTTGGTGGGTTTTACAAATTAGTAACACATGTGTTAGTGATTGTTTGTACATTTAATTTGTGGTTAAAATTAGGGTTTAGGGTTAGGGTTAGAGTTTAGTAGGGTTTAGGGTTTAGGGATTTAGTAGGGTTTAGGGTTTATTAGGGTTTAAGGTTTAGGGTTTAGTATGATTTAGGGTTTAGAGTTTCGTAAAGGGTTTAGGGTTTGGGGTTTAGGGGTTAGGGTTTGAGGTTTGGGGTTTCTCCTGAAACCCCAAACCCTAAACCTCAAACTCTAAACCCCAAACCCTAACCCCTAAACCCCAAACTTTAAACTCTAAACGCAACACTTTAACACATGTGTTAGTAAATGTGAAACCCACCAAAAAAATGAAGAAAAAAAAACTCGTCGAAAGTATGCCTTGAGGGATGGCAAATCGAAGAGGATGAAACGCTGAATTTAATGGTGCAATTTTCATAATTTATCGATTTGTCGTTTGTGAGATAATTGATGTTGGGGGTAAATGGGTTTTGTACATGTGAGCATTCTCTTTGTACACATGGCTTGATATCATTGATTCCCTCATTCTCACAAAAATTCCTATTCTCATTTGAACCCCACCCTGGCATAATATTCTAGATGATTTTGATATCCTTTTCTTGCCGATTGGTCACAGAATGACGTCATACAGCAACAAAGTTGGTCAAACGCGCTGCAAATGTAAGAAGTCAAAGTGCTTGAAACTGTAAGTTAAATAGTATTAGTAGCATTAAAATTGCTATAACTACTACTATATATGTATGATCACAAGGTGTTTGTGTGAATGTCGAATTATGTGTATATGAATTTTTTTGCAGTTATTGTGATTGTTTTGCTGCTGGATTATATTGTGATGAAGATTGTTCTTGTCAAGAATGCTTCAATAGACCTAATTATGATGATACTGTTGTTGAGGCTCGTCAACTGATCGAATTACAAAATCCACATGCGTTTTCATCCAAGATTGATTCCATGGTATGTGGAACCTTTAGGTTTGATTTTGTAATCTATTTGATTGATTAGTCACTGACCATAATGGTCGTTTACAGGTGGATGAAAATCGGATGACAAAAATTATGGGACTACCCATGAAAGGTTGCAATTGTAAGAAGTCAATGTGTTTGAAAAAGTACTGTGAGTGCTATAAGGTTTTGTAGTTCAATTCATGTTGGATATATGTTACATTTCTTAGTGTTTCAAATTTCGTTTCAGTTACCTATGAACGGGTCGAGTTACGTGTTTATTTCTTGCATGTCAAATAGGAAGAATAGTTTGGCAGGATTGGGTCGAATGGGTCTAAGTGGACCAAAGCGTATTTCTAGTTCATAATTCATTCTATTCAAAAATTTATGTTTTTTTTAATAATAAACTATTCGTAATCATATCTTATTTTTATAAAGAACTTAAAAGATTAGGATGAAAAGTATGTAGGGCCAACCCAACCCATTTGAACTTATACTAATATCCCAACCCACTTATTTAGTTCCTCTATTTTCTCCAGTCAATACTGTCCCAATTGACTTTCTGAATTTGTTCCAATAGGCTAATGTTGGATGCAGTAGTGAATGCCAATGTGAAGGGTGTAAAAATGTTTATGGCATAAGAAAAGGTAAACCAGAGATGCATATTACTACATTACGAACATTTTTATCAAGAAGTATGTATGATACTATGATTCAAGGTAGATGGTACTATTGTGTTAAGAGAAGTTCTTAGAGTTGCAGTGCATGATTACTTTTTATAATGTTTATGTTGGTTAGATTCAGATCTGAAACTTCTTCTTACTTCATATTACAGGGTACAACTTGTACAACAAAGCCATCCATGAGATTGTCAAAACGGAAGTGGAGTCCATTGGGTCAGTACTGTCTCCTTCCGAATTCTATAATCCTCACAACTTGTCTCCTTACACACCATTTCAACATTCAGGGTAAGTTGGTTCCCATGAGCTTTAAGAAGTCATAATGATATAATTGGTTAGAGTAATGATTCTTATAGTAAAAATTACTAATTTTTTCTCATGTATAGCCTTGGAAATGGTACATCAACAACTGGATATTACATCACCTCACCAGGATCTATCAACTGCAATAGGATGATAGGACCAAGCAAAGAGAACTTTGATATGGTTTATTTCAATCAACAATCATATCCCAATGCTGAATTCATGTATCAATTCACACCTCCACACAATACGTGTATCAATGCCAGACATCTCACATATGTAACTGATAATTCTGCAATGCTAAATAGCTCAAATGATAGTGGTAATTTCTCTTATGCAAGTTCCTTAAGTTGGCGTGATTCACCAGTCACCCCGATATTTATATTTGGTAGCCCAGAAGTTAATTACTTTAACCAAAAGCCCGATACAGAAAGTGACTCTTATATCCATTATCACTATACAGGCAGCGCGACTGACTTCTGGAGGTGACTCTTGATATTTTTAAATGATGTAATTAAGGGTATATAGTTTGCATACCATGTATATCAGATGCTGTGAATGGACCATGAACTAGTTTGGCATAAGCCCTTATATCACTATCAATTTTCTTTGGAATCAATTGTCATTTTTTTTATTGTAGTTTCCCATGACTATTTGGTTCTGTACACAGGGTTGTATGAAGTTGATTGGATGTTGTTACGTAATCCATAATCTCGTCTGGTTTCGCAGGTTTGCGGGCTATTCATTGATCCCATTACCTGCCAGGTTAACTAAGTTGGCTCAGATGGTATTTCTCTTGTTACCCATTCACAACAGAGTAGCAGACATCCGATATTCTTGCTTAAAAGTGCCAATTCCATAATTTATAGATATTTTTATCGATAATGTGAAGGGTTCGGACTTCGGGTTTTTTTAGGTCAGCTGTTGGTGGGATTTAAATGCATCAAACATGCTCTCATGATGCATATTTTATTATTTATGACTGCCCAACCCACCCAAAGCATTGTATCCAAAATGGTGCTAAGGATCTAAATGCCTATATCCATCAAGCCAGCGATAAGCTAACTGAAAAGGTTGTTAATCGCCTATAGGATTGTGTAATAACCAGGCATGGATTAAATATGATCGATAATTATCTATTGAAAGGGCCATAAGATTATGCAAAAACAAGAATTGGTTGTTATATGTTTCAAATTTTAGATTGTGATGCAAATTTCTCTAGAAGTCTCTACTTACATCACAAACTGCAACAAACAAAATATACACGAGTCCCTTACCGTGTTACCGATATCTTTTTGACGGTTTTAGCAAAGTGATAATATGTCTTGTATATCTAATTTACAAATATTATATTCTGTACCACAGGTTTTGTGCATTCTTCAATGGATATATATACACGTTGATTTAGTATGGTCAAATTATGACTTTTCAACTTAAATATTGACATGAATAATATCAGTTTTTTTTTTTTTTTTACAAAGTAATGGGTCTTTCATCCAACTATGTAGACAGTACAAGGAATATATAAAAAATGAAATGCTAATTTAAAACAAAAACTGACATTAGTTTTTAACTTGAGAGAACTTAATTTTGACTCCTAAAGTCAAAATTTAGCTCGCCAGTTGTTAAATATATATTTCCCGCCTTTTGCTATCATTTTTTATTTTACTTTGTATTTTTCACCCAAATAGAAACATACTAGGGGCTGTTTACTTTCCACTTAATTGTCTGTTTCCAGACACCTATTAATACAGACAGATAAATTGTTGTTTCTTTTTCACTTAATCTGAAATGAATATCTGTTTCTGAAATAGGAAGAAAAATGAAGTCATTACCAAAAAGAGGCACTTAATGATAAATATATATTTTTTCAACATTTTATCTTCAATAGAATTTGAACACGCCATTTTTTATTTAAATTTCATATCATTTAAGTTCATTATTTTGGTCAAAACAAAAATTACATTTACATAAACAGCACTTGTTATAAACAGACATGTTTATCCAGACAGACATCACATGTAAACAGCACCTAATAGGAAAAAAAGTAAACAGCCCCTAAACCATTACATCATGGAATCCACTGATTCTTCACCATACGTTCTTCAATTTCATATTTTTTCTTCAATTCTGATTATATCATGTATTTACTTCTTTTTTTATCGATTTTTTCTTTCATTGAAGTTTGTTCTTGATGAATTTGATCCCATTTGCTTGTCAGTTATAATTATAATTATGTGACTGTCACAGATTGATGTCTGAGAAGTCCCTTTTGATTACACTTATTCACACAAATGTATTAACACAAACAATGAATTCTTAACAAGAAGTTTGCGGAATAACACTTGTTAAGTTAGGAAGATTATGTGTATTACTTATAATATGATTGTAACAGATTTGAATATATACCAAGAACACCAATATTTGATTGTCAAAAGCCTCAATATTATTATTTTAATCATACGGATACACTTTATTGTATCAGGGTTACAAGTACCTTGAGGCTTACATGCACAGTGCTAAAGAGACTCTCTCTTCAACAATGAACCATATGTCTAACTTATACACACAACACTAAGTCAACAACTTGTGTAAAATCTATACAAAATCTACTTTACATGACTTAGATTTCCTAGAAAACGTGCTAGCATTTAATGCATTACAACTCCTTGTCTGCTGCGTGCACTGTTCCTCAAAAGCATGTTCTGCAGTAGGTGTACTTGTACTGCAGGGTTGATGAGAAACAGATTCACTGAGCAGAACTATCAAAAATAATTAGCAGAACTAATAATATAAATCTTCGTCTGGCAGAATTAATCTTGTAAGCTTGGCAGAACTAACATAGAATGTGTTGGCAGAACTAACTCTTGAATGACTTGTAACTTTGAACCAACGAGCTAATCACACCAGCAAAGCTAAGTCTGCAATACTAGCAGAATTAATATCAACAGAACTAAAACACTTAGAGTATTTTTTCATTTGATATTCAATATGTTTTTAGTCCAACAATCTCCCCCTAAATTTGATCTTTCCAGAAACAGAATCAAGTTTTCTTCTTCAATCCCTTCTCAATCTCCTTTCTGATTTCAGCAGCTCTTTTCTTTCCGATTTCTTCATTTTCAACACCTTATCTTTCAATAGCCTTCTTATAATACTTTTGGACTTCATGTATCAAATAAGCAGTTGTTTCCAGATCATCACACTTGATAGTCAGAGAGAGCATAGAGTTTAACTGACCTACATTCCAGGGATATTCTGCGCTAATGAAGAAATAGGCAAACACACCACATTGAAGCTGCACCAAATGAACTCCATTGTGTGAGTAGTAGTTCCATATTTTTGCACGTGATCTATCCTTGTAGAAGTCATTTTCTGCATCCATTTCATACAGGATTGAGAGATAGTTGTAGACAATCTGCTCATTGTTGTACTTCTTGACATTCTGATACTTTCTCATTGCGATCCCCCACATATCATCCAAATCATCCCTGGATAGCTGTTTAATACATCTATAAAAAGATAGAAACTTTTCTTCAGTACCACCAACTCTCACTATCTTAAGCCAACTCTTCATCTTTTCATCAGTACAGAAGCACCAGTCTATGATAGGAAATTGGACAGCAATTGGTACTTTAGGATTTTCAACTTCCACTATTGCTCTGATCTTGTCCCAATCAACTACCTCTTCTTCAGTAAACTGTGCAGGCTCAGATGTAGAAGGCACCTCGGTATGCACTTCTGTTTCAATTTCAGACTCTCTTGCAGCCTTTACCATGTCATCATGAGCACCTTTGACAGCCATTATTTTTCCTTGTCTTCAGAACTGGATGGTTTCTTTAGGAATTTTCCTTTTCAGATCATCTAACTCTTTCTTTTCTTTTCTTTCCATATCTGCCTTTGCCATTTTGATCTCTGCATCTCTTTGTTGTCTTTCTTTTTCTTCTTTACTCAACTCTTTTACTTTAGAACCAGATGCATTTTTGGCTTCTTCTTCGTTATACCTCTTGGTGCTTTCTTCAATATCTCTCTGAATTCTCAGGTACATCCTTTCAAGATCATAGAAGTCAATTGCCATGAGTTCTTTCAGTGTTCTTCTGTTATTGTTCTTTACCACTCTGGCATATTGATCCTTGAGTTGCCTTTGAGTAGGAGCTCTTTTTCTTTTCTCTTCCATCTTCTTCTCAGCATCATGTTTTCTTCTCTGCTCAAGTATATCAAGATACCATACCAATCTTTGGTCAGGGGTGAACTCTTCCATCTGTGCTTTGTGAGTCCCACCAGCCAATAAGTGATCAAAGAAAATTTGCTCCTCTGGGGTCATCAACACTTTCACATCATCCCCTGATGCGCCACTAGCGGTCGGTAAGGATCTCAACCCTTGTCGTTGCACCGGCTACCGGCGGCGGGCATCAGTGGAGTGTTTTGAATTTGTAATTGCGAGGCCTAAGTTTTCCCTAACAATGCTAATCCTAAGGGTGAGCAAGTGGTAGGTATGACCTAGAGTCGTTCTTCAAACCGACTGAATTGAAACTAAGGCGTGGCAGATGAGGGCTTTCAAACTAGTGAAGGGTTTATAAAATAGTGGAGGAGTTTTGGTTTTTCTATTAACTAACTTAAGCAAATAAATAAATAAAAGCGAAATAAAAATAAAAGATAAAGCAGATAAAATAAAGATAGTGTTTGCTGAGATTTCGTTAATTAAGTTATGAGATGATGTTTGGAGAAACTGTGTTGAAAGATATTTGTTAATTATTAATCTTGAATACTCGTGATGTAAACACTAGATTCCCTACTAATTAAAATCCCATTAGCATGCCACACCGGGAGCTAGGTTATGGTAACATCACAAAGTATTTAGAATAATAAGCAAAATCTTAATTATGGTTTAATAATACTTTCATATGAACGGGAACAAAATCTAGACATAACTGAATCATATAACGATTACTTGTCATCCTAACAGATTCGTATATTTAAAAAGTTCATTTATGACTTTAAACTAGCCCTTGCTTAAGACTACCCAATAAATCCCCTAATTATCCACAGCGTTCCTCACTTAAAGTGGTTCCGCCGCTTCAAACCTTGACCATGTCTTGTCCTATGATAATCCCCCATGTAGCCTTGCGGTTCCATAGTTTCATACATTTGACAAATTATATTGACACAGATGACTGACTACCTTTTAATTGGACGTCGTTAAAAAGGTGTTGTAATCACGTTTATTGGTGGAAAGGCGATAGATTAATTTGAAGTTTAAAAGTCTATTTAGAAAGGTTAATTAAACTAGGTTTCTCATTTTATATGTTAGTCCGTAATATAACTACCTTCGGTCGTTACTCGACTTCCATACATTTGTACTCCACCTTGAAGTGTTTCCAGTACTATATCGAGTAACGGTCGAATAGGGGCCATCATATTACTTCGTAATATTGTACCGTTTCGTAATATGACTACCTTCGGTCATTCCTCGACTTCCATACATTTGTACTCCACCTTGAAGTGTTTCCAGTACTATATCGAGTAATAGTCGAATAGGGGCCATCATATTACTTTACGATAATTAAGACCGTTTATATTTTACCACTATGATAATTCTAAGGCAACAATCAAACAAGAACATGCAATAAGACGATCAAAGAGATACTACCGATCTTTAATATTTAATTATAAATCATCCCATAATTAATTAACTACATCGCAAACAAACACAACAAGTATACTACTCTCTAATCATGGCAATAACTAAATCTAGCATAATCAATAAAAACGTAATTAATTAAGATAGATAGGGATAGAAAGAACCAGGATTAAATGCGAGAGAGAATAGACTTGAATTAATTGACACAATTCCGAGCATACACCGAAGATTACAATGCGTTCCGCACTTTCCTTCTACTTCTAATAAAACTCCTAAACTAGTTTACATACTAGTTAAAACTAATCTAAAGAAAGAAATATAGAGTGAGAAAGTGGGAGCTTATTTCTAGAGTGAGAAAGATAAGCTAGGAAGGTGTGTGTTGCAAATGAGCCTCATGCCTCCTATTTATAGGAGAGTTTTGGTGCATTTTAGCAAGTGGAAGCTCACAATAGCAAAAGGTGGAAAAGGTGGTGGCACCAGGTACGAAAAGGTGAAAAAGGTGGTGGCACTAGGTACGAAAAGCATGTAAAGGTCTAGCACCGGGTATACGAAAGGACCAAAAACGGGATCCGTGCAGGGGGTGCCGGCCGGCCGTGGCCATGTGGTGGCCGGCTGTGGGGGGCTGCCAGCCGGCCTGGTACGCCACCCTGCCGTACCGGTTCGCTTTCTTTCGTTGCGTTGCTTAATTTGCGCGTATCTTCTTCGTTACGTGTCCGTTTGCGTTGATTCTTTTTGCGTTGGATTCGTAAATCAAAAATGAATCTTTTGGTGAAAAGAAATCCCAAAAATATGTCTCTAAACTTTAGATGTGTCGTACGAATCGTTTGGATCTTCCGGCGTACGTAGAATCTTCATTCTTCATCCGTTTTTGTTGATTCTTCTTCTATTGGATTCGTAATTTGAAAACGAACATCTTGGGTGAGATGGATGTTGGTGATGGGCAGTTTTATCTTGAAATCTCGTTTTGATGCCTTGAATCTTCAAACGTGCATGGAATCTTCGTTTTCTATCCGTTTTGCTTGATTTTCATCGTGCAGCCTTGTTTTGACCATCTTGGCATAATACTATTGATTTGTACTGAATTTGAGTTAAAGTGCCAAGAATTGTTCCAGAATGAGAGAGATATCGGTAGTAAAAACGTGACTTTTTACGCGATATCATCCCCCATGTCAACCTCAATGTATCTACCCCTATTCTCAGAATTAAACTGTGCTTGAAGGTTTCTAGCCACAATTTCACTTATTCTTTCTAACTCCTTTTTCTTAGGGAGTTTCATAGGTTCTATCATCTTTTCTTTTCCTTTTGACTTAGCCATACTAAGTTCTTTTTACTTTAATGCTTCATCAACTACCTTAGGCCTTGTATGTGGAAATGAAATCTCTTTGAGTTTGACTCCAGCAGAGCTTCTTCCTAGTTCTATGCTCTTAGCCTTCTCTACTGGACTCTTAGCCACCTTTAGTAGTGCATTTGCAGCAATTTGCTCAATACCTGACATAGCAGTGCTGACTTTCTCCTTTGGACTTGTAGATTTTTCCATTTCAGACTCATTTACTCCAGCTTAACTAACCGGTGCACTAGCGGAGCTAATATTTGCACCAGCAGAACTAACTCCTGCATCCAATACACTGGCTGAGCTAACTCCAGCATCCACCATTTCAAAAGCAAAATTAATTCCAGCAGAATTATCCAACATATCCTTTGCATTTTTCTTTGCAGCATCTGATACATCTTTATCCAAGATTTTCATCACCAAATTTCCTACCACATTCCCTAGCTGATCAACACTTACATCATTATGTATATTTTCAACCTTATTCACATCCATATCATCATTGTCCACAAAAATAGACCTGTCACCATCATCATTCTTATCAGAATTATCCACCATTTCATCAACTCCTACAAAATGACTAGCAGGCTCATTATGCTCTAAATCATCCAAATCCCTTTGGTATTGTTTATTCTGCATTTCCTCAGCCAGAATTAAGTTAGCCAGTTCCTCTATCAGACCAACTTTCCCTGCTCCCCCTGCTCCAGTGAACTCAAGTTGATTAGCATTATCCTCCTCACTTGTGCTCTCATCACTTGAGCTTGAGTTGACAGATGTTGATTTTCCAATCTTATGTAATCTTTTCAGCCCTGCAGGCTTACTCTTAGCCTTACTTTGCTTTTCCTCTCTCTCCTTCATCAACAAATCTACCTTCTCTTTCAACTGAGCAATCTCCACTTTTTGATCCTCCACCTCCTTTGACAACTTGGTACAAAGAACCATCAATTCCTTTAAAGTTAAGCTATTCTCACCATTTCCAGAAGTGTTACCCTCTTTTAATGGATCACTGAAAGATTTAGACAATGTCTCAGACCTAGTCTGAGCATCATTAGTCCCCATTGTGGTTTCTTGGCACCTGGGACCACTAGATACATTGACCTTCAATGGATCCTCAACAATAGAGGAAGCCAATGGTATCTCTGTATCTTTTGTTGCCATGGATTGGGTTCTATTTCCAATACCACTGTCCTATTCTCCTAGTGAGATAGCAACAGTAGTGGCAGCCCTTTCCATATGGTCTCTTTGCTCCTGATTGACCACCTCATTTTCATTTACATTTGTGGACTGAGACAAATGAGGAAGAGGAGCCTCATTTGCCTATTTTCTAGCCTTTTTGACTTTAGATTTGGTAGGCTTAGGGTCCCTTGTTCTTTTTGTTTTTGAAACTATACCACTTGGTTGAGAAGTAGTGGGTGTGCCTACTTCCTGTGGCATAGTGGAAGACATATTCAACATATGATCAATTAAATTGGTCATCTTCCCAGAAAAATCCTTACCCTTAACCTGCCCTATTCTCCTCATATTTGCAAAAGTCTTTTTAGATAAATGAGAGAGAATTAAACTACCACCTTCCCTTGGTAGATCTTGTAGTTGCTGATCAATTATATGTTGTAAGAATCTTGGATACATTAAAAATTTATCTTTTGGTTTCTCAAGATTATTTACCATTCCATTGAAAATCAACTTTGAAAAATTAAACTTCTCATTGTTTGCAAGACAAATTAATGCCGAAGCAATGTTACTGCTAAATTGTTCCCAGAAGTTTTCTTTTGTGAAATACAGTGTTGTAGGGTATGAATTAAAAATTTCCATTGTTGAGAGAACATTTGTTTGTAATAAGTTAATCTTTCTGTTTTCTCCCCCTCATACCCATACAACACGAGTTGATCATGTATAAGAGAAGTATCATATCATTCCATACCATCTGTATCATCTAATGAAAGATGAGCTCGTATAGATGCTTCAGTAACAGTGATATCCTTCTCATTAACTTTGGCCGTTATCATTTTAACCCCATTATTTTCTGACACACCGGCAGATGTCCAGAAGTCATTAATATGTGAAATGTAAATCATGGGATTAACAGTAAGTGCAAACCTGATGGGTGTACACTTCAAGAAGTCTATAATTTCATGGTAACCATCTGACCCCTGTGATTTGAGTAGATACCCACACACGTTATGTTGGTCGCCAATGTCGAGTTTCTTAGATAAAGAAGATGATGATGCCATTGTTGAATAGTAAAATTGAGAGTAAGGTTTGAGAGGTTTTTGATCGAATTTCAGTTTTCAAGAAAAAGTGCAGATAGCCATGAAAAGTGTAGTTTTTGGCAATTTAAATACGATTAAAAAGCGAAAAATACCAAAATGCCCTAAAATAACACTAGCTGAACTAAAAGTGGAAAAAGGTACTGACAGAATTAAGTTTTGCACAGTAACACTAGCAGAACTAAATTCAACCTTTCTTCACACTTTCTCATTATTAATAGTGCCAGCAGAACTAACTTAAGCTAGCAGAATTAGTAAAGTTGAAAACTGAGTTGGCAGAATTATCATCCTTGAACCTTTAATCCTACAACATGTTAGCTCATAAATATAATTGAACTAGCAGAATTAATTTGTACTAGCAGAACTAACAATATGTATACTAGCAGAACTAAATAATGAAAGTATAAATATTGAAAACCTTATAATTTCTGCTACGGCAAACTAAAGTATCAAATGTAACCCCTTTTGAAAAGCATTTTGAAATTAGATAACGATTATAATGAGCTTTTTATCAGTCCTATACCAGTAACCAAAAATTTAAACCTTACAATATCAAAAGCCTTTGTGAACAGGTCTGCAAGTTGATTATCAGTATGTACTTTGAAAATCTGAATTAATCTTTTCTCATTACAATCCCTAATGAAGTGATATCTAATTTCAATATGCTTTGTCTTAGAATGCTTTACAGGGTTATTAATAATACTTATAGCAGAATTATTGTCAATATACATTGGAGTATTTAGAAAAGTCAAACCATAGTCTAGCATCTGATTTTGAATCCATAGGATTTGAGCACAGCAGCTTGATGCAGCAACATATTCTGCTTCTACTATTGATGTAGACACTGTAGTTTACTTCTTACATTGCCAAGATACTAACCTATCTCCCAAGAACTGACATCCTCCTGAAGTTGACTTTCTATCCATATTGTTACCTCCATAATCACTGTCAGAATATGCTACCAAGTTGAAAGAAGAATTCTTTGAATACCATAGGCCCAATTTAGGTTGACACGTTAGGTATTTAAAAATTCTCTTTACAGCTTGAAGATGAGATAACTTAGGATTAGCCTGAAACCTTGCACATACACATACTGCAAACATGATGTCTGGTCTACTAGATGTAAGATACATCAGTGAACCTATCATGGATCTATAGAGGAGTTCATCAACACACTCCCCCTCAAGATCTGCAAGTAGAGGTTTATGTGTTTCCATTGGTGTGCTTGCAGCCTTTGCATCCTTGAATCCAAACTTGTTCAAAATGTCCTTCACATACTTATTTTGACTTATGAAGATTCCATCAGCTTTCTGCTTTACTTGAAGACCCAAAAAGAAAGTCAACTCTCCCATTGAACTCATCTGAAATTTTTGATGCATAAGAGTTTTAAATTCTTTGCAAAGACTATCCCTTGTAGAACCAAAAATGATATCATCTACATAGATTTGCACCAGTAGAATATCACTTTCAATTCTTTTAATAAACAAGGTTTTATCTATAGCACCTCTTTTGAAACCATTATCCAACAGATACACAGAACGAGTATCATACCAAGCTCTAGGAGCCTGATGCAAACCATAAAGTGCTTTATCCAATCTAAGCACCTTATTTGGATATTCGGGATCCTCAAACCCTGGTGGCTGACATACATACACCTCCTCATCTATCTTTCCATACAGAAATGCACACTTCACATCCATCTGACATACCTTGAAATTCTTGAAAGAAGCATAAGCCAAGAACAATCTAATGGCCTCAATTCTTGCCACATGTGTAAAAACCTCATCATAATCAATTCCTTCTTCTTGAGAGTATCCATGTGCAACCAATTTAGCCTTGTTCTTAATCACTATGCCTCTCTCATCTTTCTTATTTCTGTATACCCATCTAGTACCAATTGCCCTTTTTCCTTTGGGAAGATCCATCAAAGTCCACACATTTTTGGATTTTGAATTGAAGTAGCTCCTCTTGCATAGCCTCAATCCAGCTTGGATCTTTCAAAGCTTCAACAGCTTTCTTGGGCTCCATCTATGATAGAAAACAAGCAAACAAAGAGAAATTTACATTTTCATCAATAGTTTTAGATGACCTTCTTGTTTGCATGGGAGCATCAATGGCTCCAATGACATTGTCCAGTGGCATATAGCTTTTGTGAGCCTGATATTGTGGACCAGCTGTCATCTCTATCCCAGAATCCAAATTGGTAATATTTTGATCCAGATTTGTGTCTTCTTGATCCATTTGACCACTCGATTCTGACACATCCATTCTTAATGGCTCTTGATCCTCTTCTGCATCTTCATTTGTTGAAAATTCATTTGATGCATCTTCTTGTAGAGGACAATCTGGATCTGATGATGCATTCCCATCACCAAATGCACCATTATCATCAAGGTTTGATGTGATGGGCTCTAAACTCTGTTGTTGATCAGGAGTGGAAGACTTAAACACTACAGGTGGATCAGGTGACCATGTTGGAAACAAAACAAATGGTGGTGATTTGCTTCTTTGTTGACCTGCACTTGTACCTGCACTTGTACCTGCATTTGATGGCTCACACATATATCTAAAAGATTTGGTTAATGCATTAATGTCAAACAGGTAAGATGGGCCTTTTCCTAAGGCATTAGGTGTGTGCTCATTAAATGTCACATTCAATGTCTCTTCCACTATTCTAGTCCTATTGTTGAACACTCTATATGCTTTTCTCTTAATAGAGTAACCAACAAAGAACCCCTCATTAGCCTTACTTTGAAATTTGCCTAAATCATCCTTGGTATTCAAGATAGTAACAGAACATCCAAATGGTTTAAGAAAGCTAACCAATGGTTTGCTATTAAAGAATAACTCATAAGGTGTCTTGTTGTGAGGCTTAACAACTAATACCCTGTTCTGGACATAACAAACAATGCTAACTGCTTCTGCCCAAAAGGTCATTGGTAGTTTAGTATCTGCTAACATGGTCCTAGCAGCCTCAATAAGGGTCCTATTCTTTCTCTCTGCTACTCCATTCTGCTGTGGAGTTCTAGGAGCATTATATTGTCTATCTATACCCTTGGATTCACAGAATTTATCCATCTCTTGATTTTTAAACTCTGTTCCATTATCACTCCTGATGATTTTCAACTTCCTATTTGTTTAGTTTTCAATCCTAATGATGAAAGACCTTAGTATGCCTCCAGTCTCATCTTTGGTTCTAAAAAAGAATACCCAACTAAACCTGCTATAATCATTAGTGACCACTAGGCAATATGACTTCTTACCTATACTACTCACATTGGTAGGTCCAAATAAGTCTATGTGCAGTAAATGTAAAAGTGAGTCAATAGAGTTCAGTGTTTTGGTCTTATAAGAGGATTTATGTTGTTTTCCTTTTTGACATGCAACACAATGGTCATCACATGAATATGTTTTCTCTGGTAAACCTCTAACAAGTTTTCCTTTGACAAGTTTGTTTATTGTTTTAAAATTCATGTGACACATCCTTCTATGCCAAAAGTCAGATTCATCAACAGTTGCTTTTGAAATAAGACAATTCAATTCAGGTTTAGGTACAAATTTAGCCAATTCACAGTTGTACATGTTGTTCTTTCTGGAATTTTCATTAAAATCATTTTTGGGTCAAGAACAAACTTTTCAGGAAGAATACAACATTCTATGTCAGTAAAGAACACTGGGTTCCTTTTCTCAGTTATTTAGCTAACACTTAACAAGTTGTACCTCAATTGTTCAACATAGTACACATCATTGAAGCTCATCTTATCACTGTTGACATTTCCCATTCCTGTAATCCTTCCTCCTCTAGGATTACCTCCAAATGCTACAGGACCTCCATCAAAAGCTTTGAAGTCCTCCAACCTGCTTCTATCTCCTATCATGTGCCTAGAGCATTCACTATCAATGTGCCATAGGCTTTTCGTTTTGCTCTGCACATATAAATGACAAAAGATCAGTTTCTCTTGGGAACCCAAACCAATTTGGTTGTGGGTGTCCCTTTTGCATCAACAACATCAACTCTTTTGAAAGTCATTGATGTTGATGCCATTTTAGTTGGATTCCAAACCCAACTGATGTTTGACTTAACAGAATTAAATGATCTGGCATAATTAATTTCTGGACCACTTCTATTCTGCCTAGCAGAACTAAAGTTGTTCAACTTTTGTCTGGTAGAATCAACTGTGATTTGCCTAGCATAATTAACATTGTTGTTGTGCTTAGCAGAATTAAAGTTTGTTACAGTCAATTTAGTTCTGTTGGCATTGACTTTTGTCAACACCCCTGCACTTCCTTTTGGTGCAGCAGAGCTAACTTTTGCCTTTGACTTCTTGACTATCTTGGCAGAATTAACTTTTGTTTTGAAATTTTGATGGTTAATTCTGTCAGCAGTAGTCCAAGATGATTGCTTAACCCTTTGAAATCTTGGATTAAAATAGCAATCACTTTGAAGATGATTAAATCTTCCACAGATGAAACAAGCTTTCTCATCAATTCTTTTGAAATTAGATCCAAGTTTTTGAGAAATCATTTGATTCCAGTTTCTTTGGTTTCCTTTTGAATCTTTCTTTGATTTTGGATATGAAGAAGAAGAGCTTGCTTTGCAACTACAGACTGAGCAATTAGCAACAATAGCAAGTTTATTCACAGACTCATGCAATGGTTTCCTAAATTGCTTAACCGTAGATTGAACATGTCCTAAACCAATTTTTGAGTTGTTTTCAGTGGAACACTTTTTAAGGAGATTCATTTTATGTATTTCAGCAAACATCCCTTTTCCTTGTTCTAATTTCTCATTCTTGTTCTCTAAATTCAGTTTGCTTATCACTTGCTTCTCCTTCTTTTCTATTGTTTTTGTTCTCTCAATCTTATTTATTTCTTCTTCATCATCAGAACAGTCAGTTTCAAGTCCATCTATTAACTCATCATCTACATTTTGTACTGATTTTACTACTGCCTTAGTTTGCTCCTCAACCTTAAGGGATACAGGATCAACTTTTCTTTCTTCTTCAGACATAATTTCTTTGATCATGTTGATGTCTATGTCACGTTTGGGTGGGAAGTAGTTTCCATTGTAAGGTGGGGGTACACTTTTGTATCCTAAACCAGCCTTAAGTCTGCCATGAATTTGGGTTTCTATCATATTGTCTACACCTTTTGAAGCATATTGTAACTTATCTACTTTTAATTTAATATACTCCCTTTCACTTATGGCTTTAGCTAGTTTTAGATTCAGTTCTTCCACCTTTTCTTTCAAGTTTTTCTTTTCCAATGTAGCATATTCAGCATCATACCTATGTTGAGTTTCATTAGCTTGATATGCTTTAATTTGTTTTTCTAAGTCTGCAATGGAAGTGGCATATAACTTACTTCTAGAATCCCATTGATCAAGCTCCCTAATAATCTTAGCATTGTGATCTCTATATTGCTTGACAGTGTTCTTGCAAATAGATGAACATAATTTAGATTGTACCTCATTAGGAACTTCATCTGATGTGTCCTCTTCTCCAATGGCCATCAAAGCATGATTCTGAGGTTCCATTTCAGCTTGATCATTCCAGTCATAATCCAGACCATCTTGTGAAACAAGAGCATTTGATGTAGATTCTTGAACTGGAATGGTTCTTTTCTGAGGACCACTGTATGCAGCATTATATCCACCAGATCTCTGTCCATTTCCCTCTTGCCTTGGAGATCTGCACTCTCTAGCAAAATGACCCAATGTGTGGCAGTTGTAGCATTCCACTTTGCTCTTGTCAACCCCCACATTGTCATCTCTTTTTCCTGCAAAATTATTCCTTCATGTCCTTGGCAGAAACCTCTTTACCCTCATGGTAATTATGGCCATCTACCATTTGATGTCCATCTCTTCTAGATCATCAGGATTTACTTGCTCTAATACTTCATTAGTTAGTGAAGAGTTCACATGACTAGCAAAGAAAGCTTCTACAACTTGATCTGTAGATCTTTCATGTGTTGTTGATGATGATCCAGATCCAACAGCTTTCACAACCGGTATGGATCCATAACTCTTTGGATCTACCTTAGACCTTCCCATGGACATGAATGCAGCATTATGAGAGCTTTATGCTTCACCAACAATTTGCTTTCTACTTTCAACCTCAGGTTCAAAAGCTATAAGATCATTATATAAGTCATTGAGCTCCTTGTCATCTAGATCACTTCTTTTCCTTAGACCAACTGTGTACATGGTCCATTCTTCACCCAAAGATCTTAAAAACTTTCTGTTAAGATCATCTTTATCTATGACAACCTTGTGATTCTTGAGCTCACCAACCAACTTTCTATACCTGTTGAACACCTGAGTCAAAGTCTCAGACTTGACAGAGCTAAAATTTTCAAACTGTTGTTTGAGCATGGATCTTTTGTTCTTCTTAGTGCTTACATTCCCAACAAATCTCTTGTCCAGCTCTTCCATAAGCACCTTAGCATCCTCAACTTATTCAAACTCACTTTGATACTCATTTGGAATAGAGAGTAACAAAGTGCTTAAAGACTTGAGTTCAGTAGTTGGTGCACCTCTTGGCAATCTTACACCATTAGCATCAGTTTTGTATTTGGGACCATTCTCCACAATGTCCCATAACTGATAATCAGTAAGCATCATGTGTTGCTTGATTCTGTTTCTCCACATATGGTACTCATCAGGTCTAAGAATGGGAATTCTAGACACCTGGATGCCATCTACAACTTCTGAAGCCATACTTAACAATGTCAAACTGAACTGATCCTCAAACTATCAACTATATTATCCCAGATCTTCCTGAATCCAAAGCTTACACTAGCTTTGATACCAACTGAGAAGTCCCTTTTGATTACACTTGTTCACACAAATGTATTAACACAAGCAATGAATTCTTAACAAGAAGTTTGCGGAATAACACTTGTTAAGTTTGGAAGATTATGTGTATTACTTATAATATAATATGATTGTAACAGATTTGTATATATAACAAGAACACCAATATTTGATTGTCAAAAGCCTCAATATTATTATTTCAGTAATACGGATACACTTTGTTGTATCAGGATTACAAGTACCTTGAGGCTTACATGCACAGTGCTAAAGAGACTCTCTCTTCAACAATGAACCATACGTCTAACTTATACACATAACACTAAGTCAACAACTTGTGTAAAATCTATACAAAATCTACTTTACATGACTTAGATTTCCTAGAAAACATGCCAATATTTAATGCATTACAACTCCTTATCTGCTGTGTGCACTGTTCCTCAAAAGCATGTTCTGCGGTAGGTGTACTTGTACTGCAGGGTTGGTGAGAAGTAGGTTCACTGAGCAGAACTATCAAAAATAACTGGCAGAACTAATAATGTAAATCTTCGTCTGGCAGAACTAATCTTGTAAGCTTGGAAGAACTAACATAGAATGTGCTGGCAGAACTAACTCTTGAATGACTTGTAACTTTGAACCAACAGAGGTAATCACACCAGCAGAGCTAAGTCTTCAATACTAGCAGAATTAATATCAACAGAACTAAAACACTTAGAGTATTTCTTCATTTGATCTTCAATATGTTTTTAACCCAACAATGTCAAGCGCTAACAACGATGGTCAAAATCGCTGCAAAGGTAGGGAAACAATGTGCCTAAAACTGTAAGTTAATTTAATCAATATCAGAATTTATTAAGCTATATATGTATGATCACAAGATGTTTGTATTAATGTCAAGTGACATTTGCAGTAATTGTGATTGTTTTGCTGCTGGATTATACTATGCTAAATCTTGTTCTTGCCAAGATTGCTTCAATTGTCCTGATATTAAAGATTCCATTGAGACGCGTGAACTGATACCAAGTCCTCTTACGTTTCTAGTTTCCACCCAAGATTCATGACCATAGTGTGGTATATATGGATCTCTAGACTTAACTTTGTGTGCTGATTATTTTTTTCTTTTTCTTTTTAGAATTGCAATCCTAAAATATAATGATTATTTTGTCAGCAGGAGGGTGTTGATCAATTGACACATATTGCAGGAAAACGTCAAAAGGGTTGTCAGTGTAATGTGTCAATGTGTGTGAACGGGCACTGCAAGTGCTATCGGACTAAAGTTTAGAGATGGCAAAAAAAATCACACCCGATGGGGAACCCGATACCTAAACCCGATTTGACCAGGGAATCCCCGAGTTGACCGGGGATGGGGACGGGGAATCCTCGAAACTAAAAACCGGGTATGGGGCCGGGGATGGGAATACTAGGCGGGTCCCCATACCCGTACGCGAACCCGTACCCGATTGGGAATTTACCGGAGACCCGTACCCATACCCGGTATATTATATATGTATACTTATTTTGTATGTAACATGTGATATATGTATTATAAAAAATTAAAAAATATGATTTTCTTAAAGATTAAGTAATCATATTTTACCTGATATACCCATCCTAATTCTTCATTATGTACACAATATGGACAAATACATTAGGCAAATACATAAGATATGATCATTATGGGCTAAACTGTAAGACACATTCATTATGGGTAAATCCTCGGTTCCCCGTTGGAGATCCCCGATCCCCATTCGGGTTGCGGATGGGGCTTAAATCATCTTCCCGATGGGGATGGGGATTTGAACTAGAATCCGGGGATGGGGATGGGAATTGAGGTCCCCGGTACCCCCTGGCCCCGTTGCCATCTCTACTAAAGTCGGATGCAGTAATAGATGTGAATGCCAAGGATGTGAAAATGTTTATGGCAAAAGAGGAGGTATAGTATATTTAGATATATCTATTCCCTTCATCCTTAAATAAGTGTAAATAAGTGTCGCGGTTTTAGGAATGTTCTTTTCTTGAAAATATGTAATTAACTGTAGAACAGGAAATTGAGTACATTTTTTGGGAAGTAGACTTTATTTTTGGGACAAACAAAAATATAAAGGCATATATTTTGGGACATATACAGTATAATATTTCTAATTTAAGTACGCGATTTACTCCAGTATTTGTATAAATAACGCAGAGGACAACAAAACTACCGAATCTGGCAGCATGACAGCCGCAGCTATCCAAGAGACTGGCAAGGAGTGTATGCACCTGGATTCGAACATCCTCAGAGTTTGACTCCTTCGATGTCATTTGGGCATTCCATGTAAGATATTCATCCTGAAATTCATAATAATAATAATAATAATAATAATTTAATTGGTAATGGTGTTAATTCTTACTGCCGTTTTACTGTCTAGCCATAAAAACGATGCTTTAATAAGTGAAGGATACATTCCTTCAATGGGATATGGTCATTCTGAGATGATTACTTTGGATCAACAATCATATCCCAATTTTGAGTTCATTAACCAATTCACATCTCCAAATGATACAGATATCGATGTTTATGGGAAAATAGGAGGTACATTATCTACTCACTTCGTCTTAAAATAAATGTCAACAACTATACAAATGCTATATACCACCTTCATTTTCTAGTAACTGAGTATAAATGTTTCCTGAGAAATATGTTCTTCTTAAAATCAGTGAATGTTATGGATTGTTCATGTCATTTTTCTCAGCTGGAGGATACATTATAAAGGTGGTAATTTTTCTTGTCATTTAACTCAAGTTATGTTATCTATGACAGACTAATGGGTCAATTTTTCTATGAAGGGAGTTGATAAGAATGGGTCAAATGGATCATTGTTTCAATAACATTCGATGCATTGATTATGTAATAAACATTTAGAAATTAACAAAGTAGCCTTTTGAGGTCCACCTGACCCAAGCTGTACTAAAAAAATACTCATTTTGATCCGAGCCCGTTTTAAAAGCAGGGCACATTTATGTTGCCACCTGACACGTAGAGATTGGCAAGTTAGTCTAGGTGACCCCAGGCCTTTCTTGTTTTTCCTGTTTTATTTTATTCTATTAATTTGAAAAATAGGTAACTAATTGCATATATAAATGTAGAAAGCATTTTTCCAATTAGTCTTGGCAAGGACTTTTTCCTTAATGTAAAAAAATAAATAATAACTTATTTTGTAGTTTATGCGAGTTATGGTGTGTGAGCGTGAAAGCTTGGGACCTTAGACCTTTTGTACAGTGCCCTTAGCCTTTTGGATATTAATACAGTGGGTTCAAATCAAGACGCTTGAGCAATAAATGTAAACAGTAAAACAATATACTCCGTAATATATACACATGATAGATCCAATTTAATCTTTATATAAGGGGTTGTAACATGATGCAGGAATACAAATTTAATCGAAAATGAAACTCTGAAAACGCTTACAAGGATAACTTCTTTATTAAATTAAAATACATCAAACTAAATTGTCTTTATGCTATTTAGTCTAGTATGATACTCCGTAGTATATATAAACACCACCCTCACCCCAAAATTTCCATGCATCCAAGATGGAGATTGTGATTCATCAAGCCCCTAAGTATGCATTCAGCCAACTGCAAACATCATTAATCTCTTCTATGATTGTGTGATGACCAAGCCTGAATGAAAATTAAAAAAAAAAATCACAAACTATACAAGTTACATTGGTCCTTAAGATAAACTCAGAAACAGGAATTACCCATTATATGTTCGAAATGTTAGGTTCTGAAATCCAGCTGAGAACATGTTCTGTGCAGATTTCTCTCCAAGTTTGTACTCCACCACATCATCAACTGCAACAAAAATATCAAACTACTAATTCGATGATCCACTAACTTATTGCAAAATAATATTATGTATATCAATAGAGGTGGTTAATGGTCATTACAACAAAATTTAATCAAGTGCCATAGTAAGATACCTTGACCATGACAAAGCAAAATAGGCAGAAATGCTGCGCGCCTTGCAGCTTCGTGTGATGCTCCCACTCTGTTCCTTAAATTCCTAGAAAAAGTTGTTTGCTCAGCAAAATAACTTTATAAATGGGACCCACAAAATGAATTAGCATAGAGATCTATTAATATTAATACACGTTTAAGAGGTTGTAGTGAACTTAATAAGCAAAACTAACCTGGAACATGGGAGCCAACCGCTGAGAGACACAGCGGCGCTAAGGTTTATGGGGTATCGATTTCCATTCCCATATTGCCCAAGAGCTCGACAAGTCGCAGAGTAGAGAGCCACAGCTGCACCCATACTGAAGCCTGCAACGCCTAGTTTAACTGTATGCGGAAGCAAAGGTAAGAAAGAGTATTTATATTTTGAAACGGAAAACACATAACAAAACTGTTAGTGAATTACTAAAGTGTTAGATTATAGTGGTGTCATATGTTTATGCTTTCTGAACAGTAATCATTACTTTCAAATTGTTTGGAAACGTTGAAAGTGAATCTTTCCATTTGAGAAAATAGCACATAATGTGGACGAGTAGATGCTTTATCTTGTCATGAGGGTTCTATCTACCTATTCTTGTGAATATCAGTTTTTTAAGAGAGCTAAGATATATGGGGACGTACCATCATCCGGCTCACTAGTCAACAGATTTGCAACATGTGCTGCTGAAGCATCCAAGCCATCCAAATCGTCACAAGCATCTTCTGACATGCTTGTCATATTAAACCCTGATGCATATAATGTTATAAACTTCTATATTACCCCATTATTATATACCTCAATATCTTAAGATGATTAATAAATACATTAAGATGTCAAACATACATGCAGTACAAGGATATCCACCAAATAGTGTTACTTGACGAGTTGGCGCACTTGGGCAGATCCATTTGATCTAAACCATACAAAAAAATCACTGATTACTTGTGCAATAAACTTCATTAAAATGATGGTTGAATGCACATGAAATAGAAAGGTAGAAATTTGATTCCTTACATGTGGAAGATGAAAAGTTTCCAAGATTTGAGTCCAACTGATATAAATAAGAAAAAACCCAATCATTACTACAAAAAGGGAAGGAGAATCTGAACTTATGAACTTTTATCTGCAACTATTTCAGTTACAAAATAAGAATGTGATTGTTTTGCGTTTAATCATTAATTAAATAAATTAAAAGGCAAAGGAGAATATGATCAATGAACTTTTATGCCACATGTTGGTTCAAGTGGACGTGGAGGCTGGGGTGTGGATGCCGTTGAAGCTAAACACATGTCTATGTGTGTGTGTGTGTGTGTGTATGTGTGTGTGTGTGTGGTGGAGTTGCTTTCAGTCGATAATATAGAATCGTTATCTATAGTTGGTCATTAAGGACCACCTAAGTATCACAAAGACAGTCAAGATGCAAACATATATAGCACACTATTCAGATTTTACTTGACACAAAACTTTAGATGTTTCGTCTTCAAAAAGTATATATTCAAAAGGATTTCATATTTTCATATAGTTACATATACATTAAAAAAATTGCCTTCTCAAGATTAAAAATAACTTTCATTGAATCGAGTTTTAAATAACTACGACGTATTTGACACTCACAATATGAAACAAGATGGAATGCAAGAGAAAATCATGAAGGACTTCAAGAATTAGTTGACCCTAAAATCCTAGATCAAATGTCAAGAAATCGCGATTGTCAAATGTCAGAAAGGTAAAATAAGTAGAACCCACATATATATTGTTTTCCAGATTACAGTTAGTTTAAGCAAACATGAAACATCCATAATCAGTTAATTACCTTGAGCCCTTCTCACCAATGCCATGCAACCAAACTATAGTTGCTTTGTGAGTTCCTTTAGGCATCACCACAAAAGTCCTTCCAAACTCCAGATTTCTTCTCGTAGTTCTACTCCCTGAAAAATATAACAACCATGTAAAATAGTAAATCTTCATAGACAATATTTTAGAAGTGTGAGCGCTGTTAAACATTTAGTAGGGTAAGTCAAGAATGTCCGCCAACTTATAGATGTAGCTTTGTTTCTTAACGAAAAAAGAAAAGACTGCATGCAAAAGACTTTTTTTGACCTATAATCACACCTTAACATAGTGTTTTTAGGACAATGCATGCACAAATGGTTATTCATTAAAAGGGTGTATAGAGTACTAGCTATTGATACATCTTCAATTACAGAGATTGAGACCACCTTGGTGTATGGGCGCAAGGAGACTCACATATTTTTCAAGACAATGCATCAATGGTAGTTAATTGGACTAAGACATAAAAAGTACTAACCTGAATCGCGGTTAGAGGTGTTGTAACTCATTGTCTCAAACTCTTTGTAACTATTAATGCACTAGATGATTAATATTAAACAAATCAAAAAAGCACCCTGCCATTGATGGCTATATGTGTGTCTATTTATAAAGAAAATGTGATGCCAATACATGATCTGAATCAGCTATATCTACACCAGTTAGGCACTGCCTGAAACCACCTATAAAACTAGAATCAGATAACAAAAAGGCTCGCGCATCTGAAAAGAAAGAATAATAAAGTTCGAATCTTTTTTGTTTTAAGACATCTAAATCAAGAAAATTGAAAATGTAAACTCTAAATCTAAAGTGTCACTGAGGCTGCTATGGATATCTTGAGAATATATTCTTGTAGCTAGTTGGTAGAAGAAAAAGTGATAGAAATATGATATTATGTGAACACCATTTCCACATGATAAACAAGAAATTACCTCATAGATTCTGATATAGTGACCTATATATAGTGACAATATGTGCTTATAGGCAGATTACAGGAAAGTAGTTTGATTCAGTTAAAAATGATGATGTCCACCACAACAAAGATCTCATTTCTAAGCACCTTCTTTTAAGCAATATTAAAATATACATAAAAAATTGGTCAATACGTTTGCAATTATAAACGTGTACAAAGTCAGTACATTAATAAGTGGAGATATAACAATTTTCGCAGCCAAAAAGTGTTAGCGGGTGCTAATAAGTACATACAAAAATAAAGTGTGTACATAAGTACTGCAGAAATATTTTCTACACTTCTCTTTATTACATAATTCCTCCAACCTATCCCACATGATGTGTATACATATTGTCTCTAATAACACTTGAACCCACAAGCACCTATCGATTAGCTCATCACATAACGTTAAGCCAAAGGCCATTTGGTTTGTAACCCAGTATTTTGAAATAAAATTTAAATTAACTTTTAGTCTTCATATAAATTGTGCTTTATGAATTAAGGTGATGTTGAATTTTGTTTGACAGTCTCTCCTGTCAAGAACACCCCTGTCCAGATAGAATTTACAAATCGCTTATATTCATATACCTATCCCAACTAGATAATAAAGTTGGCACATTCGATATACATATTGGAAAACCGAATATAAGTTGTTTATGCCTCTTATATAAGCATTCCTATATTTATCTATCTCGAAAATGACATATATTTGTACAGTTTTAAAACTTACAATAGCATATTTGATTTGTTCCAAGGTTTACAAACTTTAGTATGTGTGTGGGTGTCGATCTATGCACGTCTGCATGCTCTATATATGTATATGTTTGTGTGTGTTTACGTTCGTCGTGTGTGTGATGTCGACACATGCTATGTGACTTATATAAAGTTTGTGGTGAAGTAATATGGTATCTTTTTACACATACAGCTGGTTTTATGCAATTTATGTTTTTCTTCATTTTAGAGAATAAATAATCAAACAAGACAAAGTTATTCCAAGTATGAACATGTGCGTTTGACTTGAATTGTACCAAATGTTTTATAAAATTTATAGGGCTAAGTGTCTGAAAATGTATCAAACTTTGTTAAAATCTCTACTATATGTATCAACTTTCAATACTTTTATTGTATGTATCCAACTTTCGATTTATGCTAATTATATGTAATTTTTCTACGTGGCGCTTTGTATGAATGACATGTGGTGCATATGGATAACACATCAGTCAAATTACATACAATTAACAATAATCAAAAGTTGGATATATACAATATAGGTTTTAAAAGTTGATACATATAATAGAGATTTTGACAAATTTTGATACATTTTTAGACACTTATCCCAAATTTATAATACCTTGAACAATCCAAGTTTAAACATCATTGTTTATATATATATATATATATATATATATATATATATATATACTCGGTTAATGACACCTAATTAAATATCATAATTAGTATACATTTTAAAAATTTTAGTCATGGATACTATAATACCATTACTAAAAGCTAATATGGAGTAAATTCACATTGCTGGTCTATGTGTTTATCCATATATTACGCTATGAGTCCCCAGATCAGGTATTTTGCAGATACAATCACCGACAGTTCCTGACCCTAAGAAGTGTCAATTTTGTATGTTATATCAAGTCGCGTGAATCAGTATTTTGTTTCACCGCCTGTCCTGATATAATATGTGTGACTTGAGATAACGTAAAAATCAACAATCGTTAGGACTGAGAACTGGCGATGATACAAAACCCTCAAGAAATTGTATTCGCACAATACCCGAGTCGAGAACTAGGATAGCATGCATGCAATACATGGATTACCACATAGAGTGATAATGCAATTTACTATTTAATGAAACATATACTAACTAGCTCCATAACAGCAGTCAGGTTTTAAATATCAATGACAATTATACCATTTTATAAAACTCAAATTCCAACAACCTTCTTAAAGATTTGATTAGGTAGTAAGTGTGATTTGAAGACATATCTTGACAAAAGGTGATTCTTTTTCACCTGTTCGTTATCTCCAAAATGAATCACAGAAAGAGAAGCTTCTTTGTTCATTCATTCCAACGCATCAAAAATAAAGGGAAACAGACAAGAAATAGAATTTTTGTTTGTGAAAAAGAAACTTTCACATTTATGGTGCATTTAGTTACGGAAAACAAACTGAAAAATTAGAAAACATGTTCAAATTATGAAACTTCAGAGAAGTTCTCTAAAAAATGAATCTATTGATTAATGGTCACTTACATATCCTATTTTGAAAAGTGAAATTTCATCTTCTACATTTGAATACTTTTTCAAGATTCCTTTAGTTTCTCATGAGACACAAAACTTTAAAAAAATGAAAAAGAAAAAATGAAGATAGTTTGGTAACTAAACGCGCCCACATCTGATTTTTCTCCCTAAAATAAATTATGGTTTGAAATTTACCAATAAATATTACGGAATATTACTTAAGGTAGGCCTTAACGATGGATGATGATACATTTAGTGTCAACCTTATCAGCTATGTTTTATACATTGTTCCCCTAGAATTCAAAGCAAAGCAAGGTTCTTTATTTGGAAATGACATTGGGTGCTAATACAATTTTGGCTTCTTCAAATACAACATGTACTATTATTTATTTCACCTAGAATCACATGTCACACCCCGTCTAAAGCGGAAATAACGGGGTACGACTGTGATAAGATCATAACACATCATTATAAAGCATACTATATGAAATAAAATATCCAATGTGTCATGATGCCAATAACATGAATAACGGTTCATGTCATGCATACATTTCAATAATGAATTCAACATCTTACAAACAAACGTACACTATAATGTTAAGGCGAAACGTGTCTTCACAAATAACTATGATATACCACAGGTCTTGAACATTTCTTAATGCAACCCTAAAGGTCCACTAAGTTCTCTTATCCTCTGTTTTAAGTCCACTAGTATAACCTGAAAAGATATGCTCAAAAACGTCAACACGAATGTTGGTGAGTTTTGTAGGTTTGAAACCAAGCACCACAAGATAAAATATTTTGCTGTGATAATAATAAGTTAGGACAATGCATATAGAAATGGCACACAAGTGAAATAATACAACCAACAATCCACAAACCGTCATCACCCCACGAAGGAGTATAACCCAACCAAATCCTGCGTATGCGGTAGCTACCCATAAATGACCTTCAATGTACACCTAAGCATACATTAAAAGAGTAAGGCCTTTAATAAAAATACCCGAAGCATGACCTTCAATGTATACCAACAGTACACATTAGGTACTTACCCTCGAAAGAGTAAGGCATTTGATAAAAATGAATCCAACAACCAATGCATATAAGTCACATAGTGTCACACATTTCAAACATATGTTCAAAATGAAAATGAATACGTTTCACAGCATAAAACAATTTATAAAATATGTGAGCATACTTTTCCCCCAATTTGAAAACATGTAAATGAAAATGGGGCCAAGAAAACTCACCTCAATAATGACATAAGTTTTGCCCTTAAGTTCAACCACCAACAACTCGCAATCTACAATATCATAATGCATATGGGTTACAACCAAGACATAACTAGATCATTCCATTGTTCCCCAAGTCCAAAATACCTCCACTAAGTTTTCTTACAACTCAATCTAGTGTATCATCACAACAACCAACCTACATGAAAAACTCAAATTCTGTCCACAAACTTCGTACTACTTAACCAATTTTTAAACATGACCAAATGAAATCATTTGACTCCACAAATTTAACCAGTGACACTTCAACTTGTTTAGAATAATCTGTAATTTTTCTAGAATTAAATATTATATTTTACTATTTTTAAAAATTCACTCAAACAACCTGCCCAAAAATAACAATACTTTCTGAGTACTAAAAAGTTCCAAATATATTAAAAATACTTTAGACTATAAATGATTTTAATATTTTTACAGAAAATATTTAACACTTATAATTACTTAAGTAAAAATTTCAAGAATCAATTCTTTATTTACCCTACGTTTCAAAAATCGAGAAGTTAACCAAAATCAAGAACCGAAAAACTCAGATTTGACATTCGATCTTGTAAAATCGTTCTGACCAGCTTAAACTCAAAATTTTGACACGAAACCAACGCCATGTGAGAGTAGACTCAAAATACTTATGTTCAGACTCTTGTTTCACCAAAATTCATCATAAATTGACCAAGTTACAAGCTTTCCAAACCGAAAACACAATCTGTCCAGATTAGGGTTTATAGGAACTCAACCCTAATCACATATATGAACAATCCAAAACGTCAACACAATCATATTTTCTCGATTCTACCAACTTATATACTGATTTTATTTATATCCTAATGATTTTAATCGCTAGGATCACAATGGAATTGAACCAAACATAACCGACCACATCGAAACAACCGAAATATGTATAAATGAACGAAATCGGATAGAGATTATACCAACTACCGATGATCCGCACGATAATCATTGTTAGAATCTGTAATATGAACGTTTTATAAGAATCAAAACGTTCCTTGCAATAAGAGAATGAAGAAAATGAAGATTTAGAACACAAAAACTTACCGAAAACACGAATACGCGAGTTCTCGATCAATAGAATGGATTAGATGATGATTATTTGAGTTCTTAGGGTTTGGATTATGAATATAGACTAATATTTTCGTTCTTGGACATCTGGAGTCGAATAATGGGGTTTAGAAATCCTTTTTAGGGTAAAACACGTTTATATACGAATAACTAAAAGTTTCAGAAAATTCGTAATACACTGCAGCAGTTTACAAAATAATTTTTATAAAATACTCTGCTTCGTTTCAGAGGCCGAAACCTCACGTGTAAAGATAAAACATCGAGATCTACAACTTTTTAGTTTTAGCCGAAGCCTGAAAACGACTCTAAGTAGGTCAAAACAGCCTCTGAAGTCGACTACGAAAATAAATCAGCATAAACTAAAACTTTTCAGTTTAGGTTTTTGTTTATAGTTTTAGGGTTACTCGAGTTTGAATGGGTTGGGCCGGTCAGATCCTCCAAGGAGGAATTTGGGACGGTTTTCTTTGGGTCAAACAAAAATACATAGAAAGTTGGGTCACATGGTCCAAATATAATTGATACTGTTTGTTTATTTTACGTTTTGCTTTGTATCTCCTTCGTTACACGTCGGATTGAGATGATTCTTTTTGTGTTGGATTCACTTTTTAAAAACAAAAACTTTGATGTAAAGAAATCATTGAAATTAGTACTTTCACAAAATGATTTTTTTACGGCTTGACCTACGATAACGGTTTGGTGACGGTTCTCACATCACAATCCAACTATTGTGTGTATATGGCGGCTGTTTGGGAAGTCGTACGACATGAGACCTGATACGCATCTGCAAATCATCCAAATGCTGAAAACTATCATTATGTAGCTTTGGTTTCAGTTTGGTATTTAAAATATATGGAAATGGTCACATGGGAAAGATATGTGTGTTAAAACATCTTACCTTTCAACACACCCTTCTATTCTACAATGGACTAAGTTACAACAGATCGTGTAGCATTTGGATGAGAACGAGTCACTGATCTTAAACATTCTGAGGGTTAATTGCAAATTCGACTTGTTTATTATTCGGAACTTTAATTTCAATGCTTACAAATGGGTCCAGTTGTATGCTTAAAATGTATGCAAAACATTAACCAGGCTGACCCATTTATATTTTGTATACCCCGACACATTCGACTTTGTTGAACGTAATGAACCGTCTAACGCATCTGCATCACTTTTGAATAGAATTCTATAGATCATAACAGTGGTATCGTGAATTCGCGACTCAATATCTTTAATTTTCGACACCAATACACTTAGCACCATCCCACAACACTTGCAAATTAGTAAAGAGTACTAGAATACATCAACCCAACAAAAGCCTGGTTTCACAATAATCTCTTTCAAATACAGTTTTAGCCCTTTACCACTGACCCGTAAGACATGTTTGGTTACACTGAACCGTTTGAAAACACTGACCTGTCTGACCCATTTGACAACATTTTAGTTGTTTTTACTGATGTTTCAAGAATAATGCTTAGAATACAAACATCTAAACAAATGTAAAACAATTTGATAAAAATCTCAAGTGAGACCTTTTTTCAGATTTCATAAATCCAATAAATCGGACATCTTGAAGAACAAATGACATTTCATCAAATATAATTGTTAAAATTAATCAATCACTTGATGTCCTAAACTGGCTTTCGGATACCAGGAATTGCATAAGAACAGTGGATCCCATGAAAAGTACTTGGTGGGTAATTGATTTCAAGATAACAGATATGAAGTGCTTTGTTCAAAAAAACGAGTGATTTCAAGATAACAGATATGAAGTGCTTTGTTCAAAAAAACGAGAAAATACAAGTAATCCTCATACTAAATTCTTCCAGTCACAAATATCTACTGGAACAGGTCATGTCCTTAATAACGTGACCAAGTGAAGTGAAATTCTTAATAAACCGGGCTACCAAAATACTATTGAATTTTGGTCTATATTAAAATGAGGTGAAAACTTGGAAATATACCTATAAATAGCATAAATATGAAAGATTCTAGAATCGATTTTCCATGTAAGCTTACAAACTTTATTTTCCGTTTGAATCGGATATAATACCAAGCACTTACAATCCAACAAGAATACATAGTTCAAAGATCAATTGTCCCTAAGGTACTGAAATTGCGATCAATCCAAATATGAATATATTTATTAATAGAATAACAACAGCATCACCACTTACATTTCCCACCATACCAAATATATTTATATCAAATATTATATAAATACCTTTGCTATTGAGTCATTGGAGTATTATATACTTATATACACCAAGTTCGTGATCACTAACTAAACGGGATTCACTATCTTCTTCATCCTCATCAACAAGAATATAACCACATCCATTTTCTACAATCAAATTTTTTTAAATGCAACATATTAAACTACTAGTAATACACTAAAACGTCACTCAATCAACATGTGTATATATATATATATATAAAAGTTAGGTTCAAATGAGAACCAAGTAAGAGTTGAGAACCTTGAAGACTACTAGATTACGTGTTTGTTCACATGTGATTAACTTCATTCACATGTGAACATTGATTTAGGTTAGATTGAGAAAGGAAAAAAGGTCAAAAAAAATCCTAAAATTACGTCTTAAAACACGTTTTACCTAATTTGTTCACATTATCGTTCACATATGAACATATACATTTTTTTTTCGATATAATTTTAAGATTTTTTTGACTTTTTTCTTTATCAATTAAATGTACATCAATGTTCACATATGATTAAAGTTAATCACATGAGTACAAACATGTAATCTAGTAGTTCTCAAGGTTCTCAACTTTTAGTTGGTTCTCATTTGAACCTCCCTCATATTTATGTATGTGTGAGTGTGTGTGTGTGTGTGTATATCCTTGCATAGTTCTTGCGCTTGGTCATCAAGCATATTTTCTAGAAAATCATAATCAAGTTCTCCTTTTGAGAACTTTTTCAACCACCCAATAGTTTGTACTATAATCACATTCATGATCAATCAAATTGGAGTAGGACAGCGGAAGGATTTTGATTCACAATCACGTTGTGAACAGGAAAACTTGCAAACGTAAATCACCGGAACTTAAACTTCAGAAATCTTGAAGATTAAAAGAAAACGCGGAATTTATTTGAATAGAATAGAATGAATATTACAAGGTTTAGATCCTATATTTATAGACTAGAAGTCCTACCTATCATACAATTAAAATTCTTATTTAATACTTAATTATAAAATCAAAATTATAATTAAAAATGAATAAAAAGTTTTCTAATTTATAAAATCCCAGCATAAATGACTTGTTGTCAAAGTTTATTAACTTGTTGCTCAAGCCTCTACATCACAAATCGGAAGACCTCTACGTTCACCAAAAAAGATACTCCGTAACTTCTACATAAAGGTATTCCAGAAAATGGAAGTGATGATGCTGCAGTTATTCTAGAAAATATTCATTTTTCTATTAATTGTGATTTCAATGCCTTATGGACATTTGATGTTTAAACTATTTAATTCTTAGAATTTTAATGCTATTTTGAAGAAATAGTAAAGCTGAATTTATATATTATTATTATAAGGGTATATTATAATTCAAATTTCATTTATGTCAAGTATCTCAATGAACTTTTTCTTACTTATGAGTCGTATAACATAATACTATCTTACAACTATTTGTGTTAGTGCCATAATATTATCATATCCCAATATATATTTTTACTTTAACCTTCAAACATGTATGCTTCCTAAATAATATTGAAGCTACAACTACAGAGATACTAAAAACACATGTTGTAGAACATTAAACTAGCAATTCTGAAGTTACAAAGGTAGGTGTTACCTTTGTTTCATGGGGAAGGGTTGAATCAGCCGACTTTGCCCATTGCCGACGGGACTCGAATCTGAAAATCTTGAATATAATACTATTTTTATCACTTCCTCCTTCAATAGCCAATTAGCGAGAGATAATTTGTTTTCTCAGCAGAAAAATCTTGGAGGGTGAGACACTACAAGTGGAGAGAAGATTGGGGGTTATCGATAAAACAAGTTAATTGTCTAGTTGACATTCGAAAAAAAGTTGGCAATAACCTCTTTAGAAGTTTTGATATGGTAGTTCCAACTTTAAAATATGAACTGGACATAACTGACCTTAAGATACTGAGAAGTGAGAATTTGTGAGGTCTGCCTTTTTCCAGCCAGACCCACATTACAGCATACTGATCTTCTAGAAATCTTAAAAACCTAACGTCGTAGCATATTATTACTGAACTTTAAGAACCAATATAATTATGAAGATAAAACAAGAAGATGACTCATCTGTCTTAGAGCAGCAGACTACTAAGATCACGTTTAGTTACAATAATGAAACAATTTAACCAAAAGGCATGAATATTCCATTATTCATTATATTGCAGTGCTGTTCAGCTTTTTGTACTTCCTCAAGAATAATAGTCACAGAGGTATGTACATATCAAGTCTCGTTAATTCTAAAAAGTACATCGCAGAGGTACATACATATCAGTGCAATCGAAAACTTAAAAATCTAAGTCTTAAAAAACACAAACCAAAAAATGAAGAAGCTTATTTCGATTTCTTGCCTTGTTTTTTCTTAATAACTTCATCAACATACATGATACCTTTGCCTTTATAAACCTCAGGAGGCTTACAACTACGAACAGCAGCAGCAAATTGGTGCACCCTTTGTTTGTCGATTCCAGTACAACAAACGATATTTGGTTTGAAACAGAATACTCTTACAGCAGGAGGTACTGTTAATTCCACCTCGTGACTATACCCGAGCTTCAAAAACAGTAAACGTCCTTCGGATTCCACTCTAGCTTTAAAACCAACACCAACTATCTTGAGAAACCGAAAGAACTGAGCTTCCATAGTAAGCTATTATACCAGAATCATATCAGTTTAAAAGTTCGCCCCAAAGATGTGCAGTTATCTATTAAATGTATAATTCCATGCTAACACTACAATCTAGTTCTAAAGTGAAAATTAACTATTGGGGGTGTGTTTAGTTGCATAGAAATTGACGATGTTTCAGTGTTTAGGAAAGGTTAAAAGTAAGTGCTTATTGCATTCAAAATGAGCTAAGTGTCTTTTTCCTCTAAAATACGCTAAAACACACAAGGGGGTGTTTGATTTAGCTTATTTCCATGGCTTATAGCTTATTGGATTTTTGAAAGGCCAATAAGCTCCATTTTTTAGACTTATGGAGCTTATCATCATGTACCAAAACACTTAAAAAGTGTGTATCGCGTGTAAAATTGCAATAAGCAATAAGGACTTTAATATTCACACGAAATATGTTCAAATATGGAATATGATTTTCTAGATAACTTCTTATCTAAAATAGACAACCTACTATTTTAATACATGTAAACTACACTTTTGAAAACTCCATTTTTTTGTTCTTTAACAGTTCTGATGAAATGTAAATATTAGAGCAATTTTCACTAGTTTTCTAAGAATAAAAACTAAAGAAATCCACCTAAATTCTTTTAATAAAGCATCATACAATGAGATTACTATCATGCATTATTGTGGTTTTAAAATCTCGTATTATACATTGATTTTTAGTGAAACTGCGTTCTGTATATGATTGTATTTTCAAAATCTTTCGAAAATAAGCAAAAACCAGTTTCTATAGTTTACAGTATTATTTACACTATCTGATACACAAAATCCTAAGTCTTAAATCTAAATATATGATTAATAACACACACCAAAGTGACATTATAAGCTGAACGAGCTTTTTCGAATTAAAACCCTAAATAACCAATGAACATACAAAATTCAATGATAAGAAAAATACAGCTAATTATATTTATGTATATGTATATGAAGCAAATGAAAGATACCTGCAAGGATCACCGCCGTCGATCGGTTTTCAGAATTCAAACGCCGCCACTCTCACTTTTAGGTTCCGAATCCGAAGAAACCCTATAATCATATTTTTATTTCCTCTTAATTTAATTTTTTTTTATAAATTCATTTTTGCCCCCTTGTATTTTTAAGTTTTGCTATATGGTACCTAAGTTTTTTCAAAGTGTATATTAGGTTTGATCCGATTAGAATTTTAGGTTAATCAATCTCTTCTAAAAATTTACCTCAAAGGTATCATAATCTTTACTTCCTTGTATAGGTACAGATCGAGTTTATTTATATTTTCACTTTAGTATTACTTTTTACTTTATTACTTAACATAATATAATCGATAATACCAAATTGTTACCCTTCTACTGACTTAAATAATAACGAAAATACAACAAGCAATTCAAAGTTCAAAGATGATAGCGGTGAATTCGAGACAATAGGAACATAGGTGATTGCTTTGAGGAAAGCAAGAGAATGATCGAGTATTCCATTTAAGGTTTTTTTATTCTTTATTATTATTAGTAATTTTTAAAAACTATGGTTAAATATTTTGATTTTAAAATTGTCTTCAAATAAAGGTTGAGGAGAAACATAAATGAAAGACAAAACATGGTGAAACATTGTTGGAGGATTTTGAAGCTACGAAAGTAGCTCTAAAATAAATCATACTCAATATGCTTTGCGTGACATTTACTTATTTTATCGGGAAAGAAGTTTTTTTATCGGGAAAGAAGTTTGTAGTATTTTATATGTTTAATTTATTGTAGTAGATCATACTATGGCATATTTAAAGATATGATGTCATCTTCAACATTGACAACTACTTTCCTTTGGTATTCATCATAGATATGTTTATACTTGCTACCTGTTAAATATATGACAACAAACTTCTTTGTTGAATGATCAACTCCAACACGATATACCATTATGAATGATAGTACAATTATTGTCTTTGCCGGGAGATTTATGTAGAATTTATATAATGATATTAAACTCTTATCGCTTCAATCCTATAGAATAATAATCACTCGGATACTTTAGTACCTACTAGTTGTAATTGTAATTGTAACATTTAATATGTGAGGGATTAACATTTTATGATGAAAAGTGTTTATTAAACTTTTTATAAGAAAAATCAGCATTTCAATAAAAATTTGAAGGTGATATTGGATATAAAAATTAAGAAGGCTAAACTTTATTGTAAATTTATATGTTTTTGTAATTTTGTGTGTAAAATGTTATGATATGGGATGTTGGCACGGTTTACAATGAGTAAGACCACTCCCAATGGGAGCGTCGGTCTCTCCGTCACTTCCCGTCGATTTGGTGACATCGATGGGAGCACTCCGTCGGTTTGCTCCGTCGGAAAACCGACGATCCGTTTTTTTTTTGTGTGTGTGTAAATTGTTAAATGTGGGTCCAAAAATTAAAGTGACGGAGTTACTGATGGTAGGGGTCCGTCAATTTCAGTCAGTTTCTGTCAGTTGTGTGAAAAAGCTGACGTGGTACTAACGTGGCGCGTCAGTTTCTGTCACTTTCCGTCACCATTGGGAGAGGTCTAATGCTACACGGACAATTTAGGGATCAATTGATTGGTTAATATAGTTTCTCTCTTCTAATCCTATAGGTTAAAGTAGACACATGTCGGTCTCACATATTTAGGTTAGGTATACTTAATTTGGTTTATCTATCATTTTCCGTTTAAAATGATACATGAAAGATTCATTATTAACATTTTAAAAACTTTTTGGACCAAAATGTAATATCGGTTGAGAAAAATTAAATTAAATTAAACCTTAAACAGCAAACACGGCAATTTAGGGATCAGTTGCAGAATCCCTTCTGTCTCTCATGGATGACGAACAACAGCCATGGCGCGTCCTCGAATTCTACAGTGGCATTGGTGGCATGGTAACCTAATTTATTTCTTGTTTTTTTTTCCCTTCTTATATTATATTAAATAATAAATTAATAGTATAATTATAATTATAAATAACTGAGGCATGAAGAATCGAACAGAGGTATTCAGCAATGAAGGCTGGAGTGAATGCCAAAATGGTTGAAGCTTTTGATATTAACGACTTAGCTAATGATGTTTATCAACATAATTTCAACCATCGTCCATTTCAGGTTTGCCCTTTTGTTGTAATTTAATAATTATAATTTATTTATCTAGTGTATAAAACAAGGGTGTTGTTAAATACAATAAAATTTTTGATACATACACCAAATATTAAGCATATTAATCTGTACTGTACAACAGTTTGATGCATATATTTGGTGCATGTATCAAAAAATTTTGTTGTATGTATCAAAGCCCATAAAACAACTAAATTCTGTGAATAAAGTAGTAATGTTGTCTATTATACATATAACCTATAACAAGTGCTACAAAATGAAATGTATATGTTGGAAGTTACTGCTAGTATCTGTATAAAACTATAAATGTATAATGATGTTATCGATATGGAATTATTGTTTGTATAGGGTAATATTCAGACATTGACTGCTACTGATCTTGATCGTTATCGAGCAAATGTGTGGCTTCTTTCTCCACCTTGCCAACCTTATACTCGTCAAGGTAACGTAAAATCCTACTTTACTTTCTTCTCAAAATGATGTCTGGTAGGAAAGTAATGTATAGTTTTCAATTAGGTAAATTCTGGTTTCGCCCTTTTTGGGAATGTGCAGTTAATTTATTTTCGTCTTTCCTTTATAGTGTAATAATGGGTAGACTATATCCAAAGGGCTGCAACTTTTCGGCCAGCTCTTAGGTATGTATCTCAGTTGGTTTCGAAGGGAAGGACTTCGTGAAAATGGTCAACTTTCCCGGGTTGGGTGGACATTTTCATAGCGGGCCACTAAGTTAGCCTATAGAAGGGTGAACTAAGTTAGCCTATAGAAGGGTAAAACCGGTTAGTTGGGGTTGTCATTCAAATAACCTGTTTGAAAATAGTAAGGTGAATTTTAAATTTGGGAAGGAGTAGTTTTTGTTACATAAAAAGTAAAATATTCCCGTGCTAACCATATCTTTAGGTCTTCAGAAACAATCTGCTGATGCTCGAGCCTCCTCTTTCCTTAAAATTCTTGAAATCATTCCGCAATTGATGCAACCTCCATTCATGCTCTTTGTCGAGAATGTTGTTGGATTTGAGGTTTGGAAATAAAAATTGAGCTCGATTTGTAATACTTGTGTTGACACATACATTGTACATTTATTAAACAGTTGTTATGTTTCAGACATCTGATACACATCAAAGGATGGTTCAAATACTTGAAGAAAGCCAATTTTTGACACAGGAATTTATATTAAGCCCACTGCAGTTTGGTGTCCCGTACTCTCGTCCGCGTTACTTTTGCTTGGTACATTACATCAGTCTGTACCAATTCTCATGCATCATCAAATAAAAAAAATGGACGGAAATTAAAAGAAAAATGTATTTGATTGTATTTTTGTTATGTTTACAGGCAAAAAGAAAACCTTTATCTTTCTGTAACCCAGAATTTAATGGACAGCTCATTTGCGTGCCAGAACCATTATATGACCGCAAAAAGAGCATAGCAATCAGTGAAAATGATCAATTCACAAGTACTTCTGATGAGATTCTCCAAACATGCCTTCCTATAGAACGGTTTTTGGAATATGGAAGCACCACAGATCACAATACTTCTTCGCTGGAAGGTTCGTTAAATCAGTACTCTGTTCCATCAAGCTTGATAGAGAGATGGGGAAGTGCCATGGGTATCCTTATTAGTAATTTTTATTTTTTGGTTTTGTATACTTTTATAACCTTAAAATCTACGCGATCCTTAACAATGTTATAGACATTGTCTATCCTGATTCAAGGCGTTGCTGTTGTTTCACAAAGAGTTATTATCGTTATGTAAAGGGCACTGGCTCCCTTTTGGCAACCATTATGGTAATATTTTGTAAACATGGTCATTCTTGCAAATCTAACATAATTCTTGTGAAAATGCAGAAATAGTCAACAATGGTTGCATGGCTTTTTGCATTTACATTTCTACAATTTATTTCAAAATGGTCATATTTTTAAAAGATGGTGTTCGTTTATGGCTGTTTTACATTGTTTTGTTATTGCAATTTTATATGCTGACTTTTGTTCCAAATGAACTATTTGCACAGCCAACGATAAGAGACAAAACGTCGCTGGAAGAACTTAGTCTCAGATACTTTACCCCTAGAGAGGTGTGTAGGTATCCTAATGCAAATTATTTTTCATTAGTTCTTGCAGGGTTTCTTTATGGTTGTAAGATTATCATTTCACTAGCCCTCAAGAAAATTATATTGTAGGTTTCCAATTTGCATTCTTTCCCCAAGGAATTTGAGTTCCCGGAACATGTAACCCTTCGACAACGGTACGTTGTTACAGTACTTTGTTTATCCTTACATTTCTGCTTCTGGATGCTGGTTTCCACTATTTGATTAGATTTAAATCCGTATATGCCTCCTGTTGTAAAAGATAGTTCGGTTGTATTCTTGTAGAGTGCTTTTCTTATAGTTCCCTCTATACAACAAGCATGTTGCCCCACAGTATGTCGGTTTAGAGTTTACAGTGATCATAGATTAACAATTTGGCAACGAGTTGTTTGGCTTTCAAGAGTTGAACATGTAACCACATTTTGGACCACATTGAGTATGTTGCCTGGGATACTGTTAATGTAATTTGACACCTCGTAAGTTTTTTTACAATATGTAGCACTTCTTTCTGTTTTATATGTAACTGTTTAAAAATTATGGATTTTGAAAGCAAAGCTAGTCGCTTATTCCCCCGTGAAAGTCAAACAGACACACACAAGCTCTTCTTTTGTAGAATATGAGCACCATAATTGAGGATATAATAAGGGAACTCTCCCTGAAAGTTTATGATATCATTATCCCTGTTAAAGCATTTTTTTACCCTGGTAGCTTTCATGTTAAACCTATACATATATACCATCATCTTCATTAAGAATACATTGACTGTATTGTATCATTACACACTATAGTTATACATTTACTTTTTATTCTACCCTATGTTAGATGCTCAAGAAACATTTGAACAGTTTTCTTCAACGATGTTTTAATGATTTATCTCCAAGACTAAGCACATTATATTTTTTTCTTCCTGCAGTTATGCATTGCTGGGAAACAGTCTAAGTGTAGCAGTTGTTGCTCCGCTACTATATTATCTATTTAGCGACCCATAGTCTCCGCCTTTAATAGCTTTTCAATGAAGTGGATGTGTGATCCGTTACTGTTCTCAGTTACCAGGAATGTTTCCAATGAAGCTCTTATATTTTGATTTCCAAAACTTGTTTATGATGCCCTAACAATCACCATGTGTATCATGATGTTGTTTTAGCCTTTTAGGTCTTGATCAAACTGTACTAATATGACAATTGTGTCTAGGTAAACTTAGAATTTTGTATCTTTGTACATGTGAAGATGCTATTTGGTAGTCCTTTTCTTAAGATTTTTGGTGCAAGTGAATAGTGATGCTGCTTTTTGCATGCACGATTTTAAGTATTTGATGCTTTAAACTATGCAACTTCCGAAAGCAATTATTGTATAAAGTAGGGTACTAGGGTATCAAAAAGGCTGTTTGTGCCCTAGTGGTTTTGTTACTTGAAATTATAGAGGATGATATGATCTTATTGTTATTATTAGTATATTTTCAACATGATATATGTGATTGTTAAACCTCAATATGGGAGGACTCACTGGACACTATGTAATATATACATATGCTATAGTCATCTCTGTTGAATCGAGTATGTAAGTCTCTTAAAGAGCGGCATGATATATGTGATTGTTCTCAGACAAGCTCATGCTATGATGGCTCGTCTCTCCACATTATGCTCCGCATCACACTTTCCCTGCAACTGCTCTCTAAGATCCTCAAACTTGGTGTCAATTGATCCTTAAAGGCGGCTCATGGGGCGTACATTCAAGACTTAACCTAAGAATCATATCTTAACAATAATGTTTATATGTTCTGACTCTAACAATCATATCTTAAGAATAATGAATAATGTAATAACTTATAAGCATGTCAGGACCCTATCACGGTTCACATAATTTAGATTATTTGTTCTTGAAGGGCAAATTGATATCATCGGTATGTAAGATATGATATTAAGGGGCCAAAATTATTTTTAGTTAGCAACAACAGTTTAAGATTCTTTGTTATCAATTATTTTCTAGGAAAAAGAAAAAGGGGAAATGCATTGATAACGAATTCAAGATGCTTGTTTAGTGTTTATTGGTGTGGGTACTACTCGAAATAGTACATGTTGAATGGAGCGTGGTGTAGTTTTTGGACTGAACGAATAAGTTTTCCTTCAATACAGCCCATTAAAATCCATGTAAAGATGCCCTAAACGTGTCATGTATGGGCGGAGCCATGTTAAAGATTAAATTTCTTAGTAGACGTTACATTTTTACTACACTTATTATTTGTGCTACATGTTCACAAAAATTGAGATACCCGAGTCACTCCAAATATCAAAGGAAATGATAGAAAAAAATACATTACAACATTCTGTCGTCTTTCATTCCTTTCTCTTCCTTTCCTTATATTAAAGAAACGAGGACAACATTTTATTTTTAAATCTTTTCTCTTACTTTCTTTCTCACCCGATATTTAACTTTGAGAACGCAACTTAAATCTGGCGTTGTTCTCATGCGTCTCATTTTCAAGTATCAGCCAAAGATCTACTTGCGAGTTGTGACTTGTGAGTTGTGGATACATAACAAACGATGATACATTTTATTTACGGGATCAATCAAAATTTGTCTCACTCAAAAAAGAACTAAACCAAATAGGAAGGGGTGCTAATTGGAACTTCTTGAAAATATAAGGTACATAAGAAATGATATGTTCAACTGAACTAGGGTTTTATTCTTGAGTGTGCACAATTTTTGAAGAAACACTCCAATAATCAAACATGAGAAGTCGATTTCCTTCCCCATTGATTTCCCCATTTCTTGCTCGATCTCGTTCAATAAAAGAACCCATTTTTCCATTTTCTTCGACCTCTGACAATGACCCATTGTCAGAACAACAAATTCCCACTTCAAGAATTCAATCTTGTGAACACCCAAAACCTCTAAGCTTGAAAACTGAAAAACCCATCTCACAAGATCCAATTTTGACTCAAACCCATGTCGCAGAAATTTTGATTTCTCATAAAAATAATCCAAGTTCAGCTTTTGAGCATTATAAGTGGGCTATAAGAAAAGGGTTTGTGTCCGATAATGTAATTAGTGATCCATTTTTTGTACTTGTTCATATATTAGCGTGTTCTGAGACACATTATGGAACTGCTAAGAAGTTGATCAGCAAATGTGTTTCAGAGTGTTTGGATTCTGGGCCAGGTGAGCTTGTTTCCCAGTTTGTTGTTACTGCAAAGAAGTTTCAGTTTGATCACAATTCAAATTCTAGGGTTGTAAATTATTTGTTGTGTAGTTTGGTTAGATGGTCACGATTCGAAGATGCTATTGTTTGTTTTAGGAAAATGGTTGAGAATAATATTGTTCCAAGTGTGCCGTATGTTCATGTTCTTTTGAATGCATTAGTGAGAAATAATATGATCACAGAAGCTCGAGGTATGTTTAAAGAAATTGTGAGACTGCGAATACCGTATGATTGTGCGACAATTAGAGTTATGATTCGTGGATGTATAAAAGAAGGTAAAGTTGAGGAGGCTGCACAGTACTTCTGGGATGCAAAGGCTAATGAGGTTGAACTCGATGCAATAACTTATAGTACTGCTATATATGCTGTTTGCAAGAAACCGGATGCTATTTCCGCGTGTGCATTATTGAATGAAATGAAAGAAAAAGGATGGGTTCCTTCTGAGGGAACTTACACAAATGTGATTGGAGCTTGTGTCAGGCGAAGGTGTATGATAGATGCATTAAGGTTAAAAGATGAAATGGTTAATAGTGGGGTGCAAATGAATTTGGTGGTTGCCACAAGTTTAATGAAGGGATATTGTGTTAAAGGAGATCTTCGCAATGCTTTAGATTTGTTTGAAAAGATCGTTGAAGTTGGTCTTTGCCCAAATAGGATTACGTACTCTGTTTTGATTGATGGGTGCATCAACAATGGGGATACACAAAAGGGTTTTGAATTTTACACCCGCATGAAAAATGAAGGTATCAAACCAAGTGTTTACAACATGAACTCATTAATAATAGGGTTTTTCGAATCCGGTTTGATAGATGAAGCAAATAAGCTTTTTGATGAAGCAGTTGAAATTGGTGTTGCCAATGTGTTTACGTACAATAATCTTATTTCGTGGCTTTGTAAAATGGATAAAGTGAATGAAGCTTGTGATGTACTCGATAAGATGATAAGAGATAAGGTTTCTCCAACTGTTGTTTCATATAACAATATTATACTTGGACACTGCAAAGGTGGAAATATGGATGAAGCGCTAAATTTGCTCAACACAATGCAAGAAAAGGGTTTTAAAGCTAATGTTATCACTTATAGTATATTAATTGATGGGTATTTTAGGAAAGGTAAAAGTGAGCAAGCTTTGGCTACCTTTGACCAAATGGTGGACTTAGGGTTTCTTCCGTCGGACTACACGTTTAATATAGTTATAAATGGTTTGTGCAAAGTTGGTCAAACATCAGAGGCTAGGTATATGTTGAAAAAAGTGGTGGATAAGAGTTTTAATCCTACGTGTATGACATATAATAGTATCATAAATGGGTTTGTCAAAGAGGGTACTCTTAATTCTGCATTGGCAGTTTATACGGAGATGCATGAAGCTGGGATTTCGCCTAATGTTGTCACATACACCTCTCTGATTCATGGGTTTTGCAAATGCAAGAACATGGATCTTGCTTTGAAAATGAGGAATGAGATGAAAAGCAAAGGTCTTGAATTGGATGTTACAGCTTACGGTGCTTTAATCAATGGATACTGCAAAACTAGGGACATGGGAAGTGCACGTGAAATCTTTAACGAGCTTTATGAAGTTGGATTATCTCCCAATACAGCAGTTTATAATAGCATGATAAGTGGATTTCGGGATCTTGATAACATAGAAGCTGCTGTCGACTTTCATAAGAAGATGGTCAATGAGGGTATCTTATGTGATTTACCAATTTACACTACTCTCATTGATGGATTACTAAAAGCGGGAAAGATTGTTTCAGCTACTGATATGTATACAGAGATGCTTGGAAAGAACATTGTACCGGATGTCATAATGTATTCGGTGTTGGTCAATGGTCTTTGTAATAAAGGTCAACTTGAAAATGCACGTAAAGTTTTGGAAGAGATGGATAACAAGAGTATGGTTCCTAGTGTAGTTATCTATAATTCCTTAATAGGCGGTTACTTTAGGGAGGGGAATTTGTTAGAGGCTTTTAAATTGCATGATGAGATGCTAGATAGAGGTCTTGTACCTGATGATAGAACTTATGATATTCTTGTTACGGGTAAAGTCAATCAGGGTGATTCATTGATGGAAGCTTTAAGTTAAATACGAGTTGTTTGACCATGTTGACTTTGGATGGCACTCAGTGAGATTGATCCATTGGATCTTTCAGTCAGTTATTGAGGCGTTAAGGCAACCTCTTCTATAGACAGATTTGTTATGGCTGCAGCATTAGAGGTATGTTGTCATGCTTGTGCTACTTCACATCATGCAATTGATATACTTTTATTTACTTGGTTGTTGTTGGTAGCATTTTCAAGTTTATTAGTACTTGATTTTGCTTTAAGTGTTTTATTTGTACCTTATTCTATATTCCTTTATTCAATCTAATATGTACTAGAGGTGGCAAAATGGGCGATTTGTGCGACGGGTAAAACTGGGTTTTGGTCAAATACTCAAATTGTGTTATAGGTTTTGTGTGTGATGAAATGTGTCAGGTGGGTTGATCAATTCATATTTGTCCAGGAATTTTGGCGTTTTTATTAATAATTATTGTGTCAAATATGATAAGAAAAGGCATATTGTTTCAGTAATAATCAATTATATATTTTTGCCTGTTATACCTGTTTCGCTAATTATGCTTATTAATTTTCCCATTTGAGTATCAGAGATATAAATGTAACCCCAATGAGCCCATTCGTAAGTAAATGGGACAAAATTGTCACCTCTAACATCTACTAACTGGTACATTTGAAGTTTTGAACTCACAAGCTTCGAGATATACCAAAGGCTAATTTGTAACTCATGGTGGATTCTTCATAAATTGACTCGATCTGTTTTCGTTTCAGGAGTTTGAGATTTTAAAGACACCAAGAACCTCTTTTGCTACAAATTGTATTCAGTTTGATCCGTCGTTTGATGCACACCTCAACTTCTTTCTGGTAATCCGGTCATCATGACAACTGACAACTTACAACCAGTTTCCAGGTATCTTTTTCCAATTTTTCGATCTATATAGAGGAATCGATGTTGGAAAATGCCGTTTGCTGTTGTACAGTGTTTTAGTTGCTTTAAAGAAGGTTTAACCTTTCCATAGACAATAGGGGTAGAGTTAGAATTGATGGATTTCATATACAAATTTGTAGCTTGAATAACACATGAACAGATTCAACACTGTGAAAGTATATATTGTACAATATGTGTATTCATTTTGGTGCCATTTCTTTTAATATCCAAACTATCGCATTTCAATCGAACTTGCATCATATTTGCTAGGGGTTTCAATATCATTATAATAACTTGAGTACCTCGGGGTCTCAAGCCTTTGACCTTCTCCCCAAATAGCATAAGCTTCTTCACCATGAACCGCCTCATCTCCTATTTCCAACTCCTCATCAGTCATCCTCAAAGGCACAATTAGTTGCACAAATAAGCACACCAAACTTGTCATAACAATATTAAGCACCACCACAAACAAAATTCCGAGCATTTGAATCCCCATTTGCCGAAACCCATAATGGATGGTGTCCGACGTCCCAAGGTGCAACCCGCGGAGTAGCCCCATGTATTTACCTGTAGTTCCGTAGAATAATTTACACAAATGAGGCTCCGAAAAGAGGCCCGTGAGGATACCACCCAAGATTCCCGCAATGGCGTGCGTGTGCAGCACTGCCATCGTGTCATCAATTTTTTGAAAGATCTCGAATTTCTTATGTACAACCATCATAGTGAACCATGGGATTGAGCCCGCACAAATTCCCATTATGATAGCTGCATATCCTTGCACAACCCCGGCTCCAGGGGTGATACAAACTAGACCCGTGATCATGCCCTGAACCGCACCAATAACAGAGGCTTTCTTGAAGAAAATTACATCAAGGATTAACCATGTGAGGAGGCTTGTAGCCGCACAGACATGAGTATTTAGCACCGATAAAGAAGCATCAGTACTAGCCACATACGGGGCTCCACCGTTAAAACCGGTCCAGCCCATCCATAACAGACCCGCTCCTGCTAACATCATAATAATGTTGTTGGGAGGAAATTTTTCCCTATCCACAGTCAATCTAGGACCAACCTGTACAAAGTTAGCTCATCTAGTCAGAATTCTTTATAGCAAATATAAAGGTGTCAATCTCAATCTGTTTACTCAAAATCGGGCCAATTGAGTGGCTTTTATTCCCAACGGCTCAAATGTGTTCACTGTGTGAAACACATCAAAAGTGGCCCAAATTCTATTACTCTGTAATAGGTTAAAACCTCCTAATTGTTCTTTTACTTTAAAAATTATCTTATATGATACAATTATAAAAAATTGGAAATAGAATTGTGGGCGTTTAGGACTCCCAAACCTATTTGGACCCATGTAAACTGTTCTGTCACAAACTTGCAATGAGTAGTTTCCCAACCTGTTTGATCTACCCATTTTGCCACCCCTACTAGGTATAGAAACACATTGCAAGTATCAGGAATTCAGTAAAATACCCAATAAGCAGCAGTGTAACCGGCAACTCCTGAAGATAAATGGATAACGTAACCACCCGCATAGTCAATAATTCCCATTTTACTGAGCCAACCATTTGTAGACCATATGGTGAATGCACTTAAGGTATATGAAAAGGTTAGCCAGAGGGGAACAAACAACATCCATGCATAAAAATTCATCCGTCCCAAAACCGCACCTGCAATTAATATCAAAGTGATGGCTGCAAAAACGAACTGAAAAAAGACTATGGTTGCATTCGGGAACATCCCAATGAACGCTTGTTCAAGAAGATATTTCTGCTCGAGGGCAATATCGACTTTTCCCCAAACTGGAATGAGTTTTTCCCCGAAAGAAAGCTGGTATCCCCAACATACCCAACAAACAAGAACCATTGCAAAAGCATATAATGCCATGAAAGCAGAATTCACCGCCCATTTCTTCTTGACACCAGCTCCATACAAAATCATAAGCCCGGGGACACTCTGTAGGCCGACTAGCGTTGCCGCCACGAGCTGCCATGTGTTGTCGGCTTTGTTCATCCATTCCGGGCTTGCTTCGTTGGGTAATAAGTTGGGAGGAAATGCAAATTGTGTTGTTAGATTAAAAAGTGGAGGTGATGGTGGTGAAATGCTCATTCTGTAATATATTTTTAAAAATGGAATGCCAATCAAGAATTGGTATTCATTGGCATCTTTGATGCAGTAAACATTTGGACTATATTTATACTAAAAGTTGAATATGCAAAACTAATAGAAGCTTGAATATGACAAACAACAAGTTTAACCGGCCAGATAGTACCTCCATTTGGCCTTTTAGGATTAGTTTTGGTGTTGATGTTTGTTTTATGTAATTAAGTTTGTTGGTATCTAACACAAAAATAAGTTAACACTTAACAATATATGTGAATACAACTTCTTCAACTCGAGCGTGACATTGCTATAGTGACTTGTGTGTACTGCATATATTATTGTACCTTTAACAGGAGCGGTCGAGATATAACAGTTACAATTACCATGGACAAAACAAACCTTTTCTGTAAACTTTTTCTGGTACAAGTTATAATGTAATCCAATGCTTAGAATGCAGGCTATAGAACAATTTTGTCATCATCAAAGTTGCTATGCACCAATGATGAATAGTCATGAATCATTATTAATTAGTTTTGTAAAGAGACCATTTCCACAAAATTCCAGATTACCAAGAAACCAATGTTGACAAATACCGCTCAAGGGTATTTTTATTTAACAAAGATATTTGACATACAAGACAATGAGAATAACCTAATGTTAAGTTTTAGTACAAAGATATATAACCTTAGACAAATATTTACATATCTTACCCTTCAGCTTTTGCGTATAAAATTGTATTCTTATTTACGTATTTTGCCCTTGTGAATCATTGCGGGTTTAACTTTTAACAAAAATAATACATTTGAAAGCAATAATTAGAGTGCAAAACTACATATTTCATTTAGAAATACATAAGCTTTTTAGGTTATCAAGGTTTTCAAGTCATACATTAAATTTTTATTTTCTATATTCTTTTTAGTATTTCATGGTGCTTTTAGCTACAAGAAACTTTCTCCATTTTCATTTTTTATTTTTCTATAGTAGGATCTCTATTAAGAGTTTTTAATAACTAAAAATACCCTTAATTTTTTGTTAATAATACAATTCCGATTTGCACTATAGAGAGTAAAAAACATTTGGCTAATTTGGTGAACAAGACATATTAGAAGAAGGGAATATAATTCATATTTTTATTATATATGAAGGGACACATGTTGAATGCAAATGACTAAATTATCCTTGAGAATGTGGTGAAGTATCAGGAATCTCAATGTATCAATTATGGTGATAATGTCAATATAATTTGAGAAAATTCCATAAATCATACCTGTGGTTTGTACTCATTTTCACAGTTCATACCCGAACTTTTTTTTCCAGATTTTCCATACAATAAGTATCAAAAATGCTCGAAAATGATACCCCAGCCTAACCCCGTCTATTTTTTTTGTTAATTATTAACACGTGATTTTCACGTGAGGGTATTATCGTCATTTTGTCTTTCCCCCTTCTCTTTTATCCCTTTCCTCCCTCACATCACACAAAACCAAATTCAAAACCCGATCAAAAACAATGCTCTGTATTCCTACCAAACCATAAATCGATCATGTATCATTTGGGAAGCTAAATCCATTACCGATAAGTATGGTTCGCTCAGTTTGACGAGTTCGTAGTGATGAATAAATCATCGATGTAGCCAATTATGATGGTGAGTTTTAATTTTAAAGCGTCATTTTTGTTTTTAATATACGATTCGATGTGTGAAAAAAGCATGCAAACTGATGTATTTATGCTGAATCGTGTTATAAACTTTCACAGGTCAAAGCCCTAACTTTTTTCTCACTCAAAATTCATCATGGTGGTGTATTCACAAAAAATCCGACATTGAGTTACGATGGAGGTAAGGTTAACTTCGTTGATATGGTAGATTCTGATTTATTTAGTGTACCCGAACTAGATGACATGATAAAGGATATAGGTTATGTAGATGATCAACCTAAGTGGTACCACTTTAAAATCCCAAGTAGTAGTTTGAACTTTGCTCTAAAATCTCTGAATAGTGATGAAGATGTGAGATGTTTGTTGAATTTTGTGTCTAAATGCAAAGTCATTAAGTTGTACATTGAGCATTGTTTAGGGTGTTATTCTAGCCATTGCAAAGCTCTTTCCTTGTGCTGAACACAGATATTGCCTTAGACACATATATGAAAACATGAGGAGTAGCTTTAGAGGTGAGTTGTATAAGAAACATCTGTGGAAATGTGCAACAGCTACCACTGTCAATCAGTTTGATAGTAACATGAATGATTTAAGAACTGTTAACAATGAGGTAAATGTTTGGTTGAAAGACATTCCATCTGTTCATTGGGCAAGATCTCATTTTAGTGGTATACATTTTAATGTTACTAGTGTTGTTAGTATTATGACTCTAACTGATTATGTTAATGCATTTTAATGTTACTGTTACATATTATGTGCATGTAGGAAGAGCTGTTAGTGACGTGCTTCTCAATAATATGTGTGAAGTCTTCAACAGACGACTAGTGGGTGGAAGGGACAAGCCCATTATTACTTGCTTGGATTTCATAAGGGAGTACCTCATGAAGAGGATTGTGCTAGTCCAAAAACAAATTGAGAAACATGATGGTGTATTGACTCCTAATGCAACCAAATTGTTTAACATTATCCAAAGGGAAGCTAGTCAAGTAAAGGTAATTGTATTAATGATTGTATGACTTTTAGGACACTTGTATTATCTTATTGCCTGATTGTATTACTTGTATTATCTTGTTACAAGGCAATTTGGAATGGTGGGAACCGTTTTCAAGTCACTGGGAAATCAAATGATCAATGTGTAGTGGACATGAATGCTAGGACTTGCACATGCAGAAAATGGGAGCTTACAGGAATACCATGCAAACAGCAGTGGCCGCTATGTGGGACATGGCAGTAAATGGGAATGATGTGGACATTCCAGAAGCTTATGTGAATCGATGTTACCGGTTGACTACATGGAAGACAATGTACGGATTCAAGATTGGGTCTGTTAATGGAATGCCTTTTTGGCCAAAATCTCCTTGTCAGTTGACTATACTTCCACCAAAGCATCGTGTGCAGATTGGTAGACCTAAAAAGAATAGGAGACCAAGTGCTGAAGAGTTGAGTCAAAAAATGGTGCAAGGTGGTAAGTTATCTAGGGCTGGAGGTACAACAACATGTTCCAAGTGCAAAGAAAGAGGACACAACTCCAGGGGTTGCAAAGAAAGCCTTCAATCAAATGCAGGAAGTAGCTCACAAGCTACTTCACAACCCGGTGCTAGTAGTGGTGTGAAAAAAGACATTCAAAAGGGCAACCAAAGCATGCTGCGAAGAAAAGAAACACCTCTGCCAATGGTAAGGGAAAGCACCTACGTAGAAGAATGATGGATATTTTGTGGTTTTATCATATTTCATGTATTTTGAATATTTTGTACTTGTGTGCAGTTGTTTGCATTGACTGGGTTTTAAGTAGTAGTCTTTTGTTTGCATTGACTGGTGCTAGTGGTTGTTTGTTTGGTGGTAACTAGCTTGCAGTTTATTGTCAACTTCTTAATCTCCTTTTGCTTTTTACATATGGACATCATTTACCAAAGTAGTTTTGGTGCCACTACTCATTCATTTAGCATGCTACTCATTAATTTAATAGATCAGGTAAATACACAAACTAACAAAATAGGTGGTAGCAGTACCTTTCTCCACCAAAATTCATTCATTCATTCAAAACTTTACATCATCATAATTGCAATTCAAATACAACATAAGTACTCACGAATCAGAAAATGAAGTAAAGAACAATTAAAACCCATGTTACTGCTAAAGCTATTTTGTATCTTCTTGCTTCATTCACATATTCTCTAACCTCATCTTGAAGCTCATTCATCATTCTCACCAACCCAGGCACAACATCGACATCCCTTTGACCAATGGGTACATCATACCACTCTATAAAACCACAATTAGTACCCTAGCGAAACAAAAAACCATTAACTCATACTAATTGTGAAATTCCCAAATCGATTTTGAAAATAAAAACAACTTACTTTTCTGTTGCAGCCGTAGTAACGTCGACCTGGATTCTTGGAGGACCGCGAAATGCGAATTGTCGAACCCGCTCCACATTTATCACAGTAAACCATCAATCGATTTTGTGATTTTTTCAAATTAAAGAAAAATGGTGACGGCGATGTTTATAACGAGGGAGGAAAGGGATAAAAGAGAAGGGGGAAAGACAAAATGATGATAATACCCTCGCGTGAAAATCACGTGTTAATAATTAACAAAAAAAATAGACAGGGTTAGGCTGGGGTATCATTTTCGAGCATTTTTGAAACTTATTGTATGGAAAACCTGGAAAAAAAAGTTCGGGTATGAACTGTGAAAATGAGTGCAAACCACAAGTATGATTTATGAAATTTTCTCATATAATTTTCTTAAAAGATAAAGAGTAAATGGCGTGTTGCTTTGTGGTTCGATACTATGATAAAATAATACTAGTAGTAATAATAATAACAACGGTAATAATAAAAAAAATATATGTTTTTGTTTTTGTTTTTATATTTTTTATATATTTTCTTCAATACCAAACACCACTCTATTTATAATCTATATCTATAACTACTTATAAAATATCTTTAATGTTGAATCTTACGATTCATAAAATTAATCTAAGTTCCAAAATTACCCTCCAACATAATTATCAATTTATAATCTATATCTATCTATATCTATGAGTACTTATAAAACATCTTTGATGTTGAATCTTACGATTCTTAAAATTAATTAAAGTTCCAAAACTACCCTCCAACATAATTATATATTTATTTAATTCTTACAACTGACACAATTTTTCCAAGATACCAAAAATAAAACAAATCATAAAACTAATCACAATTTCAAGGATTGAAAAAAAAACAAATAACAGTAACCCCAATTTTTTATAAAAAACATTACACCTTTATCATTTATATATCTTCTCGATTTGACATACTGGAACTATTATCGTTTTCATAAAATAACATCATTTTATAAATTCGGTACCGCAGCATTGTGCGAGTACCCTACTAGTATAGATAGATATACATTACCACGACTCAATTCAACAAATCATACTCTTTATTATTATTATGTACTTCTTTAATGACAAATTGTCTCAAACTCCTTATACAAAATTATTGTCGAATATGTACAGCAGATTGTGGACAACTAGAAGATTGATGTAGTAGTTTATTTAATTAGAATGTTTTTATATATTTATTTGTTCAATGTTTTGTTTAAATTAATTAAATGTTTTATTTAAATTAATGAAATATTTTATTTCTAATTTATAAATTTTAATTCAAATGTAGGTGTTACGGAGTATTTGTTATTATATATTGTTAAATAAGTGGAGGGGCTGAAAACTTGGAGTTATCATACGTAGTGAATAATTTAAATATATACTAACGAATGTTTTCCATAAATTTAATACTATTTAAAAGAAAAATGTAAGTATAGATGTAGACAGTCTTACCCCTGCTTAGAGTTCTACCTAAAGGTAGAAAGAACCCCCGGCCATTTGCAGGGGATGGGATTCGAACCCCTGACGTCTTGTTTAGAGGCAAGGGACTCATCCACTAATCCAACATTGATGCTTTATTTAAAAGAAAAATGTATTGCATTCAAATCTTTTTTTTATTATCTATACTCTTTATAATACATATCACATTCTCTCTCTTAAATACTTAAAATACTATATATGCATAATGTACAACTCACAAAGCTCATGCACAATAAAAATTACAAACTTAAGTATATGATTGTCTAATTGGCTTTCTAATTTTGTAGTCAATTCAGGTTCATTTTCGCAATGTGCACCATTCATGTTATTATTATTTTTATACTATATACTCCTTATAATACATATCACATTCTCCCTCTTAAATACTTAAAATACTATATATGCATAATGTATAACTCACAGAGCTCATGCACAATAAAAATTACAAACTTAATTATATGGTTGTCTAATTGACTTTCTAACTTTGTAGTCAATTCAGGTTCATTTTCGCAAGATGCATCATTCATGTTATTATTATTTTATCTAAGAAGAGTATCACTAGAATATATATTTCAATAATTATTCATTTATTTTTTATTGATTTCAAATTCGTTTCCGCTTCATTGTGCGGGTTAGCAGCTAGTAATTCCTTACATCTAACCATATATATATATATATATATATATATATATATATATATATATATATATAAAATCATTCTTTACATTTTCCCTCTATGTATTTAATTACCAAAATGATGGGATGTATTATAGATGTTATCGGCTAGCAATTATATTTTGACTTCAAGATTTTAATGCACAAGTTACAAAATCAAATGTCGAACCCCACATTATCGTAGGTCCTCACCTAATGATAATGATAACAATAGTGTTTTAGTTTGACTTATATTTCGTATATTCATATGCGAATATACCTATTTCCTTCAAGTAATATGTGTATATCTTATTTTATTTTTTATTTGAATTACAATACTAAACAAATATTTAAAGTCAAAAATAATATATTTTTATCAGATTGCTAGTTATGAGAATAGTTCAATAAAGATTAATACAATAAAGGAACTAATATGATTGATCCATTTTAAATATCCACTTTTATCACCTTCTTTTTTTCATTTAAAGCATTTAATCTCACAAACCATAAATATATGGATTATAAGAATTACACTGTTGGAATCGGCATCTTTCTATCTTTAGTTAGAGATCCTCACATGATAATTATTTTTTTTCATTTTCTAATATGTATTTAGAATTTGTAATGTTAAATCACATGTGAAAATTTTAAGATTTAGATCATTAGCACTAATAACTTACAAATAATCTAATTTACACATTATAACTATAAATTGCACGCAAAATTTTTTATTTAATAATTTTATAAACCAACAAAAAGGAAAAGATGTTGCAATCGCTTGTGATTACATGTTAAATTAGTTTCGCATGTGATTGAAGTGTAAATAAATACGAATCTTAAATAATTAACTATAATTATATATGTAAATAAATATAAATTTGAAATCACATGTGAATTACAAGTTACTATAATCACATACTTAATTTCAAAGACTCATGATGTGATTAAACCTCAGATAATCAAATCACATGTGATTTTGGCACAAAACGAATGCAATATATAAAATTTGAGTATGATTATTTATGTGATTGTCTAATAAGTTGTAATCATGAGTGACTTAACATCCATCATCGAAGAATAATCGTGAAACAATGTTAAATTTTTACCATAATATCATATGTGATTATCCAAAGGCGGCCCTCTTGAGTTTCCGGATGTTTTCTAGATTGAAGTAGCCTTTCGTCGCCCCGAAAGAAGTCACTCTAAAATCATAAAAGCACATGTGATTATATAAGTCGCATTTTCAAATACCTGACAAATATATAAATAAAAAATAAAATTTTATCAAAAAGTATAGTTTTTGGATCTTTAATCGAAGATAAAAAGACGTTGACCATAAACTAACTATTATAACTTTTAGTCGTGTCGTATGTGAGATATTCAATCTTAAAAAATCTAGTGGAAGTTGGGTTTTATAGGAAATTGAGCAATCTTATTGATTATCCAATTCTCCACTTTTTTATCATTATTTATTTAACCCAACTTTGCTAGCTAGATATGAGAAATATACTTTCCTAGTTTATATACTGTTTGTATTGTTATAAATATCTAATTATCATTATCATCTAATATCAATTGAACTAGTTATGGATAGTAACTCTTTTATCTTTTGTGACATATTGATTTATATATATTTTGATCCTCACACATTAACATTATTCAGCAAACTATTATTAATACTAACTTTTAATTACTTTGAATATGTTATGGGTTTACTAAGTTTAAACCTTTAGTGTGGCACTGTTTTTTTACTATTATATTGAAATTCCATCTAAACTTTTTTGGAGTTGTATAAAAGTGAGAGATGAGTGTTTTTAACTTTAGATCAACTATCTTAGCATAACTCATTCTTACTACTTCGTATTACTATTTTATCATACTATTAGTTACAATAATTATATTTTATGGTTATTATCTCTTAATATTTATTATTATTGAATTCTTATATTTTTGATTTGAATGAAGAAATTAATATATATATATATATATGTGTGTGTGTGTGTGTGTGTGTGTGTGTGTGTGTATGTATATAGTTAATATAACTATATTTCATGATTATGTTTTAAGTTTTCAAAAGAGATAACATCTTACATATATATATTTATGATGATATGTCGAATGTAACAACTATTCAATAAGATTGTTGTACCACCACTTTATGTTACATTTTGTGTTTTCATTTCTATAGTTAAGAAAATTTCAATTAGCTCCGATAATATATATATATATATATATATGTGTGTGTGTGTGTGTGTGTGTGTATGTATATATATATATGTATATATAAGTTAGAAAAAACGACAACGAGTGTAGATAAAAGTAATAAATATTAAATTCATAGTTATTACTTTTGATACGATAAATTTATGTTGGGTAACTAATATCAATGTTTCGTTGTTATTGTTATTATTATTTATATTTTTGTATCATTGGTATTCTAAACCTTTTTAGTAATATACAATACAAAAGAGTATCGGTTCATAACTTTTCTATTAATTAAAGTTAAAAGAACGAAACCAAAATTTAAGGTTTAAAATTTTAATGAAAAATATCACCCTTTAAAACCCGTCGCATCGTGAGGGCAATATAAATCTTGTATAACATCAATTAAGAGCTAGTTACAAATAGTATTTCATTTGTCTTTTTGTGATTGTAAAAAGTTTAATACTAATGATAAGTTATTATTTTTAAATGAAAGATAATATATAAAAATTATAAATAGCATGTTCTTTGTTCTTTTCTCATTGAAAAAGGTTTAGTATTAATGATTAATTACCTTTTTAATGAAATATAAAATAAAAATTGTAGTTGGGTGATTGGTAACTAAGTTGGAGGTTAAATTTGGTAGCTAAAATATTTGACTAATGAAAGATAATATATAAAAATTATAAATAGCATGTTCTTTGTTCTTATCTTTGAGGTGTCACCATCTACTCCTTTATATATATTAATTAAATTATATTTTTGTTATTTATCTTAGAAGAGTTTTATATAAACTTTCTCTTTAAAATACATTATTCTCAAAAATTATTATACGTGATTACGTGGTATGATAAAAAAATAAATAAAAAGGTAGGAAGTTTAAGTTTGATGGCTAGATTTGACCATATTTTATTTGCTACTTAGTATCGATATTATCACTTAACATTGATTACTTTTTATAACACCCCTCTTTCAATACATGAATATTATATTAGTTATCTCGGAAGCGTAAATTTTAAAACATATTTTACTACGGTACATTCAAAGTAATGTACATAAACCGTTTACATAATTAATACTTCACAGTTAAAAGTTATTAAAATCCATAACACATATATTACACAACCGAGGTGTTATATAATTCTAAACAGAGTTTATCAAAACATATCAGAGTAGCAAAGTTTGTCAAACATTCCCTGCTTCTAGAGCATCATCTTCCTGCTACCCACTTCCCAAAATATAACCTGCAGAAAGTAACATGAGGGATTAGCACGAAGCTAAGTGAATGAATTTGTCACCCACAATTCAACTTAGCTTAACCACATGTTTACATCAAATAATCGTAAACACATATTACACAGTACAACAATTCAACAATGAGGATCGGTGGCTCTTGAGAAACCCTACTGCCGCGGTGTGTAACACCCCTCATTCTTAATATTATTATAACATGATTTATGACGGAAGCGTATAATTTAAAATATACTTCATTATTAATTAACACAAATACTGTATACACCCTGTTGAAACTTTTATACATAACTAATTTAAACATGAAAACCAGCATTACATTATTACACGAAGGGGTATTATATTGTACCAAACTTTAGTTTATAACAAAATTTTATCAGAGTAGCACGGCTGTCAAACATTCCCTGTCAATGGCAGTAGTTTCCTGCAACCCAGATTTCCAAAATATAACCTGCAGGAAGTAAAATAAGGGATTAGCACAAAGCTAAGTGAATGAATTCATCACACACAACTCAACTTAGCTTAACCACCTGTTTACCCCAAACAACCGTAAACATGTATTACAACTAGTCAACAATATAGTAATGAGGATCGGTGGTTCTGGGAATACCATAATACCGAGGTGGTTCCCAAGAACACTTATCCAACCATATCCGTTTGACCATAACGGACGAGACCAATGACTAGTGGTTACTATACTCAGACACAGGTTCTATACACACAACAAATGAAGCAAGACCCTGTGTCATTCACACAACAACCAACTAGCCCAACCAACCAGTTCAACGTGTTGACCTCATTAACAACTGATGCCCGAAGGCCACACATAGCACGCAAATTTATAATCAACTATGCATAATAAATACAACAACATATCTACGTTTACTTGTTGCAATCAAATAGTTACAACTAAATCAAATGGTGAGTTCCAAATCCACTCACCAATACCTTGGTCTTCACAAACTCAGAATCCAGGATCACTTATCTTTGGAGGATCTGAGAATCAACAATCAGATATAAGTTAGTAATCCGAATCAACAATACTTAACTTATATCAATTCATAACACTGGGAACTTAATATAATTGACATCCAATTTACAAGTTCTTAATTATGTATTAGTAATTTCAATGTAGTTATCATCATATACTGATACTTGTTTATCGATGTTACATCATATAACAAAGCAATTGACATTAACAATCAAACATTAAAAGTGATGTTGGAATGGCTCATGACCCGCCGGTTGGGGTCAAGGACCCGCCGGTTTCACCCACAAGCCGATGGCTTAACCCATCTAGCCGCCGGGTATTTTAAGTTTTATGTTAACAGAACTTAATTGAGTTTTAAAGCGTCCAGCAACAGCCGGGTAGGGTGGTTAACCCGCCGGTCCAAAGGTTCAAGCCGCCGGCTAGGGTCTTCTGCCCGCCGGCTAGCCAGTGTTCACAAAGAAGCCGCCGGCTAGGTGTACTACCCGCCGGCTTGTTCTTCGTTTTTGCGACAACAGCAGCAGAACAACAACTCTGCCCGAATTAAACTTCAAAATTCTACCACTTTCAAGTGCCAAATCGACCAATTTAAGTTTCCAACCTTAAAGGAGTATCATATAGCATCTAGTTAACATCAAACAACTTAAACAACCTCAATCAATTCCATTTTCATGCCAAATTCATACCAATTTGATAATTCACATATATGAGCTCATTTGAACTCAAAACTATTATTTAGAGACTGAAATTCACAAATTGAACCATGAATTCAAGTTCAGAATCATCATATAGCACTACTAATCATCATATGCTATCAAGTATCAAATCAATTCACCAATTTCATTTTTAAGAAATAAAAGTTCATAAACTTAACATAATTCAAACTTACTTGCTTGATTATGATGATGATGAAAAGCTTACAAGGAATCACAGCTTCAATCTCATGTAATCTTACTTTTAATTTCAATTTGTTGTTTATGGTTTCAAGTAATTGAAGACTTGCTATTTTGAGGAAAAGGTAAAATGGAAAGGAGTAGCTAAATAAGGAGGTCGGCTCTCCTTATAAACCGACTCCCATTTTCGGGTATTTTATACCCGTCTTAAATCTATTGTCTGACACTTAAATATTAATTGTGAGAAACTTATTTTATTGTACTGTCAACTATAGTAAATTAAAACAAGTAACAATTTACTATTCACTATAAGTCCTAAGACTTACTTACCTAAGTTTTTCAATAAACAAATAATATCAAATAATTTCTAAATAATTAAATAATCAATTTAAATAGAGAATTACCAGACCCGACGAGAGGATGTTACACGGTGGCTCTCAAGAACACTTATCAAACAATCTGTAAGGCCAATACAGAATAGACCGATAGCTAACGGTTATTATACTCAAAAACAGGTTCTACACACAATGAATGAATCAAGACCATGCGTAATTCACACAATAACCAAATAGCCCAACTACCCGGTTGACCTCAATAACAACTGATGCCCGAAGGCCACATAGCACGTAGATTTATAATCAATAACTCAGATTAAATAATTCAACCAACACATCTACGTTCACTTGTTGTAACCAAACAGTTACAACTAAATTAAAAGGTGAGTTTCAAATCCACTCACCAATAAATCTGAAGAATCCACACTCAGAAATCTTATATTACCGAGTCTTCGGAGTATCTGAAACACCACATAATACACAAGTTAGTAACTTGTTTCACAATCATCATTCTAGCATATTTATTCAATCAGGTAATCCCTGAAGTCTAGGCAAACAAAAAGTCAATCAGAAATAAGATTAGAAAATTTTGAAATGACGTTTAAAAACTGAAAAATGCCATTTTCGGCCCCTAGATGACCCCGAATGGCCAAAAACTGCCTAGACTCTTAGAATAGAGCCGGGATCATTAGGCCATTTCCGAGTGATCATGGAATTTCAACCCAATCTGAGTTAATGAAATTGTCACTTATCCGGGACCCCGAAAGTGATCTCAGTTCGCAGAGTCAACTCGGTTCGCAACATTTCAGTTCACTTCGCAAGATGTCAATTCGTATAGCGATTCAACTCGCTTCGCAAGTTCAACTCGCATCGCAAGTTCAACTCGCATCGCAGCGACTCGGTTCGCAGAAACTCGATTCGCAACACAAAATATCAGTTCGCAAGATCTCGGTTCGCTTTGCAGAACCTCAACTCGTTTCGCAACAAAAACTTATATGTGAATGCTTACAAATTTTAGATTTTTAGTTCCAATAGGATTTAATTTACTTTTTATTATAAAAATCGTTAATCACTAAACAAACTTTAATTTCTTAACATATATAATCATAAGTTTTTATGAATGTATGGTTACTATAAGTTAACATGTACATTGTTATAATTTTTTTAAGAATACATCAAACATGATATAAAAGATAGGTATTTCTCAATAGTAAACGCGGACGGTAAAATAACTTATTGTTACCATCATCTCTTTAACAATTACATACGACTTACAAGTATAATTTAGTGATATTAAATATATCCCGTCGTGACACGTGAGCATATCATATCTCGTATATATCATTTGAATTGTATTTTTATGGTAACATGTAGATATTAGATGATATTTTGAGGACAATAATAATCGATTTGGGATTAGAGGAGCATGACCCTTAGAGAGGGCAAGGAGGGCAAACAAATCTAGACCATCCATTCCCTTAATCAATGGTCTAAATTAAGCCATGTCATGCAAGGTTTATTTTGCAAATGGATTTGGGCGGAGGGACTATTGTGCAATTTATGTAAAGTAAATTGAAGGGAGTCAAAGTAGGGCAGCCACTCTTTCACACACACATAACCAAACACAGTAACACACACTCTCTCATATCTCTTCTCTCTTTCTTCACCAAACACACACCACCATCGGCCACCACCACCGGCCACCACCATTCGTCATCACCGCACCATCGCTGCCACCGCAACTCCCACCTCCACCACCGCAACTCCATCGCTACCACCACCGTCACCATCGTTGTGCTCGGAGAAAAAAGCGGACGACGGTTTTTGTGGACGGAGATTTAATATGCAAACCACCACCGTTGGTGAACCGGTCTCCACCGGACGTAACTAACTATGGTTGTTTCGTCATATCCTCCCGTCGCACCACCACAACAACCGTCACTCCACCGTCACCACCATTTACCGTCACCACCACCGCTCTACCACACCACTGTATAGATCTGGATCTCTAACTCGTAGATCAAGATGTAAAAGTAGATCTACTTTTTAGATCTAGATCTACCTTTTCAGATCTGAAAAAAATAACTGCATCGTGCATTTCTTTTTACTGCATCATATATTTTTTTACTAGCATTGTACCTTTTAGATCTATAAAATATGAGTACATATTACTGCATCTTTTGTATATCATTACTGCATCTTATGTATTTTGTTAGCATTTTGATATCTTTGTAAATCAATTGCATCGTACATATTTTCTACCGCATCTTACGGTACTGTATCTTAAATCTTAAATACAACTAATGTATTTTTGTGCTAGTACTTTTTTACTGCATCTTGTACACCGTGACTGTATCTTATATTCTTTTAGCATTTTGATGTGTTTGTAAATCTTGATTTTATGTTTGAATCAAAAAATTAGTATTACTTATTAATTGCATCAAGTATATTTTGTTACTGCATCTTTGTATATTTGTTACTGCATCATGTATATACTGTTATTGATTCATGTATTTTTGTTGTTGCGTCTTTTGTATATTTGTTACCGCATCTTGTATATTTGTTACTGCATCTTACGTTCGTTAGCATTTTGACTGAATCTTGCATATTTAACATGTTTTTGTCACTGCATCTTGTATATTTTTTACTTCATCTTACGTTTGTTAGTATTTTGACTGAATCTTGCATATTAACAAGTTTTTGTTACTGCATCTTCTATATTTTTTATTGCAACTTACGTTCGTTAGCATTTTGACTGCATCTTGTATATTTTTTACTGCATCTTACGTTCGTTAACATTTTTTTCTAAATCTTGCATATTTAACAAGTTTTACGATTTAATAAAATTTTTGACAATTTTTTGGAATTATTTAGGGCATTTTTTTTCAGGTTGATCCATAATTTTTATCAAAATTGCAAAATGGTCTCTCCTCCTTTTTATAAATTTGTCAAAATTACAAGAAGACCCCTTCCCTCTTGCCTTTTGCTCCTCTGATCCGCTCCCATAATAATCAAAGTCAAAATAAATACACTACTTTGAATCTTAAATTAGATACCAACCGGTCAAGACTAGTGGATACCAAAAAGCTAATGAACCGAAGCAAAAATTACGAAAATGGTTACAACTCTTTAATTTTTCAATAGTTTTTTTATAAAGCTTTTTTCATGAAAATGTGTAAGAGCTTTTTTTTAAAAAAGCTTTTTCTTCAATAACAAAAAACTTTACTTACACAAAGAATAATTAAGGGAATATATGAATAAACTAGAGATGAGGAGATTACAAAAGCTTGAGATTTGTAAGGCTTTTGCATCCTCTTTCCTCTATATTTTATTTGTGTTTAATAATTTTTGTGTAAGTAAAGCTTTTTGTTGTTGGAGAGAAAGTTTTTTTTTTTAAAAAAAAGCTCTTACACATTTTCATGAAAAGCTTTATAAAAAAGCTATTGAAAAATTGTCATTGTGGATGCTCTAAAGATAAGTTGCAAAATTAAAGGTTACAAATTATACAGAAATAAAAGAAATTTTCAATACCTGGATGGCTGGATCGTGAAATGATGCTGACTCACCTATTAACATATGTGATACCACACGTGTAGGATTTTATTTCGCATATACCCACTAATTTTGCACATTATATCTCGTAATTGAATTATAGTACACCTAATCTTCCATGTAAGCACTTTTTAACACATAAGCACCAACGTAACTGCTTGAGTCATCGTCAATTCATGACCCCGGTTGCACATTCCCTTTTTATAACAAAATAAAACTCATAACTCTTAAATTGTGTAAGTTAATACCATGATCTCCTTAATTGTCGAGCATTTTGGTAAATTACATTCCTTGTTTTCTTTGAAATTTGGCCCAACTTTATAAGTGCGAAAATATTTTACTTGATATGTCATGTTTAGTTTTTCAATAGCAATTTGAATAGATATATTTTTCCTTTTCAAAATTTTCCCTTTATTATTTATACAAAATACAAATAGTACCAAAAATGTAACTGAAATATGTCCCTTCACTCGACTTGAAAATAATGTTACGAGTTAGATAACTCAGTAAACTATCTCATATATAGCCCTATAATCAATCTCATAAATGTGAGAGTAAATGGAACATATTGTCATATTTAATTATTCTATCAAGTTAATAATTATAATTGAACTACATTAATATTTAATTTCCACATGCAAAGCAGGGTTTTATATGGATTCTTATGCACACTACCCCTTATTTATGGTAATTAAAAAACTTAACGTGAAGTCAAAAATGCATGGTAAAACACTACTTCAAATATTCGGGTCACGTTCAGTGGTGCGTACAAAAGACATCCATGAGATTTTTAGTTTATTTTTTCTTCTTAATTAAAGTTTGGTATAAACATTTAAAAAGTTTACGGGATCTCAAATCTTTTATCTTCTAAAAACTTCAAGTATAATTTTTGTTTGGTTGATAAAGATATCATTATTTCATTTTTCTATAATAATAAATATATGACTACTAATATAAAATTTCATTTCAGGAATAACTACTCTTCCCTATACGTTAACACATATGAAAATTCCAATTATTAACTATAATAAAAGCTTCGATTATCAGTTACAACAACTTTCGATTCGTTTCACTAAGATAAAGTTAAATAATCGATATGTAAGTTATAAAAGCTACAAGTCCAAACTTTCATACATTTTTACTGATTTCTATGAGTATTTTGTCAAATACACGAGATCGTATCTTTATAATTTGATGAATTTTTTGGAAAAGGAAATAAAAAACAACAACTCCATGACTATGGTGAGTATAATAATAATGTTGAATATACAATAAAAGTATAAAAATGTGATTATTGAGAAGGAAAAAAAGTTACTATTATGTTTTTTGTATTTTAACCATATATCTAAATAATTTTTAATATATTGTTTTTTTAGAAAGGCACAATAACACTAATATTTAGATTGATTCACGAATATATACATTTGTCCCATCCCATAACTCGAACCCTTAACTTATTGGTTGGAAGGGTCACCACGATACCGCTAGGCTAAAAGCTCTTTGGTACTCCGTATTTTTAATATATTGTTGCTTCTACCAAAACCTGGGAATATTGTTGGATAGGAAGATGAAACTTGTATTGCTTGCATTATACGTCTATCTATTCATATAAAAAAGGGGTAAAACAGACGTACGTTATCGTTTCATATCATATTATTAATTAATTAATTAATTCTAATTATCAAAACATTTAACATTTGTACCAACTCTTGTTGCAAGTCAATATGTTACACCCCTTTAAAATACATTTTTGGCAAAAGTGTTGTAATCAACACAACTTCTAGGGAGTAAAATACTTACAATTGGAACGTGTTACATTTACATAATATACATATTCTTGATTCTTCAAACAAAATACGTTGAATATATTCGAGTCACCAAATTTAATTGTCAAGTATTTCACATTTTTTCATGACTTTCAATCAAACCCCTTCTGGTCAATATATATTTGGAAGAAGATTAAAAGATTCTTCTAATATTTCATTTGTTAAAACATATAAATAAATTTGGTTTTACTAAATCGGATTATGAAAACATTCTTTATAAATGAGTGGTTATAATTTTTTAATATTATGGAAGCATCAAAACTTTGGTTATAAATGGGTGGTTAATTATAATTTTTAAATTTTACAAATAAGTTTTGGAGTTGAATAATATTATTTACCGTTTACTAGTCTATCAAACTCATTTTAATTGTCTAGATTATTCAGTTTGTCACAAAATTAATAATCACTAAGCAAATAAATTGCACTCTCGCAAAATTTATTCATTTACCTATTGTACCCTTGATTAACTACCATTTTAACAACTTTTCGATTCAAATGAGAATTATAGTTGAGCATTATCTTTAAAAATACTTCATTAATTAAGTTGATAAACAATTACAGTAGAACAGAAACTGACTATATAAAAATCAAATGTTTTATACTTTTATCACTAGAGTTTTACATTGGCGTGAAGAAATCTTCATCTTCATAAAAAAAAAACAAAAACTGGAGCGTGTAAGACACGAGCAAAACAAGAGCGTGAAAAAGGCTATCCATTGAGATAAAACTTCTCTCCCACACGAATTAGGCCCTCTTGTGTACGACTGCGCGCATTACGCACCCCATTTTCCCTTTTTTAGGTTTAAGCCTTATCTAATTTTACATTAATACCCTTCAACCCCATATAAAATTCACAAATTATTTTATTTTCTTTAAACTTCCCAAATTAAACATAAACAACAAATTATTAAAAAACGAACCAAACCCTAGAAAAACACAAAACACAAAATCGGTGATCCCAGAGTTAATTTAACATCAATTCACCTTAATTACAGCTTTTCGATACGTCAAATTTGAAGAAAAGGTTAGTGATTTGTTAATTTTAATAGTTTTAATCGTTTACCCAATTTAGTTAGTTTGATTAAATTGTTTGTGTAATATGTTTGATTTTGATATATATTATTGTAGTATGTATACTATGTTTAATTGATGTTGCTATTTGGATTATTGTAGCTATTGCTGTACTTTTGTTGATTGTTTTGCCTGATGAATTCAGGTTTTGGGGATAAAGTCAAGTATTTTTTTCCTAAATTATATACTTGAGGCTTTGATATCATTATTATTTATTTTTTTATAATATACTCTAATTAATCCATTTGTAGGTATTATAAAATTACTTTTCAAATCATTGATTTGTTCTTGTATCATTTTTTTATGTCGTAATATAGTCTCTAAATATAAAGATCTGTTATTATTTTATAAGAAACTGTGACAGTTGTATATATATTTATTATTGCTATATGTAAATTGTAATGGTTTGCTAATCTGGATTAATGAAACAATTAGTATTTTATTGGGAAAACTAGATCTTGTCACTGATCAACTACAAGAATTTAAGGTAATTGTATTATTTGGTTAAAATTTTTGTACAAATATACCTGCTATAATAACAAACTATTGATGGCTGTGTTTTGACCTGTTGTTTGTTTTTGTTATATGTGTTGTGTTTCATCCATAGGCTTAGAGATGATCTGTTTCTTGATTTTGGGATATTTATTATATTTTTATTGTTTTTGGCAGGTTTAGGTGATCTAGTCACAAGTTTGAATATATACCATGAAGTTCAAAAAGGGTAGCAAAGTAGAGGTTATGGATAAGGAGGCACCTGCATCGTGGCATGTTGCGGAAATCATATCTGGAAATGGACATGCTTATAACGTGACGTATGATGGCTACGAAGGTGTCGAAAAGGTATCTAGAAGGTTCATTAGGCCTTCTCCACGTGCAATCATTTCGCAGAGATGGGCGAGTGGTGATATTGTGGAAGTGTTTGATGAAAATTCATGGAAAGTTGCAACTGTTTCAAAAGTCTTAAAAGGAGGCCGATATATGGTAAGACCGCACGGGTTCACCCATGAAATGAAGATCCACAAAACAAACATAAGGGTACGACAGTCATGGGTTGATGGTCAATGGATTCCAGTTGGGAAGGTATTATTTTTTTCTCTTCTCTTGCCTCTGAACTATATTTCTTATTTGTACAAATAATTATTATGTAAAGTTTAATCTTTTTGTTTATCTGTTGGCTTCTTTATATAGATTTCAGGAAAGTATGGAGTCGAACCGAATTTCTCCCTGAAGATGGACATCCAGCGATGTGAGGAACAAGATGATTGCTTAGCTGTCCACAATGATGCTAGATTTCAGGAGTCTCTTGTTTTATCTAGGAAGCTGAAGAGAGCTTCACCTTTTTGCTCATCTATTATTCAAGCCAAGAAATTCAAACCTGCTGAAAAAGATGGCAGGCAAAGGCATGTTTCAGGCCATTCATTTGAAAAGGTAGATGCTTTTGAGGGTAACAAATACATGCAAGCCTCATTTAACAATAGTTTAAATGGTTATTATGAAATGGAGAAAAGAAATTCAAATGGTGTTGGTTGTAATGATCATGTAAGACTATCAGAACCTAATGACTCTGACAATGACCTGTGCTCTGTCGGTAGTTGTAGTGTTCCTTGTGACGATCCTAATAAGTTGTCTAGTCAATATGATGCAGATATTCTTTCTAGTGATGGAGAGTCTAGTAGTACTTCACGGGATGAACAGGAAGTGGCAGTGAGTATTCATAGGTTAGAGTTACATGCTTATCGTTCCACTTTGGAGGCATTATATGCTTCTGGCCCATTAAGTTGGGAAAAAGAAGCATTATTGACAAACCTTCGCATTAGCCTCCACATTTCAAATGATGAACATTTGAGAGAGCTAAAGAATTTAATTTCTTCTGGAGCGGGTATTCTTGATTAACAGTGAATTGACAGTTTTCTGTGTTTTCGTTTTCTTTTCTCCCCTTTTAAAGATTAGGATGTTCTTGTACAATTCCAATAATATTGTAAGAAGTAATATGAGATATTACGTGTAGTAGCTTTCTCTGCCAAATATCCGCAGTACCCCAAACTGTTCGTTTTTGTAATTAGTAATGCAATGTATCTAATCTTTTAATGAATTGAAATTAGACCCCAGATTGTCTTTCACTATTTGTTCACTGTAAACTACATTTTTTTCTACTTTGTTGTTTAGAATGTTATTGACGTATCGTATACGTTTTCCAGAGCCACAATTGGAGGCATGCATCTCTTGCTTCCAAAGGTCCAAACAAGATTCTGGTTCTGCTGCCTTTCTCTTGGAAAAAGCAGTGGGACATTTCAGCATCAGTTTGCTACAGATAAGACCATTTGTTGCCATTGGCACTTATCTGTAACCATAAAAAGATAGCGGTGGCTCGTTGATCAACCACCACTATCAATATTTAACATTATTAGCTGATCTGTTACTATTTCAGGCCAGCATTTTTCTTTCATCACTATGCTGGAGATGATTATGTTGATAAAGGTGTCTAACATACCATTGGCTTTCTGTGTAATAATTAGCAATTGAAGGTTGATAATCTTTTTGTTTGCAAAGGAGCCATACAGCCAGTCACCGAATGAAATTACTTTTTTTGTGAAGGTTTTCTATATTGTATTATTATATGGTTGTCTTAACTGAAATGCAGGTTTGTTTTGAGAAGAAACCTCAAGTGCACTGTAAGTTACTGCATTACAGATTTTATCGAAAGGCAGAGCATCATGCATAGATTTTTGTTAGTAACAATGTAAAAAGGATATTTTTGGTAATTGTGGAATGCGTCATTACTAATTACGAGTATGCAGCTATTATCTCTGTATGTAAATACTGTAGTGAACATTCAACGTTGAGTTTGTTCGTGTGACTTTCTGGATTTCTGGTCATGTCTTTAATATGTGTCACAAAAAGAGTCATGCTGCATACAAAGATGTTCTATAGACACTGTACTCCCTCTTTGATGTGAAGTTTTTATGAGCTTTTAACTGTAACTAGATGTTTGTATGTTCCAGATATTGATTTTTACATGCGATTCGATTGCTGTTATGTCCATTTTTGTGCAAAAATAACTCTTGTAAACAAGCTTGGTGGTCTTCATGAAACAATATTAAGCTTAGTGTGCTGGCAAAAACGTGCCATAATTCCAAAACCTATGAACTACCATTGTATGTAGCCATGTTTTGTAGTTGCTGCTTCTTGCAGCATGGTTTTGCAGCAGTTCTATAAAATCACTTTGTATCATCCAACAATTGATAAATATAGATTAATTTTGTGGTGGAAAGACATCACTCTATTTTGCAATGATGCACTGTTCTAGTGCTGTGAGATGCAAATCATGATATGTTGGGTTGCATATCTTGCTAGTTACATATCAAATAAGGTATCCAATGAAACTGTATATATTTGCATCATTCTTTTGGCATGCAGTACTTTCCAACTGGACAAAAATCAATACGCAATGCTGCCGTGAGTCCTGACTTTTACAAAATGTATTGTAAGCTGTGAAAACCCAACCCATTCTCTTCTTAGTTTTTTGTCGCACTTTTGTCTGACATTTCCTACTTATTCGCTGAGGAACTTATATGTTGTTTTATCATAAATCGACCATATGATGATGTTGAGGAACTTATTTGTTGTTTTATCATGACTTTTGATATTTACGGGTTTTAGTGGATATACCATATTTCGTAGGTGGTTTTGAGTTGTTTATATTTATTCATGACAGGATGGTGATAGTGATGCTGTTCTCAAAGGATGGAATGAAATTCATTGCAAGACTTCAACTTGAATGAAGAAGATTGATTTTTATTTCCATCAGCTTGATTTTGTACTGGTATTTGTTGATCAAGATCTTGGAATTATCAGCAACTTTTAGTTGTTTATATTTCTTTATGTTCATAACTTCATATCACATAAATAAATACACATAAAATAAAATAAGTGACACGTGCTAATATTCCCTGCACACAACCAAACTATGCTTTCAGCATGTAGTTTGAATGTAAAAGCAACCAAGATGTGTTGTTTGGTGGTAAGTCAAAGTTCAGGTTAAAGGATTGGAGTGGTTTACAGAAGTGTCTAAATGGATGGTTTGGTTTGATATGTGGTATTTTGAAACCAAAATCCAACCAAACTGAACTAAATTAATAACCTTTCTCCCTACTCCACCATGTCACATGGACCATGTGTGACCCAACCACATGGTGTCTTTTATCTTTTCATTGCAAGTTTCGATCTACTTAACATGTATTAATTTAATAAGTATTAAACTTAAACTCAGACGATGTAGCAGAGGTCACGCAAATCAACTTTGGTGTAAAGAAACAAATCCAAAAGGACTTAAAGTGTAGCCGCAAATGCAAATCTTTTAATAAAACCTTACAAACCAAGGGGATAAGATGCTTGCTCTAAACAGTAAGAGTTGATAAAAGTGGACATTTGCAACACAATAATAAGTAAAAACTTTAACATCCTCCCACACAAATAGACTTAAAAATCCAGGGAAAACGGGACACACTGTCTTCACTACTCAAAAGCATCATCATCGTCATCTGGAAGGGGTTGATTTGCAGCTTGTGCAAGCTCAGCCTCATGCCTACAAACACATAATATATACATGACTAATAAATACAAGAACCAAGTAACCAGCAGAAACGTTAGTAAAAAGTAAACTCACTGTTGTTGAGCAACAAGATCAATTTGAACTTCTGGTGGAGCAAGTGCAGGAGACTCAACAAAGTGCAAGTTCGGGTCCCTAAACACCAACAAACATCAAATTCCCTTGGGAAGTTATTTTGAATATTTGTCATATATAATGTCAACTCCCACAAAAAGTATATTTGGCTACAAATTATAGAGAATAGGTACCCGGCAAGTTTCCTAGCAAGGTAGAGGAATGGCTTCTCAAAGTTGTAGTTGCTCTTGGCTGATATCTCGTAATATTGCAAGTTTTTCTTTCTGTGGAAAGTAACCTGCTTTGCTTTCACTTGACGGTTCTTCACATCAACCTTGTTTCCACATAGTACAATTGGAATGTTCTCGCATACCCTATAAAGAGAGTTACCCCATAAATAGTTATAAATCTGAAATACCCAACGTGATAAAAAACAAAAGAACTTTACACTCGGAGTAAAGGTAATTAAAGATAAAATCTTGCAGAACAATAAAACGAAGAGAATCTTTGAACCAAACCTGCATAGGTCACGATGCCATGTGGGAACATTCTTGTAAGTCAATCTGGCAGTGACATCGAACATGATGATAGCACATTGACCATGAATGCTGCAATTGAATCATATAGTTGATTTGTCAATAAGTATAAAAGAACGAAAAAATGATGTATGAATTCCAGCATAGGTGATGTCCACAAGGTTACTTTAGTTGGTATTTTACCAAGTAGTTTAGATATTTGACAAATAAGCAAAAAAGTTCCTCAATAAACTCTAAGCATTGTAAATATGTAACCCACCAACCCTCAATGAAATAACAATATCCATTGCATGCCAACTCCACAAGCAACCCATTTTAATATATTGTAGAAATTGATTGATTGGCAGTGATGTCAATTGTACTAACAAAAATTAGAGAATTAGCTCGATAGCATTTGCCATTTGGTTCGCATAGAGAAAATGACAATTTGCAGTTATAAACAGAATACTTACTAGTATCCATCCCTAAAGTTATACACAGAATACTAACTAGTATCCATCTCTAAAGTTATAAACAGAATACTTACTAGTATCCATCTCTAAGACCACCAAATTTCTCCTGTCCAGCTGTATCCCAGCAGTAAAACCGAATCTTACCACAGTTGGTGAAAAAATCCAAGGGATGAACCTCCACACCAATTGTTGCTGAACATGATCAACATAAAAACATTATCAACCAATTATGTACATAACCCAAAACATTCATTAAGCAAATTCCCTAACAGTAACAAACTTCCATAATTCCTTACGTTCATATTTCTTTTCAAATTCTCCGGTCAAATGCCTCTTCACGAATGTAGTTTTTCCTGCAGAACCACAACATCAGAAACACTTGTTCACATTATTCCCATCACTAAAGCACTAATAATAACAAATTCAATAAACTAAAAGTTAAGCTATATCTAAAAACCCCAAGGCATCGTTCAACCATACTCAGGTTACTTGTCTCCTCATTATCAATTTTAAAGAAGTAAATAGTGGACAGAGAACAACATTCAAAAAACGTTAATGTTTTTAATAGAACACTAGTGGCATAAAAGCTCTGATAAATTGCATAACTAATCCTGACGTTCACCGTCTACAATACTGATATACAAAAAAGACCAAGACTTTAACAAGAATAAACTCATGAACCAATAAAGTCATAAAACGAGGGGGGGGGGGGGGGCAAGTGAACTTTAATATTCTGTTTTTCACAAAAAAAATTAAAAAATCTACCAAACAAGTTAGCAGATTGTTGTAAGATAATATCAGATATCAGCATGCATTACAAATAGTTATATTTGATAAATCATAAACTAGGCCTAAACTTTCAAGACTCAACCGTTGATTCACAATAAGAATCACTTAATGATGTAAATTTAAACCAAGTGCTCAAAAATTAGCATTCACATATTGGCTGAAAAGCATTTTATTGTAACAATCAAACACATCAGAATACGGATAAACAAATACAGCAGCCAAACAACACTAAACTAACTGAAATTGAGATGGTAAATAATCTTCATTGTTATCTATCATCTATGTTATACTTTGTTAAGATAAACCCTAAACCTGAATATAATTGTAATTAGATGGCAGCTAAACAAAGCACAACACTAAAACCGTATAGATTGATATGAATCTACAAAAAAAAATCTTATGAATTTAAAACCTTACCAGTTCCACCATCTCCAACAATAACAAGTTTGAAACTTGGGTAATCAACAGTTTGCTGATTTGGTAAAGCCTGAAAACCAAAAAGATAACACCAAGCAAAGATTAAACACAAACCCACAAAAACTAAAGCATAAATTCAACAGTTTTAATCAAATCAAAACAAACCCAGATGATATAAGGTCAAGATTTACCATTTTTAAAAGCTCGGAGTTGACGGAGATAGTGATGAATAAATGGGTTTGAAACTTTGTATGTTTATATAGTACGAGTAATGGATGGAGAAAGCAGGTTCAGATTCTGCGTTTTGAAAATGTGATACCCTAGACCTATATAGACACAAACACGGAGACATACATATAATATATTAATATATAATATATATATATATATATATATTATATATTGTTTAGCTTCAATCTCACGCATCATTTCAACCGTCCGATCAAACTCGTTCAGGGTGATTAACTGGTCACGTGAGACTCACGTGAAATGTTAGTAAAAATATAATCCCTCTACCCAAAATATTTCTGCATAGTTTAATAAACATATAATCATTATTATTTTCTCTTTCTTATTTTTTTGCAAAACAACAATTTTACCCTTAATTAATTAATTAATATTTTATATAAATTTTGTAATAGCAATTTAAATATGATAATCACGATCAAAATTTAAGTGAACTATATATTTGAGACGGATGTAGTATATTGTTTCAAGCTCGCTCATACTCCTTCTCTTCCATATAGGGTTGTATTATGCAAGAAAATGATCATGAATTTTTAAATTGAGTTCACAATTTTTAGCGAGATGTTGGGTGAGTCTTGAACGTATGTTCGGTGTTCAACATCGTCTTATATGCGTTGTTTTTAGGGCGGAGTGTATGAGCCGATCACCACCGGATTTGCAAGAAGTAAATGAATTATTATCTTTATCATCTAAAAATATTACTTCCTCAGTCCCATTATTATGGTCCATCTTTCTTTTTACGGACGTTGCAAATTAATTGCCCACTTTCAAAAATACATAGGGAAGTTTGATCGTGATTACCATGTTACCATTAATTGAAATTATTATTACAAACTTTTAAAGATGCATTAATTAATTGGTTATGGGTAAAACTGTTATTCTGTAAAAAGTAAGAAAAAAAAATAGTAATGATTCTGTTTTTATTAAACTGTGTACTTTTTATCGGATGACAATTATTTCGAGAAGGAAGGAGTATTATACATGTTTCTTATTTTGTCAAACGAGACAAAGTCACGGATAGTCAATGGTACGTGGAGCCCCAAACTACTCGAGATTGCAAGGTTATAGTTGATTAAATTATAAAACAACAAAATACACAATCAAAGCTTTAAAACCGCTAGGATACTCGTTGAACAATAAAGCTTATATCTTGAAGGGGAAAATGGTGCTTCAATTAACCATATTATTCCCACTTTTCATTGCTACAATGTTCTTTTTCTTCATTATTATCGTCATCATCATCACTCATTGCAAAAGCTCAAACATAAACCTTCCTCCACAACCATGGAAGCTCCCTCTGATTGGGCATCTGCATCATATCTCAACAGCAGTACTGCCTCATCATGCTCTCGCAAACATGGCGAAAAAACTTGGACCAATAGTTGGGTTACAACTCGGCGAAGTTTCTGCCATCTTAATCTCATCATCTACTTTGGCTAAAGAAATCATGAAAACCCATGATATTTCTTTCGCTAGCAGACCCAAATTTCTAAGTGCAGAAATCATCTGTTACAATTACACAGACATCGTCACCTCTCCCTATGGCAACTACTGGAGACAAATGCGTAAAATATGTGTCTTGGAGCTTCTAAGTGCGAAAAAAGTTCAATCGTTTCAGTCAATTCGTGAAGAAGAGTCATGGAACCTCGTTGAATCCATTGCCACGCAGACAGCAAAGACCATCGACATTAATGAGACTATTTTTAAAATGATAAACAATATCGTATCTAGGGTTGCAGTTGGGAGCAGATGCAAGGATCAAGCGCTTCTTGTTGAGGTAATTAAGGAAATTACATCTCATTCTGCTGGCTATGATGTATCAGATCTGTTCCCATCTCTCAAAATATTGCATCTAATTACTGGGACGAGGAACAAGTTGATGAAGATACATAAGAAAATGGATGACATACTTGACAACATCATCTCCGACCACCACGAACGTCATGCATGTGGACAAAGTGACCGTAACGAAGACCTTCTTGATGTTCTGCTTAGGCTCAAAGATGATGGTGGGCTTGACTTTCCATTAACTTCGGATAATATCAAATCAGTAATCATGGTAAGTAATTTTTAGTAATCATGGTAAGTATTTTTTTTAAGGGGGTTAGTGATTAAGAATGCATTTAACTTGTACTCAATGTCTATTGTGTGTACCCAACTTATGTTTGCTATTTTTAATGCATTAAACTTTTAAATAACGTGTTTTAGTATATTTTGATGATGTGTCAAACTCTCCGGATGCCACTTGATACCTTAATTAAACGAGTGACACATCAGCAAATTACATTAAACATCATTTTTAAAAGTCGGATACATTAAAAATAGCAAACGTAAGTTGAGTACACAAAATAGACATCGAACACAAGTTAGATGCCATTTTCAAACACCAACCTTTTTTAACATATATAAAAAATGTTGATCTATTCCAAGTTTCCAACACGAACAATTATATCTATGTACAATACCTTTATAACTATTTCACAAAAATGAGTGATAAACCCCAAATATTAAACCTAAAGATAAATTAACAATGTGATTGGTGCCACGTACACTTAATGGTAAGTATTAGGGGAAAGAAGTTGAATCCGCATGAAATGGCTAACACATATATTAATACTCGATCTTGCCATAATAATGGCACATGTAGGATGTGTTTTTAGGAGGCACGGAGACTTCTTCATCAACGATCGAGTGGGCAATGTCAGAATTAATGAAGAATCCAAGGGTGATGAAAAAATTGCAAGACGAACTTAGACGGATACTCAAGGAAAGGAAAAAGATTCATGAGTCAGATATCCAAGAAATACCCTACCTGAAACAAGTGATCAAGGAAACGTTGAGATTGCACCCTCCAACTCCATTTTTAATACCTAGAGAGTGTCGAGAGAATTGTGAGATAGGCGGGTACCATATACCTGTCGGTACAACAGTTATGATTAATGTGTGGAAAATAGGGCGTGATCCAGATTACTGGACTGATCCTGAAGAATTCATACCCGAGAGATTTATGGAAAGTTCGGTTAACATGATAGAAAGAGATTTTAAATATCTCCCGTTTGGTGCTGGAAGAAGAATGTGTCCGGGCATTACTATGGGCTTTGCTAACGTGGAACTTCCTTTAGCAATGTTACTCTACCACTTTGATTGGGATCTCCCAAATGGAGAAAATCTTGATATGACCGAGTATTTTGGAGCTACTGTTGGTCGAAAGAATCACTTGCTTTTAGTTCCAAGGCTTTACAGCGTAAACTAATGACGCATTTATATGTAATTACTCAAGAAAAGGGTCTATTTTCTTTTATCTTTCCTAATCTGAATGTAATAGTTACACGTTGGGTTAAACTACCGTTGGATCGTCTTTAGTGATATCATTACTTTGATTTTGTTATTTAGCGATGGCTCCTTACTCTCCTTTTTTATTTTGTTTGTTTGGTTTTTTTTAGTACTATCCGTTTAACCTTTTAAACTTGTTTTGTTTACTTTTTTTTTTCTTCATGTTTTTAAAATTCATTTTTGTTTTTAGTTTGTATACTTATTATAAGTGATTATTATTATTATTAATATTTTTTTTTTCAAAAACATCTAAATGGTGATTTTCATTCCCGATTTGTACCAAATAAAAGTTTCTTTTTAAAGTATTTTTTATAAGCTTAGCAACAAACATTTCGGTTTACAAAGAGAGTAGTAAACTTTTTTATTTATTTGTCAAAATGATGTTTCTATCTAATTTTTCCCGAAATATTTTTGAGAGTCTATTGTTTTTGTAATATGAAGCTTTAATCTGTTAAATTGATTTGTAAAATATCGACGCTCCATATCAAGTTCTATATATCCATATACTTTAGTTTGTTTTATACATAATACATATATATGTACCGAACTTGAACGTTTGGATACACTAGCTAGGTTTTTAACTACACATTAATTAATTCACTAAAGTCTAAACATCATGATGCATTATAATATGATAAATTTTGATACAGTAAAATTTATGTCATTGATGCATCGTTAGTATAATATAACAATAATCCACCATATTGTATAATTATATGATATGATACGCCATTAATATACAATAATGATATTTATCTTATACCAAAAAATATATAAATACCCTGAACTTGAATAACTATATTTTTTATTACCTAGAACTTGCAAATACGATACCCGAACTTTCAAAGGTGCAATATGGTACCCGAACTTGAAAACTTGGTATATTTTGAGCCATTTAATCACTTGTCTCAGTCACGTACTCACGTGATATCATGTGTCCGGTGTATACCCAAACTCTGTTAAATCAATCAGAATTACTAGCTTCTTCACGGACATAGATTATCAATCATATTCAATTACCGTAAACAATATGGCCAATCCATCTCCAAAATATGAGTTAGCTTCTGTTTGAGTTAGCTTTTTAAAAGGAGTTTTTTTTAGCTTTTTTTGTTGTAAAAAGACTTTTTTCTTTACCAAGACCGTTTTGACTTAATAGCTTTTCACAACAAAAAAAAACCAATTTTTGTTAAAGCCACTTCAAACACCATCTTAGATAGCTTTTCACAACAAAAAAAAATCAATTTTTGTTAAAGCCACTCCAAACACTGTCTTAGATAAGCGATTTGGGAGGGTTTTTTAGCTTATTGCGTTATGATACAACTAAAAAGTTCTTGAAAAGTGTTTGGGGAGCTTTTTACAGAGCTTTTAAACTTTTTTGTGAGAGTGAAAAGCTAAAGGTCAAAAGCTTCAGATTTTGAGTTTTTTCTTAACAGAAAAGCTATTTCCGAAAAGTTAAGCTAAACACCACCGAGTAGCAATTGTTTAACTTCTCAATAGTGTTTTGGATCAGAAACAGTGGTCGTAGAAGTTTTATAAAAATCAGTCATACATAGCGGATGCCCACCATCCTTACTGATGAAATGCAACACGGAACTAAAACCTCTTTGTCAGAGTAATTTGGAAGCACCTATCTGCTAGCAACCCAACAGTTAATAAAACACTCCTCATTTTACAATCATTTAAATATAATATGTCGGAAGCGTAAGTTCAATGATCTTGTACCCACGGAGCGGTACACTGAACACCAACCCAATCGAGACGAAAAAAAGAAAGAATAGCAACTACATAAATAACCTTTAATAATTTACATAATCTATTCAACATATAAAATTCAACCTTTTTAAATCATAATTTATCAGACTGGGTGTTATATGAAAACAAGATATAACAATGATTTATACAAATCAATATCAGAGTCACGCCTCGTTGTCAAACATTCCTTCCCATCCGACTTCTTGCCCACCCTTATTATATCCATAACCTGCAAGAAGTGTTAATGTGGGGGATTAGCATAACGCTAAGTGAATGAATAATTAACCAACAGTCCAACTTAGCATAACAACCTTGTGTACAACAATTAACACTAATTACACAAATACACAATACCACTTTTCAACAATGCAACAGTTCAACAACATTACAACTTAATAATGAGGATCGGTGGCTCTTGAGAAACCCTACTGTCGCGGTGACTCTCATAGAACACTTACCCAACCATATCCGTATGGCTATAACGGACGAGACCGATAGCTAGTGGTTACCATACTCAAACACAGGTTCTATACACACAACAAATGAAGTAAGACCCTGTGTAATTTACACAATAACCAACTAGCCCAACCAACCAAATCAACCCGTTGACCTCATTAACAACTGATGCCCGAAGGCCAAATATATCACGTGATCACATATCCACATATTTATGAGGTCACACATCAGACTAATCAGTATATTAACAGTATTATTACTATTAAACCAAAATCATCATGGCAAACAAAAACAGTAATAATACGTTACTTGTTGTAACCAACCCTGTTACAACTAACCACACTGAGGGTTAAAGATCCACTCACCGAATATTTCAGTCATCCACTCAGTAGTCTAATGTCACTGAGTCTTCTCCACATCTGAGAATACAATAGAACAACACAAGTTAGTCACTTGTCTCAATATTTATACAACATCACCTCAATATGTTTACATCAACCAAATTTAAAATACTCAATTCATATAAATTTACACAATCATCACAGTTATCAATATCCAAACCATACTTACATGGTTTCATATCATAGTTCTCAATAACATATTTAGTAACTATCACATAATACTTAACTAATCAAAATCATCGGTCTAGTACTTAATCATGACTAATTATCATGATAATCTTTCTTTCAACTTAATTAAATAAGTGATTACTAACTTATATTACTTTAACACAAATCATGCCAAGGCTATGAATAACCACCTTAAACATCAAATCTTATTACCAAGTAAGGTGAATTAATACATATTCTTTGCACTTTTACAAAACTCACTTTAATTACAACTCATATAGCTTGATTAATCCACTCTTAGGTTAGATTAAGATTACTAACCATCTTATTAACAACAATTATCAATCATATGCCACTAACATAAGCTTAGAGACTTTGATTCATAATTTACTCAATTGTATCAAATATGATATAGGTGATTCCATTAACTTTATCATATTTCATCATCATTAATCAACTATAATATAATCATTAACAACTATTAACAACTACTCATCATTAACTTAAGCTTAAGAGTTTTAACTCTTAAAATACATATTAAGTTCATGACTTTCTTCATAAACATAAATCAAAATTTTCAATTCTAGATTAGGGCTTAGCTTATAATCATGAAATTATCATTAACTAACCACTATATGATCATTACAAGCTTCAATTTCAAATTACTCAAGCTAATTTCATCAAATACACAAAACCCCATTTTCTAGGTTTTAAGGAATCAAGAAATTAATACTTACAACATGATTAGGAGGATCAAGGGATGATTTAATCACGTTTTTGAAGCTTCAATCAAAGTTCTAGGGCTTCAATTTTGGATTTTAACCCATCAATTAGTTAAAACCCCAAAACCCCCAAATTCTAGGTTTAAAGAAATCAAGAACACATGATCATACCTTGTTTCTAATGATAATAGAAGCTTGAATTTGAGTTTAGCAACTTCAATTTGATGTTTCCTCATGTTCTTGATAATTGATTTAGGGTTTCTTGTATGTATGTGTGTATGTACGGTTATGTATGTATGTAGAGATAGGTTTTAGAATAAACCGACTCAAACAAGTGAGGGTATACTAGAAGTGTTTGAATTTCATTCCCCGTACTTATCATTATCGGGAACTTAAAAACCATTTACGGGGAAACACTATTTTATTTTACCGTCAACTAAATTAAATTAAAACAGTTAATAATTTATTAGTCACAATAAATTATTCGACTCTTTTCCCCATTTATTTTTAAATAACACAAGGAACCTATTTCCTGACATATTAAATAATAATTCACAGTCAAAAAATATTAAAATACTAACAGACCCGAGGAATGGATGTTACAGTTAACAACTACAACAGCTTTGGTGGAAGAATACTTTGAAGACGCATATGTATCACACATAGCTTGCTCGCATACACTCTAGATGTGTTTAATAAAGATCTTTCGCAGGCTATTTTTTCGTCACTTGTTGCTACTAACCCCGGGAAGTTCTCGTTACCTTTTACAATTCCCAGCTTGACTATAATTGTTTTTATGTTTTCGTGCAACGAGGACATTGCACATCTTAAGTGTAGGGGAGGGGTTATTTACACTTGAATTCTTGTTCAATCAAAATTCTTTAATAGATTATTATCCCTCTAGCTTATTATTGGGTCTGTTATTGATAATGATTTTATCAATCAATCGGTACAAACTATAGTAATCGGATTAGAAGCGGTAATCCGTTTTAGGATTTTTACGTCCCCAAATTAGGTAGTTTTTATCGTCAAGTTCATCGAGTTGCCAGTGAAATGTTTGAGAGTTTTTGTGACAACTCTCCAAATTAGGTACTGATTTACATTAAGCATGTGCATTCTTACGCTAATTTCCTGATTAAGTTTAAAACAAAAACTTCTGATGCGATGTAAGTCTAGCAGCCTAGTACTTTTAAACAAAAAGTATTACTAATACGTAAGTAATTAAAGTTACGTACAAATGTGTCGAGACGAACCCGACAGATAAATATGACAAAAGTTGGTGACACACCATAATTAATAATGCAATTATTAATTACGAGTACTATTGTATCTATAACCTATAGATAAAACGGGTTAAAAATACGTTTAACATAAAACGTATTATAAAACGAACAGAAACAATTTTAAAATGCATTCAGAGATCAAGATGAGAAAAATTCAAATTTTCTCATTCATTTGGAAACAATTGTAACATTACCTCAAAATATGAACCCGAAATTCGACCGAAATTTGGCACTCAATGTAAAATGTTAGCAGTCCAACGCAGAAGTTAAACAACAGTTAAAAATAATGAAAACATCATTATTCCGAGTTTAAATAACGAACCAGGAGAGCATCTACAAAATAAAAATATAAAATGTTTACTTTTATATTGCTAAAATTATACCCGTACTCGAAATTAACGGGCTTAAAATACACAACAAACACCAATAATTGGGAGACCACAGACTGTGATCTCCCATAACTCGACATCCCCATCTTCCTCCTCCCCCATTCCCTGTGATTTCTCCTTACACCACACCCACCATCATCATCATCATTCATCCATCTTCTTCTTCTTCTTCTTGGAGCTAAAAACACAGAGGGACTAGTAGCAGCAGTAAGAAGTGGAGTAGAACAACAAGCCAGGAGCATCATCCTCATCATCTTCCTCGCATCATCATCGTCACCATCAACTTCACATTTGTAAGGAACTTCAAAACCTTCGATTTTCATACTTAAAATTCGTTGTATAACTTGTATATATGTCATAATCCATGTATATAACACAGAAATGTGATAAGTATATGTTGATTGTTCTTGAAATGGGTTATGTGAAACTAAACCATAAATCCAAAATCTTGTATGTGGAACTTGTTAAAACGTGATATAGTGATGTATATTGTTGTTACTAAGTACCTAAACACGAAAACCATTCGAAAAATGGCACAAAAACACTTTGATTTTGAGTTGGAAACGAGATGAACGAACAGAGGCCTGGACTCGAGCCAAAGCCGAACGGCTAAAGTCACAAAGCCGAACGGCTGAGAGACCAAAGCCGAACGGCTAAGAGCTCAAAGCCGATCGGCTGTGTACGAGTGATGTGGACTGGACCGAAATAAATAATGGGCTTATTATATTGGACTGGATCGAGTAAGGTTTGGATTGGGCCGGAAGCCAAGCCGAACGGCTGTAGGCCAAGCCGAACGGCTAGCTAAGCCGAACGGCTAGCCCAAGCCGAACGGCTGGGATGGGCTGCAAACTGGGCAGAATATTTCTTGGGCCTAAGACTTTGGGTTGGGCCGAGTATTGTAAAAACAAATGAATTAAATTAAATAAACGAGCCATTGAACAAGACTTGTAATGGGTCAAACGGATTAAGTCATTGAACCGAAAACAAAACAAGTCGGACCGAGCCCAATAAACTTCCAAAACATTCCAAACATAAGACGTGACCCGAATCATTTCACGAAACGAATATTCATAAAATGGAACGTGTATGATTATATATATATATATATATATAAACTTAATAGCAAGCGACGAATCCATAAATATATATGTTTTACATGTATACAAAAGGTGATTTTTAAACGATGACAACAATTATTTATTTTATAGACGGAAATAAATACAATAAGAAGTTTTATGGCAAATAAAACTTATATGCCTTTTAATACGTAAACCATGTGTTTAGAACTTATATATATATGTATAAATATATATATATACACACTTGACAAGGCATACGACGTGTGAAATAATAACAATATTTCAACACAACATCACCAACGAATGCAACGACTTAAATTACTGAGAAATTAACAATTTCTACAAAACAAACAAACTGTTAACATAAGTTGATTAAACAAATCAAACGTACTTATGTTAATACATTTATGGTATATAGGTTAACAAACCTTTGGGCTATTAACTGTCAGCTGCTAGCATTCATACCGAGCAAACCACAGTGAGTTTACAGCCCCTACTTTTAAATGATTTCTGCTTTTAAACACAGGGGTGTTAAACATAGAAATTGCATGCCAACACATGCAATCAAACTATAAATGCTTTACTGCTTTTATACAAATGTTGAATTGTGATATTACATTTTCACAACTATTTGGGAATTAGACAAAGGATCCTAGTACGGACCTAGACTTGGATTGTGTGCATGAAAGACCTCATGACATGCTACTGTAACCATTAGCTAGGTGACTCTAGCCACTGAGTATACGGATAGTACTATTGCCGTGACGACCCTCCTACGGTGGAGCGTATACTTAAATGTCCGTTCAGGCAAACAACATAAGTTCTGGTTGTGGTTTGGTTATAGGGTTAGGTCGCGTTACTTTAACCTGCGAGGTTTAGCTCACCTTTCAGGGGATCACAGTCTAAGTAAAATTCCCACATACTCTTAGGAAGAACGAATCCTACAACTGTTGGACACCGGAAAACATACCGGTAACTTATTTTACACTGGTAAACAACCAGTAACATGTTTTGGGACGACATCCCACGTATAACAATGCTTTAGGGTAACAACCCTACATAACTTGTATTTTATAAATGAATAACAAATCATTTATACGAACTTGGTTTGACAAACCACATACACTTATAAACCTGTAAATTCACTCAACATATTTGTTGACGACTTTCTCTATGTTTTTCAGGAAATTAGCTGGGTAAGAAATCGCATGCATTCAGGATGGACAACCCTGGACCTATTAGGATGCCACATACTGTCGGGACAGCTTTTGGGGATTTCATTTGTATAACTGCAGGCATTGCAGTCATACTTGTGAAATCTTACTTTAAACTTATGTATTATTGTTAAAACTAAAATGTTTTAAACTCCACTACTATTGATACGACTTACATAGTCGTACTACTTTTGTAACGAATGTTTGAACTGGCATCCTTATCTATCATGTTATGCAATAACCATATGCTCTGAATGTGTATGTAACGGTTGGTTGAAATAACTGCTCGCAGCCCCGCCACGTCATTAATGCTTCCGCAAACTAAACATAACTAATCGAAATTACCGTTTGGCGGGGTGTGACAGACTTGGTATCAGAGCCATTGGTTATAGCGAACTAGAAGTCTTTAAGCGACCTAAAACCTTAGAGACCTAGACTATAGCCTTGGCTAAAACATTCATTGCATGCATACACATTTTGCATACAGCTAACATACGACTGACACGCCACCTACGACTTCTTTGTCGCAGCATGTCGAGGCACAGTCCGATCTATTTGTATGCTTCTGATGAGGAGCCGACCGAGGATTCCTACCATAGCGACGCTAGCACCGGAGTTGCGTGTCCACCGGTTCAGCTGAGAGCCTTATCGGATAACACTAGTGATGCTTACATCACCCCACCACCCACTGCTCATGTGGTCCCACCTGCTACTACCCCCACTGACCCTACCACTCGTATGTTAGGGTCTACCTTTATGGCGACTCGCCATACGACTGCTGGACCTTCCAGAGGACCGGTACCTAGGAGGACACCACGGATGTGTGTCCGAGATTTCCCTAGAGGACCACTTGCGCCCCGTGATAAGGCGCCGGTGGCAGAGGAGAGGGTGATGCACTGTGATGAGCCGCCACAGAGGGTACCTAGGCTTGCTCACTTGGAGTGGATGGCTCCTATGTTGGGGCGGTGGAGGTCGTTAGAGGGTTTTCCTGCTACTTTCGAGACCGGGGAGTCCTCCCGATCCTCCGCACCACTGCCTACTACTGGAGAGCCCGTAGAGTTGACTCTCCCTACCATTGTGGCTGTGATTCGCACATTGTTTCGCATTTCTGGTAGCAGGGGTGCTCACCTTGCCGAGCTACAGAGCGATGTCTCCCGTCTGGATGGAGACATGGCAGACATTCATGAGCGTTGCCACTTTTTGTTGAGCAACGTGGTTGCTGCCAGGGAGATAGCCGAGACTGCACGTGCTCGTGTCAGAGTACTAGAGAGGCGTGCGAGGACAACAGGGATGATACTTGGAGCTTGTGTGATGATAGCTGTGCTGAGGACAGCTGTGGGATTGTTTCTACCTTATTTTCATTAGACTTGTATACGGCGGTTTGTGCCTAGGGGGCATCAAACCGGCCACTTTTTGGATGATGGATATGTTAGTAAATCCATCACGTGTAGTATAGACTAGTATCAGATGGTAGATGTATGTATGTACTGGACATGTACTAAACGGGAAAAAAATAGTTGTTAGAATGGGTATATGTATAGGAAAACCCATTGACTTTTGTATAGCGCTAACCGCTGATGGGGCGTATTTGGGATCCCATCTTGTTTTGTATAAAACTGATGTATCAGCGCTACACCTTTTGATATAATATAACTTATGTTTGGATGTATTTCATATTCATTTCATTTAACAACGATTTTAGTAGTATATCTACATGTATATACGTGTGTTAGAAACGGTAGCCAACCAATAACATTTGACCATTCCTTGGAAACCATGAAACACACCACACCTTGACTATTGATTCCTATCTTGAACTTTCTTTAAACTCGATTGTGTTGAATGATGATGAAAGGAAATATGTATTTAGCATTATATAATGACGCCTGACCAACGTGATTATATTGTACTAACTACATATGGGCGTTTCAAAGTCGTGTGACATGTGATACCAAAAACCTGTTCTTCAAATTTTCCATATCGTTTCTTTGTTAAAAATGTGAAATCTTGTTCATCACATTCAATACCTTGGCATTGACTCCTGCAATTTATTTCATCGCAGAACGGAATCATGCCACCAAAACGACGGGTGACTAAGAACAGTCGACGAACGACACCTTCTTCCATTCCTGAAACCGTTCCCCCACCCAACAACAATGAAACTACCGAGCAAATGATAGCACGGCGAATAGCTGAAGGTATTGCTGAGTACGAAGCTAGCCGAAATCGCGAGAATGGAATGAATAACAGCGGTTCTACCCCTGTTAATACTGAGGCACCTGCGAATACTCGCCGAGGGTGTTCATACAAGACATTCCAGGCTTGTAAGCCAGTTACTTTTCGTGGCACCGAGGGTGCTATTGGGATTATCCACTGGATAGAAAAGACAGAGTCGGTATTGGACATTAGTGACTGTTCACCAGACTGTATGGTGAAATATGCCACCTGCACTCTTGCTGACAAAGCTCTCACTTGGTGGAACAGTCAAGTCCAATCATTGGGACGACCAGCTGCCTACTCCATGTCATGGGAAGTACTGAAAAACATGATGTTGGAGGAATTCTGTCCCCGTAGCGAGATGCAGAAAGTCGAAACTGAGTTGTGGAACATCACTATGATTGGTGCCGATATCACTGGTTATACAACCAAGTTTCAGGAACTAGCACGTCTAGTGCCCCATATGGTAACACCTGAGTACAAACGCATCGAGCGTTATGTCTATGGTCTGGCACCGCAAATCAGGAGTTTGGTTACATCCTCCAAACCTGACACATTCAGGAGCGCTGTTGTTTTAGCGCAAAGTCTGACCGATGAGGCAGTCAGGATGGGGACACTGATCAAGAAAACTGCACCGGGCAAGGTGGAGCCGAGCAGTACTGAAGCTGGTAGTTCTGGAGGTACAAAGCGTAAGTGGAATGACAGAGGAAGTGACCGTCAGGGTCAAACGAATAAGAAGGGATCGGGGAACCCAAAGTCCTATGCTGCCACCACTATGGAATCCAAACCATACTTGGGCAACAAACCTAAATGTGACAAATGTGGCAAACATCACGACGGTGAATGTTGGTATTGCAACAACTGTAGAATTTGGGGTCACAAAACCCAAAACTGCAAGGCTAACCCTACCACTAGGGAGAACACCGAACGCCGGAACCAAGGGTGTTTTGAATGTGGCGACATGAGGCACTATCGGAACCGTTGCCCTCGACTCAACAACCAAAACCGCAACAACACCAACAACCGTGGTAACAACAACCGAGCCAACAACATCAACAATCAGCCAGCTCAAGGACGAGCATTTGTGATCGGAGCACAGGAGGCACGCCAGGACCCTAACACCGTCACTGGTACGTTTCTTGTAAACAACCATTATGCCTCTGTGTTAATCGATTCAGGTGCTGATTTAAGTTTTGTGTCTAATGAGTTTAGACCACTATTAGAACTCGAATCACATAAGCTAGATAACAAATATACTATTGAACTAGCCGATGGTGAGTTAATCGAGTCAGGAGAAATAGTACCGGGATGCACCTTGGAATTAGAAGGTCATCTCTTCAAAATAGACTTGCTACCGGTTAAGTTGGGGAGTTTCGACGTTGTAGTCGGCATGGATTGGTTGTCGAAGAATCACGCTGAAATAGTATGTTACGATAAGTTAGTACGCTTACCACTACCGACAGGAGAAACTCTTATGGTCAAAGGTGAGAAACGAAAAAGTGCCACAAAAATGATTACATGCTTGAAAGCCCGTAAATATCTCCGAAAGGGATATCAAGCATTCTTAGCACACGTTGTAGAAAAGAAATCCGAGGAGCGATGTATAGACGACGTACCTATCATACGTGACTACCCGGGAGTGTTTCCTGATGAGTTACCAGGATTACCACCCCCACGACAGGTTGAATTTCATATCGACCTAGTGCCTGGAGCAGCGCCAATCGCACGTGCACCTTACCGTCTTGCTCCATCAGAAATGCAAGAGCTGTCTGCACAACTGCAGGAACTCTTAGACCTAGGATTCATCCGACCGAGCTTTTCACCTTGGGGAGCTCCGGTTTTGTTCGTTAAGAAAAAGGATGGATCAATGCGAATGTGTATCGATTATCGGGAACTGAACAAAGTAACTATAAAGAATCGATATCCACTACCTCGCATCGATGACTTATTTGACCAGCTACAAGGGTCAAGTTACTATTCGAAGATCGACTTGCGATCTGGTTACCATCAACTGAAGGTTCGGGATGAGGATATTCCTAAGACTGCGTTTAGGACTCGGTACGGCCATTACGAGTTCCTAGTCATGCCATTCGGACTGACAAACGCACCAGCAGTGTTCATGGACCTCATGAATAGAGTATGCAAACCTTATCTTGATAAGTTCGTGATTGTGTTTATCGATGACATATTGATATACTCCCGAATGAAGGAGGATCACGAGCAACATCTGAGATTGATTCTTGAATTACTGGAGAAAGAGAAGCTTTACGCCAAGTTCTCTAAGTGTGAATTTTGGATGCGCGAGGTTCATTTCCTTGGTCATGTGATCAATAACAAGGGAATTCATGTGGACCCGTCCAAAATCGAGGCAATTAAGAACTGGGAAGCCCCGAAAACGCCATCCGAGATACGACAATTTCTTGGGCTAGCCGGCTATTACCGACGATTCATCGAGAACTTCTCGAAATTAGCCCAACCACTTACCGCTCTAACTCAAAAGGATAAGAAATTTGATTGGGGCGAGAAGCAAGAGATTGCTTTCCAATTGTTGAAACAGAAATTAAGTACCGCACCAATCCTATCACTACCTGAAGGAGTAGAAAACTTTGTTGTCTACTGTGATGCTTCACATCAGGGATTGGGTTGCGTATTGATGCAAAACGACAAAGTCATTGCTTACGCGTCTCGACAATTGAAAATTCACGAAAAGAACTATACGACGCATGACTTAGAGCTAGGAGCTGTCGTTTTTGCACTTAAGATTTGGAGACACTACCTATATGGTACGAAGTGTACTATCTTCACGGATCACAAAAGTCTCCAGCATATATTCGACCAGAAGGAACTCAACATGAGGCAACGTCGTTGGGTCGAGTTACTGAATGATTATGACTGCGAAATTAAGTACCACCCGGGCAAAGCAAACGTTGTAGCTGATGCCTTGAGTCGAAAGGAACGGGTCAAACCCCGTAGAGTCCGAGCGTTAGGATTAACAATCCACTCGAATCTCATTACTCAAATTCGTGACGCTCAACAGTCAGTTTTCATTCCCGAACGCCTTAAGGAAGAATCCTTGAAGGGAATGGAGAAACAACTTGAAACCAAGGACAACGGAGTGTTGTACTTCATGAACCGAATTTGGGTACCATGCGTAGATAAATTGCGCCGATTGATTTTGGACGAAGCACATAAGTCCAACTACTCGATACATCCTGGTGCAGATAAGATGTATCACGACTTGAAAGGATTTTACTGGTGGCCTGGCATGAAACGAGACATTTCCACATACGTTAGTAAGTGCTTGACTTGTGCAAAAGTCAAAGTTGAATATCAAAAGCCGTCTGGACTTTTGCAACAACCCGAAATGCCCAAATGGAAATGGGAATACATCACGATGGACTTCATCACGAAGTTACCGAAAACAACATCCGGGGTTGACACCATATGGGTGATTGTCGATCGATTGACGAAATCAGCCCACTTCCTTGCTATCAAGGAAACAGACAAAATGGAGAAACTGACTAGAATCTATTTGAAAGAGGTCGTTTCTCGACATGGGGTGCCATTATCCATCATCTCTGATAGAGATGCACGATTCACTTCTCGCTTCTGGCAAACACTTCAACATGCGTTGGGTACTAGACTCGACATGAGTACTGCTTACCACCCACAAACTGACGGCCAGAGCGAGCGAACGATACAAACGCTCGAAGATCTATTGAGAGCATGTGTGATAGACTTTGGAGGTAATTGGGATACACACCTACCTCTAGCAGAATTTTCATATAATAACAGTTACCACACCAGCATACAAATGGCACCATTTGAGGCATTGTATGGACGAAAGTGCCGATCGCCACTCTGTTGGGCAGAGTTGGGCGACAGACAATTATCGGGTCCTGAGATAGTCCAAGAAACTACGGACAAGATATCTCAAGTGCTTAATCGATTGAAAACAGCACGCGACCGACAAAAGAGTTATGCCGATAACAGACGGAAACCTTTAGAATTTCGAGTAGGTGACAAAGTCCTACTCAAAGTTGCACCCTGGAAAGGGGTCGTACGATTTGGTAAACGAGGTAAACTGAACCCACGATACATCGGGCCATTCGAAATCCTTGCAAGGATTGGTCCTGTCGCCTACAAACTCAAACTACCACAAGAGCTTAGTAGTATTCATGACACCTTTCATATATCTAACTTGAAAAAGTGTCTTACTGATGAAACACATATCATCCCTCCGGACGAAGTCTTCATTGACTCAAAATTAAACTTTGTGGAGGAACCTATCGAAGTTATGGACACGAAAACGCAGAAACTTCGACACAAACAAATCAAGCTAGTTAAAATTCGTTGGAACTCAAAACATGGCCCAGAGTTCACCTGGGAACGAGAGGATGAAATGCGTAAGAAGTATCCTCGACTGTTTGAAACCGTGACCGCGACTCACGGCATGAATTAAATCTCGGGACGAGATTTCCCTAACGGGGGGAGAATGTGACAACTCTCCAAATTAGGTACTGATTTACATTAAGCATGTGCATTCTTACGCTAATTTCCTGATTAAGTTTAAAACAAAAACTTCTGATGCGATGTAAGTCTAGCAGCCTAGTACTTTTAAACAAAAAGTATTACTAATACGTAAGTAATTAAAGTTACGTACAAATGTGTCGAGACGAACCCGACAGATAAATATGACAAAAGTTGGTGACACACCATAATTAATAATGCAATTATTAATTACGAGTACTATTGTATCTATAACCTATAGATAAAACGGGTTAAAAATACGTTTAACATAAAACGTATTATAAAACGAACAGAAACAATTTTAAAATGCATTCAGAGATCAAGATGAGAAAAATTCAAATTTTCTCATTCATTTGGAAACAATTGTAACATTACCTCAAAATATGAACCCGAAATTCGACCGAAATTTGGCACTCAATGTAAAATGTTAGCAGTCCAACGCAGAAGTTAAACAACAGTTAAAAATAATGAAAACATCATTATTCCGAGTTTAAATAACGAACCAGGAGAGCATCTACAAAATAAAAATATAAAATGTTTACTTTTATATTGCTAAAATTATACCCGTACTCGAAATTAACGGGCTTAAAATACACAACAAACACCAATAATTGGGAGACCACAGACTGTGATCTCCCATAACTCGACATCCCCATCTTCCTCCTCCCCCATTCCCTGTGATTTCTCCTTACACCACACCCACCATCATCATCATCATTCATCCATCTTCTTCTTCTTCTTCTTGGAGCTAAAAACACAGAGGGACTAGTAGCAGCAGTAAGAAGTGGAGTAGAACAACAAGCCAGGAGCATCATCCTCATCATCTTCCTCGCATCATCATCGTCACCATCAACTTCACATTTGTAAGGAACTTCAAAACCTTCGATTTTCATACTTAAAATTCGTTGTATAACTTGTATATATGTCATAATCCATGTATATAACACAGAAATGTGATAAGTATATGTTGATTGTTCTTGAAATGGGTTATGTGAAACTAAACCATAAATCCAAAATCTTGTATGTGGAACTTGTTAAAACGTGATATAGTGATGTATATTGTTGTTACTAAGTACCTAAACACGAAAACCATTCGAAAAATGGCACAAAAACACTTTGATTTTGAGTTGGAAACGAGATGAACGAACAGAGGCCTGGACTCGAGCCAAAGCCGAACGGCTAAAGTCACAAAGCCGAACGGCTGAGAGACCAAAGCCGAACGGCTAAGAGCTCAAAGCCGATCGGCTGTGTACGAGTGATGTGGACTGGACCGAAATAAATAATGGGCTTATTATATTGGACTGGATCGAGTAAGGTTTGGATTGGGCCGGAAGCCAAGCCGAACGGCTGTAGGCCAAGCCGAACGGCTAGCTAAGCCGAACGGCTAGCCCAAGCCGAACGGCTGGGATGGGCTGCAAACTGGGCAGAATATTTCTTGGGCCTAAGACTTTGGGTTGGGCCGAGTATTGTAAAAACAAATGAATTAAATTAAATAAACGAGCCATTGAACAAGACTTGTAATGGGTCAAACGGATTAAGTCATTGAACCGAAAACAAAACAAGTCGGACCGAGCCCAATAAACTTCCAAAACATTCCAAACATAAGACGTGACCCGAATCATTTCACGAAACGAATATTCATAAAATGGAACGTGTATGATTATATATATATATATATATACAAACTTAATAGCAAGCGACGAATCCATAAATATATATGTTTTACATGTATACAAAAGGTGATTTTTAAACGATGACAACAATTATTTATTTTATAGACGGAAATAAATACAATAAGAAGTTTTATGGCAAATAAAACTTATATGCCTTTTAATACGTAAACCATGTGTTTAGAACTTATATATATATGTATAAATATATATATATACACACTTGACAAGGCATACGACGTGTGAAATAATAACAATATTTCAACACAACATCACCAACGAATGCAACGACTTAAATTACTGAGAAATTAACAATTTCTACAAAACAAACAAACTGTTAACATAAGTTGATTAAACAAATCAAACGTACTTATGTTAATACATTTATGGTATATAGGTTAACAAACCTTTGGGCTATTAACTGTCAGCTGCTAGCATTCATACCGAGCAAACCACAGTGAGTTTACAGCCCCTACTTTTAAATGATTTCTGCTTTTAAACACAGGGGTGTTAAACATAGAAATTGCATGCCAACACATGCAATCAAACTATAAATGCTTTACTGCTTTTATACAAATGTTGAATTGTGATATTACATTTTCACAACTATTTGGGAATTAGACAAAGGATCCTAGTACGGACCTAGACTTGGATTGTGTGCATGAAAGACCTCATGACATGCTACTGTAACCATTAGCTAGGTGACTCTAGCCACTGAGTATACGGATAGTACTATTGCCGTGACGACCCTCCTACGGTGGAGCGTATACTTAAATGTCCGTTCAGGCAAACAACATAAGTTCTGGTTGTGGTTTGGTTATAGGGTTAGGTCGCGTTACTTTAACCTGCGAGGTTTAGCTCACCTTTCAGGGGATCACAGTCTAAGTAAAATTCCCACATACTCTTAGGAAGAACGAATCCTACAACTGTTGGACACCGGAAAACATACCGGTAACTTATTTTACACTGGTAAACAACCAGTAACATGTTTTGGGACGACATCCCACGTATAACAATGCTTTAGGGTAACAACCCTACATAACTTGTATTTTATAAATGAATAACAAATCATTTATACGAACTTGGTTTGACAAACCACATACACTTATAAACCTGTAAATTCACTCAACATATTTGTTGACGACTTTCTCTATGTTTTTCAGGAAATTAGCTGGGTAAGAAATCGCATGCATTCAGGATGGACAACCCTGGACCTATTAGGATGCCACATACTGTCGGGACAGCTTTTGGGGATTTCATTTGTATAACTGCAGGCATTGCAGTCATACTTGTGAAATCTTACTTTAAACTTATGTATTATTGTTAAAACTAAAATGTTTTAAACTCCACTACTATTGATACGACTTACATAGTCGTACTACTTTTGTAACGAATGTTTGAACTGGCATCCTTATCTATCATGTTATGCAATAACCATATGCTCTGAATGTGTATGTAACGGTTGGTTGAAATAACTGCTCGCAGCCCCGCCACGTCATTAATGCTTCCGCAAACTAAACATAACTAATCGAAATTACCGTTTGGCGGGGTGTGACAGTTTTGGTGAGTAGCCATTTTGACGAAGGTAGTTAACGGCGGTGTTACGTTGGATGTGATGACATAATAGCTGGGTTTGTGGATGTTTGGAATGGAGAGTGTGAGATAGACGGATTTAATTGAGGGTGATGACTGATGAATGGTTTGGTATATATAATGGGGAGAAATTGACAAGTTAGGTAAAATACAGGGTGTGTAGTTGTGAACGGTAGTTAACGAGAATAGCGTGACCATGAATGTCGCGATTTAGTAAAGCGAACATGTGATCCTGAAAGTAACCCATGTATCTATGTCTCTATACTCACCTATCGATATAAACTTGCTTATTTTTAGTTTTATAGCATCAACATCTACTCTAATGACACATGTTAAGCATCATTTAAATATCAAATGTTTATATAAATATTCAAAACTGCATTTAGTTAACTCTCAAGTTTCCTTTTATGCAAGTATATTAATTGTTTTTAGTTTTATTCCTGACAACTTTTAGTATACTATATTAAGCTTTAACTTGTGCCGCATTAGTTAGCTTTTTTCAATTTTAATAACAAAAATTTGAAAATTATCATTAAATGTCTCTCCGTTTTTATGCAAATATAATTAAATTCACAAACTTTTGAATTTTAGCACGCACCAGGTTTGATTTTAGAAACTTTGGTTGACATATTACATAAAATGGCCAATTCTTTGGTTTTAGCCAATTAACCAAATTTTGATGTCCTAATGTCTATCATATATATTTTAGATTCTCGTATTGTTGGTTATAGTAATTATCGATATTACTTAGATTGAAGAAGATGCTGGGTATATAGGCCGGTCACATGATATCGATCACATGCACGTTTAAACCGCGTCTTTATCAAATGAAACAAACTTCGCAAATGATCAAAGTAGGTGGAAATATAATATATCATCTGCAATATTTTACTGTAGTAAATATTTTATTTTATCATATGTAATATTATAATGTTTCATAATTATTTCGTATCACACGAGACAAGGCTAGTTGATTCCAACACAACTTTGAAAACTAGACGATACTTAAAACAAGCGTTAAATAACAAATTTAACTTGAACAAAAAAAATATATGTTGGAGTTTCAGTTTAACATTTCTTTCCCCTCCTCATAGCTACTGTGTTCTTCGTTATCATCATCGTCACTTGTTTCAAAAGGCTAAAATCACTTGACACAAACACCAAACTTCCTCCACAACCATGGAAACTCCTCTAATTGGGCATCTGCATCATATCTCAACAGCAATGCCACATCATGCTCTCGCAAACATTGCGAAAGAACTTGGACCCATACAGGGGCGGATACAATGCCCAATTAGGGGGGGCTGTGGAACCCACTCAAAAAAGTCTAATAATTATTAAATACAGTCCATTTTATAACCCAATACTAATTGGCTTCCTATCCAAATTGTACATGACCCCATTCTTAAATATGATCCATTACTTAAAATAGTTATAGCCCATTATTATAGTGAAAATAATAATAAATCAGACTCTGTATCTTCAACGCACGAACAGAAGTACAGAACTTCGATTGATCTCAAAATTAAAAAACAAGCTATTTTGCTATTTCAATTATAATAGTGAGTCATCTCATTCTTGCTTCAAAGCTTCAAGAGTCTTCTATAAATCCTTCTTTATCTCCACTCACCACATGGCAGTTTTTGCTGCTGTTTTGTTGCCGTTCCACATCTCCTTCGCAAATATTTTTGCTGTTGTTCGCAACTATTTATGCTGCTGTTTGCAGCTTTTTTTGATGTTGTTCGCAGCAGTGTTTGCTGCTGTTTGCAGCTGTTATGCTGCTGCGTTTTAGCTGCTGTTTGCAGCGATTTTAGCTGCTGTTTTTTAGCTGCCTTCGCGACAATTTTAGCTACTGTTTTGCAGCCTTCGTGACAATATTAGCTACTGTTTTGCAGCAATTTTAGCTGCTGTTTTGAAGATCTTTTACTAGTTATTATATGTACGCTTAGTTACTGTTTTGCACATAATCTAAGTGCTATTTTATTTAAAGTTTTGTGTAGTAGGGTGCAAGTTTTATGCGGTTTTTGATGTTCTTCTGAAAATGTATAATTATTATCTTATGGGAAATTTTGTAGTCAATATCTAATTATTTTTGCCCTCCACGATTGAAATTTCTGGATAACTGGACCCATAGTTGGTTTACAGCTTGGCGAAGTCTCTGCCATCGTAATCTCATCATAAACTTTGGCTAAAGAAATCATGACAACCCATGATCTCACTTTCGCAACCAGACCCAAATTTAGCTTTGCTGAAATCTTTGCTTACTTCACAGACATCGTTACCTCTCCCTATGGTGACTACTGGAGACAGATTCGAAAGATATGTATCTTGGAGCTTCAAAGTGCAAAAAAAGTTATAACTTTTCAGTCAATTCATGAAGAAGAGTCATGGAACCTCATAGAATCTGTAGCCAAGCTGAGATCAAAGACCATCGACCTTAATGAGATTGTTTTTGCGAAAATAAACGATATCATATGTAGGGTTGCAGTTGGGAGCAGATGTAAGGATCAAGTGCTTCTTGTTGAAGTAATTAAAGAAATTACATCTTATTCTGCTGGTTTTTCTAGCATCAGATATGTTTCCATCTATTAAAGTATTGCTTCTATTTACTGGGATGTGGAGCAAGCTGATGAAGGTTTGAACGAAATTTGATGACGTACTTGACACCAGTGGCGAATCTAGGATTTACACGTATTGGGGTCCAACTTTTTTAAATTTATGTCCCCTCGGATAATAAATCAAAAGGGTATTTATTTGATAAGGGTCGGATCGATACAAATCACACTTAATCAACTTCATTGCCGAAAAAACGCGCTCCACAGTTAATGTTGCCAAAGGAAAAATCAATGCTAATTAAAAACTTGAACATCATTCTTTAGGCATCACGATAGCTGCCACAATTAAACATTTAAAAATTTCAATATGTTAATTAACCTAAATCAAAATAATTACTAATCTCTAACCCTTTATTAAGCATTCCGATATGTTGACCTTATGTCATATGAAAAATTCCCATAATGCCCTTCTCTTTGATCACCTAACATGTCAACCTATTTGGCAAGTCAGCTATACAATAACTCTACAAAATCAATTACATCAAAATATTCACTACTCAATCAATAACAAAATCATTACACACAAAAAAAAATAGCAAAATTAACACTATATAAACACACTTGTACTCATGAAAAAAAATACCAGTCTATTCATGTGCATTTGGATTTTGCTATTTGAAGTTTAAATTTATTTTCAACTATCTGTTATGTAATTTTTCACGTAATCATATGATTATATGACATTTATAATGCACATATCTTAGACATGCAGTCTTTTTTTATTTTTTTATAGTGTTGTTCATCATATTACTTCGTATTATTATTATTTGTTTGATTTAAACACGTATATTTTATATCAATTTTTCAACTGCTCTTTCACCACCTTTTTAACGAATTTCAAATATGTTCCCGCCATATTACGCGGATTATCGGCTAGTATAAATCAAAATAATTACTAATATAAGTAACACATATATGAAAAGTATATATTATAATAATCAATAACCGAATAAAGTAATTTTATAATAATACATATTATTATGATAAACTTTTCTAACAATTTTAAAAAACAAAAAACCCTAAGTTTCATGTAAACAATTAGCTAATTACATAAGTGATTATGATTGAGAGAGTAAATAAAAAAGAGAGAATTATAATTGAATAAATTACTCACCAAACTAAATAGAAAAACAATTGGCAATTTGATATATATGATTGATCGACAGAATAAAAGGGTTCACGTACAACAGCTTCTTAAATTAATTAAAACAAATTCCCACTAATCGATCATAATAATGTGCTAGTTATAATTGGACTAGCATAAAATGATGGGCTTAATATCCAAGTTATTTATACAGGGTTTTTTTTGTTTCCTGCTCCAAATGGGGTCCAAGTTATATTTCAAGTAGTGTTCATTAGATATACATATAAGGCTTTGTAAAAAAATCAGAAATCTAAGTGGGTAATGGACCCCCCTAGTAACAAGCAAGAATCGCCCCTGCTTGACACCATCATCTCCGACCACCAAGAACATCTGCATGTGGACAAAGCGACTACAATGAAGACCTTCTTGATGTTCTGTTGAGGCTCAAAGATGATGGGGGCTTGACATTCCATTAACTTATGATCAAAATTTCCAAAGTAGTAGTTTGTAGGAAAAATACTTCCTAATAAGTTTTGTGGGAAGACTTAGACGGTGATCCCTCGAAAGGTGAGTTAAGCCTGACGAGTTAAAGTAACGCGACCTAACCCTATAACCAAACCACGACCAACAATAGTTGTTTGCCAAATAGGACCTGTAAGTATACGCTCCAAAACTGTGGAGGGTCGTCACGACGATAGTACTATCCGTATACTCAGTGGCTAGAGTCACCTAGCTAATGGTTATAGTCTGCAGCCTTGAAGTCTTCTATGCACTACATTGTAAGTCTGGGTTCGTACTAGGATTCGTTGTCTAGTTCCCAAAGATAATATGAAAATAGCATTTCATAAATAGTTTGTATAAAGCAAAGAAGCATTTATAATCAGTTCAAGTAAATACATGCAGTATTTATAAACAGTTATTGTATGCTGTAGCAAAACATTTACTATGTTTTTCACCTCAAGTTCTAAAAACATTAAAACAGTGAAAAAGGGGTTGTGAACTCACTGTAGGTATAATGATGTGATAGCTAACGGATGAAAGTAGCGTCGCCCAAGGTATGTTAACCTATACGCACAATATGTATTAACATAAGTACCTTGATTGTTTGTCAATTTATGTTAATAGTTTGACTGTTTTGAAGAAATTGTTGATTTCTTAAATGAGTTGTTGGTGACGATATGAAAATAATTTATTATTTTCCAAGTATGTTTATGTCGTACGCAAATATTATACAAATATTTGTTTGTGCGTAAGTATGTATGTATGTATATATATACATGTATAGTTGTGTACACACACATATATATATATATATATATATATATATGACGTTTTGTTTCCTTTGTACATATATATAATTTGTTATATATATATATATATGTATAAAAATATACTTGTCGTATATTATACGTCGTACGTTTGTAAAACGCAAGCTTCATTCGTTTAAAAAGTATTCGTTTATTAACATGTAATACCCCCAAATTCATTGATTTAGTTTAGCGGAAGCATTTAGTTAAGTATGGGGAGTGCCACAATACACAGTACATGCATACGTATCAGAGCTTATGATTACAACAGAACATAATATATTGAGATGCCAAAAGTAATAGTTACAAAGTTTACGATTCATCGAATCGTATAAGTTGAAAAGTAATTAAGTTACAAAAGTAGATTTCGTAAATATGACTAAACAGCTTAGTTATATAAAAGAAATCCAGTCGTCAAAAGTTGGCATCCTATTCCTTCGGGGGTCGCCTACGTTCCATGTGTGTAGGATGTCTTACATGCAGCTAATTCCCTAAAAAACATAGTAAAAGTCAACAACGAGGTTGAGTGAATTCACAGGTTTTATGTTTGCAATAGTTGAATCAAGTTTGTAAGCACATTTGTTAAACCAATACGTTCACAAATGGTTATTGCCATAACAGTCAAGTAATGTTTTATGGAATGTTATCCAAAGTATAAGTTTAGTGGGTTGTTCGCCCAAAGTTTCGATTTACGTGGGATGTTACCCAAGACACAGTTTAAAACACGTTGTTGGTCGTTCTCCAGCGTTATACAAAGAGTTTACCGGTCGTTCTCCGGTCTAGATACGCACGGGTCGTTCTCCCGCCCAAACACCGCTGGTCGTTCTCCAGCGAAACACGGTACCGGTCGTTCTTCGGTCTAAATACGCATGGGTCGTTCTCCCATCCAAAACGCACGGGTCGTTCTCCCGTCCACTTGGCCAGTCGTTCTCTGGCACTAAAATACGTTGCTGGTCGTTCTCCAGCATTTTCATAAAAGTACCGGTCGTTCTCCGGCCAAATACGCACGGGTCGTTCTCCCGTTCATACAAAACAGTTTATCAATTAGTTTACCACGTTTGTTTTAGTTTATGGTATGAAAATGTTATTTCATAAACATTAGTTCGCACAATCGTTCAACAGTTCAAAGTACGCTAATCGTTCGAGTAAACACGTATACAATCATGTAGTAAAAGCAGTTATGGCAATTAATAAAGCAGTTGACTATGTTTTCCACCCCTATTCAAAAGCAGTTAAAACAGTAAAAGTAGGGGCTGTGAACTCACCTGTTGAGTCAAGTATGTTCGAGTGCTAGCAAAGACTAAAGCCCAAGAAGTCTAGTCGAAATCTTCTAACGCCCTAAACGTATGAGATTTAATAAGTATGTGGAGGTCTAAGTTTAACCATCCATGCTAGTATTCGTACAACCAAGTTATGTCCAATTGTTTGCTCGATGTTTATGTTTGAAGTTTTGAAAATGTATACGACTCGTTGGTAATAATAATATCCGAAAGTATTATCATATTGTTTCATTGTGTTTCATAAAGTATGGAATTGTGTACGAGGGTCCGGGGGCAGCGCCCCTAGTAGCGGAGTCCAAGGGGTGGCAACCCCTGGCGGGGTCCAAGGGGCAGAGCCTCTGGTTGGGGTCGAATATGTTTTTATTTCTACTATGTTGTTGTGGTGAAAAACGCATTTGAGATTCGAATTCGGGTAAAAATCATGTTGTAAAATACTTAGTGAAATCATGTGTTTTTAAGGGTCTGTTTTCTGCGACATTAGGTGCGACGTAAGGCTTGATGTCGCAGGTCATTACTGCGACATTGATCATGGCGTCGCTAAATGCGACATCCGCAATTTAATGCGTCATTAGGTGTCATGTCGCTATATGCGGCGTTGTTGGTTCTTGCGACGTTGTGGCTGATGTCGCACCATGCGACATCGTGATGGGTTTCTGCGACATTGTGACTGATGTCGCAGTTGGCCCAAGCCAAAAGCAACATCACGAACTGTTCGACGAAATTTTGCAAAAACGAGCTTTAGGTTCGATTTTGGACATTTTCAGTTGTTAAGAACACTAAAACATGGTGATCTAAGCATACTAAACAAGAACTATCAAAGGAAATGATGAAATCTAAGAGTTTGCGGAAAATGTCGGGAACTTACGCGTGTCGGTTTTGAAATCCGAAAAGGTAGAAGTGTAGATCGTGTTTCCGTGAATGTTTTGTTCCAAAGAAGCTAGGTGATTAGATGCGCTTTTGTGGTAGTTTTGTGTGATTTTTGGTGATTTGGTGTGGGTTTTAGAGAGAAGATTGAGAGAGAATAGAAGTAGAGAGAGAGTGTGTGAAATGAAAATGAAAGGGAAAATGGGGAGTGGGGGCCGGTTTTGGTGGTTCAAAAATGGGGAGGGGACTTTGTCCCAATTTGTGGTATTTTACCCGTGTTCGTTTACCCGATCGTTAAATGTTAAGAATAGTTTTAATTGGTAACTATTTAAATACGTATTCGAATATATTTTTAGTCGAGATATTTTATAAAACTAATCTAGTTATGTTTATAAAATCTTAAACTTTATTTTTGTTTCAGTTTTACGTAATAAATGTTATTCGTTACGAAATACTTGTAAATATTATCGACATAATATTTAATAAACGTTAATGTTATTTAATAAATTTCGTTTTACTAAATAATTGTGTTCACCAACAGTCGTATATTTTTGTCGCATTTGTTTCAATTGTTTTGTACGTAATTACAACTAATTACGAAATATGAAATACTACGCGTATTAACTAGTTGGACTTTGCCAGACTTACCTCTAAAATGTGTTGTGAATTCACTCAAGTAGGGAATTAGCCTAGAAATGCGTGCAAATTAACGTTTATAACTATGTTGAAATCGCGGGGTGTTACATAACACGAGTTATATATTAGATTAGTTAGTGTGAAATAATAACTTATTAATCAATCAAAATTGTAAAAGCATAGAAAGAGGCGGTGATGGTCTGGAACCGTTTTAAACTTTTTCAAATGGTAGTATTTAAATTGATTAACATTAAGCTTCACTACAATCTGAATACTTACATCGTCATCATGAACCTAAATAGATCGATACGTTGATTTTGTGTTAAAATCTAGCTTTAATTATCCATGGAATATTGATCGGTATTTGGATAGGTATAAACAACATTTATATGTACAACTTTTAAATTATTATTAAGACATATGATTGACTTAAGAAATATTATTAACTTTAACTTAATCTAGTTAACTAAATATTTGGTAAGGTCTAAAAGTAAGTGCATCGTATACGTTCAAGTTCAAATATAGTAAGTGTTACAATGATTGTAGTACTAAAAATAAATGTGGTTTATCCGTTTTTAATTATTTACACATCGGATCGGGTTGAGTTAAAAAACAGAACCATCACCAAATTAAGAAACATATAGCCACTTTCTAAATCCCTTTAGTTTTTAATTTGTTTTTAATGTTCAATCACTCACATACATGCAATAAATATATATATATATATATATATATATATATATATATAACATTTTTTTATGAATGAAATTGAAGTAGAGGGAGAGGTTCTCACAATGATGAAGATGTTGATTATGTAGTAGATGAAATTTAATGTTTATAGAATGAAGATGATAATACGGTGTTTTAAATTATGATGTTGGTGTTGCTTCTTTTCATGCTTCCTTTTCCTTGCTACAGCCGAATGATCACAAGAGAGAAAAGTTGGTGCATAATTATTGAAGGTGATTTTGAGTGTGAGTCTAGGATTGAGTACAGGAGGAGTATATATTAAAATGGAACTGAGTTAAATTGTCAAATGAAGCATGGGAGTGTACATAGACATGTCGCTAGATATTTTTAATTGTGTCAATAGTTTGGGTTTTTAACCCGTTACTTTCGTGTACGGGTTCAATTATATCAAATATAAAATTTAATGTTCGCAAAATTTATTTTGCAGTACTTTTCCAAATACTTTATTTGAAATAATAAATATAAATTTGTATTATTTTGGTTGTTGGGTACGTTTCATAAATTTTTGGTTGAGCGCGTCACGTTTTATATAAAACGTCCGTTGCATAATGGTTTCAAATAAATAATTATTTGAAATGTTTTTGCATTCTTTCAGAACTTTTTGTATTGCCAATGATTGTATTTATTTTTGTCGGGTTCGTTCCAATAAGATTGCACGTAATTATAAAAAAAATTACGAAACGTGTAATACTTTTTGTTCAATAGTATTGGGCTCGCTAGACTTATCTCACATTATTAGTATAGTTAAAATTTGTTGCAGAACTAATGTAAAAAATGCATGAAATTAAATATAATCATATACCTAATTTGGAGGAGTGTCACACGTTAAATATGCTTATGTCAAAGGGAGACAAGCCATCGATGACTCTGTTAGTGACGTTAGTGTTTGAATTAGTAAAAATTGTAGGGACTAATGGAAAATTACATTCATGGTATTAAAGTGGACAAATTAAATAAAGCAAATATAAGAATATATACGGAGTATCTCATTTAAATTTTACGAATGATGCTTTAATTATTTGTTTAGGATTAAAATTTTAAATTCTAGACATTTTAAAATTTCTTGATAACAAGTCCATAGTGTAGGGATCTGTTATGTAACTTCTAGACTAACATACATCAACCGGTCAGTGGGTGTTTGGGAGGTTGGTTATGTTGTTTATTGCTTATATAATCAGAAATTATAGCTTATTTTAAGTTTATAATAAAATTCCTCTATCAGGTAAGCAAATGAGCAAACCAAATAAATTCAAGCACTAAATTTTAAACTTATTGTATCACAATAAGAAAATAACTAAAAAAACATAAGTCCCTCATACACCCTCCCAAACATTGAAGGTACTTGTCAAAATAGAAAAAACGCACAAATATGTTCCGAACAAAGTGATTTAGGGAGAGTATTTAGAGTTCGTAACTTGTGTTTAAGGTCTTGATTGGGTATACTTCTCCACTCATTATTCGATTACATATATATATAAATGTACAGAAATATCAAATGTGTTCATATCACATAGACACTTGTATTCATTTTTTTCGGGTACCAATATACCTTTATTTATATAGACCAAACAAAAAACATTTTAACACTCACACGGCCCCACTTTTTCCTTTCACTTCAACTTGGGTAAACCGAAGCTCCACAAAACTAACCCAAAGAGAAGTGATGGTGCCAAAAGTAGTCAAAAGTGAAGTGGAAGCGTGGAACCAAAGTGATGACCGATGCATGGTTGGCACAGGTCTAACGGTCAAAATCGACTGAGTGCGTTTTCCTCATTTCCTGCGTGCATTCAGGTAGAACTGTAGAAGCAACGCTCTTGAGCCCCAATTACTACACCATCTTCTACTGGTCCGCTACTGTTGGGCTAGTCTGGTATTACAAGACTTATTTATTTGGGCTTTCTACTGGGCTGCTACTGTTGGGCTCAAATATTTAAAAGGATGGTCCAACTGCTGGTATTAAGACCATCTTCAATGCAAGGTCTATAGGATGTCCATGATGACATGTATACTTAGGTGGAGTCCATGACTATATCACTCATTAGAAGCTCAAGTCCATATCAAAAGTCCATACAATATTTTTGAATGTCCATACCTATGGACTTTGAATAAAGTCTATAGAAACTAATATGTGAAGGACGTTTATAGAAAGTAGTAGTTTATAGGAGTAGATATGGAGGTTTATGAAAAGTGAAGGTTTATAGAAAGCTAATGTGGCATGATGTGCCAGTCTATGGACATAGAGAAGTCCATAGCATTGTAGATGCTCTAAAAGAATTTGTAGTATCAATTTAAAGTTTATGAAGTGAATTATGAAACTATTGTAGACACCAAAACAAATTATGCTGAAAATCTTGGAGAGTTCAATAAACTTAATAATTTTATTAATAAAGTTTTATTTGTACAAACTTTGGAATTATTATTTGGATATATGACAGAATTTTGGACATGTTAAGACCGACTCCTTGAATATGAAGACTTAATTTCGAAATTACTAATAGAGTAAAACAATTTATAGTGGTATAATCACTTAGTCTCTACTATCTTAACATAACATTTATGTGAGTTTCATGACGCTTCTAAACTCACATACATGTTACAATCTGCATGTTATTAACATTGTGTCAGATAACAGCTATATTTAAGTGAAAATTGAATTTGACATGAACTTCTTTTTGATGTATATGTAGATATGCCGGGATATACTATTATAAATTTATAATGATTGATATAAGCATTTATACATTAATATACAAGTACAACATATGAGTGTTTATATTATCGTTTAATTGCCAATACACTATCATATATAAGCTCCACACATGTGTATTCACCAGAGCTTGAGATTTATAAGAGAGTTGAACATTAAAATGTTTCCTGCAGTATTTAATCGTCTACATACAATTGAACTACTATCTCTAGGGGTTGGGTAATCATCAATATCTTAATTACAAAAGACAACATAAAATAAGATAAAATAATGAAGGTTTTAATGATGTCAAGAGTCACACTTAATATCTTGTTCATACAAAATACAAAAATATATATCATCCTTTTCATGTATCAAAGTAAAGTTACATAACGAAAACCACACCACTTTTCAATTACCTTTATATACCTTACAACTCTTATATGTTTTAATTTCATTATACTAACTGCTTTAATAACCCGAAAAACTTGTTTATTCTTTACTAAATGAAAAGAACACTCTTACTTCCCAAATATTCTAAACACTTAAAATTTGGAACCAGATCAACCTTAATTAGCTTCCCAACCCGCCTCATCATGCAAGTTTGCGAGGCTTTCGAACGCTCAGAAGTTTAACATCGTCAATAACCGGCCCACAAAGTGAAGAAAAATCGTCGCTTCTCATCGTGTAAAAAGTACTATAGAACATAATTCTAGTTCTTGTACTCGTTGCCACAAATTTAAGAACCGCGCGCTTATATCCTCCTTTACCCTTTGATTGATAAGGAACCTTTAAAGTTTCTTTATTCGCGAATGCCTCAACAACCATAGACCCTTCACACGCGTTATTAGCATCTCCCACACTGAAGAAAAGCTGGTAAGTCTTCCCGATTACCGTTCTAGCAACTTGAGCTATTGCACTTTCCTTGCCAGCCACAAGCTCAACTGCGCGTCTTCCTTGTGGGACTGAGAAATGGGCTGAGTCAATGTACTTTACGGCTTTAAGTGACTCGACCATCCAAGCTGGCAATGGCGAGTGGTCATCTTCAATGTTAGGTGGCACCAACACACCCCATGTTGTGTTTGGGAATATATATGGGCCTTCTTCAAATCCTCCATTTTTCAATACATTGTCTGCATCAATTCATATTAAACATGCATATCATTCTCACATTGTACAAAAACTTTAATTAATAATATATCCTATATTTATAGATATATCCAGGACATGATATAATATGACATAAATAGATGATGTGCCAATTTTGCTACCACAAGACTACCTGATTCATCAATGTCACTATGTACTTGGATTTTGTGAGGCAAATATACATTAAGTGGCGGATTTTGTAATTGAACTACAAACACCACTTGCAGGTCAGTAAAATGACCCCACTTCATAGATCCCTTTTTTTAGTTGTTATGTATTATTTGCATTTTTACTAAAATACGAGTTAGGAAAGACTGTGATTGGCTGATCGCTGTAAAATTAAGCAACAAGCAGATAATCATCTAACTAAACTAGCAATTTCAGACATCCCCTTGATGTAATTGCATACCTCGTGATGGTTTAGGAGGGTATAGAGCTTTGATAGCGATAGAATCAATAAGTGGACCACAAGCGGGATCTTCTTCGACGCCTGGATTATGCAACTTAATTGTAACTGTGCTGAACTCTGCCTGAAAAGCCCAAGCATACGAATCCCATCCGCTACTACTATACAATGTCTGCATTGGTAGAACCCCAAAATCAGGTGTTACCGACACATTCAATGTCTCTTCTTGAGCACATGTTCGAGCAGCACTAAACGTGAGGGAATAATACATTCCTTTAGTCACGTTTATGCTTTGTTCGATAGTTGCTTCGTTTCCTAGCCTAACTGCAAAGGCGCCTTCAGGGACTACTAGCAACATGTCACCTTGTGTCTGGCCTGATTTAATATACTCGACGAAACCAAAAGTCTTCCACCCTGGGATCGCGTCGTGCTTTAACACCTCTGTGCCTTTTAAATCCGAAGGTTTTGGCCCAAGCTCAAAATTTCCATTATATAATAATCCTGAAATATTAGAATCAGAATTTTACTACTCTGTATATGATTTTTCATTGACCTAAACAAAGTTTAATTATGAGATTAACAACACATTTTTAGTGATGAATGAATAAAAATGTGGTGCATATTGAAACCTACGATAATAACGAATGTTGAATTTAACTGATGTCTCAATTTAAATATTCACTACAAAATTGCACACAAATACGACAGCCAATCAAATTTATTAGTTTTCCAGTTTTAAGTATAACAATTTACTGAAGCTGGTATGAACAAAAATTTTATAGCATACCAAAATATATACGAGTAAATAATATCAAATAGAATTCGATACATTCTTTTGAAAATGAAAATGAAAATTTTCTCTTACGGTAATGATGAGTTTAAAACTTTTAATATTTTAAATAAAAATAGAAGAGAATTGAAGAATAGAATAAAAAAGTCATAAATAATGGTAACAATCCGACTGCATAAAATTGAATAGTGATTCAAGACAGGGTGTCGTGGGGATGTGGCCAACCACGTGCATATGCAGACTTTGGATGTACAACCATCTGATACGTCGGCTGCACCACTTAATGGTCCAGCTCCAAATTCTATTCTATATCTAATATTCTGTTTGGATTTGGATATCTCATTCAATAAATATAAATACGTATAAAAAAGGATATAAATTATAGAATTCGTTTTGTTTGTATAAATTCAATTAAATATATATATATATATAATAACGTTCTAATGTCGAAATTTGATCAATAATGTCGACTAAAGTGACCAAAAGTGATAAACTTGACACATTTATAAACTTATGCAATTGATGAAATATACTCCCTATTATATCACTTTTACCATTTATGTAAATGTAAATATCTAACTAAGCATCATGGAAACAGAGTATGCAACAGGGTATATATAACTCGACTTTTTATATATTGCATAAATATATATATATATATATATATATATATAATTCAAAAGATAAAAGGAAAAGTTATTAAAATGCTTAATCATTTTCCTAAGGAATTGGTTAAAAAGGTTAAAATTAACATGTAGCCGTTTGATTTGAGTCAAAATAATGTGATTTGGTTATAACGGGTTTAATCCTTTTTTTTACTAACAAGTAAATTTTTGTATATTAGGCATTATCAAAACTCAATATTATAATTGCCCGTCTATATTAAAAGTGAGCTATAATGATGCATCTTGAATGAGAAAAACTTATGTAAAAATTTATTTGATTAATAATTTTTGAAAACCTATTAATGAATGAATTCAAAGTGTAAAAAAGAATGTATTGCACTAGCTTGACCTAGTTAATTAGTTGCGTTAATCCCAAATTCAAACTTAGCGATAAGTAATTATTACAGAATAGTTAGCACCTACATTGTTATATTTACATTTTGCATCACAAACGGCGTATTAAAATGGGAATTTTTTTCATGAGGGGCTATTAGTTATGTTTATGAATAACGGGGTCCAGGTTTAATTAATAGTTGTTTGATCAAATTTATAAGTACTATTTGTAAATATTTGTGCTATTTAATCTTCTACTTATTAGCCTGTCAAAGTAAGATATCGACAGTAATGTTTCTCGTAAACTAAATATATAAACAAAATAATCAACTAATCAAATGGTGGTGGTACTTGGTAGATTGTAGCTTACCGTCGGTGACAGCAACGGCGGTGTGGATGGTGGCACATAGCAGCAACAGCGACAGAACGGTGGTTGCTTCCATTATTGAAGCTCTGTACATTTGGAGAGAGAATGAGAAAATGAGATACAAGGATAAACTTAAATTGATTTGGAATGAAAAACAAACTAGGAGATATGGGGGGTTATATGCATGCAAAACACTATAAATGCCCTCATTTCCTAAGATATTAACATAATTACCACAAGTCACACAATACATTACTTTATTTCTTCATTTCCGAGTCATATATAAAAACTTTAAATAATACAGAATTGATAATTTGCTAAAAAAAATAATTAACGTAGTCATGTTTAACTTCTGTTTTAGGTAACATCAAACTTGATTTTATACTATTTAGAATACAAAAATGGTATTTTCAACTCTATGAAAGTCATGTTTAGTGTCACATTTTCTATGAATATTTTGTAACTTGAATATCTTTAATTATTTAAGAGCACCAAAGTTTATATGATTAGTACGCTCGTATTCACATATAAAAGTGGATTTCCGTGTGTTGGTTATGTCGCCATGAAACCGGTCGATAGAAGCTCGCTAATCCTTTTTTATTATTATATACTCGAATACCATACATATATATACGAGTCACTCATGCTTATTACTTGATTCAAGTTAACAAATCAATTAATATATTAATGACATAATTATAAATTCGTCGTCTAACTAGCTATATACTTTTTATTTTAATTATTTGACTTTTAGAAATCAAAAACTCTAAAGTAGAGAAGCAAACATACCCGTAGCTTCCTTCCTCATTCCTGTATTGATATATTAATCGTTCAACAAATTATATTTTAATAAATGTATGTGATCATGTGCTTTATTACAAGCGTACGTGCATGAAAATGCCTAAGCAAGTAAGCATAATTCCCCTTCTAATCTTCAATCTATTTTATTTTTTAATTATTTCTTTTGAGAAATGCGAATTTACAAAACACATCCGGTATGAATGAAGAACTCCAGGTTACGTGTATACACAATGTCTCCAATCAGATTCGAACCTACGACCTTACGTAGTTGCATATTTGCTAAGTCAAAATTAATCTTATCCCGGTAATATTTATTGATCTAACTATATAAAATTTTCTAATGACATTTGTCTTTTTTACTAGGGTTAAAGTCGCACATCGACAACAGACTTTTCATCTTTCTCCCAACTTACGCAACGAAGCGGTTTTGTTATTAATGTAGGTAAAGAACTTTCAAAATTTATAATGAGTTAGTTAATATGTATTATGTGACATATGGTAATATGCCACGTATCACGTATTACATAACTTGACACAAAAATTTGAAAGTTCAATACCTATATGAGTAATAAAATTGGGTCATTACCTAACTCGGTACAAAATTGAAAATTCGTGACCGATCTGTAACAGCCCGCATTACCACGACACAATATTGTCCGCTTTGCTCGAAGGCACACGACTTTTTCTTAGCGACCACACTACTACTACTTCCCATGAGGTCACCTATCCTGGAACTACTCCCGCTCGAGCACGCTTAACTATAATGTTCTCACGGGATGTACTACCCTTGTGATCCCAAAACGCGTTGTGTTATTTAAGGAGGACATTATCCTTATAAGCCCCAGATTCATCACATCCACGACCGATATTGGATTCGCGTAACGTGTTACACTATATGAAGCTTTAACTAAATCGTTTAATAATGTCATTTGATGAATCTCTGGGCATGCCAAATAAGATTAGGTTAGGTATTAACTAGGGAGGGTGTTGTTGGGTTCACATGGTTTTAATCAATTTCATCTCCTATGGTAACGCAAAGCATCTAGGCTCCATGTTATATGCACTCTTATCATGATCATCTTTGATCATCTTCACAACATTATATTTAATTTTAATTCCTTCCTACACAATCTTTTAATAATAATGATAATAATAATAAAGGCCGGACTAAATCAATGTTATACGTACATTGTATATTGAAATTGATCAAATTAATAAGTTAATCATGTCATTTGTATATTATATCTTGGCGTGACAATTTATATGATATCGCCAGCTAATTGCTTACGAGTTATGGCATTAAACAAAAGTTATTTATTAGACACGATAAAGTTATGAACGTTCAATACACAATATATGTCGATCATATTTTAGTTCACTTTTCCCCTAAAAAGATTGTCATATCATATCTCATAAACAATACAATTTTGATTTGTACATGCATGTTTGCTTGATTGAACAAGTTGCATGTGAAACTAAACATCTAGGCAGCCATTGACCCCATATCTTAATTTGAGGGGTTGCATTTAACTCTATAGTATTATATTTCTCTTTATATAAGGGGCCAGTGGATAATAATACATAATAATAAATAATAATTTACATATAATTATGTATATATAGATGATTCATAAATTTAATATAAAGTTGTGTTTGTAAAATTGAATACTGCTAAAAGACATTAGCTATGTATATACTTAATTATACACGGGCGGAGCCACGTAGAAGGTAGAGGTAGCAGACTAGCAGTTGTTGCGGGTCCATTCGCTATACGTAGTGTAAATTTCTTATAAAAATTGTATTGTATTTCTTATATGTGCTACTGGTTCACAAAAATTGAAATACCTCTGCTACCGATCACTTCGAATCGTAGATCCTCACCGTAGTTATATACACAGCTATACATAACATAACATAACACCCATGTAACTAATTTCTAACAAGACATGTGACCATCATATGCATACATTAGTTTTTAAATTTTAATATATATATATACTATTATACTATTATTATGTCATTTTAGGAATTAATACAAGATCATATGAATAAAGATGCCACATGTCAATCTTGGATGAAAAGGAGGTGTGACAATGAAACTTATTATTAGACTTTTGGTACAATAAAGAAATGATGGAAAATTGAGTTTTCATGTGTGCACTTGTTTAGGTGCGTAAATTAGAAATACCACTCCATTCAATGGGTACAAACATAAAATTATGTGGTATTTGGACTTGGTATATAAATAAAGTTACCAAGTATAGAAAGGGAAACAAACAATGGTACCCTTTCCAATGAGATTACCACCCAAAAATGAGGGTATCATTGTATCATATATAATGACAAAACTTAATATAATAACTTAAAGTATTTGGTACCTTTTTTTAATGATCATTTGTGTTCGGTTGCCAATGATCTTGATTAAAACAAAGGTATAATCAAAAGTTAATCCATAGTTTTCCCTTTAATGCATATGTGAGATCTCTTTACCATTTGCTTTTATACTCTATGTCTCACTTAAAGCATATATGTTACTACTTTAGGTAGTTTCAAAGTGTTCAATTTGTTATTAAATTTAAAAAAAGAAAAGAAAAGAATTTCTTATGTATTGTGAAAAGTGTAGTTAATGGACATTTTTAAAAACAATGTGTAATATCGTGCATATTAAAATAGACACTTTGATTGAGATAAAGAGAGAGCATAATCTTATTTCATTCAACTGTGAAATGATAACATAACACTACTCAATCTCGTATAGGTAGAACATGACTATGTGCATAGTAAAAAATATAAATAGACACTTTGATTGGAATAGATGGAATATAATCTTATTTTCATACAATCATGAAATGACAACATAACACTACTCAATTCCGCACACGTAGAATATGGGAGACTACGAAATAACCATGTAAAAGGCAAAAGGATACTAAAGAATGCAATGAAAATCATAATCTAGCACACAGATAAAGCGATATTAGTTTCTAAACACCTAGCAAATTTTATTTATTTATTTCTAATAGGATTTAAAATATCATAATTATCTCTATCACCAATAGCGCGGGGGTGTTATGATAAGAGACATGGCATGAGGAAACAAGGTCCAATAATAAGGAAATGGGTCCCAATGGGTCCAATAATAAGGTAAATACTGAAAAAATGGCAAAGTTAGCAAAAAGACAGAAAAAGCATGGGGCTATCTTTGGGCTTTAAGACGAAGCATGTGGGCCTCTTTTTTTCTCTTTCTTATGTATTCATTTTGTGTGTGACATAGTGACCCAACCCAAACCCAGATCTACGCCTTGTTTTTGTACATTTTCTTTGGCATTTTCAATGTAAGTTTTTTAATTTATCGTTACCTACATGACTGTTCATTGTAAAATACAAGTTTGTACAAGGGTATATTTGGTAACAAATATTGTAGCTTAGGATTAGAGCCAAAAAGTTACTTGAAAACTTTTTTATATCAAGTCTTTTAGAAGGTCATTTTACAACAAATCGCGCTTGATTTTGTGTAACACGAATCATTCTTACATAATAACTTTGAGCTTACGAAAACTATAAGTTCAAACCTCTTTCGCTAAGTAAAAGAAAAAATATCCCGAACTGTACATCGCTCTTCTGATTCAAAAGTGAATGCATCAAGTTCTTAAAAGGTTATAGACATTCATAAAAAATAAAAAAAAATGATTCACAACACTCTAAGTATCACTCTTATTTTCTAACTTTTTCCTGATGATCTAAACATGCTCAGTGTAATTTACATTTCTACCTATATTTTTATATTATACATATGGGTAATTAGAAAGTTAATCCATACACTTTTGTGTAATTTACCGGCGTTTTCAAGGATGAGAAATCGTAATCCATATATTTGATTCATTAACATCTAAATCATTCATAAGCAATATTGGTCCATCGACTTCGATCATATCTTTCAACAATGAATCCATTCATGTGAACGTGTTTTTGAATCTGGCGATGATTGTCATTCCTAGTTACAGGACGTATAGGCTACTATTTGAGGTAAAAAGGTTGATAACCGGCAACCTAACCAGCCCAATCGGCTGGCAGTTTCATATTGTTGAAGGGGGGGGGGGGGGGGGTACCTAACTCATTAAGAGGTTGTGGTTATGAGGGTGTCAGGGTTTGAACCTCCAACCTTGTGCTATTTGAGGCAAAGATGCTTTTACCCATTACCAACTACATGACATTGGCGCATATAGACTACTATTAAATGGGTTAATATCAAATTATCATTCTTAAACATAAAAACTATATCAAATATACCCAAACAATTATTTTTATCACTAGAAAATCAATAAAATTGGTTATAAAATGAAGTTTGACTAATATACCTTTTTCTTCTTCAAAAATTTATCAATGAACATATAAACCAGTATCACCCTAACTTTCTTTATTATCTTTTAGCGAGATGATACGCTATAAAATGTTGGTATGATAAATATGGGAACTTCACCATTCATCTGTAAACTAATTGTCATAGTTATTTGCTTGTATAAATAAAAAACAGATAACACCTCATGGAAAATAAAGGATCATTTGTCTTACTTAATTTTTGTATTTACCATCTTCTGATATGTTAAAGGAAGTGAAATAATCTTTTTAATCCATGGTATTTAATTGCAAACTTGTGCATCTTCAATTTAATGCCAAAGTGGGTTGAAATCATTCGAATCGAGACATGGTTTGTTCAAGAACAAAAAAAAAGTAAATTTTTCTTCTTTCTTTTATCAGATTTCCTATTTGTTTTTGACAACACTTTATTATATGTACAAGTCGATTAATTCCTATCATATGTTTAGAGGATAAACATCAAGATGAAAAAGAGAGTTAGGTTGATTTTTAGGATTCATGATTTCAGGAATAAATTCTTGAAGAAGAAGAAATGTATATTGGTCAATTTTCATTTTATTACCAACTTTATTGATTTAATGGTGATTATACCTAGTTAAGATCAGTATCACCAAGACTAAAACTTACTGAAACCGATTGAGCCACGTCAGCGTCATATCAGTTTTTTTTTAAAATAGACTAACTGTCACTTTAATTTTCGTGTCTCAAATTTACCAATTTACCTTTATTTATACACACATAAGGAAAAGAAAAGATACAAACGTCGGTTTTCCGGCGGAAAAACCAACTGATTGAAGCGAGGGCGTTGCGCCATCGACAGGGACGGAGCTAGAAGGGGGCATTTGACCCCTAGAAATAAAAAATTATCGAAAAAAATAATATTTTTAAAGGTAAGTAGTGACAGTTTAGAATTTTGACCCCGCTAAAGTGCTAGGGAAAAAAAAGTTTTTTGTCCCTTCTAAAAATTCATAGCTTCGCCCTGGTGCAATGTCGGTTTTAACCGACGAAAAGCGACTAACACCGCTTGGACAGGTCTAATATCACGAAACAAAACGGGTGGGTCAATGACGATAAATGAAGGGTCCGACTCACCTTAAGAGTTTGGGCCGTAAAGTGACGTGCCAAGAGATGATCGGAGTTAGAGTCGGATAAATCCGAATCTGTTTAAAGGGCCCCGAACCCGACAACACCCTACCGACTCATAACTCCGCACGTGGCTCTATTTTAAATGTTGATGTCTCCTCAAAAAAGGTTGCTATCACATTTACCCCAACTATTCCTTTCTACTATTTCTCTTAGGAATTTTATTGAGTCCTCTTTCTGTATTTCGATTACCTTCAATCATTTTCCATAGAGAAAATTCAATATAATAAAGTTAAAAACAGTGTGAAGATTATTACACTGATAATTACAATCAATGTCTGAGGAATGAATCCAGTTTGTCACTATCGTCTTCAAAATGTTAGAGTAAATAGCATAAAAATATACTTACTTTTCTTAAATTTCTTACTTTGATTCGGGTACTCAAAAATATTTATGTAGCTACAAGAAAGGTTTATATATATATATATATATATATATAGGGTAAGGTTCCAATGAGAACACTTCAAAAATAAGAACGGTAAGAACACTTCATAAATACACAATCAGCCAACAAATTCATTAGATTCACACTCATACATCTCAAATATGTGTAGAAAAATTGATTAGAATAGATGCGAACTTTTCGAAATATACAAAAATCGAAAGAGCGATTGATGCACAATTATAGAGATAATCGTGCATCAATCTTTTTTTCGATTTTTGTGCCTTTTTAGAAGTATGCATTGTTTTTCTTTGCATATTTGAGATGTATGACTATGAATCTAATTATTTTTGTTGGCTAGTTGTGCATTTATGAGATATTCTCACCGTTCTTATTTTTGAAGTGTTCTCATTTGATCCAAACTCTCTCTCTATCTCTCTATATATATATATATATGTGTGTGTGTATTATGAGAAAGTATCCACATTTTTAAAAAATTGAAACTATCTTAAACTCATTCAATTTAACAAGATACAGAGAAGAAAGAAATGATTGAATGAGATATGAAAATCGAAAAGTTACTTCACCTATTGTGGCATTTAGTGCACCCTACTCGATGGGGTGAGCGCTCGTCATGCCACTTAGCATGAGACGAACGACTTGTGCTCGTGGACGATGAAGATGTTTCGGCGCTTGGTTGAGTATGCCATATGATTCATGGTGGTGGGTAGGGATGGAGCTTGAACGACTTGTTGGGGGGTCAAAATTATTTGACGAATTGGCACTTGAACAAGTATAAAATTAACTCTAAAAACTTCTATTCTAGTTACTATAGTAATGAATTTGCGTAGTAGCAAATTCAGTTGAAAGAAAAGTGTTATTGGTAGTGCTTAAAGGCCCCATTTAAACATATTATCAATTTATTTATGAGTATTTAGAAAGCAAAAAACTATAAAATAAAAAAATAAAAAGCTAAGGGTGGGACTTGAACAATTGCCAACTAATTGCTAAAACTTATCTAAAGCACCTCCAACCAACTTGGCAAACATAATATGTTGTAAATATATCTAACTTATTTATATATATAGACTACTAACTCAGATTTTTGAGAGGGCCACAACCCCTCCTACCCCAATTAAACTTCGTCCTTGGTGGTGGGTCCCACATAGTTTATTTTATTTTTTAATATTTGTTATTCAAGCATCTGCAATGGTGACTCAGTCGAGAGTCGATGGGTTGAGGTAGAGATGAGCACGGAAATCTAAAACCGTTCAAAAAAGTGAAATAATTGAAAAACCGATCCATATCTATAAACGACGGTTTGATTTTTTTAATTTAGAAAAACCGAAGTATAAGTTCGGTTTTGATTTTTTACGGAACCGACCAAGAAAACAGAACCGAACCATACGTAAAAAATATATATACTTAAAATCTTATACTTTGGATTATAGTTTTAAATTTTTTATTGTACAAGCTATATAGACTTTACATTCATATAACTTGCAATAGTTTGGATCATTTAAAAAGATATTATAAATATATGGTATGATACTATAATTTATTTGAATCTAATTTGTGACTAAAAAAAACTAGCAAAAGTTGATGGGTTCATTGGCCCAGGCCCAAAAAATGTCAAAACAAAAAAAAAAACAAATTTAAAACCGAAACATAAAAATTATAGTTTGCTAAAACCGAAGTTTATGGTTTGGTTTTCATTTTTACCCAAAAACCGACTCAAACCAACTCATGCTTACCCCTAGGATGAGGTGACGTTGCATACATAACCCTTTCGCTAAAGGTGTTTAAAGCACGAAGTGTGGTGATACTTTGTTCACGGTGTTATGGAGAATGTTGTCGTTGATGATTCTGTGATGTGGTACTGTGGTGAACAGTGTTATGGAGTTTTTTTATTATTTGTTTTTTTATTTTATTTTTTTATGGTAAATGATTGTATAAATTAATAACACAATAAAAATCGAAATAAATAAATAACACAATATATTAATTAAATATAAATATAAAACTCATTTATAAAATATTTAATCAACAAAAAAACATTAATTAATGGGTTGACCCTATTACAATTTTAATAGGCCATCTAAATTTTTATTGAGGTGGCCCAGTTACAATTTTAAAGCCTACAAAATTAAAGCCTAACTTATATGTACTCATCGTCTTCTTCCTGGCAATGAATACAGGCAGCACACACCAATTACACATACACATACACACACACAACAACACTCTTTATTTTTGATACAAAAGAAAAACCAAGAAGACAACGTCCGTGGCTAGACGGTGCCCTTCAACAATAGGGGCATCCAATTTTGCTAGGACTTCAATGTATAAAATTGATCGATAAACTTAAAATGAGAAATTGAAAAAAATTAATATGGTTAGCAGTGTTTCTAAGACTAAGATGACACATTTAATATAACTTTTAATTGATTCTCAAAATCGCAATGAAAAACACGGCCCAAATTTTGGCCGTTAATGGAGGATTTTGGGAATTGGGGTTACTGGCGAGGACGATGACTAATTATTACGTTTTCTCATTTAACCCCTATATTACTAGAAAGTTACTAATCCTTCAATTTTAATGCATCCCCTTCTATTGCTCAAAGATGTTACATTTTTTACCCTTTCACATTTTAACTTGTTACTTCATCACCCCAGCTCTAATTAAATATGTTGAAAGAAACTGTAATTACACATATACTTTACAAAAGCTATATATACGCCGATACACTTTTTCTTAAAACTTTTATTGACAATTTTATGTAAAAAAATTTCATTACAATAACATTATAAAAGAATGCAACACACTTTACTTTTATGGAAGTCCAACTTTATTAGGTTTGAAACTTTTTTTATATAATATTTAGGGGCATTTTTCAGTCGTATCGCCCGGGGCATCAAAACGCTGAGGACTAGCCCTGCCCTTCGAGTTGTTTCTTTGGAGCAAAATTCTATAATTTACCAATTCCAACCATAAACCGATGGAAATTACCAACTTTACTCAAAACTAACTCAAGGTGATTACTAACCCATATACCTTACTTGCTATTGATAAATGGATTTGTGTTTAATTACATTTTTGTTAACTTGACATCTACTTTTAGAGCAGGACATAAGTTAGAAGCTACCATTATACAATAATGTCTACCATTTACACAGCTACTGAAAGAAGCTGCTACATTATTTAAACTAAAGAAGCCTCAAATTGAGGCTTGTATATCACAAGTACGATTAGGCACTCGTGTGCATTGCATATGTTTGAACATGGTGATCGACTACACTTACTAGTTTTTGGATGTTGATTGTTCATTGATTGGATTTGGATATACATTGACACTGGTTTGGATATCTTCTATTATACTTGGAATAATTACTCACTTGTACAGTCTATAGTAATTTGTCACAACATAAGTGTTACAAAATTTTCTGGCAATAAACCTCAGAAAGCATCCGCTAGCATTGCTCTTTTATCGTTCAAACGTCACCAATAAAACTGCCAACAGATTTCTTGATGACCATCTGCAATGCTACACTACTAGTCTAGTCAACTGCTGCAATTTTGCACAAAAAACATCCGAACACATGCAAATACATCAAGAAACATGCGATCAACCAGATACAAACTGTATGAATGATAAAAAGATTGAAATGCAAAAACATTCTACAATAAAAAAAGATGTTGAAAAAATATAACATCCCTTGATAAAGATGCAGTAATCCAGGTACAAACAAGAAATTGAATCATAGCCACCTAACTTAGAAGATCCGACAAATCACATGAATAATAATCATAAAAGCTTAATATCAAAAGAGAAAAAAGAATAAAACTTAAACTCAGCTTAAAGCAGAAAACTTTGGAACATCTACAGGAAACTGATCAATCTCATCCATCCACGGGTTCTTCTCTTTTGCAGGATTAACAGTCTTTAACGCCTTCCAAACCGCACTGTTGCACTTAAAACCCGACCCAAAAGCTATTTGCCATGCTCTATCTCCTTTCCTGATCCTCCCTTTTGCTTCTGAATAAGCCAATTCATACCATGGTGAACTACTAGAAGTATTTCCAAATCGATTAAGTGTCATTCTTGATGGCTCCATATGCCAATCTGTAAGCTGCAAATTCTTTTCAATTTCATCAAGAACTGCTCTTCCACCAGCATGAATGCAAAAATGCTCAAATGCTAGCTTAAAATCAGGAATGTATGGCTTAATCTTCATTCTAAATAGCTTTTTCCCAACTAAAGTTGCAAAGAAAAGTAATTGTTCTGACATGGGTAACACGAGTGGGCCTAAAGTGGTGATGTTGGTTTTTAGCGCATCACCTGCTACTCCCATTAGATCCTTTGACAATGCAACTCCAACTTTCCCAACTGGATCTTCTAATTGAGTGACACACGAAAAACACTTTTCGTCTGAACCTTTGTGAGTTCTAACAGTGTGGACCAGTTGATACTTTGACCTTTTTCGGTCAGAGTTTTTGTTTGAGAGTAAAATTGCAGCACCACCCATCCGGAACAAGCAGTTTGAAACAAGCATTGATCTTTCATTCCCGAAATACCAGTTCAGTGTGATGTTTTCCATGCTCATCACTAAAGCGTACGAATTCGGATTGACTTGAAGAAGATCTTTAGCAAGATCAATGGCGATTAAACCAGCACTACAACCCATTCCACCAAGATTAAAACTTAAAATGTTACCTCTAAGTTTGTAGTGATTAACAATCATTGACGCTAAAGAAGGTGTTGGATTGAATAAACTACAATTCACTACCAAAATTCCAATATCTTTCGGTTTAACAGCTGTTTTTGCTAAAAGTTCATCAATGGCACCAAACATCACAAGTTCCGCCTCCTTTCTTGCCTCTGCCATACATGGATTTGGAGGTACTCTAAGAACGGCTTCGGGAAGATAAGTCGACTCACCAAGACCCGACCTTTCAAGAATCTTTTTTTGGAATTCAAGACTTTGGCCAGTAAACGAGCCCGTTTCAGTCGATCTATCCATAAAGATTTGTCGAGTACATTTTCGTTCTTCTTCTGGCTTATAACACGAAAAGTTGACAAGGTAAACAGGTCGAGGACGGGTTAGGAAATAAAGGGTTGAGAAAAAGACTAAAAGGGTCGAACACACCACAACTGAAATAAGATTAAACCTTAGATGATCCCAAAGAACATAAACATCTTGAGGCGAAAAGGTAGACAATTGAGCAGCAAGAACAACAACAAGAGGGGACAAACACAAGTACATTCCATGTGTTATAAGATAATGATACCCTAATTTTACATACTTTAGTTTCACAGATTTCTTGAAATCAGGAAGCTTTGAAGATGAAGAAGATTGTGTGATCAAGGGTTTGACTACTTCACTCATTTTTCCTAAATCTAAATTTCAAATCAGAGCACTTCTGAAATCAAATCCCTACCAAAACAGACAGAACAAAACCAAGATCTGATCTTTTTTCAGAACCCAATTAACAAATCATGATTTAGTCACCTGAGATCCGAAATTATGGCAGTTCCTGCAAAATGGGAATTAACATCTAACATAAAGATTCAAGCTTTAACAGTATTGTACTAAGCCAACAGTAAATCAAGAAAGATTTCATCATATTAAATACAGCCCACAATTAATTATCATTAAAAAAAGATGATTTAATGATGAATTGAAGAATCCCAGATGAGAAATTAAACCTGATCTGCGGAGTGATCGATGAGAATGTGAGTTGGTAAACAGGGTTGGAATCGGAATGCCGCTTAGATATTATTATATATAGATATATACAAAAACATATATATATTGTTGAATCAGTGAGTGTGTGTGTGAGAGAGAGAGAGAGACCTGTTTTGTGGTTGTCAAATTGAATTGGAAACGTGGGGGCGAACTGAAAATTATTGGATAAATTGATGAATAAAACCCTAATCACTAGCTTGTTATAATTCATTGACAGCCCATGATGACGATATAACTACAGGAAGCTTCTTTACAATTGTGCGAGGAGCATCGCATCTTAATAAGGGAGAATATTTGCGGATCAAAAGGTTGTTTGGACTTTGGACTTTGGACACAGGTTTAAAAGCTAAATTTGGTACTGTAGTTTTTTGATATGGATTCCTTATCATGTGGTTGGTAGAAACTGAAAATAGATACTAGCAAAATGCAAGGTGGGTCAAAAATATATTATCGAAACTCGGAGTAATTTGATGGTAAAAGAGTTGGCGGGTCAAAATTACCCTAATCAAAACACGACCAGATAACCGGTTTTATGTATATTTGTCAAACTTGTTGATATGTGACAAGTCGATTTTAGCTTTCGAGTTAGAGGATAAGTTAAGAAAAAGTAATACAGTGATTGAAAGTTCATTGTATTTGTGAAAGATAGAAAGATACGTCGATTCAAATGGAATAAAATGAAAAGTATGTGGTGATTTAAAACAATGCTTGTTATTAATTGTTAACATTGATTTGTTCATCAAAACCTTGGATATGCATATGAATATAAATATAACGCTTTATGGATATTCAAAGGTATCGACTAGTTGCAAAAAGAGTGAAGTAATTAGGATTAAAAGCTTAGTATACTGTATAAATTTAGAAAATAATGAGTCACTTTATGATGATGATTGATATCTATAAATCAAGGTTAACAATCATCAACATGGGCACCTAATTTTTAAATCCAAATCTAACGTTCATAGACATATGGGATGAGTTGTAGGGTTTAGCCGCCTTTATTTACCGGTCAATCACGTGATGTCGTGTATTGAGGGCCCAAAAGGACCCAACGGTATACACATTAGTTTTCTTCCTTTTTTGTTTACCGAATTTGAAACTTAAAATTTTGTGTGTCCAATATTATTAAACATGTCAAAGTCATGGAGTTGTGTTTTATTTGTATACTTTTGCTTTTATGTCTAGATTTTGGATCCATACTATGAGATTCAATTTGTCAAGCTCCGATGAGTTTTATTCAAAGCATTAGTTTATTTTTTCAAACATCTTAAGTTCAAAACTATTTTATCTTGTTATTTATATTCATTGATGCCTTTCCCAAATTTTTTTTTATGTTCATTGATATATATTAAACTCAAGAAAAGAGGGTATACTTCAAACATAACTTAAGAATTGAGTCTACAAATCGACTCTCATTCTTCATACAAATCAAACACCTCCTATACTTTGGCACTACCACTCATAAGTAAGCACGGTGATTAAGATCTAATGAATTAGTCGGTCACTTGTCTGATCCGTGGTTAAAAAAGAGAGTAGATGATTAATTTCCTTTTATAACATACCCACTATATAATATTAAAATTTATATATTTTTATGGATGTTTGTATCAGATAATTTAACCAGTTTATGATTTAGTATGCTATGTTACCACATCGAATAGTTCTCCATATCTAAACAAATTTTGTTTTCGTTTAGTTGAAAATCTTGGGGCAAAAACGGATCAGATGTAATATTTTGATGTGTGTGTCCTCATGACTTGCGAACATGATAATTGCTCGAAAAAATCTCGATTCGTTCAAATTTGACATGGCCCATGGGATCCGATATAGACCCATTGACTTGTGCATCTTAATGAGTATGAATCACTTAGAGCACTCATATCGGTGTTCGTCACTTTCTGTCGGTTGAAAGTGACGAAACCGACCCCAATGTTACCACATCGTCGGTCTTGATCGTCGGTTAGATCCGTCGCCAAACCGACGTGTGTGGTTTTTTTTTTGTTTTTTCTTTTTTGTTGTGTGTATAAAATGGAAGGTAAATTGGTAAATGCGGGACCCAAAAATTAAAGTGACGGAGTGCTGATGGGAGTGGTCAGTCAGTTTCAGTCAGTTTGTGGAAAAAGCTGACGTGGCGCTGAAGTGGCTCTGTCAGTTTCAGTCGGTTTCAGTCACTGATGGGAGTGATCTTAGTTTAATGAACTTAATCATTTCAGATTAATATCATTAAAGTGGGGATGATATTTTATTAAACCGATCACCTTAGACGGGTTTAGAAAAACTTCCATTTTAAGACTTTCATATATTCATAGGTTGAGTTTCAAATGAGACTAAAATTTTGTGTGAGACTAAGGGAACCAATGATATCATGCCACATGTACAAAGAGAATGTTCCATACTACAAAACTCATTTACCCCAAACATCAATTATCTCACAAACGACAAATCGAAAAATCATGAAACTTGCACCATAATTTTCAGCGTTTTATCCTCTTCGATTTGCCGTCCCTCAAGGCATACTTCCGACGAATTTTTTTTTTTTCATTTTTTTGGTTAGTTACATATGTTACTAATACATGTGTTAGAGTGTTGCGTTTAGGGTTTAGGTTTGGGGTTTAGGGGTTAGGGTTTAGGGTTTAGGGTTTGGGTTTTGGGGTTTCTCCCTGAAACCCCAAAACCCAAACCCTAACCCCTAACCCCTAAACCCCAAACCCTAAACCCTAAACGCTTTATAAAACTCTAAACCCTAAATCATACTAAACGCTAAACCCTAATAAACCCTAAACCCTACTAAAACATAAGATCTAAACCCTAAACCATGAACCCAGCTAAATCCTAACCCTAAACCCTAACCATGACCGTAAATAAAATGTACAATCAATCACTAACACATGTGTTACTAATTTATAAAACCCACCAAAAAACCAAATTTTTTTTTATCGAAAGTATGCCTTGAGGGACGGCAAATCGAAGAGGATAAAACGCTGAAAAATATGGTGCAAGTTTCATGATTTTTCGATTTGTCGTTTGTGAGATAATTAATATTTGGGGTAAATGAGTTTTGTAGTATGGAACATTCTTTTTGTACATGTGATATGATATTATTGGTTCCCTTAGTCTCACTCAAAAATCATGAACTCTTTTGAACCTTACTCTATATTCATAATCATAATTCACATAAAAAACACCACTGAATCAAATACATATTAATCCAAACACGTCGTTAATGATTATAAATAAAATATAAAAAAGATATATGTAAATAATAAAATAAAACCTCATTATTACGTGGCCCCCAAATTAATCGAGGGTTCGTTCTTCAGTTATTTTGTTTGGTTGGGGAGTATGATCTCGTTAGGGTTATCATCATCACTTTTGTCTACAAAACACTACTTCAATTACAACACCAAAACCCCTAATTTCCGTTTCAGAGCTGCTTCTTCTTCTTCTGCTGATGTTCCGGACTTCCTTTCTGTCGATTGGTACTATTTCTCCCTACAATTCTTGCATCAAACATGTATTGATTCTCAATTTTGGTGTTATGATTCATATTTTTTGTGTATACAGTCATAAATATTTAAGGTTAGTGATCAATTGGGGGTAGAATTTTGATGTCTTGTTTTATGTTTGCTGATTTTTTTATACAAAAAATGTCTACTTTATTCCCTTACAACTTAATTATTTATTTATTTCTTCATTTAGGTTGGTGAGACTTAAATATGATCACTAAACTTAAAAATGATCACTAAATTTCTTTATTTGCTATGATTCTTTACGTTTCTGCAAATTAAGTTTGTTATGTTTTCATAATTATAACCCATTTTTTATGCTAAGTATTAGTATTTTTTATATAATACTGTAATAAACATTTTTTATATTTACTCAAATAATGGAAATAAATAAATGACACTTCTTTGTGTTAACTTTTGTTATACTTGCAAGGTGAAGTTTTTAATTTTTGTTTGAAATGATGGTTTGTTGGCAACAAAAAACCAAGTACAGAGTTAGTGTACTACCTTTAGCATTCTGGTGGTTACAACATTTTTGTGCTAATTGGTGATTATTTAATCTTCCAGGCTTGAATCTCGCAGGAAGAGACCTTTTGGTCCAAGATTAAGTGTAATTCTTCTAATTAACATTCTAGTCTTGTAATCTGACTCCTGTGGAATGCAATGTTTTCTATTTTTATTTATTCTACGGATGTAGTTTAATGCAGAAGAATGTGTTCAGTACCAACTTGATGCATTAATGTTCAACGACCAACCGCGTCCAGATTATGGAGTTGAAGTCATGTACAGGGTACTTCCTAGTATCCAAATCTAGTTACCTTCTATTTATCTAAAAAAAAATTACTTTCTTTTGGTGCCAATGGAGTAATGGGTTGTTATTTTGGATTTTATCGTGAAGTGCAGTTTGCTGGATTTGATCCCTTTGAAAGGTCTTTGTATTTCGGGCCTTCTTTTGACTTAGGACAGGTCAGTAACTAATTCTAAAAGTGGCAATATGGGTGGTTCGAGTGGATTGGGTATCAAGTTATCAAGTCAAAACGGGTAATTTGTGGTATCGGTTGAAATGGGTGGGGTCTGCTTGGGTGGACCCAAAGCATTAATTATTCCATTGCTGTATAGCAGTATTAGTGTGTCAAATATGATCACAAGAGTTTTATTATTTGAATTAACTTTAGGTTTTAATAAAATGATTTCAGAGATCTTATGCATTAAAATAAACTTTGGGTGACTTTCAACCCATATGACATGTTCTGTTCCAAGCTATTTTTAATTTGACTCTTTATGGATAAAACCTAACCCAGATCAACTCATTCTTAAGTAAATTGGTTGTAATCTCCACCCATAGTTTGAGCTAAAGTTTATATCACTGTTTAGTGTTTAACATTCATTTATGTGTTGCAGTTTGAGCGTTTTAGACGACTTTTCCACCATTCTGCATACCGAGTTCTACTTAATCACAAGGAGAGACAGATATTAAGCACTTTAAATGTTGAGGAGGTTAGTAATTTCACTTCACATGAACCATGTTTCATTATAAAAGTTTATGATATTTACTACTTATGTTTTTGTTGACTGTAATTTAGAATCGTTACAAGCAAAGGGTTTGGATAAGAGGAGCTCGACCTGAGGAAGAAGAAACATTTCAGTTTACTATGGTTCAGGTATGCCCTTTTTTTCCTTTCCTTTTTTTTTGCAGTGGGTACACATTCATAGCGAATATTATACCATGTATGTTTGGTTTTTATTAGAATATTATGAGAAAGATTCTGTTGATGGTTTTGGCAGAGAGTTGGTGGGTTTTGGGATGGTTATTGGCTTACAGAATCTGTTCTTCATGATGGCGATAGCTTTTCGGGTGGGGTGGCTTATTGAAGAATCAACAATGAGATCGGGTGGTGGACCTCTGTGAATAACTCTTCCACCTTTCACTACCTTTATAAAGTATATATATATATACACATAATTAGAGTAAATATATATTGTCATGTATACCCAATAAGGCCAATATCAATCCATGTATATTTGATAATGTAAGCGCTTCTCTTGTTTTGATATTCAAATATGCAATTTGCAACTATGGTGGATGGAATGCATTTGAAAAGCACTAAAGGGAATAATTCCGGAGTACTCGCTATAGAAATTCTTTCGGTATTGATTCTGCTGGAACGACTCGGGTCTTAAAGTTTATGACACTAGTACCCACACATATATATCAGTTCCATCTCATCTCATTCAAATAAATAAGATAATTTATGAAACTGTAGAATGCGGATAAAGTGAAATACAGTGAAGTAGTCTATCTATTTCTAAATCTATTACAACATTTTTGTGGCTCCAAATATATGGGTTGTAAAATGACTTTGGAAAAACACACACACGGAGCCCTAAATAAAAAGGTGCATTTAACCGTAGAAACATCTTCAAGAAGATCTCAGAAAAGTTGATAACATGTTAAAGTTGAACCATAAAAAAATGGTAAAAATTCATGAATGTCCTAAACCTTTAAATTATAGAAAAGAGGAAGCTCGCATTTTACTGAAGTAGGTAGAGAACTTCTATTTTCTCAACTTAAATTTAAGAAAAGAGGAAGCTCACTTTCTACTAAAGTAGGTAGAGAACTATGTTCTAAAAAAGAATTCTCAACTTTTTAATAGTTTTCTAAGGGATAAAAGAACGCCTTTTATTTAGAACTTCCTGCAAACGGCCGTACCTTAAAGCTTTGAATTCTTACTTTAAACAATGTATCATTCTTACATATGATAAATCAGTCTCAACCAAAAAGATCAAGAACACACAGGCCTCAAAAATAAAATAAAGTGGACATCAACAATTAACATCCATAAAATCTTATAACAAGAATCAGTGTCCAATTGGCACAAACTTAACTCCAGTTCCTGATCTTACATGCGAAATCCATTTACTTCTTGGATTGAGGCTGGGCAATGTATTTCGTAACGACGTAGCAGTCTGGTGGAGTTATGTTTGTGTAATAGTTGTGAATCGTTTCTGTGATTTCAAACCCAAATTTCTTGTAAAAGCTTATAGCATCTTCATTGTTTGTCTGCACATGCAGGTAAATCTCACCGATGTTCTGCTTGCAGCTTAAATCAAGAACGTGATTTAACAGCTTTGTACCTGTGACAATTTTGAAAATTATACCCTTCAGAGTCATGAAGATGTATACATTGATTATGCAAATTAGGTTCTCAATCTTGTACAATTTTGGTGTTGTGACTTTCAAGATCCAAGGTACCCTTAGACTTTCGAGGTTGAACTACAACCTGGTTGCATATTTAAATGCACCTAACAACTTTTCTATAGAAATTTGGAAAATTAATACCAAATTTCAAGAACACAGAGCACAGTTAACCGTTCAGGGTTTAGGGGCTACGATATGGGGCCTACTATCAGAGTAACTATTTATCAAGTATATAAAAAGGAGCCACAAAATGAGACAACGTTCGGTTCGATGGCCAAAACAATATGAGCTTTCACAAAGAATGACAATGATAACAGTAGTAGTATACTAGTATGGTAGTTGTAGACAGATAGTTTTTAGACATGCCAACCTTTTAGAACACACCCACTGCGGCAATGCTAAAAAACTTTTGCCCCAATGAAAATAGGCTTTTCAAAGCTCAGAAACAATTAGGAAAAAAATTGAAGTTATAAGAGAAAAGTATGGAATCATACTATTATCTTTTTGTCTTCAGACTATTAGTAAACAACTTTCAACTTGAATGGGGAAAAGCTTTTCTAAAAATCTTCTTTTAATAGTAAAAAAGCTTTTGAAAAGCTTCCACGGAAAATGCTCTTATACACATACAGTCACAGATCCTGTTATATGAAGTGATTGTGAGGATGGATATGTATTTTTAGAAGAGATTTAATGATCTTCAATAATCAGATGCAATATATGTATTTTTAGAAGAGATTTAATGATCTTCAATAATCAGATGCAGATTATAAGTTATAACAAAAGCGTCTTTAAAAGACGGTGTTTGGATGGCTTCTACTGTTTGTAGTTGAGATAATAATTAATAAGATAATCAGTTGTTCCAGAATTTGACTGGATTTTGCTGTTTGAATTTGGGATGATGATTATTAAGAATATCTGCTGTTACAGATTTTGACGAGTCCCACTTATTCTAACGGATGATGCCAATGACCGAAATGAAATATGATATTTTCGTAAACAGAACCATATGTATATAGGAAATAGAAGTTTCTCATATAAGGTGTAAATAAGTAATTTATATTACCATTGGAAATACGTTCTATTGACGCTCATTATTAACTCTGAATAAGTGAACCCATATAATGAGACAATCAAAAGCAAAATCTGCTTATCCAAAACACATATGGAATATTAGATGTATTAGGAAAGTAGAGAAGATGTAGGATACTCACCAATACCTAGGCCACGATATGGTGCCAAAACACCTAATGTCATTATGTATACACGAACAGCCCCACCTTCTTTCTTCTCAAGCCGGCATGCAATTGAGCCAACACAAATGTCACTGTAATATGCTGAAAGGTAGATACAAAAAAGAAAAAAGAAACTATCTTTTAGAGAATATTTAAGCATTGTGAGCAGGAAATAGACTTGTATATATTTTAGGACAATGAAGATGGAAACATGCAACTTTCAGAGCATACGACTCATACACTGAGAAATTCTAGATTCTTAAAGACTAAGACAACAATATATTCTCAGACCTTTGTAATTTGTTCATGTATAAAGTGTAAAGAAAAAATATGAACCGTTAAATTAAATCAACATCTTGTAGATATGGAACAACCAAAACATACATTTAGGGGGTGTTTGGGTTAGCTCTTTAAACATACTTCTGTAAAATCGTTGATCTTAGCGCTTCTATAAAACAGCTTTTGAACCTTTAGAAGCTTACACGAATGCAAAGTGTTTGGATAACAAAAGGAGCTTATTGTGCACAATACTACAATAGAATCATAAGACCTCATATTTAATTAGGCAAACACCCCTTAAGACAAATCTAACCAAAAAAGCTACGCAACATTTTATCCACATTATAAAAACTATATGCGTAAAGTTGATAAACTAACAACACAAAGCCATTGTTGTATTAAAAAAGAAAAGAATATATAGTAACAGAAAAAAATAAAGATAAACTCAACATCAACAGTCATTTGGAAATCAATATTACACATCATAAAGGATGGAAACCAAAACCTAACATTTATTGAACAAAAAAGAGTATAAGCAATCAATTCATCTTGTTATCCAAACTTTTAAGCACGTGAACAACGTGTTGCTATCTACATCACCCCAAAATCGGCAAAACGTAAACTATTATATCATGAACGAATATTACAAATATCCCATTTATAAGGAAACACATACGAGAAATCACGCATAGATAAATTACACACGTGCATTCAGCTATACATCTTTTAGTCTTGTACATTTGTATGAATTGTACAAATAGAAAACACTAGGTTTTACATACAAAGATGTAAAAAAACTAATTAATCCAATAAAACCACAAAAGAAATATCATATATTTGATTCTGCATTTTGGTTAAACACTAGGTTTTACATAAACATATAAATTGACTATTAACTAATCTCGAACAACCACAAATTAAATATCATGTACTGTATGCAATTCTACATATATTAGGTTTTTACATACACTAATTAACCTTATAAAACAAGGAAATAAATCAATCAATCAATAGAACCCGTAGATACACAGACACGTAGATATGCAATTACAAACATAAAAATTAAACAAATAGAAAAAAAGGAAGTGAATGCAAAATACCTAATTTGGTAAATTCGCCGGAAGCAAGAGCGTCGACGTAATACTTATCGTTATATCGAACGGGAAATAAAACGGAATTGAGTTTTTTTAATTGCATTAGGTTTTTATCACGGACTCCGTCCAATGAGATTGTAGCTGCACGACCTGCTCCCATGTTTTTTGATTAAATTAAATATTTTGTTGAGCAGAAAAGATGGATGATGATGATGAAGATGGTGGTGGTGATGCGGTTGCGGTGGGGAAAAAAGGGGTTTGTTGTGAAATGTGAAATGTGAACGGAGGAGGTTTGTATGTTTTTCAGACTTTTCTAGAGTGAATTTTGTGTTCGAGTTTCGTTCTATTGTGTGATGTTACCTTTATGCCCCTTTAAGTTATTAGAGCATGATTCGAATGAATACTTCAATTTTGAGTGAGAATGAGAGAACCAATAATATCGTGACATGTGTGTAAAGAGAATATTCCGCATGTACAAAACTCATTTACCCTAAACGCAAACACCCAACCCTAAATCCTAACCCTAAACCCTAAACGCAACACTTTAATACATGTGTTAGTAAATGTGAAAACCACCGAAAAAGTTGGGGGAAAACTCGTCGAAAGTATGCATTGAGGGACGGCAAAACGAAAAGGAGAAAACGCTGAATTTAATGGTGCAATTTTCATAATTTTTCGATTTGTTGTTTGTGAGATAATTGATGTTGGGTGTAAATGGATTTTGTACATGTGGAACGTTCTCTTTGTACACATGGCACAATATCATTGGTTATCTCTTTCTCACACAATTTTCTATTATCATTTGCACCCCACCCATTAAATATATAATATATAATAATTCAATAATAAGAAAACATGAAGTTTCTAGTGTCTATAACTTAAGAAATTTTATGAGAAATATTTTTTTTTGTACGATTTTTTGAATAATAAAAGGCTTCAGAAGGTTTTTTTTGGTTAAAAATGCTCTTAAACAGTTAAAACACTTGTTAACTGATGCCATTCTAAGGTCTTTAACAAAAAAAAATAAGAAAAATAAGGGGCATTAACGTGAAACTTAAAACTAAAGCGCTCCAGTAATCACCAAAATATCAAACAAAACCGATTCCAAACCAATCAAAGTTGTAGTTTTGTTCATCAACAAATCGTGATCACCATATCTAATAAATCTACCGATCAAATGTCAGGCGCTATTGTAATCGGAGCATCAGGATCATGGGCAAGAGCATTGGTTAAGATCTCACCTTACACCTTCTCCGCCATCGGTATTGCCCTCTCTATCGGCGTTTCCGTCTTAGGTGCCGCCTGGTAATAATTACTAATTCCCGTCCTATTAAATTAAATACTCATATTGATTTAACCTAACTTTTGGGCGGTTTTAGGGGAATTTATATAACAGGAAGTAGTTTGATCGGTGCCGCAATCAAAGCTCCACGCATCACATCCAAGAATCTTATTAGGTATGTTTTGATTTCAATTAAGTTAAATTACAAAAGCCCTAGGGTTTTGAATTTTTATCTCTTTATTTACTTACTTTAGTTTTCAGAGTTTTGGTTGATGTTCGTGTGTTTTCCATCTGATCTTGTAACTGTGAGGATGTGATCCTGTAACTGTTACTGAATGTATATATCTGTTGAGCAATTAGTGATTCCTTTTGTGTCGAAATGCTGTTTTTGAAGGATAAGATGCTGGATGAAACTGGCTAGATGACTTACATTATTTTGTTGAGTAGATCTCAGAGTGCTATTATTAGGTTTTGATGTGTTTAGGAATAGAGGCAATTAAATGAACAAGATGAGATTTGTATGCAATATCATGAGTATACTTGTTATGTCAGGTATAGTAAGTAGTCTATCTGTTCTTATTACTTTAATATTTAATATACTTAATGCAAAAAATTCGCAACTTCGAGTGTTTGACGACATTTTCCAAATCCATGAATGCGCCTTTGCTTCTGAAAATTTAAAAAGTTTGGCAATATTGCCCGTTTGAGGTTTCTTTTTTTTGTCATCTCCAAATGCTTCTACCAAAAGGTTAGTAGGAGAGGATAGGTTGCGAAGATTGAGAGTATCGTATATTTAAATGAATTTAAGTAATTGGCATTAATGGGAGTTGGTAGGAACTTTCGGAGCTCATCAATTATGTGCTACAAGGTTTTTTTGTTTTTGTTTTTTTGAGGGTTTTATACTCTTATAAATCTCTTATTTTCTGCAATTTCAAGTAAATTAGTTCTAGAGGTCATACTTTGCTTCTGTCATTGATGAAGTAATGGAGTAGTATTTTTGAAGAATTTGCTTAAATGCTTTATTGCCTCTTACATTTAATTGAATTTCTACGATAATCACAATCAATGCTATGGGGTTTAGGATAAATTTTTTTTTGTGAAATTAAAAAATGAATTGTATAAATACATTCCTTTAAATTTCTATTTTGATAGTTTTTGCTCAAAAACCTGGAGATTTTGTAATCAAGGACTCAAAAGATGTTACCTTTGACTTCTAAAGCTAGAAGTAGGAGTATAGGACTTTCTTATGAGAAGAACTTAGTGTGCCACGAGCTCATGATGGAAATTCTGAAAGCATTTCTCCCTTTCACGTTTGGGGTAGTCTTATTCCAGCTCAGTCGGTGTTGCAAATGCGTGGCAGCGTGAATGTAGAAAAGCATCATATTATTTTACAGGATTACATTGTCACAAGTGTTAATATGTTATCCACTTATCCCATATACATTTTAAGGTGGATAGCTATATTATACAAACACACCAGTACCAGTCCATCGTGTTCTCGCCCTTATAAGTAAAGGCCGAATCCCAACGAGTACACTGCACATGAATGGTTAGGTAGTATAAGAAATGGAATAGGATTTAGTCCAACACCATTAGAGGAATCGATTGACGGATGACAGAACATCATCGAATTCAAGATACAAGATGTTATAATCACCCCTTGTAATGAATTATCTAAAACAAGATGCAGCAGAGAGGGTTATATCGCAAGTCAACTAATGTGCATTTTGGAACTGCTTATATGATAATTCTGTGTTATAAGTTGCAATAATAAGTTTTTCATACGTTGATAAATAGATTCTGCTTTAGGTTTCTTGATTTTCTTAACCAGCAGTTTTAGATAGTTTCATGCCAGTTGCATTAAAATTGATTATCTAAGAGTTTGAGACAATTTATCTCTTCTTATGACCTACTCAGAGGCATGTTCTCCCATTTCACAGCGTGTGTCCTTTTTTTTTTCAATTTTCTCTCTTATAAGATTGTCATTTCTGGCATGTTTATGTATTAGTTTCTTAGATCATCAGGATTTACCAAGCATTCATTGATTCAAACAACTATATATTTGATTTTTACTTTAAAAAAATTAGAAGCACAATCAGACCTATCTTCTTAAGCTCATATTTGTACACTGATTGTCTGACTGCAAAGTTTGATTTCTTATAATCAATTAATCACTATATTTAATTATTTATACTACCTTTATGTCCATGTAGATTATAGATGGCATATAACCTTTTTGTTGGCACCCCTTAGGCTAACATGTGACATTTATTCATCCAATCATGTATCTAAGTCTTACCTTGCCTGCACAATCAGAGCGTAAAAATCAAAGAATTTGGTATGGTGAACTGTTATCATGCTAAGGGTCATATTAAGTAGTCTTATACTCCATAATAGCTTAATGATACAACCGTTGAAGATATGAATCAAAATGCATAAACTCGAAGTTGAGGGATTAGTATACTTGTATTGGTCTACATAAATAAGTAGAGCCAGCAAGCTAACTATCACATAGTTAAATCCTGGAGTTGCATAGTTGTGTATCCGATCCGATAGTGTAACACTGTAACCTCAAAGTTGAGGGATTAGTATACTTGTATCGGTCTACATAAGTAAGTAGAGTCAGCAAGCTTGTGTATCCTATCCGATTTGCATACTTGTGTATCCGATCCGATAGTGTAACCATAAAGTTGAGGGCTTAGTATACTTGTATCGGTCTACATAAGTAAGTAGAGTCAGCAAGCTAACCATCACATAGTTAGTAATCGTGGAGTTGTGTACTTGTGTATCCAATCGGATAGTCTAAGTGGTTGAAGGGAGCAAATGACCATATGTACAAGAGCTAATTATGGAGGTGACTCTGTGCAACTCTTTATTAGGAGATATGTTAGTTAGTTATTTCACATTATAGTCTTACTAGCTCTTTTATCTTAGAACATCCGGGGTTAGGCTAAATAAGGTAACCAGTAAGAATTATAAAATGGTAACAAACAGAAAGAGGATAGTCCTCTGGGATCTCGAGACATGCTCAATTTACTTATTGATAGTCATCTGTTTCATTTCTTTAGTCATCATATGTTATCAAATGTACTTTTACTACTTGATGCATTTGTTATGGTTTGTTATTTAGCTATTTTTAGTATTTTATTTTTATCAAATGGTTATCAATTGTCATACCATTCGTGTGCTAATATCCACAACTTTATCAATGAATCCTTCCTGGGGTTGGGATCTAACTTAAACATGTATATGATCTCAGTGTCATCTTCTGTGAAGCGGTTGCTATATATGGTGTTATCGTGGCCATTATTTTACAAACAAAATTGGAGAGCGTTCCAGCTTCACAAATATATGAACCCGAGTCTCTTAGAGCAGGATATGCAATATTTGCCTCTGGAATCATTGTTGGTTTTGCAAATCTTGTATGCGGGTAGGTCCCAGTTATAATCATCTCACTAATTCATCAACAAATATTCTGTTTGTTGTCGGTTTAATCTCTGCTTTAACAGGTTATGCGTGGGGATTATTGGGAGTAGCTGCGCCCTATCTGATGCCCAAAACTCATCACTGTTTGTGAAAATTCTTGTAATTGAAATCTTCGGTAGTGCATTGGGGTTGTTTGGTGTTATCGTTGGAATAATAATGTCGGCTCAAGCCACCTGGCCTTCAAAAGTATAATATGGGCTTCCTTTAGTAGTTGAACAACACAAGATTAATCCTTGTGTGTGCATATCTAGACAAGTTTTTTTAAGAACGGAAGAAGGAATAAATGTGTGTCGATTCTGTTTTTCTTGATGTATCTTAGCCAATAAAATATTCGTTCCCGTGTTTCAATTCCTGTAGAATCTTTATACTCAATTTTCATGTAGACGACGTTTGTATACGACATGCTTCTTTGTTGTTGGTTTCGTTTTAAAAAGGATGAATTATGTATACACGAATACAAGCATTGTGACTCGATGAGTTTTGATGAAGCGTTGTCTATAGATACTACCGTTTGTAATTTTGCATTGAATATTTATACATTTTACCGTTATGGTTGTATAAACTATGAGTTAAAAGTTTTCACAATCTTATAAAGAAAATGATGTTGGGCAAATTATATAAAATAGAAACTAACTATTCGTTCATATTTTAGAAATGAACTATTTAAAGTATTAATGATATAAATTAACTATAAATTTAATCATAATTATAACAATATAGTACATCAAAATTGGTGAAACGTACGACGTCTTATGTACAATGTTGCTAGAATTATAACTAAAATGAAAGTTGCTTTATATTATTTGTAATATTAATAGTTGATTTCAAGAATTTAAAATTGGCTGATACTTCGTTTCTATTTTAGATCATTTGGCCAATGATAACATATGTGAATTATATACATAAAACTCAAGGTGTATATACAATGTCAATTGATTAAGGATATATAGACGATTTATTTTGTCAATTGTATAAGAGATGTAATTTTTTTTGGGTAAATTACATTTTTCATCCTTATGGTTTTTCATTTTTCCACTCCCAGTCCTTTTACTATTTTAATTACAATGATCATCCTTATGTTTTGTGTTTTTTTTCAAGTTAATCCTTTTACCTTTTTTCAATTTTTCCCCAGTGCTTTCAGTGTATAAATGACTAAACTAACATTTTTAATTTCTTTTTTGATTTCGATATGTTTTTTTATAATTTTGTACTAATCTATACCCCTTATAATTCATTTTCACTTCTTTCTTACAAACTTATCAAAAGAAATATCGGAAAACCTCAAAATATTAAATCTAGTTATTATTCACTAACTAAACTTTTCATTAATCAAATATTAAATCTACCAACTAAAATCTTTTTTGATTGGTTAAACATACACGTATAATATGGACAACCCAAAATAGTAATGTGAGACACACGGAGTACAATATATTTTTAATTTAAAATTGGACACACAGAGTACAATATATTTTTATTTAAAATGTCCACATTATTATTTTGGGTTGTCCCATTATAAGTGTATGTTTAAACAATCAAAAAAGATTGTAGTTGATAGATTTAATATTTGATTAATGAAAAGTGTAGTTAGTGGAAAATAAGTAGATTTAAAATTTTAGGGTTTTCCGATATTTCTTTTGATAAGGTTTTAAGGATTAAGTGGAAATGAATTATAAGGGGTATAGATAAGTAAAAAACTTATAGGAAAAGATATCGAAATCAAAAAAGAAAGATAAAAGGTTAGTTTAGTCATTTATACATTAAAAGGACTAACTTGAAAAAAAGAACAAAATATAAGGATGACCATTGTAATTAAAAAAGTAAAAGAACTAATTTTGAAAAAAGCACAAAATATAAGGATAGTCATTGTAATTAAAAATGTAAAAGGACTGGGAGTGAGAAAATGAAAAACCATAAGGACGAAAAATGTAATTTACCCAAAAAATTTTGATGATTATACTTAAGCTATTAGTGATTTCGATGATTTGGATATTTCTCATCACAATCGAGGACAAGAATATTTTGTTTATGTCATTTTATTTGTTAAAATGTTGAAAGTATGTCATTTTTTTTTATTATTTTACTAGTTTTATCACCATCGTATCATGATTCATAAGTTCATTTTCACTTTTTATTAGATTGACTTCGAGTCTTAACTTTTACTAGTATAACTTAAAAATTAAGTAGTTTATATAAAGTTTTTTTTAATCTTAATTACATGGTAATAATTAATTGTTTTTTACTTAATAAATAACGATCTTTAGGAAGTACGAATTGCCTTAAATATTTAGGGCCTGTTTCTTTTTAGATTAATGAGATTAATGGGCTTTATCACTTATTCGGTCATTTATATACCATGTTTCTTTATGACTTTCTGAGAAATCAAAACTGATTGCACGCATTATTCGATCATCTCTAAAAGTGGTGTCCTCCTCATCTAGTCGATTTATTTCCCAAATCACCCCTTTATTTATGTAACACCCCGCAATTTTGATATAATTATAAATATAAATTACATGCATTTTTAGGCTAATTTCCTAACTTAGAGTGAGTTCACAACACGTTTTTAGAGATAAGTCTAGCAAATCCCAACTTGTTAATACGCGTAGTATTGCATATTTTGAGACTTGTATAAATACGTACAAAACTATTGGAACAAACGCGACAAAAATATACGACTGTTGGTGAACAAAATTATTTAATAAAATGAAACTATTAAATAACATTAACGTTTATAAAATATTATGTCGATAATATTTACAAAGTATTTTGTAACGTGAAACGTTTATTACGTAAATTGAGACAACTCGAAGCACATCCGTAAAACTAAAATAAAATAAGTTATAATTTTATAAGTCAACTAAATTACTTCTATAAAATATCTCAACTAAAAATATATTCGAATACGTATTTAAAGATTTACCAATTAAAAACATTTTAACATTTAACGATTGGGTAAACGAACACGGGCTAAATACCACAAAATTTGAGATAAATTTCCCTCCCCTTTTGTTGACCAAAAAGTCGGCCCTCACCCCACCCAACCCCATTCCTTTCATTTCCATACTTCAAAAAACACACATTTCTCATATCTCTCTCCCTGTCTCTAAAAACTCACCACAAATCACGCAAAAACTACCATCAAACGACCTTAAATTACAAGATTCATTTGGAGAGAAACAACCACGAAGACGAGCTCTACAAACCTATCAATTCGGATTTCTCGCGCGACGATTTGTAAGTTTTCGACAATTCTCGAAAACTCTTAGATTTTACTTGTTTTTCATAAACGTTGTTTATCTAAGCTTAGAATGTCCCAATAAGGGTTGGGTAAAAGTTTGGGACCAAACCAAAGTTGTCCGACCATGTTTCCGGCCACCAAAATTGTAACACTCAGTTTTCGGGTCTGGAATTAAATAGTATTTTAATATATTTAAAATGGTTTATTTGAAAATAAACAAGTAAAAGAGTCTCAGGTTTTATTGTGACTAGTAAAAAGTTAATTGTTTTAAATTAATAAAGTTGACAGTAAAATAAAATATTTTATATCGCGGGTATTTTCAGGTCCAGACAATAGATTAGAAAGGGGTATAATATTAATACAAATAAAAGATGGGGCGGTGGATTAAACCGACTTATTTTCACCAACCTTCATCTTTTAATTAAACCCTCACTCTCAAATTCATGTAATTATCAAGAAATCAAACAGATTTTGTGTTTAGATTCCTTATAGTTCATCATCATCATCTCTTGTTCATCACTTGGTTCTCCAAATTGTAAGTATTTCATGTTTTATCTTGAGTTTGATTTGATGATAGAAATTATTAGGGTGTATGATTTATGAAAAGAAATTGTTAGATAGGATGTTTGTTACTGATTATATGAAGATTTGGTGTTAGAATTTGTATATGTTCTTCAAGTTTGAGTTTTAAGATAGAGTTTGATAAATTTGTGATTTTGATAATGATGCATGTATGAGTTTTGGTGTTGGATGATATAGTTTGTTGTTGTTATATGTTTATACATGTTGGTAGAGGTCATTTACATGTTAAAATCGAGTATTACATAAGTATTTTGGAGAAATTGATTTTTGGTTCGAGTTGAACTTGTTGCAGGTCTGAACCTCTGCTGTAAAACGTGTGAACGCGATCCAGAACCCTAGTCCGGATCGCGTTGTTATGTGTTAATTGGTTATAGTCTGAATTGTACTGTGGAACGCGATCCTAAACCTTTATCCGGATCGCGTTGCCTAGGGTAATTTTGAAACATAAAGATTTTAAATAGGGAACGCGATCCCACCCTTCCAGCCGGATCGCGTTTGCATGTTTAAATTTGGCAAATATGATAATTTGTGAACTTGTGTATTTGTTATGATTTGTGGTATTATTAATACATCGTACTTATAAGTTGAATAAAATATTATAGTAGTTGATATTATTTAGTGAAAGGTGTTTATAATTATAGCAATAGTTAATTAGTTGGGATGAGTTATTGACTTGTTATCATTGTGTTTTCAGATAAGCAGGCGGCAACTCAGTAAGATTAGACCACTGAGTTGAAGATCAGATAATATCGGTGAGTGGTTACTGTAATCCTCGGTTCAACTCAGTTGTAACGGGTTCGGTTACAACTGGTAAACCAGGATAGTTTAAGGTGTAGTTATTGCCATGTTAATTTCAGTTATTCAGTTGTTGATTATATTGATTGAGTTTGATGGATCCAGTAGTAAAAGTTGTTCAGTTGATTCTCCATAATTGCATATGATATGCTTTATGTGACAAGTTGTTGAGATGATTCGGAGTGAGGTCAACAATGGTTGGGTTTGGTTACTACTGTGTAGCTGCTTAGGTTTCTTGGATACACATAGTTGAAGAATAACCTATTCAGTAAAGGTAGTAATCAGATTATCGGTAGATAACTGAAAATAGCATACAGTGGTTGTGGTTTCTGGGAATAGCATACAGGAACCGCCGGTCCTCATGTACTTATGTGCTTATGTGTTTAAGTTTATTTTGTTGTAAGACTTGTTATGAATGGGTTGAATCGTCAGTTACGGTTCCATTCACTTAGCGTGAGCTAATCCCCTCGTTGTTGAATCTTTTGCAGATTTTGGTTAGCTTTTGATGTAGTTCGGGTTGTAGATGAAGTATTGGGGTGTTTGACTATGCTGGCGAAATCTCTGATCTTTTGGATTGTTATGTTTGGAAAAGTTTTAGTAACACCCGTTTTGGTAACATGTAATGTAATTTAATACTCACAAGATGTCTTTTGATATATATTTGTAAGTATAATAAGTTGGTTTGTAAATGTTGTTCAAATGTTTTGGGTCTTGCGCTTCCTATTGTGAATATATTATAAAATATGTTTGTAGAAATGTCGGGTGTTACAAAAATCGGATCAGACTTCGATGTCGCTTTTGGCCCAGGCCAATTGCGACATCAACCTCTATGTCGCAATACATACCACGAAGTCGCATTGTGCGACGTCGGCCACAAAGTCGCATTAAATTGTTAACGTCGCATATAGCGACACAACACCCTATGTCTCATTGAATTGCGGATGTCGCACATAGCGACGCAAACACCTACGTCGCACTTAATGTCGCATAAAACAGAACCGTGAAAACACATGTTTTCACTAAGTGTCAAGACTCAAAATTTATCACTTAATAATACCCAAGTTCAAATTTTAGATGCGTTTTTCACTAAAGCAATATAGTGGAAATAAAAAAATTTCAAGCTGACCTGACAGCTCGACCCCAGCCAGGGGCTCTGCCCCTTGGACCCCGCCAGGGGTTGCCACCTCTTGGACCCCGCTACCAGGGGCGCTGCCCCCGGACCCCCGTATACAAATTCACACTTTATGAAACACAAAGAAACGAATATGATAATGTTTTCAGAGATCATAACTATTAACCGATACCAACGAGTCGTATACATTTCTAAAACTACGAACCTAAATGACAAACAAACACTTGGGACATAATTTAGTTGTGTGAACACTAGCATGGATGGTCAAACTAAGACATCCACGTAATTATACTTATAATCTCACATGTTTAGGGCGTTAGGAGATTACGGTCTTGAGAACATTTGGGCTTAGGCTTTGCTAGCGCTCGCAACTTTACTTAGCTCAACAGGTGAGTTCACAACCTCACTTTTAACTGTTTTACCGCTTTCAACTTGGGGTGAGAAACATAGTCAACCGCTTTATTGATTGTCGTAACTGCTTTTACTTACATGATTGTATACTTGTTTTACTCGAACGATTAGAGTACTTTAAAATGTTGACCTCTTTCACAAAACTGGTATTTATGAAACAACATTTTCATACTATAAACTTGTTAAACTTTGTTTGGTAAACCGGATAACGACTGATACTTTTTATGTAAACGCCGGAGAACGACCAACAACGTATTTTAGTGCCAGAGAACAACTGGCCAAGTTGGACGGGAGAACGACCAGTACTGTGTTTCGCTGGAGAACGACCAGCAGTGTTTAGTGCCAGAGAACGACTGGCCGAGTTGGACGGGAGAAAGACCCGTGCGTATTTAGACCGAAGAACGACCGGTACTGTTTTTGAAATGCTGGAGAACGACCAACAACGTATTTTAAACCGTATTTTGGGCAACATCCCACGTAAACTGTATTTTGGGCAACATCCCAACCGAACTATATTTGGATAACATTCCACAAAATGTTTACTTAACTATTATGGCAACAACTATTTACGAACGTACTTGGTTTAACGAACCGTACTTACAAATTTAAACTTGTGAATTCACTCAATTTCGTTGTTGACTTTTACTATGTTTTTCAGGGAATTAGCAGCACACGTAAAGACCACCTGCACACATGGAACATAGGTGACCCTTGAAGTTTTAGGATGCCAACTTTTGAAACATATGGATTTCTTTTATATAACTAAAGTTGTTTTAGTCATATTTACGAAATCTACTTTTGTAAACATAACTACTTTTACGTTTGTACAATTCGGTGAATTGTAAACTTTGTAACTATTACTATTGGCATTCTTATAATATATGTTCTGTTGTAATCATATGCTCTGATACGTATGCATGTACAATGTTGGTGTCATTACCCTCATACTTAACTAAATGCTTCCGCTAATCAAAATCAATGAATTTGGGGGTGTGACACCCTAATTCTCAAAGCGGCTCTTATCTTATCCGAAGGATTGCAAAATCGTTGCTTCATCTTCTCTGCCTCTCTGGTATGTCGATTTTATGGTTTGTGTAAATTCTTTCCTGAAATCGCATCTTTATATATTCTTGTTGGATTTAGTTTTAAGATTCTTTCCTGCAAAATCGTTGCTTCATCTTGTTGGATTTAGTTCATTCAGACGGTTTGTACAACACAAAAAGTAAACGGGATTATTCATTCATTGATTACTGCAGACAGTCATTCCATACCCATACTGTCATCTATATCCGTTCAGGCCTTAATTAAAAAAATAGGTAAACAACCCCTTACACTTCCAATAACCTTTAGCCGCCCCCCTTTTGCACCAGAACTATAGCCGTTACCCCTAACCGCCTTCCTTTTGCACCTATATATATATATATATACACGAGACACGAATTAAATCATTTGGCGCTTATTTCATTTTACACACAAATTCATCGCGAACACAATTTCTAGGGTTTTGTGCGATTCCTTCACCGATTCGTCACACATTTCATTCATAGAGCTTTTTAGTTACTGATTCGTAAACCTCATGTGGCCGGAGCTCTCGATCATCGGAAAACCTAGACATTACTGTGAAATGGAGTAATTTGAATCCAAAGATGAGCAAGCTAGTAGGTTTATCAGGCATGAAGAGCTTAGATCAGTTCAAATCATCGTTAGGATCGTCTAGTTCTGGAGCTGCAAAAGCTTTTCAGATCTCTTCACGGCAACCTTCCTATTCGAATTCAAATCCGTCAGGAAGTTTTGCTAATTTGAAGCTTGCTGCAGGTATTTCATCGGCTACTCTGAGCTTATTGATTCTAGGTTTAATTTTTTTTATAATTTTCTGTAATGTGAATCGTTTTCTTTCGTATAGAGAAATTAGCTAAAGAGCAAGCTTCTGCGAAAACAGATCTTGACCTAGCGGTATGATTAACAGTTTTCTATATATCTATATGTGTTTATCTGTCTTATTCAAAGAGTTTGATGTATCGATGTCTAATTCTGTGCCGTGATTGTTGTATTGTAAATGTAATATGAAATTTTGATGTATAGATGCTTATATCTGTGCATTGATTGAAGTAGGTGCTTTATTATAAATGGATACTACTTGTAATATCATGTTATTTTGTACAAAATCTCGCTTTGTAGAAAGAGGCACTTTTTTCTGATAACTGTATCACATTCACTGTGTAGTTGTGGTTATGTGCTTATGCATCACTCCATGTGTCAAATAATTAGAATTCAATCGGATTTGAGGATCACTGATTATATTTGTAATGTTCAAGGCTGTAGTAGAATACTGAAGTGTGATAGTTTGAATATGTGTCTGTGTGTGTTATGTCATGCATACATATAAATAGCGAAACTATATTGTTTAGAAGCATGGTAGCCTTATTAGAACTATTCACAAACTGTTTGTACATGGAGGCTTGAGTGCATGTGAGCGCTTGTTATAGTCTGTTTATTGTGGTGAATTGGGTGGCGAAACCTTGCTAAAAAGTGCAATGTGTGCAGAATTCTAAGATAAAGAAATTGTCAGACACTATTCATGCGTTGGAAGAAAAGTTGCAGAATGTTTATAATGAAAATGCTCAGCTTAAAGTGAAGCAGAGAGAAGATGAGAAACTTTGGAGAGGACTAGAGTCAAAGTTTTGTTCTACGAAGACCATATGTGATCAACTTACTGAAACCCTACAAACTTTAGCAGACCAGGTTCAGGATGGTAAGAGGTTTATATATGATCCTTGATTCCTACATTATGAGTTAGTTATGGCCATAATTATCATTGTTCTACTTCTACAGCTGAGAAAGACAAAGTCTTCTTTTCAAATAAGCTGTCTGATACTTCAGTAGCTCTTGACAATCTGAATAGTCAGATGAAGTCTTTGTCTCTTAGGCTGGAATCGTCCGAAGAAACTATTAGAAATCGTAAGTCAAATCTTCCTATTATACGGTCTTCTATATTGGAAATTATTAGGGTTGAAATTTTACAGAATTTGGTTTGCATTTTTGAATGTGTGGAATTCTGCTTGCAGGTGACAGAGAGTTGAATGAACTTGGCATTGACAAGGAAAACTTAGAGAAACAACTTAGAGATGAACATTGCAAAGTTCTCACTCTCATCATTGAAAGAGGTATTGATATATTCTAATATGTTAATGTTTATTTCCCTATGTGTTGCTGTGAGACATAAAAATTTCACATTGTTTGCATGTCACATATTATTATCTGCAGATAATCTAACCAAGACCTTGGAGGGGACTGTAGCATCCAGTGAATCAACCATAGAGAGCCTGACATCTAGGTTGAGTGAATTGCAACTTGAGCTAATATCAAAGGAAGATAGGCTAAAAAACATGCATGACTTGTGTGAAAGAAAGGAGAAAGAGAATACTGATCTAATGGACAGTAACAAGAAGTTTACTGAGCATTTAGACAAAGCAATGCAGGAGAATGGGAGCCTAGCAAATTTTGTTAACACGATGGCAGTTAAGCTGGCAGATTTGGATAAACAGAGTCTAGCCTTTTGGGAGAAGGTTCTTCAAGTCGATGCTTTCGTTACTTCTTGCTTTGACTTGGCACAAGAAGAAAAAAAGCTTGTGTCACAAAAGGCACAACGGAATAACGATTTGCTTCATAGTCAACTTTCGAATACCACATTCGAAAAAGATGCATTACAGTTGGCCAATCAAGATCTGAAAAATAAGATCACTGAGCTCCAGAATGATTTAAAGTTCACAATGGCCCAGCATGCAGAAGAATGTCACCTAGCAGAAGAGAAGGTTCAGAAGTTAGAGTCTGAAGCAGCAGCGCTTCTTTCAAAGAAAGCTGAATTGGATAAGCTTATTACCACATTGGAGGATAAGATCCGTTCTATCTCTGAAGCTTCCAGAATATCAGAGATACAAATGGTGCACACTTGTATGACTATTAGAAAATTGATCATCATGCTATTATATTATGGTTGATCTGTACTTCATTGTTATACATGCAGCAAGACTTTCAATTGAAGTTTTCCGAGTCTGAAAGTGATAATAAAGAGATGATCAGAAATCTTCAATCAGAGATACATATTAAGAAAGAGGAAATAGATACTCTGAGAGATGAAATTATGAAGCACGAACAACATGTTGATTCAGTGGAGAAACAAGTCAGTGATCTTCATAGCTTAGTACAGGAGAAGGAACAGGTCGTTTTGGAAATTAAGGGAAGAGAGAAACAGCTGGAAGATCAAAATTCAGAGGTTTTCTCCCTGCTATTCTTATCTAAAGTTGTTATTTTGTAGGTTATCGTGATATATATAACATTCGTGTGAGTTTTAATAATCTATAGGCTCAGAGGTTGCTCGTTGAAGCTGAAGGTAATGTCGCGGAAGCTAAGAAGCAATACGATCAGATGTTAAAAAGTAAACAGTTAGAACTGTCTAGGCATTTGAAGGAAATTTCTCAGAGGAATGATCAGGTAAGGTCCACTGTCATGTGTCTGTATCAACCTTTCAGATGATGAGGCAAAGTGATACTGAATTATATTATTAGGCTATCAATGATATTCGAAGGAAGTATGAAGCGGAAAAACAGGAATGCATTAATCTTGAGAAAGAAAAGGTTGGACATTCGTTATCTTTTGCTCACCGACTTGTTGGATCTTTTAATCGTATTTCTATATCTTTGTTCTCAGGCTGAAAAGGCAATCGTAGATATGGAAAAGAAATGTGACAGAAAGCTATCAGAATGCATAGAGGAATCAAAACAAAAAGTGATGAAGATAGAGGGAGAACACACTTCTTTGGTATGTTATGGGAAATAGGACGCCTCTTAATTAAGATAATTTTCTTTAGTATATTGGTTTAAAGTAGACAGATATAAATACTTGTTGTGCTCATTTTGCAGGTTAATAAAATACGGCAAGAGAATGATAAGAAAGAAGCTGATCTAAGATCTAATCATTGTGAAGAGTTAAGAAAACTTCAACTCCAGGCTGAGAACCAACTTAAAGAGGTACATACTTATCCATCGCTGAGGTCTGATTCATAATGAACGCATATACGCACTTTTAAATTGCTAACTTTCACAATGTATTCAGAAAACCAAGTTACTCAAGAATCAACATGAAGCTGAGTTAAGGGAATTGAGGTCGCAGCATGACGAGGAGTGCAGGCATCTTGAAGAGGAGCTGAATTTACAGAAGGACAAGGTATGCGTAGTTCAAATTCATGATTTTCAAGGGATAAATCCACTTGATTTACTCCCCAAAGAGATGGTTTATCACTACAGGAAGAGAGGCAGAAGGCTTTGTTGCAGTTGCAACTGAAAGTAATGAGTGATCAGCCCCAAGAAGATCAGGAAGTAACCTCAAGAAAGGCATGCATATCTAACATTAAACACAAAAAAAAATATGTTAATGATCCTTATTATGATATACACTGTTTCTGTTCCATGTAGGATTTGCCTTACATGAATGCTACACAACCACCAGTACCAAACATGGTGAAGAAAGCAGAGAAAGCTAAACCAGGAGGTGTAATTAGCATTCCCAAGCATAGTAAAAAGGTGGAGTATTCACATCTACCTCCCATATACATGTACCTTTACTTATACATATGCATATGCATACGTAGACAATACCTATATATTCATATTATTTATAATTTAAATTGCCTACAATAGTATAGATTGCTACCCACTGCTGTTCTGCATATTATTGAAAAAGTGGAAAAGATGCACTAAGAAATGATAAATCTGGCCTATGCATGTTGATGGTTTGGTTGGTGTTTGAATAATTAGCTATCTTATGTAGTATGTGTAATTAAGTTATTTTTCATTTACTAAACTAAAACTCAAGGGCTTAATTGAGTTGTAACAGCTGCTATCACGGCAGGTAACTCACCATGAGTACGAAGTAGAAACATCCAATGGAACAATCACAAAGCGCCGTAAAACAAAAAGTACAATCATGTTTCAGGTATTGTGTTCTTGTCTGTTTACACTGTGTTTAATCTGTATCTGTATTGACATTTTGTGTTGTCTTGTCTGGAAGGATCCAAAAAAGAACAAGAGGCGAACACCAAAAGCCACAACTCCTAGAGATGCTATCACGGTAACTTTAAGTCTGTGAGCTGGAACTACTACTGTTCTGTATGAACTTAACATAATTATTTAAATATGAACAGAGAATGAAGGGAGGGAGTCAACAAAATCCTCCTAATATTGGCGATTTGTTCAGTGAAGGATCATTGAACCCATATGCAGACGATCCTTATGCATTTGACTAGAGGTAATATCTGATGCCTTGTTCAAAACGTCTTCCTAAATATGCATAACCAACCTAAAAGTAGTCCCTTGTGCAGTGTAAGCAGATCGAGTAAGTCTTCCGCTCAGGCAGTCTCAGCTTTCCATAGCAAACTCACCTGCTATCAAGTGTTGGTAAGTGATTTAGTTGTGCAAAATGTCAATGAAGAACAAACACTGTTGTAATTGAAATTGAAGAACTTACGTGGGTTTGATGTGAATTGATGTGAATGCCATGGTTGTCAAGGCTTTTAAAAACTTTCTTATGCCTTGAATTGATGGAAAAATTATGAGATGTTGCATTCTTCTCCTTTTTACCTGACCCGAATGAAGTTATTCACATGAATAACTTGTTTGGCAAATTGGCAATATCTTCATGGATAATTGTATGCTAGCTATGAATGCGTTGTATATGATTGTGACTAATTGTTGGGTAAATTGGAAGAACAAATTATAATTCCTCCTTTCATACAACTGTATTATGAGTAAACGCTGGGCAAGTTGGCAGAATACAGTTGTAACTAAGTGGTAGATTTCTTGTGGATAGAAATGTTGTTATCTGTTCATAAATGGGCAGAATTTGATACTGTAAGGCTAAAAAAGTGTGCTTATGCTTTAAAAAATTAATTGGCAGTCTGAATGCAACCTATATAACGGTAGAACATATACACGTGCTTACCTCATATTGATGACATCGTTGGGAAAAAAATCCCGAATTTTCATTCGGGAGTGCATGATTAATTCGAATGCTAGAAGTTATGAGATGCAACCTATAGAACGGGAGAACATTTACACGTGCTTACCTCATATTGATGACATGGTTGGAAAAAAATCCCGAATTTTCATTCGGGAGTGCTTACCTCGTATGTACGGCAAGTTCACTAGTTCAAATGCTAGAAGCATTGTTGTATGCTGGATGTGATATGTTGTATGGTGTATATGCTGTTTCAGTTAAGTTTTTACATCTGTATATGTGTGTGATATGTGTTTTTCAAGTAATCATAATTTAGTAACCAGGGTTGTACCTGAGATATTCGCGCATTGAGTAAAAATATATAACGAGGAAGTCATGTTCCTTATGCAACGAAAATTCGAATTGAATAACCTACTGAAGTAAAAAATTAACTCCGTATTTATTAAAGAAGAAAAATCTGTTTAAAATGAAAGGTAATGTAAAATGATAGATGAGATCAAAGTATTGAGAAATTGGATAATTTTACATGAGTTAAATAAAATTATTGAGTAGTTAAGATCACATGTGAAATTTGTTGAAACAAATGAACCTAACAAACATGTATCTTCAACATATGATTAATGTGATGTGATTTCGTATTAAAATATGGTTGGAAATGTATTAAGTGGTAAAGTTTCAACAATTTCACTAAATAACGAGATAAAAATACGAGAAAAACTCACCTTTAAAGAAAATTCTAAATTATTATACATATAATCAAATATCAAATATCATTTACAAATGAAAATACGATGCTAGCTAGTTGTATATATATTCATTAGCGAAGGGTAATGGGACATACAATTAAGTTACATAAGTTAGTTATACTCTTATTAATATGTCATGGACGGAAGTTGTAATATAACTTTGGCTATAGCCTAAAATCATGAAGTTTCCTTATCAAATTTTTGTTTTTGACTTTTAGTTGGAATCGTTTATTGAACGATAGAATTTTTAGGTTTTCTTCATCTCAATCTTTACCCTTCTTTTTCTAGTTTTCTAAATTGTTTTATTACTTTAAATAAATTATGATAGCTTATTTTTTTTATCTCAATTTAATTTATTTTGCAATCTTAATTTTTAGTACAAGCTTCATGGATATATAAATCAACTTGCTTTTATTAGTTTCAATCATACAACTCAATTATAATTATGTATGCAACTGGTAAGATGCGTATCGTTTATTATTTTTTAAATTATATGATTGTTAAACTTAACCAACTTTCTTTTTCTTTCTTTATATATAAAGTATATGAGATTAAAACACTATTTTTACCGTTTTACCTTATGAATTTTGTAGTAAGATATTATATTTTTCAAGTCTAGTCATATAATACAACATATTTGAAATCTCTTTTGTTATATATAGTATTATAGACAAATGTATAATTGTATAATATATTTTAGTAGATAATAGATAGAGTTATTATCCTAGTTTTCTCTTTTCACAACATCATATATTCGTATATGTTTTAAATTACTTTCATATGTAATACCCTTATAATTGGTTTAAACTATTGGCTTAAAACTTACTAGTAGTATTTGTCCTATCGGAAATATTAACTTTACTCCTTGAAAAGTCAATAGTATGTATTTTTGGAAGAATCAACATTTTTTACATTAATTATTTTTCATTTTAGAAACAATATTTATTTTAACCAATTACATAAATCAACATCCATAATTTTTTTAACCAAGACTACTTCATAAATAATTAAATATCACACCAAATTTATTATTATTATTATTATTATTATTATTATTATCTACTTGATTTATGACATTAATTTTACATTAACTATAAAATGATTAATCATGATGATCGATTACAAAAATCATTCCCGCCGCATGACACGAGTTATCTACTATATATTTAAAAATATATATACAAATAACAGTAATTAATGAAAAACTAATAGCATTAAATGTTTTTAGTTGATATATGAACGAAAAGGTTAGGTAGCATGTGATAACCGTCACTCAAGCTAGGTTAGTTTGGTTTAGCAATAAAGTGACCTACTTAAATTCTTGTCCTAATCTCTATGTTATGCTTGGTAAATTACGTGTTTAACTAATTGCTGCAAAACTTACTAATAATGGATACTTCTTGTTTAAAGAAACTATACGAATCATTAAAGCTATGCAAATATGAAATAATTTAATTGCGATTATTAATATTTAAACATCGTGACCCGAGTTAGTTTGTGACTCACTTAGCTTGGCCCAAATAGACCCAAACCCCCTTTTTGTGAGGCCAAAACCGGCCCAACCCTAAACCCTACCAACTTGGGCCCTAAACAACTCTAAATGTATAAATATAACCCTTAATTCAGCCCTAAAACCTTTGGTAATTTAGAAAAACGAATTTTCTCTGTGCCCTGTTGTTTTTGTCGACCGAATACGAAGAGGAAAACAAAGATCGAGTCCGTGAGTCGCTTCCGTGTGTTACGTAATCTTATAATCGCGTAGGTAATTTCATAAACTCTATCAAATGACTTTTCTTATGTTTTCTTAGATTTATACATTCCAGTCCTGATCTAGATGTAAAAATGAGTCGATGGTATGATTTGACCTTAGTTAAAGACATAATCCGTAAACCTTAGGTTATACGAATGAATTTTGGTTGCTGATTGAATTGTTACAGCCGACTTCAGAGGTCGATTTGACCCATTTACGTTCGTTTCTAGGTTTGGTCAAAACTGGAAAGTTGTAGATCTCGAAATTTTAGTTTAATACGCTAGGTTTCGGCCTCTGAAACGCAATAGATTATTTTATAAAATTATTTCATAAACTGCTATTATGGGTGACGAATTTTCAGAAACTTTGGTAAAGTTAAATCGGTTTGATCAAATTATTTTCTAGTTATTTTGGGGGTTGTTAAAGTATGTTTAAGGTTATATTTTTCTGTAAACAAAATACATTTTTGAAATTTTAAGATTTAATTTATTTATTTTATTTAATAGGGTGTGCTATGTAACGGGGATATAAATTTGAGATAGAAGCAAAATATAGGAACTTTTGTTTTGACTCGTGATTACAAACATGTTGACACATAACTAATAAACATTATGTACTATAGGACGCTCATAGTTCTCTGCGACTTTTGGTATGATACGTGCTTGCTTTAAACTACTAATCAAGGTGAGTTTCGTGGCCCCTTTTTCATTTATATTTTTAACGTTTTGGGGGAAAAGAATGCTAAGATATTTTGAACTGTTTAATAGCTGTGAGAACAATCTTTGAACTTGCTTTTGATCATGAGTTGCTATGAATACATGTATAGTTTAATGTGTATTATTTGATTGGGTGGAACGATAACGTGAATAGAGCATAGCATTTGTGTGTTATTATTTTGTGTAGAACGATGATAGAAACGTTGTAATCTTACACATGTGGATGTTTCCACCACTGAGGTAAGGTTATCTTGAAACGTAGGAACGTAGAAACGAAGGAACGATGGAACGTAGAAACGTAGGAACGATGGAACGTAGGAACGTAGATACGTATGGTGTTACGGAACGTTGTTGTGATTACTTACAATGTTGAGCGTGTATCTTATTTGAACGTTGAAATGTGTAACTTGTTTGTAACGTGGATAACGTGTGAATTCTTGAACGTTGAATTATTATACATAGTATACTTTGCACTCATGTGTTTATAAACGAAACGAAATTGATTTGATAAAATGTTTACTTAAAAACCTACGAACTCACCAACCATGTGTTGACGTTTTTAAGCATTTCTTTTCAGGTGAAGCTAGTAATTCAAGGACTAAGACTAAGGTGGCTTAGCAAGACTGTTAGAGTGCATTTTTAATTTGTTACTGTGAACGATTGTATTTGTGACGTTGTGAAGCGGTTTCATAACATTTTGTTGAATTTCATTTAGTGAATTTCTTTTATATCAATGTGTTATGATCTAGTCATGTGTTGCATTCTGTTGTTTCTGCTTTAGACGGGGTGTGACATAGCATTTATTGCCAAATATCCTTTTGTAACACCCCCAAATTTACTTTTGAGCGAAAGCATACTTTGGGGTGCTACTAATCAATAAACAAAAGCACATAAGATATATAATGAACGACTCTATATGCGTCGTTTACAAAATACATTGATATAACATAAGAGTTTACAAACTGTTTACATTATATTGAGTTCACATGATTACCCTGAGAGATTCTAGTACATTTCCAATTATACAAAATATAGATATGCAAAGAAATCTCTTGATGTTTAATGATTGCATGCGACTCGAGCTAAAGTATCCTGATGGGCAGTCCAACCTACTGCTGAGTACCCGAGATAACATGCTAAAAGGTCAGCTAAAAAGCTGATGAGCTCACAGGTGTATATGAGTAAATGAGATTTATGAACCACAAGATTTATATAATGATTTGTAATCAAACAAATAATGAATGTACATGCAGCCATGAGTTCATAGTTTGAGCTTAACTGAGGGGTCAGGATCCACATTCAAGGACCTGAGAGAGGTGCCTCCCTATGAGTGCCTAATCAACACTCATACTGAACAAATGATAATGCGTCCGTTTGACAGGTTAGTGCTTGCTAACTCGTACGGGGATTGTCAATCCCATATGGTACCATACACTGGCATTCACGCTATAGCAATACTAACAAACTATGTAGTGGAGGGCTTCATGATTAGGTAAAACAAACTCATGCAGTCAATATATCGATGTTTTGGTACTTGTGTTCACATGTACAAGTAAAAACGGAGCATGTATTCCCACCCCTGGGTTGAAAACAGTAAAATGAGGGGCTATGAGACTCACCTGAGTCTGATGACTTGCTAAACAAGTAGTAATGATGATACACAAGGTAATGATGTCTTCCCAATGACTGTAACTTGACGGGCGTCCTAAACGCGCAAGGTTATAGTAATGATTAGATGTCTCAACAGACCATCTATGCTAGTTGCTCATTCAACTAGTAATGTCCAAACGATTAGTTTTGGATAGTTTGTATTTTGTAATTATGTAGGCCCGTTGGTGAGTTTTTGTAATAATAATTTCAAGTATTATTATTGTGCGTTTCATCCTTTTTGTATACTTATAAAAGTATATACATATGCATTTCCGAAAGTGAGTACTTATATATATATCCGAAAGTATATATATCTATGTCTGAATGTTTGTAGTCCGAAGGATGTCTAGGTCCGAAAGTGTATATCCGATTGTGTTTAAGTCCTAATGTGTATGTGTGTCCGAATGTCTAAGTTCGGACCAAGATTAGTCCGAATTTCAAAGGTTCAGGTTCGGGAAAGTAGTCAAACGACCACCGTTTGACCCGAAACTTTTACACAAATCCTAATATGTCAAAGTAAGTTTATAAAAGTTGTTGTTACGTTTTGAGGGTCTCTCGAATTGTCGTTTTTGCAAAATGACCAAAACAGCCCTTATGTTTACATTTTCCACATTTTGAACTCGCTAAACCACTCGGTTTCACCACTTTTCAAGCCGATCTAGGCCTAAAAAAAAATCATGCATGTTCACCTATGAACCTAGTACATTTATGCACTTTATTGTGATTTTATATGTTAATTTACTATTTTTAACAAAAATAAACACGAGAAGTGGTCGGATTTGGTTCGAAAATGGGTTCAGTCTAAAGATCCACCTTTTTCACCATGATCCGAGAGGATCTGGTCCGAGGGTCAAAAACGAAAGTTGTAGCTAGTATCCTAATGAACATTTTTCGTTTAGATGTCATGAGTTGGTTCTTCCTAGATTTCGAGATATAGGTGTTTTTGTGAGTCGGTTTTCTGAAGGCAGAAACTGTTTTGGTGCATATATATATGTATACTTCGTGAAAACGTATTTTAAGCTATGATTTGGATATAATATTGTTGTTTGAGCATTTTAGCATGTAGGTCTACTAATAACACGAAAATATAGAGAGAGAAGTGGTGTGGATCATACCAAAACCGTGAGCTAGAGAGAGATGAATGAGATGATGCTAGGTTGTGTTCTTGAACCTTCTTCCTCTTGTTATTCTTTCTCCAAAGATGATGAATGATGGTGATGATGATGGCTGATTAGAGAGGAGAGGGAGAGTTCTAGTGTGTGTTTTTGTAGTGAGAAGTTAGAGAGAGGGAGATGGAAACATGAATGAGGAAATTGTGGATCTTGTTTTAGTCATATGATCAAAAGGAAAGATGGGAGCAAGATCCCCATTTTGGGGAGCTGAATTTCAGCTGGTGGGCCCCCTTAGGGTGTGGGTGTTGTCCAAATTTTGTTCCCCAAGTTTGCACTTCGTGCGGTGTTCGTTTCCCTGATCGTTCAAACGTTAATTCGCGCGTTAAATGAAATACGTATGTGTTTTAAGTAATGATTAAATTTAGATATTTTTAACTTGAGATAATACTTAATATCACTTGAAAACATTTATTAAAATGTTTGGTATCGTGACGGTATTGATTTGTGTGATCGTCTAACGATTAATAAATCACGTAACGGTATTAAACGTTATAATTGATTGCGTAATCGCGTAAATTTTAATTGAAGTATTTTATCAAAATACTTGAAAATGAAATTATAAAAATATATTTTTCATAAATTTCGTTTGTCGGGCGCTTTCCTCGCGTTTTGGTCGCGTATAACTTAATTGATACGATACGAAATACTTATGAAATATTATCGAAATAATATTTAGAAAATCACTATATTTATTAAATAATTTCATATTATTTAATATTTTGAGTTCACCAACGTCCGCACTAATGTATCAAAATTTGACCGATATAATAAAATGCACGATTAAATTTAATCGCGTATTGATAAATATATTAATCAATATACATATTGATACACATAATTAGCCTAATACATAGCACTAATTACATGTATTACAAAATGATTAGAAATTAATAATTAGTCCTAATTTTGACGGGTGTCACACCTTTATATAGGTTGAAAGAGATTTGATTGTTCCATAGAAAAAATGAGTTTCTCCCGTTTTAGGACACTTATGTTATTGATGCTCTTGATCACATGTAATGGTAAGAATTGTATCACATATAATTATATATTTGATAAATGTTATGAATTATAGTTCTGTTCTTATAATTGATACTCGATTTCATTTGTTATCTTTTATATATCGAACATGTCAGGAGAAGATATAATGAGAGATAAGGAGAAGTGGTGTGATCGTCCGAAATGGACCAGGCAACTTTGCGACAAGGATATATGCAAAAAAGACTGCAAAGATGATGGCTTTCCCACAGCCTACTGCAAAAAGGTTGAACCATTTTTTATGTGTATGTGTCGTCGTCCATGTGTTTTTTCGCAACCAAATGTAACGCAAATTGATGTATGAACACACGTCAATGAATAAATAGTACTTTAATTTTGTTTCCATGTAAATGTAAAATAAGATGCTTCGATCATAAGATGGTTAAGTCTTGAGCCTGACAAAAAACATAAACAAAATTTCAAATAATCGAATCATATTAACTACTCGAAAAGTTATAGTTATTTAATTACGGATGATGATTTCTAAACTAAAACTTTGTCATACACCTATAATAATCAATTATTTATAAAATCACATGTACAACACCTTACAACATAAGTTAGTGGTACATAGTTAGAATTTGTGGTGTACAATTAGTTCCTATCAATCATGTATGGTTATCTTTAAATTTGTTAACGATTATGATTAGAGGTGGCAAAACAGGTGGGTTGAAGTAAACGGGTACCGGCTACAGGTAAAAATGAGTTCGGTTTCAATGGATACGGGTCCAAACGAGCTCAGGTCAAAACAGACATAGTTTTAAAAAAATAGAAAGGAGTATATAAGATACATATTTTTGGCAAAACTAAACTTATAAAATCATTAAACAAAAATAATTTTATCATTATTAATGTCATCCATCACAATTACGACAGATATTAAAATACCGAAACCTTTTTAATATTTTATAAGTATAAATGTTGAAAAATAAATGATTTTATAAATATTTTACAAAAATGATTTATTAACTCAAATGATTTAGGTTATTTAGTATATAAAAATCAATTTATTAAAATAACGTAGTGTTGGACTCATTTGTTAAAAAATAATTTTATTATTATTAATGTCATCTATCTATTACAATTATTACAATTACGTTAATAATTGAAAACAAAATGAGTTAGAAATATTGACAGGTGAGTAGTAGTAATAGAAAACATATAAATAAATAGTTTTAGATCGACCCGGATTTTATATTTCAGTTTTCTCTATAAATTCGGGTGTTAATAGCGCAAAGAAGATAAATGCGCAGTTAGACCCGTTTGATTTTTTAGGAAGTCCATATGAACCCAATTTATTTTTTAATGTAGTCCATTATAGTCCAATAAGAAAATTTATTATGCCCAAATTATCCATTAGGATGTTACAAATGCTCACAATTACCCAGAATATAGATAAATGGGCTAATTTTGCCGGTACTAATTATGACAAACATGAAGCTAACATTCCATAAGCTATATACAATACACATGTATGTAACGAAAAATAAAGACTTATAATTTCAGGTTTTAATGTTACTAAATAAGATCACTAGATTACAGACGTGTGTGTTACACGAATAGTTAATGCAAGAGGTTTATACTACTTTATAGTATACCAATATTCCGCACAATTACTTGGCATAACTCGAGTGGTATCGTCACCGCAAATGTTTATGCCTCACATGTGTGACCGACAGGTCAGGGGTCCGAATCCGTACCTCAGCACATGTGGGTATTTGTGGACATGTGATTCGCCCGGCATTGATACTCCTTGCATTTGGAGTGGATGCATACCATTGAAATATGCTATGGTGATCAGATATACTTCCAAATTATATTTTTTTATTCCACGCAATTGCGCAAGATCAAGTTATAATTTGAGTAGAGCTTTTAAACCATTTAACTATTAGAGTATAGCAAACAATTATATTCAAATTGTCACACAATTGCGGAAGTCAATAAATACGTATATATAATTAGTTAAGAAAGAGTTATGTACACTTTAGCTAAGCTCCAATAAAACTATAATAATATAATTTAGGGTTTGAAGTAAAACCCCTCTACGATCGCACACATAACAGCAGCTCGAAAACGTATGCTAGTACCCATTCACAACGCCCACAACCCTTGTGCATTTTCTTCTTGGTTGAACCACTTAAAAATCCAAAACCCTTGGGGGTTGTTTTCTTAAAAAGAGAGAGAGGAAAGGAAGATAATTGACTGAATATATTAAAGTTCTTCGCCTCTCTATTTATAGGGTTAGATTTCTTAGGGAACAAGTTTGTTAGGGTTTCCTAAACCCTTATCCCTTAAAACCGATTTCCATTGTAACATTCTTGAACTTTTTAGGTTTTCAATATACATCTAAGTCCCTCTCTTTTAATAAATGTACAATTTAACATTTTAACAAACATTTATTAATTATTCGTGAACGTTTTAATTAATATATCTCACATTATATATCAATTAATTATATTGAGCATAAGTGTCAATACGTGTGACCCCGTAGGCTTAAACATATTCCGGGCATGGGTTTAATTTTACGTGGTCATGTTCCAACATGAACAATGATAAAATGTTATTCTTTACTTACATATTCATGAACATATTATTGGCATTTTTAATCAACATCTATTGTAGTGTCAGGACTAGAAATGAATGTGGCTAAAAGCAATATTTTTGGTCTTAATGTGGATCCAACAGATGTAAGTTCAATAGCTGATCACATTGGATGCAAGGAGGGGAAACTACCTTTTGTATACCTTGGTCTCAAAGTGGGAGCTAATATGAACAGATGCAAGAATTGGTTGGAGGTTATTAATATTTTTAAGAGTCGTCTTTCATCTTGGAAAGCCAAAAAACTTTCTTTGGCTGAAAGAATTGTTCTTATAAAAGCAGTGTTGGATAATCTTCCAATATACTACTTTTCTGTCTTTAAAGCGCCCGTTAAAGTCATTGAAAGTCTCAAGAAGATACGGAGGAAATTTTTATGGGGAGGAATTGAAAATAACTCAAAAATCAATTGGGTTTGTTGGTCAAGGGTAATAGCACCAACGGAGGAAGGGGGTCTAGGACTCGGGTCACTTAAACAGATAAACATCAGTCTGCTTTTGAAGTGGTGGTGGCATTTCCATCAAGAAACTAATAAAATATGGAGTCAAGCAATTAGCTCATTACATGCGAATAATGGCAACTCTTCATTTATTCCCTGTAAGAAAGGTCTCTCGAGTACTTGGTCTAGCATCTTTAAAGTTCAAAAAGATCTTTCAGCCTTCAACCTGGATGTATCGAAACTCATTACACTGGAAAAGGATAGGTGAACATGGAAAGGTGATTCACATGGTACCTTCTCGGCTGCTTCTGCTTGCCGTCTCATGATCAGCAGCTCAGCTCAGAAGTACGATTTTCACTACAAATGGAGCAAATGGGTTCCGGGTAAGGTAAACATATTTTTTTGGAGAGCGGAAATGGACCGCATACCTACTAAGGAAGCTCTGGCCAGAAGAAATATTCAGGTTACATCTCCCCTTTGCTCACTATGTAATCAACACGAAGAATCAATTTATCATCTGTTAGTTTCTTGTGATGTTGCTTGTATGTTGTGGTGTTTTATTAGCTCTTGGTGTAAATTAACTCCCATATTTGCTTTCTCTATTCGGGACCTCTATTACATTGCTGAGAACGAAAAAGGTAAGAATAGTTCAATCATAAAGGCGATTATCCTCACGGCATACTGGTGTTTATGGAAAACAAGAAACGACGCGTGCTTTAATGGTATTGCTCCATCATGGATCCGGATCAAGGATGAGATGCAAAGTCTCTCCTACTTTTGGTTCACAAGTAGAGCAAAAAGACAAGATATTACATGGGAAAGATGGTGCCAATTCAAGATGTAAAATATTAGTTTTTTGGGGTATTATGAGTCATATTTTGAGTTATTTGTAATTATGTGGTCTTGGGTGATCCGGATCTGTTTGGGTTACTATCAAAAACGTTCTAGAGTGAAAACCAGTAGCTTGACCTCTAGTTTCGGGGATTTTTTCCTGGATTCTTTCAGGGTTTTTTTTTATTCCTTTTAGTATCCTTGCAGTTAAGATCCGGATAAACTTGGTGTTTAAATGCTGTTATGCATTCTCAGTATGTATATTGTACTCTTGGGGCTCATAGCATCTTGCTATGTGTCATTTGATGATATAATCTTTCTACCTTTAAAAAAAAATAGTAAATTATTTATCTCGCCACCTGCTTTCTAATTTGTTCTACTACCTATTCTATGACTTTCAAATAGTTTTTTTTTTTTTTTTTTTAAGTTTTACATAGCAGGCCGATTTTTAACTGAGTGTTCGTATCATGGGTTAAGTCTCACCATGCGCGATCCACATGAGGGTGTTTTAGTCATTTTATATTCTTCTTCCTTCTCTCTCCCTTGAATTATTTTTAATCAAACTTTTTAATAGGTGGCATTTTCATCAAAATTAATCACAGCCACTTCCAACGTACCACAAATCCAAATACATTACAAGTTTACAAAGTCTTCAAATTGATATGCATAAACCAAGTTAATGAACAAATAAGGATCTCTAAATCAAAAGTAATATTAAATCGCAAATCCGTCGATCAAAAGCAAAAATGTAAACAAAACCCAATTCAAATAGATCCGAAAAAAGAAGAACAAGAGGGGCCTACAATTGGGGTGCACCGGATAGGCGACTTCGGCGGTAGTTCAAGCCGGATGTTGTTGAGGCGACAACAATGGGGATGGTCAAAATGATGATTTTTGGTGGGTTTCATTAATGTATTCTTGACTAGCGGATCCTACCTTGAAGAAGAAGATTAAAGATACATACAAGTACTAAATATGTGATGAATGATAAAATTTGAATTACACACCTAAAAACAAGAAAACTAATTAAAGGTACTTAAGTCTTCTCTTAAAGTTCAGTGGCTTCAAGTGCATTGTCAAAGAGATTAATCTCATATACAACATATGGCTAATGACCGTTATAACATTGAATGTTAACTCATATACATTATTATTATACATTGATGTGTTATATTATCAATAACTACATATATAAGTGAATATTCATCATAAGTGAATGTTTAAGTATATTAAGTTGTAATGTTGATTAACATAATTTTCAAATAAAAGAATAACAAATAATCGGAACTTACTGCTCACTGTAAGCCTGCATCATTGATCAAAATAAATCATCTAACATACCCAATCTCATCAGACGTGCCTAAGTACATAAAAGATAACACATAATCGGAACTTACGGGTCACAGACTTTGGAATCCGAAGCATTAAAGATTTGCATTTCTTAATGATAATCTCAAGATCTTGTTACTGTACACATACTCTATCTCCTCTCATTTGTCATTTAGAGATTTGTTAAGTGTTTGTTGGCCATAAAAGTAAGAGAAAAGGGGAAAAAATTCAAATAATGGCAAACTTGACCAAAACTTGGTCAACGGGTCCCGGTTGAACCGATAACCCACTCGGGTCAAACCGAGCTGAAAACCTCCCCAAAGCCGGTACCCTTTGACCTGCTATCTTGTCTGGATCGTGGTTGAACCGGGTCAACTGGCGGGGTTGACCTGGATTTCAAAACATTGCTTATCTGCTAAATAGTATTGTTACAAGAACCAATCCTCTCCTCCCACTGATAGAGAGGAAATTGATATCTTATTTCTTCATTATAGTTGTAATATCTTCCATTATTACAAATGAAAGTAATAACTAGATAATTTGTAGAGTCACTTGCTACAATTTCAAAAAAATCTTGTACTTTCTTATAATAGACCAACACGTTTAAATACTTACTTTCATCATATGCTAAAGCTCTGAATTGAACTTGATCGTGAATTGGACCCAGTAGCTTAAAAGCATATCGGCTTAACGCTATTATGATACACCGAGTATGTATGAGTATAAAAGCAATTAACTACAATTGTCACATGAATACATAACTAAATACTCCGTATGATTTTCGGAAGCATTACGTACATGTTTTAATGGAATAAATTGAAAATGAGAAACGATTTAAATAATGTACTCTAAAACATATGGAGTATAACACATACTGCAATGTCAATTTGATAGGGAGTACTATTTTAAATGCTAAAAAGTACTCGAAGGTATGACCATGATATAGTATGTGAGTTATTAATAAGGAATATGATTGATTATGAAAAATATTCAAATGTGTGATTTCCAATTATACTGAAATCCTTAAAATCTCATGAGAAGTTGAAGTTGTCTCGAGTTTATGTAAAATTACTTAAACGCCCATTAATATCTGATGATAAGTTACCACTTCAATTTGCCACCTGGTTATACCTTAAAAAAAACGTTTAAAAACTGTTCTGGTTTGGGAATTGGGATGGTCTAGTTTCATCGACTACGAAGATTACGAAGTTGGATCCACGATGCAGTAGAATTTAGAAGGGGTGGTTGGGCCCCATCAAGATGGGCATAATAGTAATGCTGGTAAATTCTACCCATTTACTCTATATCTGGGTAATTCTGAGTATAATGACATAAAGTTTGGGTTCTTGACTAGAGAAGGTTTAGGAATGAGCTTAATTGGGTAAAACTCAAATCATGAATAGATTTAAATGAGTAGTCATCTTGTTATATCTTTATATTATATAGTTAAAAATGTATAACTTATTTTGGAAGAGATATATATCTTAGTGAATTAGAACGTTTTTTTATCAAATTTTTGAATAGCCCGTTATGACCCGAGCCCGTTTAGACCCGCGCCCGATTAAACCCAAGCCCGTTTATACCCGTGACCGTTTTGACCCGTAGCCCATACCCGTCCAACCCGCCCATTTTACCCGCTCTACTATGTAATTTTTAGCATTTACCCAAATATGATTAGGCCCCCAAAACGGTCCATATGTATGGAAGGACATTGAAATGGCCCCTGTTATGATACATTATGGAAAGTTTTTAAAAAATATTGTTTACAAAAACTAGTTATAGTGTTAATTATATTCACGCTAAATATTTTGTATTGTTGAACTGTACGGATTGGATTATGTTCTTAGTATTAATTCAGAGACTACTTTTGTACAATCAAAAGTTGGAGGATTAAAAATATAAAATATGTAATATTATCTAAATGCTGATTTGTCAGCAACCCAAATGTTATCCCATTTTAATTATATATTAATGTTAAAAGATTTAAGGTATTTTTGGATCGCTTTCTATATATTATTATTATTATATTATATAGTTCTAGCCAATGTTGTATAATTCAATAGGCGAGGAATACTCCTCCGAGACCATATAGTGAATACTCGGCGTAGGTGGGGATTGAGAGTATTCGAATTGAGGTTTTCTTTTTAATTTTTTTTTTTTACATTCAAATAATTTGATTCAAACTTGTATGTTTGAAATATATAGCTGGATAGTTAAGACCGTTGATAAACGACGATAAAGAGTGAAAATGAAAGAAAAGAAAATAGCCCAAACATTAATTGGACTAAAAACTCTAATTTTAAAATATATTAAATTGTTGACCAAGTTGACTTTGGGTTTGACTAAGTAATCCTGAGTTTTTCCGAGTTTCATTGAATTTATTTGAATTTCACCGAAAAAAAATTTGTTGATCCAAGTTGACCGAATTCTTAGTCCGAGTCAGACCAACTCGGATTACCTCCGAGTCACGAGTACTCCCCCGAGTACTTACCCAAGTTTTACAACCTTGATACTACCCCTTTAACCCGTGTATAAACATGATGTATGTCAAGTAAAATAATTCTTATAAAACTTAGTTTTGTCAAAATCAATCGATCTTTGTCAGTTGTATAAGAATTCTAACCCCCTACATAATACATGGGCAATGTTTTTATAATCGGAATTTGAATCGAACTGAAGGGGGGTTCGGTTCCGATCGAACCGGCCGGACCGAACCAACCGCTCAAAAACTGGTTCAAAACTCATTTTTTAAATAAAAAGGGAAAAAATCAAAAAGCGGTTGGAAGCGGTCCAGTTCCAGTAGAACTTAGGTCAAAACCGGTTTTCACCAAGTCGAAAACCTTCATTTTTCCGGTCAAATCGGTTGGACTAGACCGGTTCAAAACTGATTTTCAAAACTTTGTATATGGGTGCTTTGTTCAAACTTCAAAGATGAAGTCTCCTATTATTTATTTACTAATGAGTCAAATCAAATATATATAATTTGAAGGAGAATAAGATTTTTTATTCATAAATTAAAAGATATAAGACTTCTTTATAATTAGTTAAGACTTTGTCAATATGACGATTCTTTATATAGCGATAAGCTAACAACTTAGTAATCGATTCAGCTGGTTATTTAATTTTGATAACAAAAGTAAGAACTTAGTGATATTGTTTGGCTAACATGTCATTGATTTAATGGCGTACATGAAGTATGTCATATTATAGAGTTAAAAGATGTTAAACGTAAGTTAGTGAAAATATTACTCACGTCCCTATTTAAATATCCACCTTATTATTTTTGTTTGTCCCAAAAAATTATCCATTTGTAAAAAATAATTAATAAAATTTATTACACTTCTAATTTTCCCACATTTATTACTCAAAATTTTTTATTTCTTAATAATTTTTGATCAAACATACCTTGAATATAAAACAAAAACGAAGAAGAGGGAGAAGGGGCACAGCCCCACCAGCAGCCCACGTTTCCGACCCGAAAGAAATTGCAAATGATGTTTATTCAATCTATCTTAAATCCAAAAAAAAAAAAATCCAAGGGACAATTACAATGGAAGGGAGGGAGTAATTAATTTAGTGGTGCAAATAAAATTATAAAAGATACAGATTAAAGTAAATATTGTAGACTTGAATATTCATAATTACAAACCATTTTAGGATTGGTATTGTTTCCTTAGAAGACAGTGAAAGTAGGGATGAGCATGGTAGAGAACTAGTACCGTACTGTACCAAACCGGTTGGTACCACTTTTTATTTTGGTCATAGTATGAGTACCAAATACCGTACAAATTGAAATGGTATTGATACCGATACGGTACGGGTACTGGTACGGTAAAAAATGGTACTATACCTGTTTGGTACCGGAAATATAAAAATACAAAAGTGAACAATATTCGGTTGTAAAAGTGGTACAACACAAAAACATATAATCACTTCAATACCAAACTCGACCAAGAATGGTAACTTAAACCAAAAAATGACAAAAAGTTCTCCATATTTATGTTTTCAAAATAAAGTACTCAATAGTCAATATTGTCACATTATTTCATCAATCACCAAATTATCAATAACAACATTGATTATATTATAACATAAATAAATAAATAAAGTTGACAATTATGATATGAAACAAATAAAATAAACATGATCCTAAAGGATGATTCTCATTACTCAAAGTGTCGTAAATTGTAACCATATAATTTTATATGTATGCGTATAAAGGATATATGTACTTTGATATTCTTTATTGTTGTTGTTGTTGATGATGATGATGATGCCAATGGTGGTTGCATATTATGATGACGATTGTAGTTTATTGTGATCCTAATCATTGATGATGATTAGAATTTTGGTTTTGTGAATGTTAAAAACTCATAAGTCGCAGTATATATAACATGTGTTATCAGCAGTAGTTTTTATTTGTTAATAGACAATATTATTGTATAATTATATAGTGGTAAAAAGATAGGATATTATATAATGGTATCGGGTACTAAACAGGGAAAATACCGGTACCGTACCGAAAGTACCGCATCTAAAAAAATAAGTTTTATAAGTACCGAATACCGTATCATTTGAAGTGGTATGTTACCGGTACGAATACAGGACCAGTACGATATGAGTACGGTATTGAGACTGTGGTATTAATGCTCATCCCTAGCTGAAAGATAAAAACAGGAAACATCCATATGATGGTTGATCGAACGATTTTACGTGTAGATTTATCATGAATTAAATTAAATATTTTAAAATGTGTGAGTATAGATTAAATAGATTAGAAATTGGAATTAGATGGGGTGTTTTTTTAAAAAAATCAACTAAAATAAAGGATCAAATTGACTAACTAAAATTTCCTTAATTAAAAGTTTAATCTAAATAAATGATATCATAATCTCGCTTCCTACATTACACATTTAAAAAGATTTATGATACCATTTTATATTACATAATAAAAAAAAATAATGATACCGTTATCTATATTATATATTATATATTATCATATGAATTAAGTAGTCATTTTATTTTTATCAACCCCTATAATGATTCTAACCATTTAAGAAAGATTAAATTAGGATCATTGATCTTGATTATGAAAATAGACTACCTAAATAGTGGAGATGAGAAGATAAAATGACTTAACTACCCCTGAGCATTCATAGGGAAATATTAATTTAATTTATATTTAAAAAGTGCAACAAATCAATATTTAATGTTGTCCAATAATTTATGTATGATTTTTTTTTTCAAATATAGCATGGTCAAATGATTTATATACTTATAAATAAAAAATGAGTAAATTAATTCAACTTTATATCATGTGCAAGATCATGAATAACAATCAATTTCAATAAATAAGAAAATCATTATGTAAATTAAATCTCTACGTTTTCTGTTTTATTAAAAATAGGTGACTTTTAGAACATTAAATTATGTTAATTGATCTAAGTTTGGTTAAATTATCAAATAGTGAAGATTTGATGGTCAAATGACTAAAATGATCATTTACATATTATTTAAACAATTAGTTAAATTAAGTTAACAGTTACTTAATGGCAAATCAAGCTTTTAGGGTCTGTTTGTTGTAGTTGTAAGCTGTAACTGTAGGCTGTAGCTCTAAGCTGGAGCTGTATGTTGTAACTTTTTTTTGTATATGTTGATGCATTTTTAGTGTGTTTGTCAGTTCGCCCTAGCCTATGTTAGGTTTGTTATGTAATTACGTTAGTTTAAACGTTTGTATTTTGTTAAGTAAATACATATTCTGTTTAGTCGACACAACCAGTGTCGCAGTAGCGACACAAGGCATGGGTCAGATTAGGTTTTGCATATAAATACTTGATTTCGACTCAGAAATCAGGGTTGACGAATTTAGGTATTGAGAAAGTATATTGAGTCTGACTTCTGTAATCAAGTTGATATTCTATAAGTTCAATATACTATTCGTTTTGTTTTATTTCGTGTTAATCGTTTAACGTTTATATTCAATTTTTGGATTTCGCACGTTGATTGAGTATTAGGATTTGTATAACACCCCTCAATTTCAGAATCATTTTTTTATATTAAAATATACATATGACAATTCGAAAGCGCAGGTCAAAACATATCTTAATAATTTACATTACACCTTATACATAAAAACAATACTATTTCAAATCATAGCATAATCAACTGGGTGTTATATAATTTCAAAATACCACGTGGACTCATTCCAAAATAAATATCAGAGTAAACATCTTGTCAAACATTCCATCCAAACAAAGTTTCTTGCCCAGCCCGTTATATCAAAACCATAACCTGCAAGAAGTAGGGTGGTGGGGTTAGCATAAAGCTAAGTGAGTGAATAAATAACCAACAGCCCAACTTAGCATAACAACCCTATTTATAGCAAAGCATAGTAAACACATAATTTCCATATTTACAGCAAAAGTATCGTAAACACATAATTTCCATGTTTACAACAACAACATCGTAAACACATAATTTCCATGTTTACAGCCTAAAGCATCGTAAACACAGAAATATCAACCCAAGATCGGGTGTTCTTGAGGAATCCTCCAAAGAACACTTAAAACAACTGCAGGCCAATACAGAAGTTTACCGATACTTTGTTGCTATCTTCACTGGACACATGTTCCTATTAACTCTGTGTATAAGGAACCCCTGAACCAGCCCAACAATAGCAACAAAGCCCAACCAGTGTTAACTTCCAAATCATATAGTGCCCAATGGCTATATGTCACATAATCACATAATTCATAATCGTCATGGCATCATGTCAGACTAAACAGTCTATAAATGATAACAATATATTTACTCGTTGTAACCAAACTTGTTACAACTAAATTATATTGAGGATTACAAATCCACTCACCGATACCTCAACCGCAAGGTCAGAAGTCTAATATTACCGAGCCTTCTCTGTATCTGAGAATACAATTAAATAATGAGTTAGTAACTCGTCCCATAATATATAACTCATTTCATAATCGTATAACATATTTCGATACATAGTATCAAATAATAACGATACAAAATTACACCATGTTATCTTTGCACTTTAATTAAATCTTTAACTAAACAACATACTCATTTCATAAGTATTCAACTTATTATAAGGGTTTAGCATCAAACTAACATCAACAATCAAGTAATAAGTATTACCCATACTAGTTTATAAGTAACCAAACTTACAAGTATCATTTAACATCAAGTTAACCGCTTTTCAAGTTCAAGTTCATACATAATCATAACAACACTTTTAGTCCCTCTAATCATCATTAAAATCAACTAGTCATAATAGTAAATCCATTACACATGGATTGATCAAGTTTAATTTTCAAATCAAACTATGTAACTATATACATTGCATGATTTCATTAGCGTTAAATCTTCTATTACTTTAGTTGTCACCTTGACATAATCTTGTTTACGTGTAATATTAACATTTAAGCTATAATTAGCTTGTCAACAACTCGACCAATTCACATCTTAACAACTATAAACGACTTAGAAATTTATTACTTCAAGTCTGATTTTAATTTGTTATTATAACATAACCTTAGTTCTGGTTATATATAACACGTATACCAAAACAAATTCATATTACACAAGAAGCAACCCATATACCAAACAAATTCATATTACATAAGAAGCAAAACATAATCCTGAGCAGGTTATAAATCGCGTCGCGAAAACTAGTAAATCGCATCGCGAAACTAGTAAATCGCGTCGCAAAATTAAGTGAATCGCGTCGCGATTCCTTTCGTTTCCAGACCTGCAACTATGCTTTCTGCTACTGCTCGATTTTCCATTATCAACCACAATAGTACAAGTTCTAAATCTATTAATCAACCATATAAACAAAGCCTAACATCATTATAAGTTAACTTTTTTTTTGTTTCCACTAACTTGATCTAATTCTTTACCAAATTCAAGGTTCTAAGTTAAAACAAAAAGATTAAAAACTTACAAGATGAAGAGGAAAGTGATGAAGGTGATGATATTTAATCCATAGCTTGAATTTAAAGGATTGAAAGAGGTTCAATTTTGGTTTCTTGTTCCTGATTGAATCGTGAAGATCACAGGGACGATTCATGTATTTTCTATTTTTGGAAATGGATGGTTAAAACCATTTGGAAAAGGTTGGGGGATTATAAGTCAGTCTTTCACATAACCGACCCCAATATACCATTTAAATTTAGTCTCCATTTTAAATCTATTGTCTGGAACCTAAAAATCATTTATGATTCCAGTAATTTATATATTTTACCGTCAATTATATAAATTTAAAACAAATAATAACTTACTCACAATAAGTCATTTGATCTTTTGACCGATTATTCACAATAGTTAATAAAATAATAAATTAATTTCCTAACACATTAAATAAATAATTTAAAGTCAGGAAATTACTGTAATGCCACTAGGCCCCCAAGAAGGATGTTACAAATTGATTAGGTCCGGCAACAGAGAACCTACAGTAAAACTGTTTAGAAAATTAGCTGCAGTTATAACTTTGAATTGTAAAATTAACATTAACGGACATCAATCTATAATAATTAATAAACATACCTATACAATAATAAATATTATTAATTATTAGTTATATAAATAAAACGCCTTATAATGTTGTTCATCGAATGATATATAATTAGTACACTTCTAATATTAGTAGACATCTATGTATTGATAACTTTAGTTTGAAATTATTTTCGTTAATACTACAATAACAATGTATCATTACTCTTTATTGAAAAGAAAAGTACTAAAATTAAGTAATAATCATTACTCATACCGTTAGTGTTACGTGACTTTTTGCATGTGTTTAGATTGAAATAAATTATATTTGTCATAAATGGAACGAAAGTAGATACGTGTACGTTTTTTTAGATAGATATATGTGACACCCGTCAAATGAGGATTAGTTATTAGTTCCTAATTATTTCGAAATACATGTAATTAGTACTATGTATTAGGCTAATTGTATGTATCAATATATATATATATATATATTGTTGAATATATATCAGTACGCGATTAAATTTAATCGTGCATTTTCAAATCGGTCAAAATCCGATTCATTTACACGGGCGTTGGTGAAAACAAATATTAAGTAATATGAAACTATTATTTAATATACTCAGTATTTATTATATATTAATTCGATAATATATAAAGTATTCGTATCGTACAAAGTAAAAACATTCGTGACAAAACTTATAAATAATGTATTATTATTGGAAATAATAATTATTATTTACATTAGACAAAAATAAAACATATTCGTTTTATTCAGTCTTACTCAAACGCGACGAAACCATTAGAACCATATCCGTCATTCAAACTTAAAACAAAGATATACTTTTATATCTCACTAAAAGTATTTTTATAAAATACTTCGAATAAAAGTATATACGATATCATTTTTAGAAATTTATCAATTAAAAACATTATACTACTTTTACGATCAGGTACAAAAACACGGGTATTTTGTGCTAATCGTGGGAGCCAACCAACTCCAATAATTGGAGTTGGTCGGCCTAGTTCTTCTTCTTCTCCTTCATTTCATCTTCATCATCGGTCCATCTCTGCTCTCTCTCGACACCATCAAAAACTCAAATAAAAAACAACATCAACCACAATCAACAACGAAGCAGCAGCACCAACTGTGGATCATCATCATCATCATCACCAAGCTTCATCTCCATTTTCAATTCCAAAATTTCATACGTAAGAACACTTACTAATTTTCTTTAAAATTTCGTGTTTAAATAACATATATCATCATGTATTAGTGTTCTATCAAGTAGATTATGCCCAAAAATTGAACATATACTCGTTTTCCCAACTGATTTCGCGAACAGACCTGAAATTGGTTCCTGAGCCGAACGGCTGGATTTCATCAGCCGAACGGCTAGGTCTTCCATAGCCGAACGGCTAGGTCCTCCATAGCCGAACGGCTAGATTACTCAAACAGAACAGTCACACGGTCGCAAAGTCACACGGTCACAGAACAGTCACACGGTCTAAAAGTGTTTTCAGGGTAGCTTCTCGATGAAAAATTTATTATAACGGATTGGGCTAAAAGTCACACGGTCACTCGAAAACGGCCCAATGATCAAGGTTATGTGTCATAGTCTAGGCGGTTTTAGGCCTTTCGGGGTCGTCTAGGGTCGAAAATGGCATATTTCAGTTTTCAGACCCGTACCAAATTTCGTAACTTATGAAATAAAATGTAACGGATATAACGAACTTGAGTAACAACTAAACTTATACGATACGACTTACACACGAAACACATATACTTTTATAAGTACAACAAATCATGTATAATAATAATAGTTTGAAATTATTATCACAAACCGTCACCAACGAGCCGTATACCTTTTCACAAACTCAAATATAAACATTAACCAAATCAATTTGGACATAACTAGTTAACAGAACAACTAGCATAGATGGTCTGTTGAGACCTCCAATCATTTAAAACCTTGCGCGTTTAACACGCCCAGCAGGTTTCCACATCTAATCATTAAAACCTTGCGCGTTTAGCATGCCCAGCAAGTTTCAGTCGTTGGAGATGACATCAATTCTCTTGTAAACCATCATTTGTGCTTGATAGCATCTTATTAGACTCAGGTGAGTCTCATAGCCCCTGTTTTACTGTTTTAAACCTAGGGGTGAGAATACATGCCTATTTTGTTTTACATGTGAACGCAAGTATCAAATATCGCTATATTCTGCATGAGTTTATCATCTGATCTTTTAAGTCCTCCAAACATAGTTTGGTAATACTTTGTAGCGTGAATGTTAGTGTATGGTACCATATGGAACTGACAATCCCCGTCCGGGTTAGCAAGCACTAACTGGTCTAACGGACGCATTATCATTTGTTCATACGTGTGTTGATTAGGCACACACATAGAGGCACCCTCGCTCAGGCACTTAATTGTGATCCTGACACCTCAGTTAAGCTCAGACTATGTGCTCATGGCAATATATACATCATTTATCAATTACTTATTTGTTTAATTACAAATATTCATACTTAAATCTTGCGGTTCATACATTATGTACGCAAAAATGTGACTTTTTATGTCAAATTGGTAACATACTTACATTGATTGAAGTATTATAATATATGGATTTTAGACGTGGGGACTGGTGAGTAGGATTTAAGTGACCTCTTCTTCTTTTCTTATATATGTTAACTTTATCATTTTCATAGTATATCCGAATTCTATTGCAAGGTGTTACGGATTCTATTGCAAGCTTTTAGCTGACCATTTTAGCGTGTATTCTCAGGTTCGCAGCAGCAGTAGGTCTGCTCACTCAGGATGTCCATTAGCTCGAGTCGCATTCAGACATCAAGAGATTGTCATGCATTACTATATTTTGTATAATTTAGTTATGTCATAGAATCTCTACCATTTGACCCAAGAGCTTTTGTAAACTATATTATAACTGTGTAAAACTTTTATAATATCAATGTATTTTGTAAAACGACGCATATAGAGTCGTTCACTTTATCTTATGTGCTTTGTTTATTGATTAGTCGCGCCTCAAACCGACCCGCTTCCGCATCATAATTTGGGGGTGCGACAATATATACTTTGTAAATAAATGAAATAGGACAAATATAGGCAGTCTTCACTTCTCACTATTTATAAAGGGCAATTAGACTTGTGCCTACGACACGTGGGTACCTTCGTCAGTACCAGCCGACTGAACCGACACCATAGGCACGGCCCGTCGGTTGGCTGGTGTCGGTTGCCGGCTCGCTTTGGCGATGGAGGGGGAGAGTGTGTGGGGCTGCGTCGGTTTGCTATTTCCTATTTTTTTCGTATTTAATGGTTAATAAAAAAAATTTAATAATAAAATATAACCGTTTGAAATGCAACGGTATAAAAAAAATATTTTTTTATTTTTTTCCATCTTTTTCACACACTATAAATACACCCATTTCCAAACTCATTTTTCACACACAATTCATTCATTTCACCTACAATATATACACTTTTTCAAACACAATTTTAAAACACTTTCCAAAAAACTCTCTCTATTTAACATGTCGTCAAGCGATTCCGATAAAGACGATGTAAATGCCGTCCTTGCAGTATACAATCCGATCGTTAGGCTAAATCGTCTCGATCAAGAAGATTCGTCATCCGGTTCGGACGAGGAGACCGAAGTTACAATTCGTGTTCCAAGAACGAGACGGTATTTACCAAGAGACCGTTATGCTGCTGGACAACGTTTATATCAAGACTACTTTGCTGAGAACCTGACATTCCCGCTTGATTTTTTTCATTGACGCTTTCGGATGAGTCGTCCGTTGTTTATACGTATATGTCAAGGTATCTTATCGTACTCTCACCTTCCGTTACCCTCTTACTTTTCTTTTTTCCAACAAGGTCGAGACGCAACCGGAAAACTTGGCTTTAATGTTTTCCAAAAAGTCACATCGGCCTTTCGGCAAATGGCATACAGTTGTGCCGCCGACGCATTTGATGAATACTTACATATGGGTCAACAAACATCGTACGATTGTTTGGACAACTTTTGTAAATGTATTTTTCATCTGTATTCATCTGAATATTTAAGAAACCCAACACTCCAAGATGTGCAACATTTGCATCAACGTCATTCGGAGATACACAGTTTTCCGGGTATGCTTGGAAGTATTGATTGCATGCACTGGGCTTGGAGAAATTGCCCAGTGGCATGGCAAGGTTAATACACTCGCGGTGATCACGGGCACCCAACAATCATGCTTGAAGCCATTGCCTCCTATGATTTGTGGATTTGGCACGCTTTCTTTGGACCTGCAGGATCGAGCAACGACCTCAACGTTCTTAATGAATCTAATTTATTCCAAGACTTACTACAATATAGGGCTCCTGAAGTTGTGTTCACTATTGCCGGTCAACAATTCAACAAAGGGTATTATCTCGGCGATGGAATATATCCAGAATGGGCGACGATTGTGAAGTCGTTTAAGTATCCGTTATCATAAGCCGAGACAAGGTTCAAGAGATACCAAGAATCTGCAAAGAAAGATGTGGAACGGGCATTCGGAGTACTACAAGGCCGTTGGCAAATCCTCAAAAACCCCGCTAGACCATATAGCGTCAACAAAATACGTCGAATCATGTATTGTTGTGTAATTTTACACAATATGATAATCGAAGACAATGCACGCAATATGTGTTCACACGAGGAAGACTACTTGGCAAACCCGGATAATCTACCTCAACGATCGCGGGAAGAAATGGTTGAAACGCACATACGTATGGATAAGGAAATACGTGACCGTGTCGTGCATCATCGACTTCGCGAAGCTCTCATCGAACACATCTCGAGCCTCCCACCAAATTTCAGATCGCGTTAGCTAGTTGTATTTTCTTATTAATAAATGTATTTTTTTAGGATTTATAATGAACTTTTTTTAGGATTTATAATGTTTTTAAATTCTTTTTAATAAAATGTACTTTTTTTTTGGTCTTTGTAATGTTTTATTTTATATTAATGTAATGTTTTTATTTAAGTTTGTGTATTAAATAAATAGAGAAAATAGTGTGTGGGGCCCTGAAAAAAAGGGAAGTGATGTTACTGTAGGCAGTGAATTGTCAGTTTGTGTCAGTTGGAAAAAAAGCTGATGTGGCGCAGAGGTGGCACAAACTGACGCGTCAGTTTGTGTCACCCATTGGGAGCAGTCTTATGTAATATAACATGCTAAAAGTTTCCAATCAATCTCAAACGCTTGATTGCCTAGCGTTTAAATTAGGAGCTTTTGAAGGAATATAAAAGCTTAAAGCTCTATCATCAAAATAAGACTTCTATATTTGGTATGAGCTTAACTTTTAAATATTAAAAGCTAAAAGCTATTAAAAGCTCCTCATCAAATATAGGCTTAGTGCTTTCCAACAATTCACAAAATGTATTGTTGTCAATGATAATGATACCATCTTTTAATTCGATTTATTTGTAGAAAATTTAGCTAAATGTAATTTACGATCAATCTTTCTAAAATATTGGAGTATGTATGAAATTAGGTTGGTTGTAGATATTAATTAAAATTTTTTTGCATTAAATGATAATAATCATTCGAATTGAGAATTAAAGTCTTCATAATTAGATTTATTTGAATCATAAGTCAGTTTGTTTACCAATGAATCATAGGTATTATTTGAATCATAATTAGATTCATGCCATATGTATTATTTATTATAAAGGTATTTACTATCAATGAAACGCATGATCCATAATGTTAAGACTTAGTCGGTGCAAGTTAAGGCTTAGACGTTATGGTATATGTGATGGAGATCATTTGCCTGACAATGTTGGATCTTGTGGGGGCTTCAGTCATGCTTCATTGAAATATAGAGTGGCGTCTATGAGTGACCTGAATACTCATTTTTTTAATTCAATTTGTTTGACATATGTCATTTTTTAAATATTATTGTGAACGGAATGACCTTATTTACAATGGTAAAACAAATGTCCATCCTTGTAGCAAATTATATCTATTAATTAATATTTATCATGTAGTGAATGTTATATTCATAGTTGACTCTATATATACATAAATTATACATGTGTGTCTAAAACATCACTCACCTTATATTTCCTTTAATAACCATCGAGGAAAAAGGGTTTATTGTTTTGTCATTTATCGAACTTTTCACATTTTATTATTATATATATCCAACTTTGAAATCAACTATTGTAGGGTTAATACACAAATAGGTTACTGTACTTTACGAAAATATTCATCTGAGTTAATAAACTTTAAAAATGTTCAATTTTGATACTGTACTTTCAAAAAGTGTTCAATTAGGTTACCAAACTTTCGATATATTTCAATTAGATTACTGTACTTGTAAAAATGTACATAATAATGTGCAATTGATTCACTAAACTTTTAACCAAAATTTAGTAAAAATGGGCGGGGTGACACTTTTTGAAAGTATAGTATGAAATTGAACATTTTAAAGTTTAGTAACCCAAATAAACATTTTTGCAAAGTTCAGTGACATATATATGTATTAACCCACTATTGTATGTATTCAAGTTTTAAAATCGTATATTATATATTTTTTGCCTTGTTTTGGCTACATAAATTGACGCGTATTGTTGAAAGTTCAATACATATAATAGTATCATTATATACATACAAAATAAAGTTGTAAAACTTAACTAAATACATACAATAAGATGTTTTGAAGTTGAATATAGACAATAGTAGAAGGTGTAACGTTGGATACGTACATAACCAAAAATATAAACCCGAGGAAAAATTAACTTTGCCATATTAAACGATGAAATTAAATATTAGTTGTTTAAGTACTATTAATCGTCCCGTATGTAGTAATTTAAATGTAATGCACTTAAACATTAAGATGTCAAAATTGAATGTATTATCTAAGTTATAAATTTTTATCCTAATAATGTGCAAAAACCAGACAGGAATCACATGTAAAACACCGTTTGGCGGTTTTTTTAAGCATTAAATTATAAACAGAATAACAAATTTGATATTGTATACGATATTAATTGTAATTAATTGGTAGTATGTTGCTATTCAATTATATTTTATATTTTATAACTATAAATACAGGTACCATCAACCAAATGTTGCACACACTCCTCCCTTATTTCTACTGTCCTGAATTCTTTCTTCTTTGTCACTCAATAGTACGTACTCTTTGTTCATTTTCTTACACCAAAAATGGCAAACACCCAGGTAGAATCCATCACACCTACTGGCTGGGAAATTGTTCCCTACTCATCACCATGCAATAATCAGGTAAAAAAAAGTTATAATTGAAATTATATCATATATATATTTAGGTTGATCGTCTACGCATATCCAGATCCCTTAACAAACTCGATCCAGTAAATCGAGCTTATGATGTGGTGTGGTTAGGGGCGGAGTCAGGGATTTACTTTTGAATGGGTGAACTTTAGACAGATTTCTTACAAGGAGTGAATATAAAAAATTCCTATAAATATATAGTATATTTTTTAAAGGGGTTCGATATTAAAATTACTCTTAATATATACTAAATAGTTACCGTAATTTTTTTAGTTAGGGCAACTGTTCTACACTGTCTCCACTCTAATGGTGGTACTAACATTTAGATATATCAATCAAAGAAAACCCTAAAATTATTTGCCCTAATGTTGTATATGTTGTGAAACAATGCAAGTCCAAAATTCCATCTTCAATGGGTGGAATGGATATCCAACCCAAATCTATCGGGACTGTTCTTTACACATGTAAAATGTTTTCTTGCCTTAGCAACTTGCCGGAATGGAGTGCCATTTTAATTTAAAGATTTCGAAATCATTTTGTGCGTTTTCTTTAGTGTTCTCTTTGATTATATATGCTCTCAAAATTTCTAAAAACGAGTTGGTTCTTCCACTTCTTTGGTGAGCAACTTGGTCTACTGTCTGTCGTATTAATATTCAGATATCATCCTTTTTGTTATTTAACATATACATACAAATAGTGTAATGCCTTAAGGTATCCATAGGAAAATGTCACTGTTTTCGTGTGTTCATCTTCAATTTCCTTTTGCTTGGTTACTATTACGTGTATGCTTGGCCTCTTCTAAGAATTGAATAAACAAGTAACATGAAGGTTGTGTACACTAATAGTTCCAGGTACACGAAGCCAGAGAACTTAAAAGTAGCAGCCCCCCAGTCGACGCGACACCATTAGCTATTCATGTACCAGATGAAGTAAGTCGCACGGTTGAGGTTGAGGTTGAGGTAATCCTTGTATACTTACATGGTACTTTATCGTAATTAATAACTTTTATATATATTCCCTATATTCTAATCGCCCTTCGCCTAGAAAAGGACACTATACATGGAAATAATGATTGTTCTAGTTGACTAACACACCTTATGCCTCGATTTCCAGTCGTGTCACACCACAACGTTGGAATCAAGTGATACAAATAGAGTTAGTTCCAGTCTCATTACTTCCCTGATGATAGAAGCATTTGGGTCATAAACTAATTAAGTTATTTATCATTAAGAAGTCATAATTGTAACATAATGATCCAGTTGTTAATCAATGTACATGTACATGTTTATGGAGCATTGGATCTTCAATCTCTAGCTTAGATTCGCAATATTTTTAGTACTATTTCATGTCATGGCTTAATTAAAAGCAAGCTAGAGATAAAAGTATAGCATACTCTTCCAAAATGGATGCAGGGCAATGAAACGACGAAAAAGAGAAGAAAAGTCATCCCTACGGAAGTTGTGGAGGAAGTTGAAAGAGATTTAACCCTTCACGAAATATATAAATCCGAGAACATCCAAGAGGTAAATTTGTATGCATTGTTGTATACTACAGCTTGTGTACTTTTTGTCTTACATTTACTACTAGTCTACTAGTGTTACCATCTCTAAATATTAATGTACGCGCGTTCTTCATCGACAGATAATCCAAGAAAGAGAACGAGGTTTAACAACAAAGATTAATGAACAACTACTGCTAGAGAGTCTGAAAGGGTGGAAGGTTGAGAAACGGCGGAGACATGCAAAAGAAGATGGCAAACGCAGAACTGACAAGGTATATAAATTATACTTTTGATATGTCGTTTATTTGTTAATTTATACTTTTTCCGTTATGATGCTAACTAAAAACACATATTTTTATATATAGTACTACACGCATCTAGCTACCACAACGAAACTCAGGTCACGTTCAAAAGTTAAAGTTTTTATAGATGGGATGTCTAAGATGTAGTAACCTGAGTTTTACAGCTGATCGAGTAATGGAGTAGTAATTGGTTGTGTTTCTCTTGCCATCAACTAGAAGACCAATCCTCCATTGCAGGTTTATATTTCTGCAGTATGTTTGAATGTTTTATATATGCATGTAATAGTTAAGTTGCAACTTTAGGCCCATGATATGTAGTCTATTTTGAATTCCAGTTTGCATTTAATCAGAAAGAACTAAAGCATGTATTACTGTTTTAAACTATTTATTAGTCAGAAAATGGTTTGTTTGATTTTTAGATTGTTAATCTATTGAGCTACTCCGTTGAATTTTGTTCCTTTGAGTCATAACTGGCTTTACTGATCAGGTGAAATTACATTGCTTTCAATTCGTATGGATAGTTCCTTGGCTACCGTTAACAACTGTATATATTTTTGTATATGTATTTTTTATTTTTGATATAAGATAATGATGACTCTTGATTATATTCATGTTAGATCATGGTCATTTTCCATGATTTTGCCACCAATATGTTCACATATGACTGAAAGATCATCACCTGATATCTAAATCTAAATAAGCAAATCTAGGATAACTTTGTTTTTGACCGGCATTGATGTCTTAAAAAAAGACCTCTAGTTGCAAGACCGGAGAAACTTTTACAAGCTAAGTTACGTAGCCTTTTTAAGACTACAGTTCCCCTCGATCCAATTTATCGAGGTCAAATTTTCTACTTTTATTATTGATCCAAAAGAACAAGGAAAGCTTTAGCTCGTCACCCAAGATGCCGGGTGCTGGTTTCTTGACGTTAAAGATGACTCCATGTGGTGTTTCCATAAAATCCATAAACCCATTTGAAGGACTACATTGATGCATTCTTTATCGACGTGAGTTTCGCCCCAAGAATCTGCGAAGCCAATGACTTGATACTCTTGTGATTTGGTGTGTTATACCACAGTCTAGTAACAATACAATCCTAAGAAAAAAAGATGATTTTCCATTTCTTGAGCTTATCACAATCCAGTCGACCATATATCTAGTGTAATCTAAGTCGATACCTATTGCATTGAGGTTGAATCTAGTACGGGCAGAGAAGTTTATTTGGAATGCGTTAAGTTGTAATGTTTACCTTTTACAAAAGTAACACATTCGGTTTAGGTTTATTTGTGTAAATACGTTGAGTTTTTTATCAATGTGTTTTCTTACTCTACTAACCGTGAAACATTTGTTGCCATTTTGAATAAAATTTCTCAAGTGTTTTTCATCTCCGAACACCAAATTAATGAATTATACACCAAAGTTTTTGATTCTTCAAATTCCTCTTTCTCATTGTCATTTGTCATCCCTTATTAGTCTCCAATCCCAAGTGGTAATACTACTCTCATTCACAAAAGTTTTTTTTTTCAAGGATAAAGTTGCCTGGCAAGCCACTTTTCATGCCCGATTTAGGTGTCATCATCACTTACAACGTTTACATTTTATTTTTATTTATTTTCAAATACGTACTGATTGAACAAAAATCGATGTCAAATTTGAATATGTTATTAACAATGTTAGTTTATTTTTCTAGGGGCTTTAACATAACTCTAACGGCTTCTATTTTACAGAAACAAAATGGAATGTGTTAAGTTACTTCCGATATACGTGAACATTATTAATTTCACTAGAGGCATGGTTTGATACTGCTCAACAAACGGCCAAAGTTATGTTAAAATTTTGGCGTTCTCCAAATTTCACTATCCAAAATTTAAAGCATTATCAAAAAAAATAAATTTAGGAAATGTAGGTGAGATACAGATTTTCAATTCTAAATGTGGGCATCAAGCAAGTTATATTTTTGCATCAAGCAAGTTATATTTTTGCAATCGTGTTCGTCTTTGTCCCCAAATAATCCAGCTGATTAAAATTATACAAGTAGCATCATATATTATACTTTTAATACAACCGAAAACTCAACTGTAAATACAAATTTTCAATACTTTGTATTTGTATTTTTTTTTAACGGTATATATGTATTAAATTCATTGTATCTGTATAACTATGTGTTTCAATTCATTGTGCAAAATTTCCATGGTAAATTCATTTATATCCAGAGACAATTGGATATCTTACTCAAGATGTTAGTATCTTACCATTATAACTTTTTATGGACTTTAAACTCATTTCTAATGTAGCTAGATTTATTAACGAAGTCTCTTGCCAACAGTTTGTTGAGTGGTCTATTAAATTTTGTTATGACCTCACATACTCAACAACTAACATTACCTCATTCATTGTAATGGGGTCGGATACTTGGATTTGCCGTCCGGTACGGATGCGGGTTCGGTTGGGTTTTTTACGCTTGGTGTTAGGTTTTTTTTACACATTCCCATATTAATTCAATAATCAAATGCTTCTCTCATATATAGACATATTATATTCTTACTTAAAAAACTTTTCTACATGATCAATATTATTATTATATATTAATTACGTATGTAACAAGATTTTTTTAAATGATTAACATGCATGTGTACTATTCTGAAAATGCTTCCAATGTAGATTCCTTCTATTCATTACTTGGAGCCAAGAATGATATCCTTGGCATCACTCTACCACTTCATTACAAGATAAATATATATTATCAGCACACAAAAAAAGTTATGTATTATAAAATTTAGAGCTTAAAAGCAGACAGAGATTCACGGTTTCCGAATATAATATTTTTGCAGCGTTTTGGAGTTTATGCTACAAACAATTAACATTGCATGATCATTCATTTGATTAAAGTTTTAAACTATTGAAGTAGTTGGAAGCTTCAAAGATATTCAACCCATAACCATCCAAACTTATATAAATACAAAAATAAGCTTTATAAATGTAGTTTATAAAGATAATAATAATAATTAATAATAATAATAATAATAATAATAATAAAAAAAAAAAAAAAAAAAAAAAAAATTGAGCAACCATTTTGAATGCTTTGACAAGTAACCACTTTTTATATAGGAAACATACTACAGTATAAACTTACTAAAGTTTTGTCCTATATGTGTATGTCCGACCTTAATGCTGCTATTGCGGGTGAGGTGAATACATACCAATATACCATTGAAATATAATAAGAACGTCAAGGGTATCCTAAAAAATTACCCATTTACATATATTAATAATATACATCTATAATGGCTTTAATTTATAGTATTACGTACCCGCAATTGTTACGTAATGGCTCACTCCTGTAGTAAGATGCACAAATACTTGCTTTATCGTAACCATCCAACTTTAAATCATACAACTCGTGGTGTTTTCCTGCTCGCGGAGAAAGATAAGAGAACAAGTTGAGTTCGAATTTTACAATTTTAACTTTTAAGCATAATAGAGATATCGATATGGTTATACATATTGTGCCATTAAGAAGTCATATATTTACCAGGAATTGAGAAGTCATACATTTACCAGGAATCGTAAACGCATGGTACTATTATATGAATATATAGTAGAGAAAAAAAGTTTAATTTCCCTTTTATGTTTATATAAACTATATAACTTTAATATTTCATTAAATTCTAAATGACTAATGACTAAATATTATAATTTAGTTATAAATTTAATTCATATACATAATCATAAAAGAACGTTTTAGTTAACTTTTGATTCAATAGCAAATTAAATATATATGTTTTCTAAATCGTACATACTTTAGCTTACATAAATTTTTCTAACATTCAATTTGTTTGTCTCTAATTAATCGATTAACTCAATTTAACAAAAATTATAATTCAATGCGCTTTATTTCATGCTAAGTGTCATTTTTGTTGACATCACTATATACAAATTTTTATTAGAATAGAAGGATACAAAATATAATTATGAGAAAGTCTAGACAAAGAGAAGTCACAGTTGGGATGTGTTTTAGTTGGGATCTGTTTTAGTTAACGTAAGTGTCAAAAAAAATTATCATTATATACAATATAATTGCTTTGAATAAAACGATAAACGGTTGATCCCAAGTTATACTATTGTGTAATTTTTGTTTGATCACTATTTGCACTTTTTTTAACAAAACAGAAAACCGATTGATCATAAGTTACACTATTACCTTAGTAAAAATGAGTCACTAAAACAAAAGGAACAATACTTCTAATGTCATGGAACGACTTACCAATTAAAATTAACACTATTAATAAGAATTTAAAAATACTTGGTATTATATGTTCAATTTGAAAGTGACCAACGTATATTAAAGTATATTTTATTCAAATGTGAGAAACTATGGTATTGATAGTTGAATCAAATATAAGTATATATATATATATTTTAATATGTTATTTTATATATTCAACATGAGTATTCACAAAAAGTATAATTTTTTTTCTCTTCACCGCAACGCGCAGTATAAAACAACTTGTTGACTAACATATATAACTCATATATACAGTGAGCAAACCTATAAAATCAGGCAAAGATATTGATAAGAGAGAAAAATAATATCTGACCATATATGAAGATCCTATACCACATGGTACAGATTGATAGATATATGATCATTATTTTATTATATTCCCTTGTTGAATAATTGTATATTTATAAAAGTGCACATCTGATTAAGTTGTTCTGTAACGTATGTACCTAGCAAGAACACAATAGCAGGGGTACGTTAAGGGGCCGCGCTCCCTGGCTTGCAAGGTCCTAGGGCAGTGTTCCTAGAGGGTTATAAGGGCTGATCGAGTCCTATTGGCACTGCCGTTCGTTCGTGAAGCTCCTCGAAATAATAGGGGGGAAATGATTAATGTTTGATAGCTTCTTGAATTATGAGTACTCTAGATATATATGTAATACAAACACGATTTTTATACCTACAAATATCCATTCACGTTCTTGTACATTCAAGGGTGAATCATGAATTATTTCGAGACGAATTTTATAAACGTTGACTATTATAGGGTCAACATCGTGTTTGAAAAGTATTTTTAAAACATGATTCACAAAGAATCATCTAAGATATTGCAATCATCAGTATGTTTGTTATAAACCAATTTCTAACATTAGTTTATGTCTTATGTTCAACTAATCATGATTAATAGTTGACATTCTCATTATTAATTTGCGAATCAAGATGTAGTTAACATTTGAATGAAACATTAAACATTACATGTATTCGCCATTTCTATAGCAGTATTAAGATGGTATTATTGGTACGTTACAAGATGTTCTTCATATACTATGGTGGCCTACGAAATCTAATACGTGCGAATGTTTTACGCATGGAGTCATAGTAATTTTGTGAACTATCTTTTTTTAATATGTGATATGCTAATATTTACTGATCAGTATTTGTTATTCACAAAAAGTTGCCTTTACATGTAACTCTACCCCGAAACCCTTTGGATCTGAAGTGGCACTTTAATTTCCCTAGGACGCAACTTATATGACGAAGTTGTACGAAGTTGTTTTATGCGAACCAAGTATAGCTGTAATAGAACCACGACTTACTTATTCACAGAATGCAACCTAGCTATTTGCGGCCCCACGAAAACGCTTAAGCACTGAAGTAGGGATATATACCACTGGATAAAGATATATATTTTTTATACGATATACGCCTATACTTGATAAAAATTTACTATGTAATACATTGCAGTGCTTAATTACTAGAGACCAAGGAGATTGAATGATGTTAGATCTCTCTCAATGACTTGACGAATTCATATTAGCATTAGTTAAAATTTGTTTATCTTTTCCTACAAAACTCACTAATCGTAAATGCAAATTTTTATGGAAAAAACTCATTAATCATCACATTTATCAAACAGAATTCTAGTTTGTAAAGATTGTGATATATATATTCTACATGCAGACGAGCCCATTTACTTCAATATAAATGTATGTTAGTTTCGTGCCTACTTATTACACGACGACTATTTGTAATTTTTAATTTGTACAGTGAAAATAAGAAGATATAAGGTGGTATTGAGCAAGCATAAAATTTCGTAGATTCATCAGTTCTACACCACCCAACATGTCGAATCTTTAGACTTGATAATTTCTTGAAACTTTCATATACAAACAAATTAATCAATGTTATAAATTTGCTAGAGATTTCTAGAAAAACCCAACATGTACTAGGGGCGGGGCAAGAAGAGACAGCCGTCTTCTTATTATAATTTTCAAACTGAAACAAATAACCCAAACGAATATAATTTTAATTTGATTGTGGTCCTATACATTTCAACCATTTGCATTAAACAAAACTACTAATCACATATCTCATACATGATACATGGAATAATAGTGCCAAAACTATATGATGTTAAACAAAACTATATATTATCTTAATTACACATTTTCAAGACAACTTGACCTAAATGATGTTAACACATTTGATTCCTTGACTTTTATTTAGTGACAATGCTTTGTCTTCATGGGGTTAAGAAACTTCTTATTCCTTCTGCGTACATATAAGATCCCTTGTGAACTAAAAGCCATAGTATTAATGACTCAATAATTACTAATTAATAACTTCTTTCTAATTAATGTTTAAACTGATTATTATAAAATAAATTATGCGTACCAAGACTGTAAGAATACCCGCTCAAAGTTAAGCTAAAAAGGCCGGGAATGAACCTGTGTATTAGTGAATCTACAATGTTAATTAGAGTCTACATATAATAATTATTATTATTATGTACATATAATAAAAAATGAAAAAAAAATGCAAAATCTTTTTTAAGCATATACACTAAAGAATTGAACGCATAATATTATATTGAACATGTACCATACTATCCAGGAATTCATTGATAATTCTATGTAACTTATAATAATTTTATTAATTGGTATGTCATTTTTATAAAGTGTCATGTATGTTGTCTTGTCACCAAAATACATATAACAGTAATTAATTGAAAGTTTATTAAACACTATGTAAGCTTGGAAATTCGATACAAACTAAGAATCTCGAACTTTGTTGGATACATTCTAAAACACTTGACATAACATTAAACACTTGAATAGCTCGATACTATTTTGTGATAGAGAATAACGTTAGTGTTACAAACTTAACTGTAACATCCTCGACTTGGGCCTAGTAGAATTACGGTATTTTTCTTAATTTATTTGCTATTTAAATTGCAGTTACGATTACTTGGCATTATTTGGATAATTTAAATTAATGTGTCAAATAGTCAAACGACTTATTGTGATAAATGAATTATTGCTTGTTTTAAATTAACTTGGATGACAGTATAATAAAATGTATTTTCTCGCAAATAATTTTTAGGTTCCAGACAATAGATTTAGAACGGGTATAATATTACACTGCATTATACTTGAACAAAAGGGATATGTCGACCCTTATTTCCTCACTTCACTGATTTTGGTTTAGACTCATTCACAACTCAAGAACACGCACACTTACACTTAGAAATCAAAGAAAGAAATCAAAGAATAATCATCTAGCAACTTGTAGCTGTAATTTAGATTCTACATTGTCATCATCTTCCTCTTATTAGTATCTCCATTGTAAGTATAATTCTCCATTTTATGTATATGGTTAAATTAGTAGAAATTAGGTTGAATCAATGATGCATGTGTAGAAATTGGTGTTAGATGTTGTTGTTTAATGTCATACCATGTTTATTGATGATACTTGAGGTGAATTATTGAGTGAATTTGTGTTTCCTAATTGTATTTCATATTTTGGAGTTTTTGGTTCGTGCATAATCTGAGTTGCAGGTTTGGTGGACATGTTTGAACCTCTCAGCCGATCGGCTGAGAATGCATAGCCGATCGGCTATGCTTGTTAAATCGAACGGCTAAAATTAGCCGAACGGCTATTTTAGTTCAAAAAGAGAACAACAACTCGTGTCTGAACCCAATATCTTTGGTATGCATAGATTAGCCGATCGGTTGGTCTTGAGCCGATCGGGTACATTGGTTTAGCCGATCGGCTAAGGTCTCATAGCCAATCAGGTATGGGACCAAATCAGAATAGTTTTTTTATGTGGTACTTTTGTATATATATAAGTATATATGTGTGTATATGCATATATGTATGCTATGCTAAGTAAAAACTAATATGTAAAAGTGAATGTTAATTTTGGGACATAATCATTATGTGATCCTTGAGATAGGCTACATTGTTGAGTTTCTAACTTATTAATCGTTTATGTTTCCAGATAACCCGAAGACTCAATAATATAAGACTTTTGAGTGGAGACTGCGATTGTAAGGGTGAGTGGATCTATGACTTACGATCTAAGTTAATTGTAACAATTTGGTTACAACGGGTAAATGTAGTTTTACCGTTTTTAATTACATATTGTCATGATTATTATGAATTATGTGATTGATTCAGAGGTCAATTGTGATTGGGTTGGGATACTATTACTTGGACAACATTAGTGCTTTGTACATGTGTTGTTTATTGAAATGATGTTGTATGAAGTAATAGTACCCAACTATCGGTTAGATCACTGATTTGGCCTTCAGTGGTTGTAAGTGTTGCTTGGGGGCCACCGCGGCAGTAGAGTTCCTCAAGGACCACCAATCCTCTTGACGCTAGTTGTTTATGATGCTTAGTTGTAAACAATTGTTAAATTGAGTTAGGTTGTTAGTTATTGATCTATTCACTTAGCTTTGTGCTAATCCCTCCTCCTAACTCCTTGCAGGTGATCTTTTGTATGTGGGTTGGCAAGAGTTTGGGAAAAAGAATGTTTGACACCGCTTACTCTGTTTTGGTTAAACATGTTAATAGTTTATTATCATGTTGGATTTAATAACACTAAGGCGTAATATTTAAATGTTTGTATTAAGTTAAGTGTTTGAATAATATTATGTGGTTTGTACTTTTATTTTAAATGGTAAACCATGTTGTAATTATTAAATATTGTTTCCGTTATGTTTAAAAAAAAATAGCTTTGTGTAAATTGGTGTGTGTTACATTAACGTATCACTTAACATTAGACTAAGCACAATTAAATACTATATAAATGATGAACTTTTTATAAATATGTTACCAATTTGGTAAAGCTACTAATTTAATATAAGTAAGATTCTGAAAGACAGCTACATTTTATCGGGGATGATGGGCAGACGATTTCAGTCGTTTATTTTTGTAATCAACGAACCGGATTCATTAAATATTACCGTTCAGGTAATCAAATGAAACTTCGTGTTGATATCAAATGAAACTTCGTGTTGATATCTTAATCATATTTTTTCTTCGATCTTTGTTGTTTGAATCATCGTTTCAACCGTCGTTTTAGTACGATTTCGGTTATTACAAACTCTAACGAATAAAACCTTATAATTTGTGGTGTATCAACTGAAATTGAAATTTCTTCTTTAAATCAATGTTTTGTTTGATTATGAGTGTTCGGATACATGTTTTTACCATCGGTTTTTATAGATTTAGTTTTTATCAAAACCCTAGGTTTCAAAAACGGCAGAGAAATTCGAATTTAGTAACTAAACTTCGATTGTTTCTTTTTTTAGATGGATATTCGTGATGAAATCGCATTAACAAAGTCTGAAAACCTCCTGTTCAAGCTACTCCGATCAATGTTATTCATCCTGGTATATAGTTTTATATTTTTTGTATTCATGTTTTGTTAATTAATTTATGTCGACTTTCTGCTATGTATTTGGTTGAAAGAATGCTTAATTGCACTTGAATGTTTTGTAGATAGTTGTGTTTTGTCAATGATAATGGCCATATTACGTAGAATACATGTATTTTTGCTGCTGAATATGTGATACCACTTGTGATACTGTGAGTCCCAAATCACTATTATGTCAGTGATTGTGAATCGTTAACAGTGAGTTAATTGTAGAAGGGGGGGTTGAATACAATTAAAAACTTTTCTTTTCTTTGTTACAGTGTTATCTTTGTTTAGCAAGTTTTTAACCATATTAAAGTGACAACAATATGAACACAAATATATATATATATGATAAACAGTTCAGTTGCTGATACAAAGGTAGCTGAAAGATAAATTCTGTTATTGATAAAATTTATCTCTTGTTGATTGCGGAATAGATTAGCCAAAGCTAATCTAAATCAAACAATACAGCTATTACAAATGAGATGAGCAGTAGTGGACAAACACGCTAACTGCTCACTCGCTGAGATAAGCTAGTAGTGGACAAACACGCTACTAGTTTACTCGCTGGTGTTACTTGTATTTTAGACAAACTAGTCACTGACAAACAAGTGACAATACAAGTAATCGACACAAAATGAAGTACAACATACTACGCTATTTATAGACGCTGAAATCCTTGATTTCCGGATCTGATAGACACATGTCGCTGCTTAATTGGAGAGGTAGTTGAGATGTGATATATCATGGCACGGCATTCTGTCTTGGGAAATATCACCTTGTACTATAGACCAATCAAAAACTTCCACGTTACTCTTTTCAAGTTTCGAGGAACACGTGCTGCGCCGTAGTAACGCCGAATGTTGACTTCTTATTTAATGCGGCATTTAATGCTGCAGTCACTGAAAGAAACAACAATTCTCCTCATTCTCGATGCGAGCTAACATGCTCTAAAGAATGACTTGAACAGCTAATCTTCAGTGACTTCTATTATTCAGCAGAAGAGAGAACTCAAGAAGACTTGGAGACTCTCGCTGATAGATGAGTATCAGCGACACACATAGTTGAGTCTTTGATCTTTATAAATTCTTCCTCTACTGGTCTAAGATACAATCAGCGACAAGAAGACCTTCAGCAACACTATCTTCAACTTGAATCATTCTTCATGTACAGAGAGTAATACTCTCGCTGACAATGATCAGCGACACACAGAGTTGAGCATAATTCTCCTTCAGTAGCTCAGAGTGAGAGAAGATCAGCAAACATAAAACATCAGCAACAGGAGCTTGACTTGAATCATTTCTTCTTAGAGAGAATTTCATTAAGAGGGACAGCGACATGAGATAATAAGGCACCATCAGTGATTTCGCTTATCAGCGACTAATGACTTCAACAATCTGCTTGTAGACAGTGTCTTAGTCTCCCCCTTAATCTTGGAGATCAGTGACTATCTTGAGTTTGACGATCAGTGACCCAACAGATACTATGAGTGATTTAATGATTGTAATGATGATAATTATAGGTAGAGTTGTTATACATGTATATGTTTTTTGAATGATTTGTATATGATATTTTTTGTTTTTAGTTTGTAAGAGCTTAATGAGATAGTTTTGTTAATGAATATAGATTGTCATGGTTAATGAATATAGATTGTCAAACTGGCTTTTTGCAATGCTTGGGGACAAGACGTAAATTTACTTTTTTATTTCCTTATTTCGTTTTAAAGCATTAGTTCTTTCCGCTTCTTGTTCCACATGTGGTACCTCATCGTATCACATGTGGTATCAACTGTTTTGCTTTGAGTGTTAAAATATATGCTTTTTGTAAACAAATTGTTTTGTCGATTTATTTAGTTAGTTATTGTTTTTATGTTTCATATGCAGTGAAATTATTTTTGAAAATGAATCTGGTATGCTTGCCGTTCGTGAAGATTTTGAGACTCTTGCACCTGGGTTATGGGTGAGTGGCACCATTATTGATGTATGGGCTACTTTACTCAATCATGAAGAAAGATGTGACAAGTCAAAATCGGCTACTAGACTTTTTTTTCCAACATCAATATTTGTAAGTTCCATTAAAAATATTACAGTTTATTTATTTTGTTAGTGTTGCGATATATTTTTTGCTAAGTGTCTTTTTGTTTTGAATTAGCCCGAGGATATGTGGAGATTGAATGAGGAACAAAGACTTGAATCTTTCCAAACCTCTCTTTTAGCTTGGTTGAAAGAAGATACTGAGATGACTTCATTGCGAAATGTTGAAATGGTAACTTTCTCTTTGTTGTTTATTCAATATCACATGTGATATTAAGACATTACCACATGTGGTAATAACATGCTACCACATGTGGTATTAATCCAATTTCCTTTAACTGATTTTTTTATAGGTGTTTTTTCCTATATATAAGTCTCATCATTACTACTTGCTGGTTTTTTATTTAAAGAGGAAAGCATTCCTTATTCTTGATAACAGTTGTTTGAAAGTAGATTATGTTGCCAAGTACAAGGAAACGTGCGATTTAGTTGTAAGTAACATTACATGTTATTTATTATCGTTTTTCTTTACATAATTAATTTGCATATTAAATTGGTATTTTTTTTATTGTTTGTATGGAAATATTTTTTTGTGCAACATCTTATTGATGTTGAACATCCTTCTACCAACAAAATAATGGCGTTGGAGAGGGCAACGCTGATGAATTTGAAATGGAAGACATCCAGGAACCATCGTGGTTGTTGTATTTTCGTGATGTTGCATATGGAGTAATATGCTGGTCAACTGTCTAGCAAGTTTGACTGTGGACTTAGTAAGGAAGGTCGTTCACATTATATGCAACTGATCAGATTGCGAATCAACTATGCATAAAAAATTCTACTTCATGAGTGTAATATCCATAAGGATAAGTTTACACTCTTGCTGAGCAGTTTATGGATAGCTACATGAAAGAGTCGATCGAAAAGCAAATTGTTTATGCCATTAGAAACCGCAAGAATGAAGGCAACAGTGGACAGAAGTCAGGAGAGGGTGAAGGAATTGTCGAACCTACTGCACAACAATAGTCTGTTTAGTGTTTTTTGGTTTTTGTGAACGTGTTTTTCTTTTTGGTTCCACATAATCTAATACTCAAGTACATTTTGTTAAATCAATCTTAATTTAATGTAAAGCACTTCTATTATTTTTATTTGTTTTATGTTTTTCAGCTTTTCTAAAAAATGATCATGTGTATTCCATGTGGAAGCAATTAGTATCACATGTGATAGTAGATAGTATCACCTGTGGTAGTAAATAATATCACATGTGGTACCACAAAAACATGGTTTTTATAAATATCACATGTGATACTTTATTCTACCACATGTGGTAGTATATAGTATCACATGTGATATTAACGCTTAATATTGTACACATTATGTAGTAGCGGTAAGTAATTTTGTAAAGAAAACCTTTTTATTTTTATAAATTTCACATGTGATTGCAACAAGTATCACATGTAGATTAAGAAGAACTTAGATTGTGGTAGCAATAAATATCTCGTGGTAGGAGCAAATATCACATGTGGTAGCAGCAAATATCACACGTTATAGCTTCAAGAATCACATGTAGATTAAGAACTTAGATTGTGGTAGCAACTATTACCAAATGTGGATTAAGCATCATATAAGATTGTTGTTGCAACAAGTATCACATGTGGTACCTCATAGTACCACATGTGGTACCTTATCATACCACATGTGGTACATCATACCACATGTGGTACATCATACTACCACTTGTGTGTTAATATTATGATGCTAATAAGGATCCTGCAAAGTTAGATAAAAATTCACTCACAACAGTTATAAGCAAGTACTACATTATTATAGTTGTAATAGAACAAGTTAGTGCAAAACAAATAAGCATACTAAATGAAACTATCTTATCAATCTAATTACATTTGATTCTTAAAAATATCTTTAAGAATTATATAAAAAAATCAAACTGTTCAATTGTCTTCTTGCCTTGCTTCTGGTGCTTCTTGTTCCCTTGCTCTATCTTCAACCATTTTTTAGCTTCTACTTGCTTCTTCTCACATGTTCACAAGAATCATCGGCGAACAATCTTCTTACAACTACATTCCACTGTACCATCTTCTATCCTGTAAATCACCTTCACTCATGTAAAACAAAAGAAACAACTAAACTAGTCAGATAACATAAAAGATTGTATCACGTGTGGTATCATATAGTATCACACATGGTAGTAAATAATATCACATGTGGTACCACATAGTATCACATGTGATAGTATATAATATCACATGTAGTACCAATTATAATATAATTTTTTTAGTTAAAAAACAAGCTATTGTACCTTATAATCATACGTAATTGGAGTCTTATCTTCTGGCCACAATTCAACCTCACATTCCTCACTTGCAATTTTTTCCTTGTCTGTGAACTCCCTTTTTTCCTTTATAATATACTCTTGACATCCTTCATTCGTTTTTAACTCATGTATTGAACATGCCCACAATGATTTCAGTATCTCTACTTGCACAAGATTAAAGATCTCACGTGTGTATATCTCGGTTGCATGTCTTTCAGTTTTCAACCGTTTTGCAAACTTTACATTTGTATCTATTGATTTCTTATCTAACACCTCACTGTCGACATACAGTCACATGTGATATTTAGCTATTACTACATGTGGTACAATTCAGTTTCTATAATTTTGTATGAAAACTTTTACCTTAACCTACTACCATATGTGGTACAAGTAAGTTTCGCTAATTTTATATGATAATGGTTACCACCAACATATTCTATATTAGTACAAGCTACTATCACATGTGGTACAAGTATGTTTATGTAATTTTACATGACAAAATTTACCACAAACTAGTACCACATATTGTATTGTTCAGTTTCGTCTAAATAATAACTATTACCACATGTGATATATCTCGTTTTCATTGTTTTTCATACCTGTAGTTTTTGCTGTAGCTTGCTGTAGCTTGCTGTAGCTTGATGTTGCACTGGTAGTTCACATCCCTGAATTACAACCATCTGTAGTACAATTTGTTATTGAAGAAATTAGTTTCAAGTGTCAATTAATTTAACGTATTATTACACGAT